>OY728158.1:18750000-20000000 GCA_963277665.1 Viscum album
TTACATATAGGAATTAATCACACATCAATCCAACACACGATAGTTCCCGTATGACTACAAGTATGTGTTTTCATTTAAAAGTGAAATTTTAGTTCTAAAAACACATAACATAGTCAATATTTATTGGAAACATTCCTATTTTCATAATACTTTGAAAAATGAATGATTATATATTTTTTATTAGTATTAAGTAACCTCACATAAATTCATTACATGTTTTGGATGGAATGTTTAGAAGTATGTTTTTTTGAAGATAAATTTTAGTATAAAATGCATGTCACATACTAACTTTTGAGAAGAACAATTATGTTATTTTATTAATTTATAAACAATACTCATATGTTTTTATATGAGTATGAATTAACTACTTGTTAATCCAATACAAGGTGTGGCCACTATGAATGAACTTTTTGATTTCATTCAAAAGTGAAATGCAGGTTCAAAATGATTGAAACATACTCAAAACTATGAAAAAAAACACATATTTTTCTTGAATGTTTATGTAAAATATTTATAATTAATTTGGAATGTATATGATTGAAATCTATATCAATCCAACACTTGGTTGGGTGAATATGACTAGAAGTTAATGTTTCCGTTTAGTTAAAAATACTGTCCACATACTCAAATCATAGAAATATTTTTAGATTCACATGATAATTTATCAAAAACATTAATAATTTATTTGTGATGGGTATGAATTGACATCACATCGATCTGACACATAGTTTAGTCAGTGTGACTTAATGTAGATATTTCCATTTAAAAGTGATGTTTAGATCAAAATACATGTCACGTACTCAATAGAGAGAAAATTCTCTTTTCATTCAATATAATTTAGTCGAAATATTTATTATTAACTTGTGTCTTGTAAGAAGTAACTAAAAATCATTATAATTTAAATTCAACATGTATTATATAACATTAAAACTATAATTTCTATTTTATTTATTATAAACTATTAATAAAATATGGATTGTTTTTATTATACGATCACATTAATTTTGTATGAAGATGGGTTGATTATCTGACAAGTATTTCTATGAGAGTTATTTCATAGTATTTGTAATTAACTTAGTTCATAAGTTAATTTAAAATATATGTAATTGAATTGTATTGAAATAATTTATTTTATTATTTATATAGAAATAATGGTTCAATATAAATTTATTATCTAATATATATAATTATTAGGATATTGAATTTTTATTTCTTTTATTAAATTCTATAGTGTGATATTTATATAGTTGTTAGTAGTCTACGATAGAAAATAACTAATTTTATCAATGTTATGTCTAAAACTAATAAAATCTCTTTTGTAAGCAATAATGTTCAAATTGATAAAGGGTCATTTCCTATATACTAAATATATCATTGTTAAATACATCCTTTATTAGTGATAAATATAGTGCTGATAAAATGAATCCTTTATCAGCCCTAAATTTAGTGATTATAAAGTAAGTGATTATTAGTGTTGTTTTAGAACAGATAAAAGTACCGAGATTTTATTAGCGTTGAAAAATTAGTGATTCTTAATGCCCATAAAGAAAATTTTTATCATTGATAAAATAATTTTTTGTATTAGTGTACATTAGTGATTGAGTGGTTTGAGTTTAGGGATTTGGGGCATGTTACATGGTTGAGTCCCAAATAACTCTTTTTATATTTCATCCCATCTTTTTGGGGTTGTAGTAATTAATCTATTTCATCAGTATCATCATTATCATAATCATCATCATTGCTATGGTTTTTAAATATTAAGTATAATGACATGTGTGATGAGGATTCCCAAGATGTTTGTAATAAAAATAATGGGTAAAAAATGATGATGATGATGATAATAATAATAATATACCCCAAATTTATTTTTTTATTTTTTTTATTACCATTATAAAACCCACATTGTGGGTGTGTTTTAGTGATAGAGGTTTTGGGAAATGCCCACCCGAATTCATGTATTGTGGGGATTTTATTTCTTATGTCATGTTTTTAGGGGATGATTTATTTTAGCTAGATTATTATTATTCTTATTTTTATTCATAAATAAATACATACATACATGAATACATGTACATAGGTAAACATATTTCTATGTTAACATGGAAAAATTCCAATGGGGTGTTAGTCGAGTTGTACTTGATAATCGTACCCATCACTCTCCATGGGAATTGGAATAGGCTCAATTCCCACTAGACATTGACACTATATGTATTATGAAATGGTGATTCAAATCCATTTCCTCGATGGAGAACGTGTAGAGTTCTCTAGGCTTGGTCGGGGCCCCTATTGAAAGTCAAGTATAACCCATGCACACATTTTTCACATGAGGTGTTAGTCAAGTTATACCCACTAGTTTTACCATTCACTCATTGTAGGATCTGGTATAAGATTAAGTCCCCCCAAACTCAGACAAAATGCATATTATGCATAGGTAGATTCAAATCCACTTCATATATGGGGAATTTCTGGAACGTTTTGAGCTTGGTTGAGGTCCCTCAATGAGAGTCAAGTGTAACCTGTACACATGTTTTGAAATTCAGATGGTTGCTGAGTAGTTAACAAAACCCATAATCCTACTTGAATCCTAGGATAAAATTATGGTGGAGGATTATTTCTAGCATATGATAATTGTACTATAACAATACTATAGCGGCAAAACTATTGATATGATTTGGACATTATGTCCTATAGTTTGGGCCTATAGTACATAGGTTCTTCAAGACACCTTAGGCCTTTAGGCCATTAGGACTCTAATCCACAATAGAGTCGCAGACGATGTTGAGTGACTAGATCATTAGTGCATCACATCAGGTTTGATGTGTATCATGGATTTAGGTAGCATTATTGGGTTGGAATATCGAAAGAGAGATAAGTGTTTTGGTAGCTATCAATTGGAACTCTAACCACTCGGTACTAATGTGTGATCTTCCACGACATTAAAATGGGTACCATAGCTTGAAGAATTTTGGATGAGGTAGTGAAACATCATGTTAATAGTGATGACCTGGTAGGTTAACTGACACAAATAGGTAGGGAATGTGTCAAGGAGGAATATAAGAATTATTCAGTGGGAAACTTGAATGTGTGATTAGTGTACTGAAACCTATCCAATGGACCTCTACATTGATGTGGGTTAAAAAGGGGTTATCTACCAAGACCATAAGGTAGCTTAGTGAAATGAAATGTATGATTCTAATGGGGGTGCTGTAACAAGAATACTGGATCACGATGCAATGTTTAACTACTCATCTTGGGACATCATGTCATCTTCTTTGTATTTAAAGACACATGGCCTTTGGGAAATAAAATTGTAATGGCCCTTCAAGTAATTGATTCCTTGGGTCATGTAAGGGTTACCAATAAAACCTTTTTAAAAAGATATTTCTTTCATTAATAAAAAGTGACTGTTTCACACTACCAATTAAATAAATAAGAAAAAATGCACTATTTTATTGTGGTGTTTAAATTAAAACAAATTTTAATACATATAAATAATCTTTCCATATAGATCATGATGATGATAATTTCAAGGGTACAAGATCTTTTAGGGTTCTTTGAGAATTTACAGTTGTTGGGTTTCAGGATTGGTGGTGACTAGGGTTTAAAATATTCCAAGGACACTCCAAAATACATTTTCTATAGTAAAGCATGATGAAACCCTCCATTTATTGATTTGAAACACAAAAAAATAGTAAATGTGTTAAATTATGATTTGGGATGTGGATGCATGGTTGGATGATTAGCAGAATATTTTGATGACATTAATACATGAGTAACTTTTAGTGAGACCCAAAAAATAAGAACTAGAATAAAAGGTTCATTTAAGATCATTAGTAAGACATGGAATACGGGTTTGATGGTGTTTTGGGTTATATATCTCTGAATTATTCTTCCACCTATATGTTAAAAATTGGTGAGAACTGTACAATCTTAAATAATGAGTATAAATAATAATCCATTGTTTCATCTATAACCATGAATAAATGATGAATTTGAGTATGAAATTTTTTGATGCATTATTCAATAAAGGCTGACTCCAAAATATTAATATAGAGTATTCTATATTATGAGGCTCAACCTATTGATTTATGTGATATTTAGTAGAGGTAGATTATAATGATTATAAGTAATAATCTCTAATTTAATATGTAATTGTGATATAATTATTGATAAGAGGATTAGTTGTGTCAATGTGAAATATATTATATGATTTTTCTATGAGGATAATGTAGTATTATTTACAATCTGAGTCCATCAGCTCGATGATGATGGGATATTGAATATAATTATGACCTGATCACATATATGTTGACTTAGTGATTACAATGATTCAAGTGAGTATAGTATAATGAAATTACCACTAATATAATGATGGATTATGGAGCCTTATGAAAATGATAAGTATTATTTTAATAATGATGATTTATGGCCTAGTTTTTCTTAACCCCTTTATTTTACATTTCTTATGTGTTGAGGGAGTCCAAATATATTTTGTGGTAATATTTATGGCTATCTAAAAAGGGTGGACGGTTTTTTAAGAACCAATTACGAATTCATGCATTTTATAGTTATGGTGTGCCCGCAATGTGATGTTGAGCCACAAATAGGGTGGGTGAATGCTATGGGAGTTTAGAGACTTTCTCTTCTAATATAGAAGCCTAGTTAAAATATGATTTTATTTAGTCACTGTCTGATGAGTCTTTAAGATTATTTTATAAATAGGGGAACTTTTATATATCAAATGGAAACCCATTTCATATGGATTTACTATTACAAATTACTTTTTAATTTTTTTTGTTACAACATGATGGATGTTTGTTACACTTGGTAGGAAGGAAGTCTATGTTCCATGGTTCTATATTTAATTTAATTATGTCATGGTGTAAAGGACACATCATAATGTTTTTATAGGGTTTATCATGATGATAAATAAGGCTAAGAATCACACTATAAAAAATGAGGGTTAGTATTCTATGGAATAATACCCTTATCTGTTACATGAACCTCCTTGTTTTCTTTAGATATATGGTCATTAATTATGAGAGAATGGTTATAGACACCTAACCCAAGATATCATAGAGTTGGTGTCTACTACTAGTTACAATGGAATTATTATAAGGAATCAATCCCCAAAGGAATGATCATTTTAGTAGTCTTGGTAAAATAGATACATAAATGAGTGTGGTATTATAAATAAATTCTCTAATTACAACATAATTTTTTTTCTTCATTATAAATAAATAACTTCTAGTGAAAATCTAATACATCAAGTAAATCCTTGAATATATTTTAGTGTATGATTATTGGATTCAGGAGAAAAGAAACATAATAAGGTTGAGCTTAAATACTCAGTAAGGGGAAAATATAGAGGAAGAAATAATGAATCAATGAGACTAATTACTATGAAATAATAAATAACTTAACTCACATTCATATAATAATTAACCTGAGATGGAATTGATTAAAAAAATAGAATGGTAATAAATGGATACACATTCCATTCAAATAACTAGAAAAGGAAAAATAAATATGGAAATGAAAGAAAATAAAACACCTTCCATTTAATCAATGAATTGAAAATGAAATAGATCCATAGATATGTTGATGAAAAATATCATTGATGAATAATAACTAAAACTAAATGAGGGAAAATATTTAATTATTGGAAGTCATGTTACCAGGAACATGATACCTTTACCATCAAGAGACATTTAAACTTTTCCAATTTACACAACTAATTTGTCCTATGAGACTACTAATTCATCATGGGGCATTCATTAACTTGTCCCCAACCCATATATCTTGCATTAGTCAGTATCTAACATGTATATCTTTCATTAATGGGTCCCCAACCCATATAGTGCATGTTCAAAGAATTTAAATAAACATTGTGCCTTATAAAATATACGTATTGAATAAAGGATATTGGTTTATCAATATTTCCCAAAATAATAAAATAAATTTTAATTTCAACACTATATTAAAAATGGTATTTGTTTTAAGAAATAATCATATCCATGAATAAATGATATAGATATTTAGTGGAATTTCAATGTAAAATGATTACAGGAAATTGAATATTTTAAGGTGATTAAAAGGAATTAAGGTAGTGAATGGAAATACTATCATTTTACAAATCAATCATTAACTATCTAGAGGAAAATTAATGATGGTATCATTAAAACATACATTAGGTGGAGTAAAATAAAGGGTTTTTGTCGTTGAGAAAATAAATGAATAACTTTTAAAAAAATTCCTGAGGAAAATATCCTTTGATTTTTAAAAAACATTTGAAAATATTTTTCATTGAAACCCCCATTTCAGAACATTATATTTAAAAATAATCATTATAAACATGAAAGGTTCGCTTTAAAGAAATTTCGGCAGACAAATCTATACATGTCATATGATTTAAAAAGAATATTCATTTTGTTTGTAAAAAGGTAATAAAAATTCCATGCGTGGAAAGAAAAATAGAAGATTCCATTGACAAAATTGGTAAAACACAGAAAGGTAAAATTTTTATTTTCATAATAATTTTAAAAATATTTTTGAAAACATATTATTAAAACATGATTTTTAGAAGAAAACATTTTGTCCATCCATAGAGAGATATAATGTTGATTTTTTTTGAAATTTTTTTCTAAAAAATCATAATACCAAATGGTTTATAAATGGTAATACTACTTGAATATTTTCATTAATAACTATAAAAAAATTAAAGGGTTTATTTATGAATGGTTATATAATTTCCTTGAATGGAAATTCCAAGAAAATATCATTAGGATTAGTCTCTGGAAAAATAATTCTTATAAAATAAAAAGTGTCCTATACCACATCGAAACATTATAAATGATAAAATTATGGAGGAATAAAATTAAATTAAAATTTTAATATCATTATATTAAGTAGATTCATGATATATCATGAAAAAGGGATGTGAATACACTATATAAAATAAACTAGTTTCATAACAACAATTATTCCCCATTGGAATGTAAGTTGAGATAAAAATCCCATAAATATGAATTGAAAACCCAAAAGTAATAATCATAAATTGAAACACCCAAATTACATGAAAAAAATATAATTCATGATATTGATGTCAATTTTGTATTATGTACACCATATATAATCAATTTGGCGTACAATAATAAATTATGCCTTATGGAAAGAAAAATGAGACAAAAGTCCCTTACCTTGTGTTTCCTTTTAGGTGAACATCCTTTAAATTCTAGAATAATAAAAATATGTTAATTTTTTACTTGTTTGAGAATTTTTTTCCCTGTTTATCATTAATTTATTTAACTTATTACCATGTTTTATAAAACTACTTAAACAATTATGGTTACATAAGGTGTTTTTCCAAAATTTGGTTGAGGTGTAAAAAAACATTGGTAGGTAAAATATGGGAAAAAGAATAAATATATAACATCTTTATAATAATAATAATTAAATAATTATAATATTTATATATAAACTTTACTTTTAAAATCAATCATTAAATATGGTTTTGAAAAAGTATCCAACGTTGCAATCAAAGAGACGGTAGGTCGTACGTACACATGAGTAATGCCCCCATTTTACAATAATCATTATGGAAAGAAGGTAGAAGAATTATATATTTCCAAAATTATCATAATATCATTAATACCTTATTATTTAGTCATATTTACCTATATATAAAATTATATTGATGAAAAAGGAATCTCATTGTGTTGAGGAGGCAGTAGTCCACACATCAACGGCCGACATTATCACTTTTTAGTGTGTGAAAGGATAAAAAAGAAAATGATATATATATTTCATGAAATGTAATTATGTTATAAATATAATAGGATTTTGTTTTCTTATAAGTTCAATTATAATCATCATTGATACATTCCATGGATCATGTGAACAAATCACATAGCTTTGAAGGGGTGGTAGTTCACACTTCCTCAAACGATGTTATCATATAAACAAAAAATGTAAAATATAAGGGTATATGTTATAAGATAATTAAAAAAGATTAAATACATTAAAAATATTATATATGATATATATTAACAGTGTTTGAATCATAATGGACAATTATGAATGTTTGAAGTGACATAATGAACAATCATCATTTCATGAGGCAGTAGCTCACCATACACAGAAGTAATATGTTTATTACCCATTATATGGTGGTGGATTTAAGTGTAGGTAGAAAAAATAACATAAAAAATCCTAGTATATTGATAATACTAGTGTTTTTATGTAAGAATATAATAATAAGAGTATATGGGTTGAATAATGTAAATGAATCTAAAAATCTTGAGGGAAGATGTTACCTCTTATTCAGGTAACTCTTTTTGGTTTGTGACAAAAGGATTACTTAGGTGGATTCTTGGAAAAATATAGGATTATAGGTATAGGGTATGGATTTTTGGATACTAATTTGGCAGATTTTTGATGATCTAATATGGCTTGAGTGGTGTGAGAAAAAGGATAGCTGGTGGCCTTTTATGGGGAAGGAAAATGACTCACATGATATTTTTGATAACAAGTTAGGTATACACACGTTATTAACTAATTAAAATAATAATAAGGATAGCTAAATAATGAAAGTTTCATGGATGAATTATGAACATAAAATGGGTGTTCGATAGGTTTCTTGGGAATTTAGACACTTAAATTTTGGGTTTAGTCCTTTTTCAGCGTAATTACACCTTAATCACCGCAATTTAATTTTAATTAAATTCAGTAATCAGTTGGGTAAAATTTTAAGTTGGAATTTATTTAATCAAAATATAATCCTGATTATAATGTTGTATGTATGTTTTTATAAACTCAATTCTCATAAGAGTGAATAATAAGATTAATTCTAGTCTCTCTAATGGATGAATTCACTTGTTTTAATTGAAAAATGTTACAAAGATTGTTATGTTTTTATATTCAACTACCAAGTGAAATTAATTTTAAATAAATAAATTTTATTAATAGATTTATAATTTATTTAATGTGACCTTATGGAAAATTTAAAATATAATTTAACAGTAATAATTATTTAAAATAAAAGACATTTTTAACTAAAATGTAGTAGTATTCATTAGTCATCAAAAATTGATGTTTCTCAGAAAAATATCAAAAATTAACCCTAGGTTAAAATTGAAATATTTAATTAAATAATGAAATTTATTTTACAAAAATAAATTTATAATAGTGTCAAAATTAAGATTTAAAATAGGTTAACCAATAAAAGGTGGTAAAATTTCTTTTATAAAAATATAGGTTTTTATGTGTGAAATTGAGTTTATTCTTATTTTATGCATATGATAACAAATTTATAATATACTTTTTTTTATTAAATATATAATATATATGTTTCAGGAATATAATTCAATAACATTAATTAGCTATGTTTATTAAGGTAAAACTCGTTCAAAAGCATAATAATAATAATAATATTTCTTTTTATATCCAATTGGTTCTTATTTCTATTTCTTATTAATTGATAAGCAATGAATTTATTTTATATTTTTTTTAAAATAATTTTTATAAATTAGGAATTATTTTTCATAAAAAATAATTTAACGACTAGTTTATATCATATTAAATTAAATAATAATATTTTAATAATATATTTGTATTTCGTCAAACTCAGTTTTGTGTGTAATGAATGCTATCGTGGAAGGTCTCTCTTACATGTAAAAAAAATATATTGAGGAAGATTAATCATGAATTTAACAAAAGATATTAAGGATGTTTTTTATTTTTTGTAACACAAGTCAACTTGGTGTTGCGTTAATTAAAAAATACAGAATATATCTCAAATAGTAAATATATTATAATGTATTTGGTTATTATATTACCTTACAAACTTAGTGAAATGTGTCATATATGTTATAGAATATATGGTTATTAGTTTGGATTTTTGGGGAATCAAAATTCAAGATCCATGTTGGGAGATAACACTATAATCTCCAAACCTGATATCATTTTAGCATCAAGAATCCCTATCACATCATGACACAATGTTTTCAATGTTTTTATACAATTTCACGATTCTTCCCAAATTTGTTATATTTATTCCTTCTCTACTCTAATATTAGGTGTATATGGGATCATTTTAAACACAAAATGTCATTTTGATTGATTTATATGACATTGAATTATGAAATAACTACCTTTGATCCAATTTAACCCTTACTACATATTTCTCTTCATCAATATTCATTCATTATTTCTCACTAATTCATGGTTGTTACATTATTTTTAATTAATTTTTTTATTAGTTATTAATTTAGGATTAATTATGGGTTGATTTACTTAGAGTTCATGTTCTCCCCATGTGGTTTTCGTTGGTTATATTTCTCCCTTATTCTGTTACAGTTTTGTGATAATTGAATCTTATGTATAGGTATTCGATTTGATATTTATTATATTTATTATGTGTAAATGAGGGATTATAATTCTTTATTTTATAATGGGTAAATAGTTGGAATTATCCTAAATAATATGATAACCTAGAGATAAATAAATGAGGGGGTGTAGCTTCGTATTGAATTATGTATAATTCATGATTTTGGATCATGTTACTTTATAGGTTGTTTGATGATTTATTACTATGAGGGTTTATAATCCCATACCTTTATTCATGATTAAAACTGGTTATTCCAATCAAATATTTAAAGTATGGAGAATAATGGACAATGAATTCATCAATGTTTTGGTCCTTTCTTATAATTTATTAACATGATTAAAAATTTATCTAAATATATATTTTGTTTGTTTGTTTCTATTAATAGATGTGGTTATAATAGTTTTTATTTAGTAATTATTCTTTATCATAATTAATTTAATAAATAATATGGTAATGAAAAATATTTATTTCTAGAATCAATATTAGTACCAGACTACTTTTAGACCCTTTTGGCTATAAGCCTTCATATGTTTATGGGAGTTGAATTGATTACTCGTTGAAATTTATTTTTGTTAGAATTATTATTTTATCCTATATAATAATTTTAATGTTATATTCCTTTATATGATTTAAATTTAAATCTATTACGATTTGTTGATATGGAGAGGGTAGAGTTGTGTGTATATTATTATGGTGGTGTCTTGTTGTGATTGATGTTGGTTTTGTATTGATTGTGTGAAATGTTGATCAGGATGATTAAATCTATTTGGGATCTCAGTTTGATTTTTTAAGCTTATTTCTCAATGATATTTTCCTTTTTTATTCGGAGAATATCCTTTCTTGAGTATGAATAGGTGCACCTTAATACATGGAAATACATATGAAAATAAATGATGAATTAATGAAAAGAAGATCATGCTTGAAAGATTATGATATAAGGAAATAGAATATGTTTAAATAGTTTATGTTAATTAAGGCATGTATATTAAAATTATAAATCATGAAATCAAATTAAAGAACATTGTCTTTTAATGGTAATGTAAATATTAATACAAGAATTGATGGTATTATATTTTGAATGATTGATATTGAATTGTAATTAAAGGTAAGATAATATTGATCCTTGATGGTTGTGTTGTTAGATAGGTACTAACAACCTAGTCCATAGTGATGGAACCTATGTTTTCAAGAATAATGTTAGTTATAGTTTGAGACATGGATTATTTAGTTTCCCCTGTAAGAGTAATAATCTATATTCTTTATGTTTTTCTATTTTTTATGCTCCACCACATAAATCAAATAGGGAAACCAACACTCATATTTTTCCTCAGGGTGCAAGTGTCATTCTAACAACTATATTGTTGAATATATATTTGAATATGTACTCTTTATAACCAACACTTTCTTCTAAACGTAGTATATTATATAGGAATATTGTTTATATTTTGGATTTCATTTGTATGTAATGTGATCATATTTGAATAAGTGGCTCATGGTTATGACATACATGTGTATACGGACTGTGGCAGGTTAAGTTTGTATTTTATACATGTATCTAGGATGTAATATATTTTGGTTATTACCTTTTTACTTTTACATAAGTTATGTTTTATTAAGCTATTTTTTATATTTATATAGGCTGTAATAGATCTTGTATTTTATTATGTGATTGTGGAGGTGTAATGGATATTTGGAAATGATTATGTGGATAAGATTATGAAGTGTTATAAAAAATATACATTATGACTTATATGGGAAAAGGGACCCCCATGATATAATATTGTGGGGTTTAGGGTGAATATTTTAGTGTGATTGTGGAAATCAGTAACTTTTATTCTATTTTTTCCTTTGATATTATGTTTATTACTTCTACCTTGTACTATTTGAGTGAACCTTTATAAAGATGAGAATATAGTTGACCATATTTAGGCAATGAGTTGGATTTCCTATTTATTCACCGGGGCATTTGTATGTTTATTACAAATTTTGACAAGATATTTTTAGAGGATCCCACTAGGAATACTTCTCTCACCCACATAGGCACACAAATACACACAAATCAATTTTTAGGCCCATAGGTGTTAGTTGGTGATTAATCTAGTCCATTCCATCTTGTTTAGTTTGTTCTAGAGTTAATGGAATTCATGATCCCAAACATAAGAGTTTCTAGTGGTATTTATTATTTGGCTATTCACATATATGACTTTATAAGTTTTTTAATTTTTTTATTTATTATTATGGAGTTTATTGATTGAATCTATTCATTTATTAATAATTTTTAGGGTAATTCCTTCTATATGTGAATTTTCTATACCCACAGTGCTAGTCCTAATCCCATGAATAATTAGAGGAAGGTATAGAGGGTTACTCTTATCTTCACTATCAACCTAAGATAGGTACCAATGTGGGAGGGGTTTCCTGATAAATGTTTATGAAATATTTTAATTCATACATTGAATAGTCAATGGATATTGGAAGAGGTGTGGATTTTAAGTTTTGGTAGGAAAACGTTGTCAATAAAACATAGCACAAGATATAAGAATGGTTGATTATCTATGAAAAATACAACTAGATCCCCATAACATTTAATGCAATAAACCTGAGATTTTTGAATCAACTACGAAAATTGATGCTTCTTACAAGGTAGATCCAATGCACGGATCATGAATGATGATTTCCTATTTATATGACTGGATTAGGTAGATGATGGGAATTAAGATGAATATTAATTAACTAATATTAAAAATTTCATGGACTATGTTTATGATGACCCTAAAATATTCTATTTTATAGGAATGGATCCTAGTAGATATCCTCTTTAGTATCATGCTGATAAATTTCATTAGGATGCAATGGAATACTACAAAAATGTTGAGTTTGATAACAGTTATTCTTGGAGTTAGACACTCCACGAGTTCTAGTTTTAGGGCCTATAGATTTATTAAGGATAAATTTTAGATTAGAATTCCAAGGAATGGTTTAAGTAGGTGGATATTTATTTCTATTTAATAAATTATCAAAAGGATCAATGAATTCCTTTGGTTATCAGTTTTCTGTTTGTAGATACTCATTTTTGGAGTGGTTTTTTCACTGTCCATTTTGTGGATTAAGAAGTTTCCTAAGATAATTTTCATGATAAGATATAGGCTGAATCTGTTTCTTATACTTTCATGATTTCACACTGTTGAGAGATGGTATATATTCACCGGGGGATTTCTTACATGTGGTAGTTTTAGATTTAGTTCATAGAACTTTATATTATTCATTAGAATACCTTATAGTTTAAGAGGCTAGAGTAATGTATTTTGAAAAGGCATTGCATTTAAACATCCAGAAAAAGTAACCATATTAATTTTTCTAATGGTCTTTAAGGTGATGGTGAATGTAGAGTTTATTATGAGAATGATATATTAGACTAGATCATAATGGGAGATAAGTATTCGTAACTCTACATGGAGAAGAGATATGATCCTGGTTCTTAGTTTTTTGTTCAATAACTTTTTTAGAAAAAGGAGAGTAGATTTAGCTTCCTTTATCTTGTTTCACTGTAGATAGTATCTCTCAAGTATTTATTGGGAGATTAAAAAAATTCATTTTTTCCATAGGTCAATAACCATTTGGGTCACAATTGTGAGACCTTTATCAATAGAAATATTTTTCTAGTGTCCTGATTCATGTTCCATAATTGTAGTAGTATCATCTAAGCTAATTGTATTAGCAGCATGCTCTTAGATTTTCTAAGTAGTTAGGAGGTATATTAAGTTGAATGAAACCCTGTAATGTCCCTCATTTATAGAAACAAAGACTGGATCATGGAAATAGGGGTGGTTAGTATTAGGTCGAGATAGGAAATGTGGTAGTACATGGTTAGCTGTATGAAATAGAGTTTTTAGTTATAGATGATATAGACACTGTATGAGGTAAAATTTGTCTATATTCTACTTATGACTATGTTTTGTTAAGTTGAGTAGCTACACAATCATTTATTTCACATATATAGTCCAATATCAAGGATTTTAGGCTGAGAGGATTTTAGTTCCATTGGTGTTGTCTATTATTATTATAGGTTGATTTAGCATGTATGATGTATATATATGTTGTGCACTTATGCTATGAAATAATTACTTTATGGAGATTTCCAATGTTTATAGATAAAACTATATGATATCATCATTAGTGGACTATATTTATATGGCATAGTCCATCATTGATTATTTTAGGAGTAGTGTCACATTCTTAAATGATGATAAAGAACATTACATTTTTATTCCTGAGAAAGACCATAATACAAGTTAGAGATGTTTCAAACCCTTAAATTTTATGAAATCCAATTTTATGTTGAGATCATTAGAGGTTCTTTCCATGGTGTTTTGGAGGGTTTTATAAGATCACCCTACTATTTTTCTAAAATAGCCTATATTGATAACATATCAACCTGAACTCGAGTTTTGGATAGTGTTACAACTTAGTGTCTCTCCAATAAGGATGTATCTATATAGGATGTAGATTTCATAGTTGTTAGTGTTATAAATTCAAATTGATGATATTTTATATAGAGGTTGTATTTGTCCCAGTGTGCCACCATGGGGTGCTTTTTGCTTATTCATGAAGATTGAGGATGGTAGTTTATGACTATATATTGATTATCATCGATAGAACCAATTGAAAATTAAGAACCATTATCTAATTATAATGACTAATGTTGTAATTGACCAGGTAAAGGTATTTATCTAGTTATTTATGGTCAATTTATTGTTAGATTATCATCATATGTGTGTGATAGATAAATATATAAAAAATAATTCCTTAATGTTTCATTATAAAAACTAAAAGTTCATAAAATGTCCTCTCAATATCACCAACATGCCTAGAATGTCTATGAGAATTGATAAATCTATGTTTTGTATGTTTTTTGACCTTTTTTGATCATTTTCATTGATAATATCCTATTGTATTATGAGTTTGAGTAAGAGTATACAGAGCATATGTGGTCCATTTTAGAGTTTATTTAGTTATATCTACTATATGGAATGCTATCCAGGTGTGTGTTCTAGTACTATGGGGTGAATTCATTAAGACTTGTTGGGTGTTAATGTGGATTATCTATATATACTTTAAAGAGAATGATATTTGTATCTTGGGAATCCCCCATGATTGTTGTGGAGGTTTGAAGACTCCATGGTAACATATGCTCTTATATCAGATTTTTTCCAAAATTCTCTCAGATTATGACCCCTCCGATAGACTTAACAAGGAATAATCATGAATTTTCATGAACATACAATGACATGCTGATTTTTAATGTCTATATTAGAAGCTGGTCAGTGATCCTATTCTCTGCATTCCAAATAAAGAGATATATTTGAGATTTTTTACAATTGTTCTTGCATTGACTTAGGTTGGGTTTTATTAAAATAGATAGTAGTTATAACATATGGGTTATGATAGTTAAAACTGCATGAATATAACTATGATATCCATTATCATAAGATTAATGTGACTATAATTTCCTTGATGATATGGTAATCTTTTTTTATCAGTGAGTACTTTTTGGTCATCATGGATCATAAAAGATTGAGAGATACACCGACAACACTATTAAATGTTGTGATAGTGATTGTGGATAGAATTCATATAAGATTAAAACATAAATATTTATTATACATCAAGGAAAGGGAATATTGTTACTGATATGTTGATTGGGAAGTTTTTCAGTGATGTTATTCATGATTCTAGAGATGATTGGAGCGTGATAGATGAGATTGAAATGATGAATCTTGACATGGAATAAGTCAATGCTAGTGGGTGTCTTTACCAGATAACCATGTTTCCATCCTTGGTGTTGAAAGTTGTTAAATATCATTTAGTGTATTTTTTTGTAGTTTATTGGTAGTATTGTAAGGATTTCACTAAGGGGTGGTGTGATGATGATAAATATCAAGTGTTTTTAAGGGAGGATCTTTTTAACCACAATGATGTAGGAGGTGATTCTTTATGATTTTTATATCTCACCATTTACAGATCACTTGATGTGGATAATATATATCATATCTTGAGGATAATTTTTTAGTGTTCTGGGATGAAGGGATCAGTGGCCGAGTTAATGTTCTAGTGTTTTGTTAGCAAGAAGGTGAAGTCCAACCTTCATGTTCCTAGTGGATTCCTTCACCTATTAGATGTTCCTTAGTGGAAGTGGGAGGAAATATCTTTAGATTTTGTGACCACTTTACCATTATATAAAGGATTTTATTAGGATATCTACGTGTCAATGTATAATTTTGTGAAGTTTTATCACTTCATAGTAACTACAGAGTTGATCACATCTAAGTATTTGGAAATGATTGTGAGGCTTCAGGGGGTTTCATGTACAATCATATGTTCTCATGACCCTCATTTTATCAATCGATGTGTATAGGTATTTAACATGATTTTGGATCTAATGTATTCCTTAGCAGGGATTTTCATTTATTGATAGATGGGTTGACATAGAGTATTATATTGAACATGGAATATATGTTTCACACATGCATTCTGGGATTCAGATGATTGTGGGAGAATAACCAACCCATGGTTGAGTTTTCAAATAACAATAACTATCAAATGAATAATGATATGAAGCTGTTTAGTGTTTTATATTATCAATCTTTGATATCTCCATTATATTGGATTGTGGTTGGATAGTCAATGACTTTCATTCCACAACTAGTGTAGAGAATGACAAAGAAGGTGCATGTGATTTGTGATTATATGAATGTCACTTAAAATCATGATAATTACTATTATGAACATAAGAGGATGAATATAGGGTTTTACATTGGATATCATTCATTCTTTAAGGTATCTACTCATCATTGTATGTGAATTTATGTTCATGGGAGTAATATTTCTCCCTGATTTACTGGACCTTTCTTGGTGTTGGAGCATGTCAGTGAGATTACGTGTTGATTAGAGCTTATTATACATATAAATAACATCCATGAAATTTCCTAGGTCACATATCTCTATATATATCTTCAAGATGACTCCCATGGCATTAAATATGGATATTTGGATGTTTAATATGTTGAAACATTCAAGGAATGACATTTTGTGACACAAGATATTTTGGAGAAGGTGTTTTGTTAGCATGAAATTGCCTTAGTTTCTGTCATGTGGTGACATAGTGGCTTATAAGAATTTATTGGGGATGTGAACCATAGTTTAGAACTCAATATATGTAGTTCTTTGAAAATTGATTTTATTAAAATGGTGTGTCTGAATATTGATCAATTGATTATATAATTGGTTCTACCATTTTATTTTTTTCTTTTCATAAGGAGGAGATATTTGTGATCATATTATAGTAATGTTTCTAAGAGGTATGTGCTATGGTGTTTTCGTTATGTTTCACTTTTTTATTTTCTTATTAGTTTTTATTTTGATTCTCATGGATGAGATTAATTTAATATATATTTGATATATGATATTGGATTTCGTAAAAACCTTCTAATATCATTTATCAGGTGCTGAGGGAGTCTGAGGATGTTTGGAAATAATAATCAGTCTATGAATGGAGGTTCTCCAGTTTCCAAAAAATCATGGTATGAAGTTAGAAATTGAATCATGCTAGTGTGTCTCTCTAAATAAATATAAGTCATAAATTGGTGGTATACGTTGTGTGAGAAAGGAACTGAGCTATTATAGGGTAGACGTCTAGTATGGAGTGACTTGATTTCTATATATCGTGATGAGTATTAATGTGTATTTTTAAAATGGGGAAATATTTACGTATAAAATAGATAAAAAATACATATATATATATATATATATATTTAAACATAAGTATTTTCTTTTCCATTTTTATTTTCATGATGTGAATAATATTTCAAGGTAATGAAGGCATGGAGGATTAGTACCCTAGTTCTACTATATCGAAAATATTTGGACTATAGTGCATTGGCTATAATGTGGTTTTTATCTAGGGTCGATTAAGATGAGGAGAATAGGGAAAAAATCATCCCAAAAACTGGGAGGCTCTTGTGGTCATAAAACTCACATTACGCACCCATGTAGCTTGTACAACACCATGAAATCCCTAGTGACTTGTCCATCTGGTCACGTAGAAGACTTTTGGTATGTCAATTTGACACACAAAGGGATTTATGAATATCTTGGTGGTCTCAAGCTCCTCATTTGTCTCTAAAAACAAGTAGATGAGTTTGTCAATGATAATGATCATCCATCACCATAATATCATTTGTTTTTAATGTGACACATCTCTAATGGGGAAAATTATTTTCCTCAACAATAGTCAAGAAAACTCCCAAGACCCTGGGCCCATGTAAAATAAATAACTAAATATGATGGCGAAAATGTAGGATCCCCTTTTGATCATAAATTTCCATTGATATGTCATAGTTCTTCACAAGAAACCAAATACTCCAATGACATGTTCACATCAACTTGTGAGATCCCTTTAGAATGTTAAACTCTCCACACAAAGGGCTTAATGTATGTCCAAGTAGTCAAACACTCACCCTTCAGCTCTATAAGGAAACCAAAAGGGGATTCCATGAAATGATCACACATCACCATAGGACCCTTTTTCTATCCTGTGATGCATCATAAATGGGGAGAGTGATTGTATTATACCACACTCATGAAATATCACATGATCCCCAAGCGTTTGATAAATTAAAGAAGGAAATAAAAGTGAAATTTTGGGAGCCTCTCATGATTGTAAACTTCATGTGATGCGCTCATTAACTATGAAATACCTTATGAAAGAACTTCAACATGAAAACTCGATCTCATGAAATCCCCCTGGTGAGACACCATTATCTCATGGAATAACATGGGAGAAGAATCAAAGATCACATAAAATTCTCTGAGAAGGCATCATGATCTCATGAATTTCCATAGAGACATCAACCTAGAAACAAGGAAGTCCCTTGGAATCTCAGGATAATTATAAAATAACCCTTTAACTGGCCATAGTCCAATAAATGTGAAATTTATGGGATGATCTTTAGGTCATTGAAAGTCATATGACACCCTTAGAATGAACTACAATAGGACCTCATGAAATGTGTGACGCTAAATACCATCACCAAATCCATCCTAGATTTGCGTGATACGTGCCATGAAAAGTAAATAATAATCATGGTTTAAAGTCCTATAAACCCCCATACTGGCATCAATTATTTCATCCTTGTATCCTATATCCAACACACTCAGGCATCATATCATATTTCTCAAAGTAGAAAACATCATGATCAAAAAGTTTTTCTAGTAGGTAAAATCTGAGGAACCAACTAGAGAGATCATGCAACATGAATCTACACATCACATGATCCCTTATAGATCACACAAAGAATCAGAGTAGCTAATGTTAAGGGCATACCACAAACCTGATCAATCACATGATATAAAAAAATTTAAAATTGAACAAATATAAGGAATATGAAATAAAAGGATGTAAGAAGACAAAAAATATGACTGACTTATATTAATAACATATAACAAGACCCTCAAACAATTATAATGAACCACCCAGGTCATGCATCAACATGAGTACATGTCTCCCAGATCATACGATGCTCCTTTTTAATACTATTTGGATCATGCGATGTCCCCTGGATGTGTCATAGAAAGTCATATGTCACACTCCGGCTTGCCACCCATGTCTCACGAAACCCTCAGGGGCCGCTATCTAGACCTTTTGATTCCCTTAAGATGTGTCTCAATGATCATATAGAGACACAATCACAAGTCATCTAATTCTCACAATGAATCCTTGTCATGTAAAACGTCTCTCTCAATATCCACTTTAGAATCCATTAGATATTGAGATGCCCACAAGGTATGTCATATGGATCTCGTAAAACCACAAATATATGTCATTCATCTTTCGTGATTACACCCATCCAAGATCGCCATGCCATATAGAATCCTCCAGACATGTCACATTGACTCTTTTTTCTCCCTCCATGTGTGTTATACAACTTTTTTGATGACATAGAGGAATGTTATATAGATCATGTGATTCCGTCCAAGAATAACCGTTTAGATCATACAATGGTTTAAATGATCAACCAATTGGATCATGTAAAGTCCTCCAGACAAGGAAACCATGGTATTGCAATGGATTCTAGGATTAACCATATAGGTATTGCATTGTCCTCTAGAGAAGTAATCCTTGGCCATAAAAAGACCTTCAAACAAGCCATCCAAATTATTTGATATACCTTGAATAAGTCCACCAGATCATGTGAATTTCTTTGAACATGTCAAGAAGATATCCTCCAACATGTCAAGTAGAAAATCCCACCATGTCAGATAGGCAATCAACACATGTTATAAATTCATTCCATGAAGGCATCCCGAGACATGATATCCTTGTCCAGCCTATATATAGGGGAATCCTATGTATGTAATACTAGAACTAATGATGTCTAAGAAATATGATTCATGATATAACTGGGATACATAATATAAGTCCCCAGCCTTAAACCTTACTTAATCTTTAGTTATTACAAGATTACACATTGAGGATCTTTTCAGGTTTGGTGTTTTAGAGAATTAGATCATGAAACTTTCATTACATTCCACATTTAAACAAAGTGGTTACATAAAAGACAGTATTCATTCTTCCCATCAACGAAAACATATTTAAAATAAAACATGGATTCTTTATTGACACATCCTTGACACTATCATCCCATCATGTACCTTTCCCTTGACCTGTGAAAAACATTTCAAAAACTTGGGATGAGCATAAAAATCTCAGTAAGGGTTATAAAAATATGGAAAGGAAACACGAGTTCATATATACATAAGAATGAAATCATACTTTTCCCATAAAACATAGGCACTTTAACATACCTCATCAAATCATGAATAAATAATAGAAATCATAAGACATAAAAGGTAACTTGAGGCATTCATAACATTCTTACATAGGGAGTAACCCTCTTGGTTACGTTTGGAATACCCACCACAGTATATTCCCTAAATCTCTTCGGAGAAACCTCAATGTTTCACTCCTTCGCGTTACCCAATGCATTGGAGAGCTATATCGGGCTCACCCGCCATTAGCCTATCATGGAACCACCCGTCTTCATAATAATGTCCAAGAACCGCAACATAATCATATCACATAAAACATGCATAAAGGAAACATAACATATCCACCTTTCAATCACAAGATATCAATACAACACATTGATATAAAAATATTATGAAAACAATTTTCAATACCAAAATAAAAGAAAAGTAAAACATGGTATTTATTTTTCTTTTTTAAAAAAAGGTATGGCTTGTAGAGGAAGCCGAAACTCAAATAATGGTCACGGCGGCAGAGAAGTCGTTGTCGCCGCATACATACGACAAAAACAATCCCTTTTGTCATTTAGTAAATGCTTTGTATAAAAAAGATTCCTTTTGAATAAACGTAAAAGTCAAAGGGGTTTATACACCGTATAAAAGAATGTTGTGTATAAAACAAAATATGCCTCAATGAAAGGAGATTGAGACGAAGTCCCATACAAAGACGGTATCCTTGGTTTAAGGATAAATCAATTACATAATTATGTGTGACAAATGAATACACCAAATATAAGTGGATATTAAGTGTAAAATAATCAAAGTTAATTCACACATATTCAAAGGATGACATATTCACTAACTACATGTTGAACCCAAAGAAATCGAAATTGGGTTAAGAAGTTCCCTTGACAGCCTAACGGCGTCACATCAAAAAAGGGTATCTCATCACTTGGACATAAATTTTACATCAATAAGGATATATGTGAACATATCCCAACATAAAAATATGTAAATTAAAATACCCAACAAAAGAAGTCTTTTAAAAAGAGGTGGTTGAAAGGTTCCCTTACCGACATGGGTATCTTTCGAAACATACGCGCCGTGAAAGAAGGACAATACAACATTGATGTAAATACTCATAAACAAAAGTATATTACACAAAGAGTAGAATAATGGATAGTAAATACACCAATAAAAGGAAATTTTGGAAAATGTAGCATAACTCTCACGAGAATAAAAGTGAGATGAAAAATCCCTTACGAAAACTTGGCAGCGTAACAACGCCACTTAAAACTTCCAAAAATGGATTGATGAGATCAAATAGGGTCTCTCATCATATTACAATAAAATGTACAGAAAGAGGAATATAAAAGAACATCCCCCATCATAACAAAGAGGAGATTAAAAGAAGTGACATAAAGTAGAGTACTTAAAAGGAAATAGAGAGGTTAGAACTCTTACGAAAATTAGGCAGCCTAACGGCGCCACTCAAAACATCCAAAATGGATTGATGAGAGAGAATAGGGTGTCTCATCACATGAACATAAAAATTAAAGTAATAGTAATATAAAATATCATCCAAATAACAAGAAAGATGAGCTTTAAAAGGAATGACATAAAAGTGTGTACTTAAAAAGAAAGAGAGGAGTAGGATCCCTTACCTCAAGTCCAACTTGTCTTGTTCGTTTCTTTATATTCCTTAAAATCGGGTAGCTCCCTTTGGTTGGAGCTCAAAGGCTTCCTTGGGAAGACTTCTTCCCAAATTGAAGCTTCAAGGAGTAATAGAGTGAAGTGGAGAGATGAAATGAGCAGGGGTTGGCTGAGCCAAAGACTTTGGGAGTGTGGGTAAGGAGGTAGAGGTGGGGGCCTTTTATATGAGGAGAGGAGGGGCACTCTTGTAAAGTTACAAAGTGTTACTTTATTTTCAAAAGAGTTTCGGATTTTAAAGGTCCCACATTGATGTGTTTCTAGGATAAGGTGATAAGGGTTCAAAATCCACTCATCCAATAGGTTTTGGACTTGTGTAGGTCTTAGATATTACATTATCTTTCCATTTTATTTAAATCGTTAAATAATGAGGTCATCGCTGCATCATCATGATGTCATAAATAATTTAATTTATTTAATGTCTAAAAATTATAAAACAAATACTATGATGTATGAAATCTTTTTCTCTTTCCAATTACTATTTATAGTCAAAAATATGACTTGTATAACCCCATGTAAATTTTTTTTAGTAAAACATCTCATGTTTGTGTCATTTTTACTTTAACATTAAATAAAAAGATATTTATGTCATTTCCCAACCAAAGTGGCTCCATGGGGTCCTCAAGTTGAACCATGGATTTTCTTGGTCGGCCATGACACATCCAATGAGGGTAGGACAAGTTTCTAGGTCATTTAATTTTATTAAAACATCATTCTTACCTTAAACTACACTAATTACCTCTAATCGCGATTAAAAACTTAATAAGTTACTATTCACCAAAAAATTATTTTTATCCCATTGAACCACATTTTTATTCTTAATGACAACCATGTATGTCGGATTTTTGAAATTCAAAACACAAAGATGGCACAATTTCATTTAAACGGAAAAATCAGTTTTTATAAGTACCACTTAGTGGTTTCACTATTCATCAAAAATTGAAGTTTTTCAGAAAAAATCCCAAAAATTCACCCTAAGCTATATTTGATATTATGAGTTCAAAAATGAATTCTATTTTTAAAAATTCAAAACATATAAGTCACATTAATTAATTTAATAATTAATTCCCGCTGTCAGAGCAAATAGCCTGTTTTTATGAAACAATAAGTATCAAAAGATTGACACTAGTTTAAGTCTGATTTCAAAGTGAAATTAATTTCAACGACCACTATTGGATTTAATGGTAAAAATATATTATAATTTAACTTTTAAACCAATTAAAAAGATAATCTAATCATATAAATAAATTATATTAAAAAGATGTTTTGAATTAAAATACAACATTTTACACTATTCATTAAAAATTGAACTTTATCGGAAAGATACCAAAAATTTACACAAAGTAAATTTTGATGTCCCAATTCTTCAGAAGATTTTTATTTGGTCCAATAGAATGTATAAGAGTGAACAAAACTATATTTAATGACGGTTCACCATCAAAAGGCGATAAGTAAACCTTTAGTGAAAACTAGGGCATATACGCCTAAAATTGAATTCTTTCCGTATTTTAAGCCTTTATCTTTTATTGGATAAATGTAAAAACATTTAAAAACATATATAATAATATTTTAGTTATTTACATCCATTCCCACCAATACAGAAGCTACATATTAACTACCATTTAAAATAATATTATTTTATTGTTAGAGTGCAACATAAGATTCCCAAGAAACTCGTTGTTGCGTGTTGGGTATGCCATCGAGCATAGCATCCCCTTTAAAGTCATATTAATATTTTATTCACAAATATGGATAAATATGAAAATGTCATATTATTTATTTACCTGGGGTGTTACATCCTTCCCCCCTTTTTGGGAATTGTGTCCTCGCAATTTTTAAAATTGAGCTTGGAAACATCCTTGAAAGTCCCACATCAGAACAAGAGTCGGTAAAACAAACACTTTAAAATAAAGGAAGATAAGTACAGAGGTCACCCGAGTTAACCCATACTAGGATTCCATGTAGAAAAACATGGACATGGAAGAAAAAGCAAAGGGTCATGTTCTTGAGGGAGAGTGATAGTAAACATGTCTAAGAGAAAGTTAACCATAAGAAAATCACAAACTTGTGATGGGTTAAACGGTATTCGATTCCCCAGTAGGAAAAGTTAATAGACAAAATTTTTATTTTAAGTTACTTTTATTGAGGAATTTATTCATAAGGAAACATAATCACTTATCATGTTGACTTTCAACTTTTACTAGATTCCTTAATCACACTCATGTTTTTTTTCCAAAAGACGAGTATTTAGGGAGACTTGTTCGCATGAAGAGTACTATAATAAACTTCTAGAGAGTCACCTAATCCACAAAAGATAACTATATACTTCCCATGTCTTTAGACTTTAACCAAAACCAAAACCAAAAAGGTTAGTACAAGATCAGATAATCCAGAAAAGGATAACCCTTTATAAAAAGAAAATCTATTCTTAATCTCCAAAATTTGTCCAACAAAACCCAAAGTTCAACGAGGACCATTCTATAATCAATTTGTCCATAAAATTATTCAAAGTAAACCAATATAAGATTGAAACCAAAATATTTGAAGGATTTAGTCACATAGTCTTCCAAGTTAAATCGTAACATTTATCTCCAAACAACATCAGTTGCTCCAAAAGTCTCGTATTGAAAAGTAATTAACCTAATCACACATACTCCATGATAGGTTAATCATTTTCCTAAATAACCCTAAATAAACTTAATCTTAATTCATAAAATCATATAACTAAAAATAATCAGTCAAACTAACCAGGGACTTCACGTAGTCTAGTGGTAGGCGATAAATACTAGCCGCACTTTGGTTGTGGGTTCGATTCCCACAGCATTGTCCGATGCGACGGGTTGTCACACGGTCTGCGTGTTATCCTTTTTCCAAAACTAAATAATTCGTAAAAGATTCCCCAAAAAGAGACAAAATCCTCAAAAAGGATCATAACATATTTTAACCTCAAGTTTATCTCATTCCTTTCATTTTCCATCATATCATAGAGTAACCCATAATTACCTGAAAAGTAAGGATCACATAAACCCTAATGGTTACCTTAATAATTATTACCTGAACTTCCACATCGAGTTGGCCATCTCGTACATGATGCATTAGAGAACTCACCAAGGTTTAAGTGGTTGATCATGACTCCTTGATAGTTGGTTTAGAACACCCATGAGATTCCTCATTAAATCCCCCATTTCATCCAGTCTCTTAATCATAGAAACACCACAGTTTCCTTCAAACCCATTGTCACTTTGGTGCCTGCTAGATCCATCCATTTACTAAAACCAAAAAGTTCAGTGTGAGTATATAAACATAACCATCATGTACTAATGAGGAAGATAACCACTAAGATATACTTACTCATTCAATTTTTCTAAAAATAGGACTCTTTCTGAAATCCTATCCATTATGGTACTGTCACTTATGCTTAAAGAATACCCTAACCTCTAAAGTCATCTAAACCAACCTCTGATACCAACTATAAGGCCACAGCCTTAAACCTTACTTAATCTTGAGTTATTACAAGATTACACATTGAGGATCTTTTCAGGTTTAGTGTTTTAGAGAACTAGATCATGAAACTTGCATTACATTCCACATTTAAACAAAGTGGTTACATAAAAGATAGTATTCATTCTTCCCATAAACGAAAACATATTTAAAATAAAACATGGATTCTTTCTTGACACATCCATGACACTATCATCCCATCATGTACCTTTCCCTTGACCTGTGAAAAACATTTCAAAAACTTGGGATGAGCATAAAAAGCTCAGTAAGGGTTATAAAAATATGGAAAGGAAACATGAGTTCATATATACATAAGAATGAAATCATAATTTACCCATAAAACATAGGCACTTTAACATAACTCATCAAATCATGAATAAATCATTGAAATCATAAGGCATAAAAGGTAACATGAGGCATTCATAACATTCTTACGTAGGGAGTAACCCTCTTGGTTACGTTTGGAAAACCCACCACAATATATTCCCTAAATCTCTTTGGAGAAACCTAAACGTTTCACTCCTTCGCATTACCCAATGCATTGGAGAGCTATATCGGGCTCACCCGCCCTTAGTCTATCACGGAACCACCCGTCTTCATAATAATGCCCAAGAACCTCAACATAATCGTATCACATAAAACATGCATAAAGGAAACATAACATTTCCAACTTTCAATCACAAGATATCAATACAACACATTGATATAAAAACATTATGAAAACAATTTTCAATACCAAAATAAAAGAAAAGTAAAACATGGTATTTATTTTTCTTTTAAAAAAAAGGTATGGCTTGTAGAGGAAGCCTAAACTCAAATAATGGTCACGGTGGCGGAGAAGTCATTGTCGCCACATACGTACGACAAAAACATTCCCTTTTTTTGTTTAGTAAACGCTTCGTATAAAAAATAATCCTTTTGAATAAACGTAAAAGTCAAAGGGTTTTATACACCTTATAAAATAATGTTGTGTATAAAACAAAATATGCCTCAATGAAAGGAGATTGAGACGAAGTCCCATACAAAGACGGTATCCTTGGTTTAAGGATAAATCAATTACATAATTATGTGTGACAAATGAATACACCAAATATAAGTGGATATTAAGTGTAAAATAATCAGAGGTCATTCACACATATTCAAAGGATGACATATTCAATAACTACATGTTGAACCCAAGGAAATCGAAATTGGGTTAAAAAGTTCCCTTGACAGCCAAACGATGTCACATCAAAAAAGGGTATCTCATTACTTGGACATAAAATTTACATCAATAAGGATATATGAGAACATATCCCAACATAACAATATGTAAATTAAATGACCCAACAAAAGAAGTCTTTTAAAAAGAGGATGGTGAAAGGTTCCCTTACCGACATGGGTATCTTTCGAAACATACACCCCGTGAAAGAAGGACAATACAACATTGATGTAAATACTCATAAACGAAAGTATATTACACAAAGAGTAGAATAATGTATAGTAAATACACCACTAAAAGGAAATTTTGGAAAATGTAGTATAACTCTCACGGGAATAAAAGTGAGATGAAAAATCCCTTATGAAAACTCGACAGCCTAACGACGCCACTTAAAACTTCCAAAAATGGATTGATGAGTTCAAATAGGGTCTCTCATCATATTACAATAAAATGTACAGTAAGAGGAATATAAAAGAAAATCCCCCATCATAACAAACTGGAGCTTAAAAGAAGTGACATAAAGGAGAGTACTTAAAAAGAAAGAGAGAGGTTAGATCTCTTACGAAAATTCGGCAGCCTAACGACGCCACTCAAAACTTCCAAAATGGATTGATGAGAGAGAATAGGGTCTCTCATCACATGAACATAAAAATTACATTAATAGTAATATAAGATATCATACCAATAACAAGAAAGATGAGCTTTAAAAGGAATGACATAAAAGTGTGTACTTAAAAAGAAAGAGAGGAGTAGAATCCCTTACCTCAAGTCCAACTTGTCTTGTTCGTTTCTTTATATTCCTTAAAATCGGGTAACTCCCTTTGGTTTTAGCTCAAAGGATTCCTTGGGAAGAATTCTGCCCAAAGTGAAGCTTCAAGGAGTAAGAGAGGGAAGTGGAGAGACAAAATGGGCAGGGGTTGGCCGAGACAAAGGCTTTGGGAGTGTGGGTAAGGAGGTAGAGGTGGGGGCCTTTTATAAGAGGAGAGGAGGGGCACTCTTGTAAAGTTACAAAATGTTACTTTATTTTCAAAAGATTTTAGGATTTTAAATGTCCCACATTGATGTATTTCAAGGATAAGGTGATAAGGGTTCTAAATCCACTCATCCAATAGGTTTTTGACATATGTAGGTCTTAGATATTACATTATCTTTCCATTTTATTTAAATCGTTAAATAATGAGGTCATCACTGCATCTTCATGATGTCATAAATAATTTAATTTATTTAATGTCTAAAAATTATAAAAAAAATACTATGATATATGAAATCCTTTTATCTTTCCAATGACTATTTATAGTCAAAAATATGACTTTTATAACCCAATGTAAAAATTGTTTTAGTAAAACATCTCATGTTTGTGTCATTTTTACTTTAACATTAAATAAAAAGATATTTATGTCATTTCCCAACGAAAGTGGCTCCATGGGGTCCCCAAGTTGACCCATGGATTTTCTTGGTCGGCCATGACACATCCAATGAGGGTAGGACATGTGTCTAGGTCATTTCATTTTATTAAAACATTATTCTTACCATAAACTACACTAATTACCTCTAATCGCAATTAAAAACTTAATAAGTTACTATTCACCAAAAAAATTGTTTTTATCCCATTGAACCACATTTTACTTCTTAATGACAACCATGTATGTCAGATTTTTGAAATTAAAAACACAAAGATGGCAAAATTTCATTTAAACGGAAAAATCAGTTTTTATAAGTACCACTTAGTGGTTTCACTATTCATCAAAAATTGAAGTTTTTCAGAAAAAATCCGAAAAAATTAACCCTAAGCTATATTTGATATTACGAATTCAAAAATGAAGTCTACTTTACAAAATTAAAAACATATAAGTCACATTAATTAATTTAATAATTAATTCCCGTTGTCAGAGCAAATAGCGTGTTTTTATGAAACAATAAGTATCAAAAGATTGACACTAGTTTAAGTCTGATTTCAAAGTGAAATTAATTCCAACGACCACTATTGGATTTAATGGTAAAAATATATTCTAATTTCACTTTTAGACCAATTCAAAATATGATCTAATCATATAAATAAATTAGATTATAAATAGGTTTTGAATTAAAATACAACATTTTACACTATTCATTAAAAAATGAACTTTATCGGAAAGATACCAAAAATTTACACAAAGTAAATTTTGATGTCCCAATTATTAAGAAGAGTTTTATTTGGTCCAATAGAATGTATAAGAGTGAACAAAACTATATTTAATGACGGTTCACCATCAAAAGGCGATAAGTGAACCTTTAGTGAAAACTAGGGCATATACGCCTAAAATTGAATTCTTACCGTATTTTAAGCCTTTATATTTTATTGGATAAATGTAAAAACATTTAAAAACATATATAATCATATTTTAGTTATTTATATCCATTTCCTCCAATACAATGGCTACATGTTAACTAACATTTAAAATAATATTATTTTATTTTTAGAGTGCAACGTAAGATTCCCAAGAAACTCGTTGTTGTGTGTTGGGTACGCCATCGAGCATAGCGTCCCCTTTAAAGTCATATTAATATTTTATTCACAAATATGGATAAATATGAAAATGTCATATTATTTATTTACCTGGGGTGTTACACATAATACATCTTTCTAAGGATTAGTCTTCATATTTAATATCCAATAGGGTTATCCTAGTACATAAGTCCTGCATCCATAAAATGTGGGGCTGATTACTTTATATCAATTATTTGTCACATTGATAATAGATCAGTAGGATTATGGGGTTGAAATGATCATATCAATCATATCATAAGAATTTATAATGAAAAGTGAATCCTCAGTGTGTAAGCCCTGATCAAAGGCATTATATGATATGTCCAACATATAAGGAAAACATCAGTGTGTAATCCCTAACTTATTGAACTAAGAGGACTATGATTCCATCCATATTCAAGATATGTATGAAACCTTACTATTTCCTGATCCTAAGATAAAATGGTATTCCTCTTCGATGTAAGTCCTTCCATGTATCTAACATTCTTAATACCCGGACTCAATCTCTCCCACGGACTGATAATCCTTCTTTAACCACTAATGGGTTGAAAAAATCACTAAAATATGATTAATCTTATTTATATCATAACCAGAATATGTTTGAGGCCTTCCAAAGGCCACATTCATATATTAATCATCCAATGGGTTGTCCCATCATGAAATCCTCACATCTATATACAATGAGACTAATTAATTTCTATCACTTATTTCTCACACCGAGCATAGATCACATAGGAATAGGGAGTCAGAATGATATCCTCATTGGCATTATTAATATCCACCATCTAGGGATTCCTCGGTGTGTATGACCCGATCAGTGGCATGATATAACTACCCAACATACAAGGTTATCTACCTTGGAAAAATAATAAGGGCATGAATAAACTATGGTAACTATGATTCCTGATATAATCAAGATATATAGGATGCCTCCTAGTTATTCAAGATCCAATATCTAGTTTACCAGTTTCCCTATATATGTACTTTTTTTATGATGTCAAACTCTATAGGTTTAAAAAACTATGCGGGTTATGAATATTGATATAAAACATGATACATAGGATGCCTCATAATGGATCAATCATATTCTTGAAATATTAACCACCTATATGATGAAATAAAACTCCAGTTTTCCTGGTTATATGGATTTAACATATAAGCAGCTACCCACCAAATGGAAATGGATGATGAACCTTAGATACATACAGATGGATTCATCACCAAGACCCCACACTCTATTTGTATATAAATATATTTAAACTTCGATCATTTTAGGGAAATAAGTCCAATATAAAAATTATTAATAGATTCTGAAAACTATCTTAAATAAATAAGAGTGTCATAGTGTAGGAAACAATTCCCCTCAAAAGGGTGTGATGAGTTCAACCTCCCATCCACTCGACCAATGTGAGTTCCTAAGCATCATTGGTTTTAAAACCCTAACTAACCACTTATCATTGGAATGAAGTTTCGTACCATGTTATGGATGTGGGAACTATTTGGAATTTTTTTAAAGGATTAAAAAATGGTGAGCCTGATGTGAATGATTATGAATAATAAAAAACCCCCCAAATCAAACCAATGGAAAAAAGTCATCCTCATATTTATAAGGAAACAAAAATAGAAAACCCAACCTAAATCTCTCAAATAAAAAATGACTGGGTTATTATCTATCAAGAAATTTTGATTGAATTTTTTGTGAAAAAAACATGGTGAACCCGATGTGAAACTATCAAATAGAAATATGATCAGCTGACCCTGGCATTGATCTTATATCTGATCCAATATATTTGGGGTTCTTAGGAAATAATTCAATCCTCACTTTGAAAATTATACATGAGTAGAAAGGATTGGTTGAGAGTAAAATGATCATTTTGTTACCCATTTATGTCTTATTGTGCACATATCATGGATACAATGGTGCATTGATCAGTGGCCTTTTCCCTTATCGTCTATGTGACTGAAGATACTAATCACATCATCAACACCCCAATATGAGATAATTCCATCTTTTAAGAAACATTTAGAAAAATCAGCTGCAACTGCAACTCCTGCAGGTCTTAGAATGGCCTCAACCACCTGAAAACATCATCAATGGGTGGTGACTGCAATGTTCTAGGAATACAACCGACATGGTATGATATCGATGAATAAGGCTTCATTAAAGGGTCATAAGTACTAAAACTGAAAAGTCAACATCATATAAAGAAAACAATAGTAATTTTAGTAGTCCTCGTTTCCACAACCAACCGCTTCCGTAGTTTATCCCAAGAGCATGAAACACACCAGATTTATTATATTATAAAGGTGGATAAAAGAGAGAACTATGGCTCCAATCCAATTTAGAGGATGATGGGGATGTCAATTGTTGACCACCATAGCTAGTGCCATCCCCAAAGATACAGATCAGCGACCAGCTGAAGGTATCGACCGATGCTCTATGGCCTTAACAACCATGCACGAGTAATAAAACATAAACATCATAAATGGAAGGATATGTATAACATGAGTAGGATTGTTTGATTTCTCCCATATATGATTTCTACCAACATAGTCTAGAATTATACAGTGATCAAGATCATATCCTTTCTCACTCAGAACAAGTATGTGGTCATACTATTGCAATTGGGATGGGGGAGGAACTTATCCACATCACCATGCATGAAGTTAGTTGGAATATTCTGATGGAGTGAGGAAAAATTCATCTCATATCGCTACATCGATAGAAGATATCTTCTAGTATAGAGTATAGATAGAAAATGTGATGGATTATATCCTTGTGAAACCATTTCTAAAATTCCATTGCATCATAGGAATAACTGTAGTAATATTCTAATATATTTCAAAACATGTATAGATATTTGTATATGATCATATTTCTATCCCTATACTTAGGTTAGATCAAAAATATGATCCTTATGAATAATTGGTTCCCCCATATAAAGTACACATTCTTACTACCATCCAAGAGTATTATCGTTATATTTTTGAAAAGGATGAGGAATCGGACCGAGCTCATACTACCCTTCCAACCAGGGCCCACTAGGTGGTAGTGGTATATGGATCAAGATAGATTAATAATATTGTTAATAAAGTCTAGAGGCATATTAAAAAGGCCTAGGATCATGCTCACATCCTCGTTCTATTTGGGGATCAACGTGTGAGTGGGGAATAAGACACAACAACTTCTTATGTTCCCATTGGAAAAGACTAGTGACATGATCCAAAGCCCATGATTCGAGCTCATATCCCAGTTATGGATGGGACTTACCAAGTGAGAATTTCAAATACCATAGGACATTCTCATATTAGTGTGAATGAATCTTCATGGAATATTCCAACAGATCATGAGATCCAGGAATATATTCCAACCTCCCCTGATGAATGACTGCACTAGCATCTTTTTGAGGTAATACAGGAGGAGGCTCATATCCCTTATCTCATTTCAAAGGACCATCATAATAATCTAGTAGGGAATTCATATTCATATCCAGATCATAATAATATTTCAACCGAGGCTGACCATGTGAGTGTGGAAAATGCCTCAGGAAAAGCTTATATCCCTACCACAAAAGATGAGGGACATATTCCAAATGCTCAAGATCGGGATTAGACTCCTGTTTTAACTAGGGATCACCACGTGATAATGACACATGCCTCAGGACAAGAATATACTCTTTTCAATATTAATGAATCCCATTGGAATATTTTAGAATCTTTTCAACAACATGATCATACTCTTATAGTAACTTAAAGTTATAAAAAATGTCCAGAAACAATCATATAGTAGGGTCATATCCCTCCAAAATTCTGGAAGGTATGTTTTCATATTACAACCATGATGAAAAAATAGGTTAGTATCTTTAATTTAATCAATTATAATTTCTTTTAGGTTGTTTGAGACACATTCTATAAAAACCAAGGGCCCATAAACACTTATAACAATGTATAGGATGAAAATTATTACGATATTCTTACTTTTGGTATTATGGAGATGGATCTTAGGGACTCTACTCTAGACAACCACCATGGTAAACCACCCCCATGAGGATATATCCAATGGATAAGGAAATCCTATCCATTCCTAGAAACCTCTATATATAGAGGTGTTGAAAACATAGACACCTTTGTATATAGAGGTTCTCAAAAAATCATGATCAAATATATATAGTTCCTCCTAAACATCTAGCTACACATCACTAGATTCATTAAGAGACCCCAAGAAGCATATTTTTTGGTGTGACTAGACTGAGGGATGTATGTCTGATTAAGAGAAAGAATATATTGATATATGGAGAGATTTAATTGGAGAAATCCTCCCCATCATGTTCTTGACTCATTCCACTTCTGATTAGGATATCTCGGATGAGCTAGAAAATGATTTGATGCCTTATCTACAAAAAAATATATGGGCAACTCATCAGTGACTAAAAACTAGACACCTCCCTTATACTGGAAACAAGGGTCACATTAAGACTATCAAGATACTCTATTTTAAACTATAAATGGCCACTATCTCCATGTATCAGGATCCCATTCTGAAAAATTACAAGTTAAATCTGCAACATTATTGCATTCATTACATCACTTCTCTTTGAAAACTTATAGTAGAAACCATATCATGTATTAAAATATGAGGATGGAATAAGTACGGAGTCATACACTTCACTACAACACTAGAATATAATAACCAATAAGATAAGATGTCCAATAATTCCACATACTCTAGTGAAATTAGAGGACTAGGTAACACTTAGGATAGTTGGTCACTAAAAAATAATTCCCTTACATTAATGGTTTACAAACATCATAAACAGAGGAAAATGATAACCAAAAAGTACTTAAAATAGTCCCCTAAAATAAATAAAAATGTATTTAAAGCACAATATCCTAGGTTGCAATCAACCTAATGACATCCTACAGAAATTTACTCTCGTAATGGGATTATAATACACCCATATTCTACACAATCACAATTGTGCCACATCAAAGAAGCCACAATAGAAGATTTTGTAAAAACAATCTAGTAGAGGACCCAACTCATTGGTCTATGAAAATATCTTCCCCACATCTACATCAAGGATCATTAATTCCCCTTTGGATTCATGACATATCCTCAATAATAATAAATAGACCCAACCCCCTAGAAAGAGATAATTTATATCTCCAAATCCATCACCATGTTCATCATCATATGACAAGGTAATGGGAAAATAAATGATGATTCCATATCAACCACATCCCACTGAGCTAGTGGTATTTATATTTCAATTTCAATCCTAATAATTACCAAATCCAATACTTGAAGCCTCAAATATTCAACAACAGAACCAATTAACAAAAACTATGGCCCCAGATAACCCCCAACCCACAGGGGTAGGGGAATTTTCTTCTTCACCACCACCATAGAGAGAATTTGTGTTATATTGGTTTAAAGGTAAATATAAACGGTATAAATACCATCCATTCCTCCTTCCATAAGACAAAACTCCTCTATTCGAGGCATGTTTGACAATCATGACTGGTAACTGTCTCAAGGTCAATAATCATAGGTTGATACATGAGGAGAATATGGCAAAGGAAATCATACCCCTCCAAGGTATCAAGACAAGACAACCAAATATTGAAAAGGGTTTGAGGAACACATCTAATATAGGAAGTGCCTAAAAATCCTATTGCATTGAATGTAATGAGACAAAAAACATTTATTGATATAACTATGTGAATATAATTACTGCAACACAACATATATTGTCGATCGAGATGAAATATAGAGGGGAAAAACATGGAAAACATAACACCAGAGGAGGATTATTTGGATCCACATCCTGAGGATTCAAACAACTAGAACCATAGATCGATCCAAAATCCATCTCCCCAGAATATTGAGTTACAAACTCTCAGTAGAAAACATCCCAATATAATGCGAAATATGTAACCAAATCACAATAACCGCCCTAAATAATAGATGTTCCTTCCATAGGGGAACAATTATCACAATATGAGAATGAGAGAAAAATTATCATAAAACACAAATAGGAGATACTTGGAGTCAATATTCCCACTGGTTATACCTTTTAGGTTTAGTTGAATATTCCTCCTCCAATAAGAGACAATACACCAGAAAATGGCATTTAAGTGTCAGATCATCTTTAGTTCTTGGTAATAGATCTACACAAATCTTGAATTCAAAAATGACTATTAATTGCCTCCATTACAATGAAAACCTCTTTCTTGGTAGGGTAATAAATCATTCTACAAATGGATCAAGAATCAATAAGAGATTAAGACAAGGCTATTGTGATCATCCTCGCCCATACCCTGTAGATGGGAGGAGACTAAAATAGTAGTACCTACATAACTACTCAATTATTTCCAGGCTATGGATATTCTAATGGAACCCATGTAATAGAGACACATACCTGTGGATATTGAGAAGAATCCATATCCTAATTGGGTGTATGACACTTTTCCTCCACCTAATTTCATAAATCATACCTTCTCCACCCTTGATGATATGGGATACCATAAAAATAATCTCAGACACTTTATATCCTATTGTGGGTCAATGATGGGCCCTCTAGACAAGTAGGATGTGAACCAAAAGAGGTGTTTTGTATGAAATTTGATATGGACACCCATTGTTTGCAACAATATCCTTCCAAAAGGATCTATTGCAAGATGACAAGACCGTAGTCATCAATTACATTACCAGTTCAGCTCTATGCTGAGGAAAATGAAAATTTTAACCTAACTAAATGCAATAAATGTGAAAATGGGAGGGTGTATGAATTTATATCCATATATAAGGGTTTAATCCATTCACTCAACTTCACTCTGTCCTAGGGAAAACTACTAGAGATATGTTCTGAAAATATCCTGGATGAGTGGTAGTCACCTTTTATCACAACTAAGTATCCTGGTGGTTTACATGATTTCGTATAAACGTTCCATCATTTTGAAGATTCCATTCAGTAAACCCATGTTAAGTCATGGATCATGATTCAAAATATTGGAAAAGGCTCACCTAGATAGAAGTTTCAACAATAACCCTAAAAAATTGTTTCATTTCCCATTAAAGCACCTATGTATGTCCCAAACTACCCAATGACTCATGTTGAGTAGAAATAACCTCATAGTCACCCTTTTCTAGATGCATCAAAAAATTAGGGTCACCCAGGATTTAAGGAATGGATGAATAAATCATACTCCTTCGAAAATAAACTAGTACCTGGACATTTACTTATAGTCAGGGATAATAACCTACCCATGTTACCATATCTTAGGAATCTCAACAATGTTTACCTCACAAACCAACCCGAATACTGCCCTTTCCATAGAAGGCTAGGCGACAATATCTAGGATTGATTCGTCTTCAAAAACATCCTTCAAAGCATGGTCGATTATGGATATGTGGTGTTGGATAATGCTTTAGAGTGGTTTTCATACATAACCATTTCCCAATCAAAAGAAGATGGTGATTTAATGAAAGTTTCACATAGATGTGGACAAAAGTTCAACAACCAAACGACTTCAAAGATAGTTGAATGGGATCATACCACCATAAGTGCATAGTTTAAAAGACCCATAATATATCCACCACCCAAGAAGGTGACAACAAATTTTTCTCCCAAGGTCAGATGAAACCATCAAATATAAGAAGATAAATATGTGTAAGAGCCATATTCTTCTCGAGGAAATCTCTTACTCTGGTAGATTTATTCCCTGCAACATCTGAAACATGAGCACTTACCCAGCAAATAGAACCCTCATTGGATGAAGAGACAATATTTGGTTAAATTGGCATGATATTCTTGGAATACCCCTTCTACAGTTATGAATATGCCTATAATTTTAATTTTCCTCTACCAAAATAGAGAAGAGGAGTCCGCATGCGCGTGATCTAAGGATACAGGGGACAACACAGGTGTGAACATACCCAATATTTTGAACACTTACCCATAGAGGATATATATGCAGATGAGGCCCATTTTTAAGAACTTTGACAAGCCCAGAAAAGACATTTAGGTGTCCCAAAACCCTCCAATGATCTTCCAAACTCAGTTGTATTGAATGAGTGCATAGTGGGGGTTTGATTTCCTAATCATCCCAACCAATGAGGGAGGCCTGCATGACCCGTGCCTCTCATATTAGATGTTCCCTCAACACCCGTACAAGAAATAGAACCATCCACCTCAAATTAATTTTATCCTGAGAAATATGTTAATGGGAAACCCCTCTTAAGACTGTACCGGCATCAAGCAAAAAATTACTACATTATAAAACACATGGAATCTAACCCATCCAAGATATAAATCCTCGATGTGATATATATTTCAAAATAAATCAGTGATTTACTCGTTCATTCCCTCCAGATCCTATAAATATTGGATAAAGATGTTTTTGCAGCCAATGTATACTGAATGGAGACCACATTAGAAGAATTCTATGTCACCATCTTGTTCACAGAGACTAATCTAGAAGAGGTCATCCAAAGACACATATGATCCCTATATTTTTTGAGAATAATATCTAATGTTTACATCCAAAGGGATCTGGTTGAAAATGGATATTGGATAAATCTCAGCATGATTAGAACTCTCTAATGTTTGGGATATAGTTAAAGGGATTATTTTACTGCATATATGACCTTTCAAGGTTATGATAAGATTGAGAAAAGACTGATTGGTGAGATCAAACTCAATTCTCATTTTTTAGATACCACAAATGAAACTTAGTTCATAGTTTTCTAGAAAGACACCACATAAAATATTCTACTCGGAAGTCCCTAGATCCAATGTAACATGTAAGTACCTTCAAAATTCCATAAATTTATAAAATAACCTAATTATAGAATGGTCAAAACACTATGTAGTTTCATATCCCCCTCAGAGACTTTAAAATCCACATATGATGAAGTTGTTTTATTCAAAAAGGGAGCCAAACAATCCATGGTTAATATTGATATACTGGTTGCATCCACTAATAGCCTTGGGACCTCCCCTATAAATCCATGAAGCATGCTCAATAGTTACCATGTGTTCCACATAAATATAGTTGAGGTAATAGACCTAGTCCCAAAGGCCCAATCCCATAATATCTCTATTGTAAGGTTAAAATAAAATTAGATCCAACATCTCTTTGTAACTAATTTGATAGAAAGTGATGAGAATATCTTTTCTCATAGCCTCAATCACCCCTACAATGAAATAAATTCCCCCAAATTTCTGTCTCCTTATGAGAATTCCTCTATAGAATCATAGGTATTTGAAGAAGAGGACGACCTTAAGAATTTACCTCATGCATTCAAGGAAGGAATCTCCTCCACTATTGATGATATTAAGAAGGTAAATATGGGAACTGAAGAAGACCAATAACCTACAATTATTTGGACCACCGTGCCCCTAGAAGAGAAATATATGCACATCACATTTCTAAATAAACACTGATCTATGTTTTCCTGGAACTATATATAAATTCTTGAACCAAATCCAGATCAAGCTAAACACCACTTCACCAATAACCACTGGGTCATTAATAAGGCTTCTAGAAGGATTCAAACCTCTCATTCTACCAATTTAGAGGAAGAAGTTGAAAAATTGATCAAATGAAAATTTTTACGAGAAGTGAAATACCCCAGATGTATTTCTAATATTTTTACCATCATGTAAAAGGATGGGTATATTAGGGTCCTCATCGATTTTAGATACATTAATCGACATTTCCCAAAATAATATTTCTCACTTTTGATCAATGAACTCTTGATTGATGCAAGTACTATATTGATATATATTTCTGTCATGGATGGGTATTCAGGGTAAAATAAAATAAGGACAACCCTAGAAGATGAATAAGAAACAAAAATCATATCTCCCCAAGGTATCTTTCTATATCAGTTCATTCCATTTAGATCAAAGAACACTGAAACCACTTATCAAAGCTACATGCATCATATCTTTATGAAATTCATGAGAAGGATAGCCCAATGTTATTTTTACGATCTAGTTGTCAAATCTTGATAATGTTTTGATCACTTCATTTAATTTCAAACAGCATTCAACAAGATAAAACAACTTAGTCTGAAGATGAATCCAATGTAATACGTATTCTAGGTAACATCAATGAAGTTCATTCATTTATTGTTATGCCACCATAACATTGATGTGAAACAATTTAATACTAGTTATATTCTATTAATTTTACCCCCATTGATCTCAAATAACTAAATGATTCCAAGGGAATGTCACCTACATTTGAAAAGTCATATCCGAATTGGGAAAAAATCTCTCCCTTTAATCAAGATAATGAATAAGGGAATCACCTACCAATAGGAAGAGGACAACCAAGAAGCCTTCAAAAGAGTCAATAATTATATACTACACCTACTGGTCCTGATTCCACTAGTGGATGGGAAACCACTCATCTTATATGTGGATTCCGTGTAACAATCACTTGGTTCCAAACTCACATAGAAGAATGATACGAGGATAGAGAAATGTATTTGTTAACATAGACAAACAATAATATGTGCGGGGACCGGATAATAGGATATTGGGAAGAACTACCTCACAGTCATCGTTGCAGTGTAGAATCTGAGGCATTACTTGCATTACCAAGAAGTTCATAGTGTCTCTCTTATTGATCATTTTATGTAAATCCTTGTACACCCAATGCTAAATGGGTGTTTGGATTGATGGTCGGTCAATTTTCAATAATATGACGTCCAGTTCATCTCATAAAAGGTGTTGAAAGGGAAATCCCATGATTATTTCCTCACGTAACATCATTACCCTAAATTTAGACAAGTAAACACCAAAATCCTAGATTAAGAAGTTTTAATATTCTAGTGACACTCACCATATTTGGAAGATTTATTTTGATGGAGCCTCTTAAAATTCCTATAAACAAAATAATGGAAAATTTGAAGCTCACTCATGTTTTCATAGGGATTGAATTTGTTTTTCCAGAGAATTTTTTTCATACTCTTTATCACTATTCGAAGGCTACCCAAATAATGATGCAGAATACCAAGCCCTCTTCACTGGCTTAGAACTAGCCCTATAACTGTAGTTAGCCTACATAAATATCAAAGGGGATTCAGAACTAGTGATAATACAGATCAATGAAGAATATTACATCTAAAAGGAATAATTGGGTCCTCTCACAATCTACATTAGAGGGACAATGAAATAACTCGCTTTTGAGTCCACATTTCATCATGTTCCATAATCACAGAATTCATACACTAATACATTGGCTAATGAATCCATATTCCTTACCAACCATAATCAGGAGAAAGAAATATTCAGTATCATGAACCAGAGAATGGTAACATTGATCCTCATCTATATCATAGCAGAAATCAGTTAGTTCCACACCAACCAGATAATGATGAACTGATATCCACTCCTTGATGGATGGTGCCCATAATCAGTCATCTCTAAAATAGAACTTTTCAGATATATTGAGTTATAAGGAAACAAATTTGGATCCATGGAGAAAAATTTACCCTATGGGATTACAATATTGAGAAAAAAATGCCTCTACATGTGAGGCTTTGATTGAACCCTACTCAGATACATAGAAAAAAAGATTTATTCATGCCACAATGGAAGAAGTATATGAAGGATCCTATATTTTTCATCAGTCTAGCACAATGATATCCCATAAAATCATGATTCTGGGTTATTACTGGAAAACCATGATGCAATACAGTAAAAATTTCACTAGGAAATTTTTTTCATTCTTGATCATTTCAATCTTCATCAATCAGCCCCTTAAATTTCTACATAGATCTAAATATTCATTTATATTTGACATTTTGGGAATGGATTTTGTGGTGCCATATCCCCCAGAAACAACTAATAAGTTCTTTTAAATCCTTAATACTACCAACTTATTATCCAAAGGGGTTGTGGAAATACCCCTCCAGGATGTTGGGATAAAGAATATCATCAACTTCCTAAATTCCCATATCATCATCAGGTTCGAGGTCCATCACAAAATATTGATGGAGAATTAAACCAACTTCTATTCAATGGAATTAAAGAAATTATACCAAGATTACAACATTGAGTCCAATCACCCATCTGGATATCATGTAGTGGAAAATGTAAAAATTAAGGCCTTCAACAAGACCTTTTCAAACATACTCCATATGATAGTGAATAATGACAATAAGTCCTATTTGTAAAAACTCCTCCATAATTTATGGGAATTGTCATAGCACCGCACATACTACTATATGAGAAACTTCGTACTCATTAATGTGTGAAACTGAGGTAGTATTTACCATAGAAGTCTAGTTTCCCTCAGTTCGAATAACAATTTGTGGAAAACTCTCAAATGATGAGAAATCAAAAAAGTGACTTAGTGATTTGGAAAAAATCTATTTGAACATGTTGAATACATTTCAAAACCTTAAATTCCATGAGAATAAGATCTCATGGGCCTTCAATAAAATTGTTCATGTCCATTACTTCCTATAATGAGAACTCGTGTTGGTTCTCAAAACCCTATTGATACTAGGGAATAATCCTCCAAAGATGGAACCCAAATGGGACATACATTATATCATACATAAGGTATATCAAAATGGAGTATAATAATTGGCCAAAATGGATCGAAAATGTGTTACACCCCCCACCAATGGGGGGTTTGTCAATAAATAATTTTCATAGATGTCACCAAGAAAAAAAACTGATTGCAAGACTATAAACATTATAACATCTCACATCCTGACCAAATGATCTTAAATTTTATTGAGTTGTCCATGATGTATGATGCTAAATTGCGAAAGGAATCCCATTAATATGATATTAAATTACATAGTCATTTCATGACGACATAATGCTAAAATCTACATAGAAAATCCTCACAAAATGATGTTAAACTACACAGATCTTCGAATGGTTCCTCATCATCCATATTATGTGACCCAATTCCTAACAGTTGGAATTTAAAATTCTCATTATCTCACATACTAACCACATGAAATTAAACTGTATAGAAAATGTCCTTACCATATGGCGTTAAACTACATGGAGGATTTCATCATTGCATGGTGTTAAAATACACTAGAAGAACCATCTCACAAATAAATAAACACACTGGATCCAGATATTTCTAAGGGAGGGATGAAATTACCCCTTCCCCTTGTGAGAGTTAGCTCTACATAGGGATCATGTCCCTATAATAATTATATGTGGATTGATTTTTTACATCATAGAATATATAGTAAAACACAAACCTCTATTTTTTTGACCATCCATAGTGTTACATCCCTTTCACATCAGGTGACCCTTATCCTCACCGCAAGAAATTATAATCCCAATTTGATGTCCTTTACACACAAAATTAAGATGAATTAGTTTCTAAAACTACATTGATATTTATTCTCATTTTATTGAGACACATAGGAATTCCTCAATATTATATCTTATTCCAGACGCCACATGATACAAAATTCAACTATCCTATACTTAAATGCCTATACATGGTAAGTGGAATCCTTTCCATTCCTTATTTCTCACATCGAGAATAGATCATGTGATCATTAAAATTTCAGTTAGTTTTTCCCCACATGAATAAGTAATATTAAATCACAAAAGGTTTATGGTGGTTCTGAATGAAAAACTATAAAGGAATACCATGAGTCCTATTCACATGATTTTAAACTGAAAGGTAGATGTCATTTTCCTGACATAAAACTGTGCATTCATGTTGAACATTCCGAAGAAGACTAATATTATTAGTGTAGGTATCCTACCACGCATCTCTTCCATAACTACACATGCATTGATATATGATAGCACATGATACGTAGTGATTCTCGAATCTCCAGCCCTTAGTCCATTCATAATAAATATACATAAAAATCCCCCCTCCTTACGTATAGGTCTCACTTGAGCAGTAATCTCATATTTCAAGAACTAAGATGTGTATTGATTAATATTACCATATGATACATAGTGACACCCATATTTCCCTCATTGTACACAACCTCAATACCCCTTTTCACATCAGGAAGCCTACATCCCTACTACATGAAGTGAAAATACACTGTTCTTTGAGAAATATGTGTGGATTGATTCCTCTCATCACATGATACATAGTGACACCCAGAACACCAATCCTGGTCCCCACTACAACAATTAATGGAACAAGTCCAACCTCTTTTTACTGGTAAGACATACGTAGAGATTTTATAGTTCAATAACTATGTGTGGATTTATTCCTGTCATCATGGGATATATAGTGATGCCCAGATCTCCAATACTATGACTATCAATTAAAACTAATTAAAATATAAATCGAAAATGTTTATGGAATTATTCATACAATACCATTATACTTAGGTATGAGTTACATCTATATGAGGAATGCTTGTGTGTGCAATATATCATGAAAAAATTACATCGGTTCCCACATCCTTAACGCATGATGATAATCTCCAAGGAAAACGACCTTAAAAAATGATTTTAAACTACATGGAAGAAAGTACATCCATTATAAAAGATGTTATACTATAAAGGCCACCATCAATTATTCTCCCCCATAAATGGACCATATGTTCCTTACGATGATCAATAATAATAAAGGGTTCTTCCACTATCTTTTAAGCTCTTCGATTCATAAGTAACACTTCATGTATCAATCACCTTATGTTTCCGTAAAACATTCATGACCCTTGAAAATGAAAATAGAACACTTGACTTGACCATTCTATCAATGCATAAGGTCTAAGACCTACCACATAGATAAATCTTGGCTCTATAGTGAGTGATTTATGATCCTCGTGATTCTAACATCACTATGGTGGAACTCATCACTTGAGGGTGTTTTGGTTCATCCCTATTATGAGTGTATCATTTAATTACTCATCACCTATGAAACATGATACATGATTTATAGTATTTTCATCTCTATCTCTGAAATATGTTGGAGTTCTATTAACCATAGGTATCCTTATAGGGCTCTTGTGTAATATCCCTTATATTAGGTCTGTGTATTCCATAACATTAATCTACTTGAACATTGGTAAAATATGTACGACCTTAAAATCTAAACTATAATTGTCCAAATTTACAGACCTTAACTTTCTACAAAAATAGTCAGAAGCTTTTCTTGTTGAAAACCCACCAAGGGTGGCCCGAGAAAAAGTCATGTCTCCACTCACTAAAATATTTATATTCAATGTTTAGGGGAAAAATAGGATGTAAATAAATAAGGAATAAAACTCATAGGGACTACTCTATATACCTAGAAAATGTCAAGACATGATCACTAGAACCCTAGTTCAGGAAAATGTTAGAGTGGGGATTTTTCATTTGTCTCCATCATGGGAATTTGTTCGTTGGGCGGTGAAACAAATTTTAGGGTGCTCAAATCATTCTTGTATATTAAACTTTCAAAAAATAAAACATCATGATTTGAGAACCTCAGATCCCTGTAAACCTTCAATGAAATTTGGGAAATGATACATAGCTTCAACAGACCCATTTTTTGACTACTCATGTATGCCTATGGCTCCTGTATATGCACCAATGGTTATCAACCAAATGGACCACTCTACAAAAGGGATTTATGATTCTTGTGAGACATGGCATCACTGCGGTATTACTCAACACCTTATTGTGTTTGGGATTATTCCATGTATGATTTTCCCATATCATCTTCCCAACCGGAGATCATTGGACTTTGATTTACAATCCCAAAACTAGAATATCTATGTGGATTCAACATCCTTGACATTATGTCACCCTGTTTTGTACCCTTTCTCAAATAAATAATGCATCACTCCATTCCCAAACCATTGATAAACCACACCTTGTTATTCAAAACCATATGGTGTAGGGATCTATCCCAACAATTATTGGATGAACTACCCTTGGGATTCAAAAACATTCTTGGATATCTTTCCTTCATACACAACCTCATGATTTGGATGTTTTATTTTTCAGGAATCCTTCATGCCCCTTTGAATGGAGTGAAGAACATATTTTATTGACCATGTTGTCAAAACATAATGGATTTGACCTACCAACTAAATGCATATTCTCAATTTCAAAAATTAAATCCAATCCTTGAGAGCCTTGGTAACACTATAGAGGAAACTGGAACCTCAGGGTGTTGTAAGTCATCCCCATCATTTCTTCCCCATTACATATTCACTAACTCAACATTTTTGGTTATGAATTATATCACCCATATTCCTACTATCTAGGTTGGCCAAGATTCCCTAGTATTTCACCCTCAAATAATATTATACCCACATGTATTCCATGTACATTATAAAATAGTGTATAAACCACTAATTGACAATGATATCGACGTGTAAGGGCTTCGACCTACCAACCAGAGGCATCTATTACTTTCCCAAAAGGAGCTCTAATCCTTAAAATCTTTAAAAACACCATAGTAGAACTTATAATCCTTGTCAGTTTTGAGTCATTCCTTTTATTTGTGCACTGTATTTGTTGACGCCGAAAAAAACCCGTAACTCGTGGAGGAAGTTTCGAAATGACGAAGAGAAGTCATATTCAGAGTCTGAGGCCCGATCCGGAGGCCCGGGAAGTGGTGCGCGAAATAAAGGAGGATCCGTGCGAAAAAATGTTCTGCGCGCGAAGTACTCCTAGGATTCGCGGAATTGGACCGGTGAGGCGCGCAATAATTGCACGCCCCGGTTCTCCGCGGTGAGAGTTTGCGCGCAAGCGGTTCCCGACGCGGAAAACTTCGCGTGCCGCCTGGATTCCGCACCGGAGGTTGCCTATAAATATAAGGTGACCCCGAATGTTTTGGGGGTTGAGGAATCCGAAGCGACTCTCGTGCGCGCAATTCGGCTCCCCCCGCACGAAAGTTGACCTCTAGGTAATCCCAAAATTCCGCGCAACCTTGCCCCAGAGTTCGCCTTTGCGCGCAACTCCACCGGCTTCAGTGAATTTTCCCCTTCCCCCGGTTTCCCCACTTGTGCGCAATCCGTAGTCTGTGCGCGCAATACCCTGCCTTGCGCGCAAAACATTGCGTGTAATTCCCTCTTCGAGCGCAGTTCCATTACTCCAATTGCGCGCCGTCCTGGTGTTTTGCGCTCAAATCGTCCCTTTTTCACGCACAAAGCCGAGGACCCCTCACCTTGATGCCCCTTGGCTGCCCCCTACACCGACACCTGATGTCTCCCCTGCCGGGCATGCGCGCCATGCGTTGTTTTCCCGCACGGCCTTCCAGGCTTGTGCGAAGTAACCTCAAGGTCCCTTGGGCCGTGTTTCTCATTGCATTGCTTTTCCTTATGCTTCTCCGCATAGGAACGCTAACGGCTATTGCTTCTTCGCATAGCCACGCTAACGTGGACCCCCCGGTGGTTTGCCCTGCGGCCCCCCTTCACTACGGCCTTGCCGATGCCTTCCCTTCCACAAGGGGTAGAGGGCGTTGGGCATGTAAACCCTAGGGGTGTGGAGCGAACCCACCTCGTCAAAGCTGCAGGACGTTAAACTGCTAAGCACCTCGTCCTTAACACAAGACGTTAAACTGTGGTCTGACCCCGTGCTTCGCACGTAGCTTCCCCCCATCTCAGACATTTTTTACGCCCACTCGTCTCCACAGGAATGGACTCTTCCTCACATGGAATGAGATCCTCCTTGTCGGAGCGGCGTTTGTCCGCGGGGGAAGGGTTGCCTCAGAGCGTAATCCCCTAACCTCTCTTGCGGATGATTGCACCCGTGCATCTCCGTACTTCCCCCTGCCAAGGCCAGTGGAGTCCTTTTCCCACTGCGCTTTCTCGCACCACGGGCCTCCACCCTGGAGTAAGCCCCGACCCCAAGGGCCTCTAACCACGCGTAAGCCCCTATTTCCTCATTGGGCCGCTCAATGCGTAAGCCCCATTCCACTTCTCACAGACCCACCTTTCGTGATGTGATCGTCTGGTCCCTGTTGCCTCTTGTTTCCCACACTGTACATGACTCATGTGGTCTTAGAGTGCGCATCGACCATGGCCTCCTCCTATGGGCCGCCTCAGAGCATAAGCCCCATCCCAGCGAACTGCGTGGACTTTGATCCGTGCTAACACATGGTACATAGGAAGCCTCCACGAGGTTCAAGCCCACCACCCGGTCATCCCGACCTCTCCATGTCGGTTCCCTGACCACCTTGGGACACCTCAGAGCGTAAGCCCCAAATCTTCCGTCCCACGTGACGTTAAACCGTATTCCGTCCCGCGTGACGTTAAACCGTATTCCGTCCCCCGTGACGTTAAACCTTATTCCGTCCCGCATGACGTTAAACCGTATTCCGTCCCACGTGACGTTAAACCGTATTCCGTCCCGCGTGACGTTAAACCGTATTCCGTCCCCCGTGACGTTAAACCGTATTCCGTCCCGCATGACGTTAAACCGTATTCCATCCCACGTGACGTTAAACCGTATACCGTCTCGCCTGACGTTAAACTGTATGCCATCCCGCCTGACGTTAAACTGTATCACGTCCCGCATGACGTTAAAATGTATTCCGTCCCGCTTGACGTTAAACTGTATCGCGTCCCGCATGACGTTAAACTGTATTCCATCCCACATGACGTTAAACTATATCCCCTCTCTTGGGCCGTCTCAGAACGTAAGCCCCACGCTTCACTCCACCATCCATCCTGATCCTTACCCGGGCCGCCACATCCTGGTGAGATCATGCCACCCTTTCCCACTCCATGATATATGGGAGGCCGCCCACGTGCTGGCCCCAACATCGGTGTTCCCCCTAGGGATCCTTTAACCCGATCCGTCTCTGCAAGACGTTAAAATCGCGACATACCCCGTGTTAAACATGGAAAGCTGAGGAAAACCTCATATAGTACACATTCCACGCGTTCTATGTGGGATGCCTCGGGCTTCTGCGCCCTCGAGAAGCCCTGTGATGAGGGACCAAAGACAGACATGCTGACGATGCCCCAACGTGACCATTCTCCTCACCGCAGGTTGCTGTCCCAACAAGACCCCTTGGAGCATCTTGACAGAAGCAGCGTAATTAACTGGCATCCATGTAGATATGGAACAAGGAATGAGCTTCACGAACCCATCTTAAATCTATGAGGGAGACCCGGAATAAGTAATGATCTCCGAGGAGGAATCCACAGAGGGAAGAACCGACATCCCATCATCCCGGTTTCGATCAAGGATCAGACGTCCCTAAACAAAGAACGGATGCCGCCCACCTTTGGAAAGCGGGAATGCGGGGCCACAAGCCACACGTCCTCCCCACAGACGGATGCGCGCGCCCCGGTGAAAGCGTCAGAAACAAAAAATGGTGAACCCTACGTGAAGCTCTTCTCCTCAACACGGGGAATGGTAGCCGTTGGAGCATCGGAATAATAGCATGTCACCAGGTCCGGGTAACCCTCACCGGGACGTGAACCCGCCAGGGGTCGAGGCCGTCAGGATGTTGAATACTCCGTTCTGTGACGTCGCCAGCGTGGATCTCTCTCGCCGACCACGGAAGACGGAATGATGTCGGGCCTTGGTTTTTGATCTCCTTTACTGTTGATACTAATGGGTTTATCTCCCTGTTTCCAGGAATCAAATCACTGCATTCGGAGCACAATCGCCACCTGCCCACCGGCGCAGGGGCAGGGGAAGTGCCGACGTGGCTACCCCGCGTGGTCCCATCTATCCCACGGTCACTCTGACTTCGACCACCGTAGCAGCCAGGTGCGTGCACCCCCTCTCCCCGTCAGAAATAATCCAAAAGAGGGTGATCAATAACCTAGTTTGTAGGTATGACGAGGAATGGGTCATCCCCACCAGGGGTATATCCCACTTGGATCTAGAGGCGGCCACACCTCACCACCATCGCCTCCATTGAGGGCCATGCAGGGAGCTGCCGCTCCCCACGCCGACGTTCAACCGCTTTGGGATCCTATCCCCAGAGCGCTTTGACACATCTCTCCCCTACGCCAATGAGGTGGGGGATGTCCGTGTCCACCCGATCGGCGATCCATCATAGGGCTTACCAGCAGGAACCCACGCCAGGCTGCGTCGACGCCACCGCCAGACTCCCCGAGCCGAGGAGCAGGCAATCTTCATGCCCGCACCGCCGGCCCCGACCCATCTGACTCGACGCTAGCGTCGGGTGCGAGTGGGGGAGAATGCCCGTCCTGGGGCACCAGCATAAGCAACCATTTTGGCCCCAGCCACTGCTGACTCCTGTTCCCAGATCCCTGCGCATATTGAGAAGGGGCAGCTGCGTGCCCGACTGGGATCGAAACCCCGACCGCCCTGCAGGCAGGTTGGGTCAAATCTCCTGGTCGCGGACACTGGCAATGGCCACTTTGGGCCAATCTGCGGTAGTGCTGCTCACCATGAAGGCTCATTCCGTGCCACTAATCTGGGAAGCCGAAAGCTTCTTCGCGACGACTATGGTTTGGGTATGACTCCTTCCAAAACCCACTACATGGGGTATGAGGTCACTCCCCCTACCACCGGTCGCGAGCATGGAGCTGTTGTGTATCCAGTCGCTCACTCACATGGAGGTCCTCCCCATGTCTCTTTCGACATCTGTCCCGGTGCTTCTCGCACCCTGGCCTTCGGTCCCCTCTGCCTCAGCTCTATTGTGGCCGGGGGACCCTATGAAGGAAGTCATCCTTACCCTGAGGAGCTACCCAGGGGCAGGAAGGCCGGGCGTTGTCGCCGTCGGAGGAATGTCAGGGGAGTCTGGACGGGAATCAGACCAGTCCATTTATCGGATTCCGAGGTAGAGTACGACTCGACGATAGAACCTGCCCCCAACCTTTCGAGTTGAGGGCAGGGATGGGGACGTGGCGCGTCAGTCTCGTACTCCCCGAATGCGAGGTCCATATGATTACCTCCTCCCTTCGAAGGTATATGCAGCAGGACGAGGATTTGGCGTACTGCCAGGGATCAAGCCCGTAGTTGCCGCTGATCTCCTCAGAAGCACCTCCCGCCCCTATTAGGGAGGGTGAGGAGCTCATCTAGGGACCGACGGAAGGATAGCGAGGCGACACACCCTCGGAGAGCATCTACGTTGTGACAGGAGGCCCATCCACCGGCCCATCCTATCATGACGTGGTGGCCAGGGTGCTGCAACCCCGGGAGGATGACCCAGGGATCGGCGGCCAATCGGCCTGTTCTCCGTATTCCCCACCGGCCAGCCCCCCGCCCCGCCGGCCTGTCTCGGCGCCATTGCCAATTCCCCGACTTTCCTATTTGGACGAGTAGGGGCGGCATGTTTCGGACCCCGAACCAGAGCCGTGGAGCTTCTGGACCGTTCTTGCAGTGGGCCACTTCCCTGAAAAGTTTTTGCTGGTCGTAGAATCGATTTTTGATGTGCCAGAGTCACTCACCCCGGGAGAGTCTGAATTCTTCCACCAGATTCTTCGGGTGACTCACTCTCGCTTCTGTCATCAGCTAGCGCCTTATCCCGGGAGCCAAGCGCATCTCGAGGAGATTGGTGAGCAGTGCCGCCGGGTTGACCTAGCAGCACTCCCCGCGGTCCGGCACCCCGAGTCGCTGGGCCTCCACGAGGCCCTTCAGCAACAATGCATCCAGAGTTTTCAAGTACTCCGCCGAGTTATTGAGGAGGCCACCCCCACGTGTACGTCCGCGGGTGGGGGCAGTACGCTGCTCTCCTCTTCTGTGGGATCCGCCGGCAGCCCGATCCACTGGGCGGCCCTGATGGAACATCGCCAAGGGCAGTCACGGTCAACATGGCTGACCTTTCAGATGAGGGAAACATTGTGGAGCCCCTCGATGGGGACTCACCCCACGAGGACAGGTCGTTGTTGGACCCATCTGGGAGGATTACTCGCCAACAGAGGAGCCTCCTAGGCCTTCCGGTACCCACGGAGGCATTGGCGCTGGGCCGAAACATCGGCAAGAGTAAAGAGCCCGCCGGGTCTGTCAAACTCGCCGACCCATCTGCCTCAGTGCAGAAGGTAGAGGAAGATCCCGAGAAGGCCACGCCGCGCCAACAGCTAGCCGAGAAAAAGAGGCTGGTTGATGAGCTCCTGGCCGAACGCATTGCAGAGCGGCGGCCTGTCTACGGCAACCCTAGACCAGGACAGCAGGGGCAGGAGCATCTACCCCTAGCTGAGATCCCCCCTGGGCAACCGTGACCGTGTCGTGTTCACCGATAGGGGAGACACTAGAGCCCATGGAAATAGGGCGCGATATGTTTCTCCGAACCCTCCTGAGCAGTGAGGCAACCTGGGAGACCATGCTCGGTTTCCACCCGCCGCTCCGAGAGTCGCTCCACTAGCTGCCCCCTGAGCCGCTGAGTGCGACTATCGTATCGAAGAGCCTGGCAATGCGCTTGTGGTTAGAGATCCCCGTCATGACATGAATCCGCATCCGGATGATCTGATGGAGGTACTCATCGCTTGCTTGGAGGCCCTGGAAACTCGGCAGGTGGCGATCCCACCGGATGGCAAGCCGTACCTCACATGGGTGGATGACATGTCGGCCCCGCCAGGATTTGGGAATCCAAAATTTCCCCCCTTTAACGGGACCAGAGACCCGCCACAACACTTGGCCCACTTCAACTCGAGGTGCAGGCCTATATTGGGGACTCCGGCGCAGCAGGAGGCTGCCAAGCTCCGGTGCTTCGTTCAAACGCTGGAGGGACCAGCGTTCGTCAGGCCATGCATGCCACCGAGACTAGGCAGTAGGCCCGGTGTAGAGACCAACACTCGCAGCTCCCTCATCCGGTGACAACAGGTTCACTTCCCCAACCGTTTGTGTTGCTGGATCGGGCGGAATCGCCTTTCCCTCGTCGCGACCGGCCCAGCCCTGCCACTGGACGACTACGGCCTTCCGGTCCTAGCATGGAAGCCACGTCCCAGGCTTCAGCTGGTGAACAGCGGGACGTTCCTAGTACCAGTCAGTCACCGGTCCTGCCAGCAGGGCCCGTCATGCCCCCAATCGCAGAGCAACCTCCTGTAAGCAGAAGCTCGCGTTTGGCGCAAAAGTATGATGTACTGAAGCATCTAGCTGGAATTTCGGAAAGGCGTTCCATCCTTGAGGCCCTCCGCCTGTCGTCTGAGAAGCGTGAGGTGCTCGCCGAGGCTCTGAGGAGCCCCCTCCAGTTTGAAACGGAGGTAGCGGCCGCAGAAGCCTTCCACACCGAGGTGATTGAGGACGCCGAATGTCAGGCGGTCATCTAATTCTCCGGTGAAGATGAAGACCCTCCCATACAGGGGCACATCCGCCCGCTGTACATCACCGGCCATTTCAATGGCGTGGAGGTCTGTCGCTGTCTTTTCGACACGGGTTCTGGGATTAACTTGATCCCAACTCGGACACTGCGAAAACTGGGGTTGTCCGAGGATGATTTAACTCCCTCCGACCTCAGAATCCAGGGGTATGACAGGACCGAGCAAAATCCACTCGGCAAGATTCGTCTAAAGACCCAGTTCGGCGGCTTAATTGCCAATACTGAATTCATGGTTGTCTCTCAGGACACTACCTACAACGCGTTGATGGGTAGGTCATTGCTCCATCTTCACGCAGCGGTTCCCTCATCATACCATCAGTGCCTCAAATACTCCCTTAAGGGTCGAGTGGGTGTGCTCCAAGGAGATGTTTCCCCATTTGCCTCTTGTGAAGCTCGTTACCTGGACTAGACTATTACAAGAGCAAGGAAAAGTAGATCCCGGTAGGTGAGGTTGAGCCTGCCGCTGTCACGAGTGATCCCTGGGTAGGTTTGGATGATGCATATGTCTTCCCAATCCATCGGTTGGAGGCCACAACTCCTGATATGGGAGAGTTCTTTTTTGTCTCGGGTACAAGAGGAATGAATATTTCTGGGTCTAAGCGACGGCGGGAAATCACCTCGTACTCTTACACCAACCAGGCCTGGGTGATCCACGAGCTTTCTACCCCCGTGCGATATCGGGACGTCGGGCTTATGGAAAAGGAGGTGCGTCATACGTGCATGTTTCGCCGATCCGAGATCGACCGGCTCAGGCCAACGCGACACCACTGCTTTGATGTCGTAAAGCGTGGCCCCTTGGGCCACAGGCCGGATGGGATTGGATCAACCGCCTTTGTCTCTACGGTCTCTACAGTGCATGAGTCTCCCGTCATGACGACCTCTGCCACCCAAGCCAGTGCTAGCTCCCCATCAGGGTCGAGCAGCCCCGAAACGGCTCCCCCTGTGGACGATCCTTCCCTAAGCGGAGAAGAAGACATGGAAGATGCTCCTCATGCCTTTGAGGAGGGCGTCTCCGCCACGGTCGACAAGCTCATACAGGTGAACCTCGGTAGTGAGGCGGACCCGAGACCCACATTGGTCAGCGCCGCTATGCCTCCCGAGGAATGGAAATGGTACATAGACTTCCTCAGACATCACCGTGATGTGTTTGCCTGGAGTTATGAAGAGATACCGGGACTAGATCCCCAAGTATCCATCCACCGCCTTGGCCTCCCAGAAAACCATCGCGGGTTCAAGCAGCCTCCCAGAAAAATGCACCCCTTTCACGGTTCCATGGTTGAGGCCGAAGTTGATAAGATCATTAAGGCCAACTTCATCAGGGAAGTCCAGTACTCCAGGTGGCTAGCCAACATTGTTCCCTTCAGGAAGAAGAACGGGCAGATCAGGGTCTGCATCGACTTTCGCGATCTTAATCGCCACTGTCCGAAGGATGACTTTCCCCTTCCCGTGACAGAGTTGTTGATCGATGCAACGGCCGGGTTCCAAGCCATCTCTTTCATGGATGGGTACTCCAGGTATAACCATATCCCGATGGCCCCTAAGGATGAAGAGTGCACTGCCTTCAGGGCCCCCCAGGGCACTTTCTGCTATCGGGTTATGCCCTTCGGCCTGAAGAACGCCGGTTCCACCTATCAATGGGCTATGCCCCGCATATTCAAGCCGATCCTCGGGACACTGGTGGAGTGCTATGTAGATGACCTGGTGGTCAAATATCATCAGTGCCAGGACCATCTCAAAGACCTTGAGAAAGTGTTCGGTTTGCTCCGTTCTTGTCACTTAAAGATGAACCCATTGAAGTGTGCCTTCAGGGTCACCTGCGGAATGTTTCTTGGCTTCATCGTCAGGTATCAAGGTATTGAGATCGACCCCGAGAAGATCAAGGCCATTAGTCAGATGCCTCCCCCGAGTAATATTCGAGAGCTTCGAGGCCTCCAAGGCCACTTAGCCTATATACGCCAATTCATTGCGAATCTGGCCAGCAAGTGTAAGCCCTTTTCTCGGCTCATGAAGAAAGGTTCCGCCAATGGGTGGGATGAAGAGTGCCAGACCGCTTTTGAGGAAATCAAGCAGTATCTGCTTCAATCTCCGGTCCTGATGCCACCTGCTCCTGGAAAGCCGCTGGTCCTTTACGTGACCGCCCTGGAGCGATCCCTCAGCGCCCTTCTCACCCAGAAGAATAACGAGGGAACGGAAAATAGCCTCTACTACCTCAGCCGCATGCTCCTCGACGCGGAAGTTAGATACTCTCCCATCGAGAAGAGCTTCCTGGCGCTTGTATTCGCCGTACAGAAATTGCGGCACTACTTGCAGCACCACGAGGTACAGCTGGTCTCTCGGGTAGACCTGTTGAAATACATCCTGAGTCGTCCTATGTTGACCGGCCAATTGGCACGCTGGACGGTGATCCTCCAGAAGTTCGACATTAGGTTCATACCTCAGAAGGCCATCAAAGGACAGGCGTTGGCAGACTTCTTAGCTGCTCATCCAACCTCTGCGGACCAGCCGCTGGATGTGGGCTTTCCTGATGAGGCAATCCTCTCATTCGATCACGCCACCCCATATGGGCAGATGCACTTTGATGGCACCTCCCGAAGCCCTACCGGTAGAAGGCTCAACGATCCTAGGCTTAACAGAGTGGGCCTGGGTATCGTCTTCATCACCCCAGAGCAAGTCGTTCTACCATATTCTTTCTTCTTGTCAGAGGGCTGCACCAACAATGAGGCAGAATATCATGCCCTCATCACCGGCCTCGAGTTGGATCTGGAGGTTGACGTACCCCACCTGTATGTAAAAGGGGACTCTGAGCTAGTCATCAAGCAGGTTAACAGTGACTACGCTGTCAGGAAGCCATAACTCGTGCCGTTTCTAGAGTGTACCTTCCATCTAATGGCTAAGTTCCCCTCCCGACCAGATGTCGTTCACGTTCCCCGGTCGTAGAACAGTCGAGAAGATGATTCGGCCAGCCTGGCTGCATCACTCGTGGAGCCCGAACAGGATAACCTAATCATCCATGTGGCGCAACGAAGAGTCATTGATCCTGTTATCCCGGAGGGCGGTCGTGGCCCGCGAGTGAACCATCTCACCGCCGGTGCCCCCGCGTCGGGACCCCCCGGGGTTCCAGGAGTGGTGATCGTGACAGTTCCTGACTGGAGGACACCTCTGGTTGAATATCTCCGGCACGACAATCTTCCGATGGACCGAGCGGAGCGGGAACGAATCCGGCCCCGCACGCCGCAGTTCACCCTTCAAAGCGGTCCCAGTCAGGAGCAGCTCCTTTACAGGCATGGGTTTGATGGTTTTCTCCTACTTTGTCTTCAAGGAGTTGAGATCCCACAGGTCATGCAGGAAGTGCACGCTGGCTCCTGTGGCGCCCACCAGGCCGGGTCGAAGTTGTCCCACCAGATTCGGAGACTGGGATACTTCTGTCCCTCCATGATCCGCGACTGCATCGAGTACGCCAAGAGGTGCCACGTGTTCCAAGTTCATGCTAACTTTGTTCATCAGCCACCAGAGCCTCTCCATAATACTAAGTATTCTTGGCTCTTTGCAGTCTGGGGGATGGATGTCGTAGGGCCCTACCCGCCGGCGACGGCCCGCCAGTGCCGGTTCATCTTAACCGCCACAGATTTCTTCTCAAAGTGGGTAGAGGTAGCCCCTCTTAGGGAAGTCAAGGCTAGTTCTATCACCGACTTCGTGAGTTCCAATATCATTCACCGGTTTGGAATACCTCACGCTATCCTCACGGATAACGGAACCAACTTCCGAGCGGCCGAGCTGAAGATATTTGTATGCCAAGTACAACATTCGCTCGAACCACACCTCCCGCTATCATGCGCAGGCGAATGGACAGATTGAGGCATTTAACAAAACCCTCTCTAACATTCTGCAAAAAATGGTTGGTCAGAACAAGAAAAGTTGGCCGGACAAGCTCCGCAACGGCCTCTGGGCTTATAGGACGATGAACTGCAATTCCACCAAGGTGACCCCGTATTCCCTAGTGTACGAAGCTGAGGTCTTCCTTCCCATCGAGGTCCAACTGCCCTCATTGCGCATGGCGGTCTACGACCAGCAAATGCTGGACAGAGTTGCTGAGATCCATCTAGCCGAATTGGAAGCACTGGATGAAAGTAGGCTTCACGCTTTACATAACCTGGAAAGGCATCAGAGCAGGATGACTCGAGCTTTCAATAAGAAGGTTCGCCTCCTCTCCTTCCTGCAAGGTGACCTGGTGTTGGATCTCAGAGCGCCAATGATTCCCAGTAGGAAACCACCCAAGTTGGAGCCCAAGTGGGAGGGACCTTTTATTGTCCACAAGGTCTATCCCAATGGTGCGTATTCCCTGGTGACTATGGATGGGGAGCGTATCACTCCTCCCACCAACGCCAGGTTCCTCAAGAAGTACTTTGCCTAAACTGTATGGTCTTGCATGACCTTAAACTTCATGGTCCTGCATGGCCTTAAACTATACGGTCCAGCATGACCTTAAACTGTATGGTCCAGCAGGACCTTACACTACACTCTGCCCTACATCTGGGATCCTCTTGGTCCGAGATCTAAGACCTAAAACTAAGATCCTCTCGGCCCGTGTTCTAAGACCTAAAACTAAGATCCATATTTCTTCCAACATGATGATAAACTGTATTGTCAAGAACTATGTGTGGCTTGATTCTCATCCTCATGAGATACGTAGGACCGCCCAGACATTTCGTCTCGGGTCCAGCCTAGGAGTTACCAAATTCCGCCCTTTCTTCCTTCTCAGTCTAAGCTCTAAGACCTAAAACTAAGATCCATATTCCGTCCAACATGACGTTAAATTGTATTTCCAGAACTACGTCTTGCTTGATTCCCATCCTAATGGGAACGTAGGAACGCCCAGACATTCCGTCTTTGGGTCCAGCTTGAGGTCCACTGTCGTGTCTGTTTCGCCTTTGGGACTTTGATCACAGGGTCGCATGGCGTGGTGTGAGATTATGTCCCCATTCACGTTGGGTTTGCAATAGCTGCACCCCGCGCACCCTGTCCTCAGGGTTTATCCCTCCTCTGTCCAACAGCATTTAAAGACGCATATCAAGAACTATGTATGGCTTGATTCCCATCCTAATGGGATACGTAGGACTGCCTGAACACCTAGATGTCAGGTCCAGCCCCATATCTTAGAAGATCCCACGATCTCCCGGTGCCCAGGGTATTTGGCATTACGCCCCCTATTTTTCCCAGGGATCCGCCATCTCTTGGCCGCTCTCGGACTGAGCCCTCTGACCCTTTCCAGTGGTCTGCTGATGTGCTCAAAGCACTCTGGTCTAGAACTTGGAGTACCAGATTCGACTTAGGAAAGTTCCATCCACTTTCCAAGCTTCGTGTTCCCCTTCATTCGGGCCCCCGTCATCCTTCATACCTGGAGGGACCCCCAAGAACGGCCTGGATACAACGCCCAAGGGCTCTCCTACCGTCATGGGCCAATGCCCCCGAGGGTTTCAGACAACAAATTGATACAAATCCCGCATTGAAAACATGGTCAGTGGTTGATTCTCATTTGTTTGTCCCCATGGCTAACACGACAGGATGCTGTGTTGCGAACATGGTCAACAGTAGTCCTCAGTCGTCACGCCGGTTCCCCAGGCCCTGAATGTTGGTGGCATGGTTCATGTCATGTTCTGCTCCGCCCTTCCAAGGTGGAATCTCGACACTCCTTGTACTAACCCTCAGTACACCCCCGCACATCAGACAGACCGAGTTGCGTCACGGTGTCTCTCGAGGCTCCCGCGATCTGAGTGCTAGAGTATGTTCTTGGGTCTCTTCTTTACGGGTCACGTGCATCTTGACATTCATCCCCTTAGGGGAGTGAGGAGTCTCCCAGACATTGCCTTTCGGGCCTAGCATATCTGGGAGCTAGCATCTACTTCCCCCCTAATTGTTGAACCATCGTAGGCTTCTTTTCCTGAGGCTCCTCTCTTGGTTGGTCCAAACCATAGGACCTTAAACCGTGTTGTTGGTCCAAACCTTACGACCTTAAACTATGTTGTTGGTCAAAACCATATGACCTTAAACTGTGTTGTTGGTCCAAACCTTATGACCTTAAACTGTGTTGTTGGTCCAAACCATATGACCTTAAACTGTGTTGTTGGTCCAAACCATAAGACCTTAAACTGTGCTGTTGGTCCAAACATTACGACCTTAAACTGTGCTGTTGGTCCAAACCATATGACCTTAAACTGTGCTGTTGGTCCTATCACACGACGCTAAACTGTGACATTACCGTCTTGGCCGCACGACGAAAAACGGAACTGCATTGTGGTGACCTCGTTGTAGAGGACATCATGTTGGGTATTGGTTTTATGCCATGCCATTTGTCAACGCCTATCACGACTTGATGCTTGTGGAGACACCATGGCCTGCTAATCTAGCTCTTTCGCTTCACAACAAAAAAAACCCACTCACCTTAAAGGACAAACAAGATTTATCAAATGCCGCTTCTTTTAGTTCAAGGGTCACACCCGCACTTCCCTTTTCCCTTGGCACTGATATCTTGCCATGTCACTTTCAGAACTACGTGTGGCTTGATTCTCATCCTTATGAGATACATAGGAATGCCTGGGTCACTTCCCCATGGGTCCAGCCTACCTCCGTGTTCGGTCCCTCGACTCGAGCGTTTCCCCAGAGAGCACATGTTAAGTAGGGCTTAGGTCCTCCTTCACGTCGGGTTTTTTGTAACCGCCTGGCCATGTGTCTGTTTCTCCCCTATCCTCATAGTCCGAGCTCTAAGACATAAAACTAATATCCTCATGGTCCGAGATCTAAGACCTAAAACTAAGATCCTCAGGGTCCGAGCTCTAAGACCTAAAACTAAGATCCTCACGGTCTGAGCTCTAAGACCTAAAACTAAGATCCATATTTCGTCCTGCATGACGTTAAACTGTATTTCGTCCTGCATGACGTTAAACTGTATTCCGTCCCGCATGAAGTTAAACTCTATTTCATCCAGCATGACGTTAAACTATATTTTCAGAACTACGTGTGGCTTGATTCTCATCCTCATGAGATACGTAGGACCACCCGGACGTTTCGTCTTGGGTCCAGCCCCAGGGATAGCTAAACCTCGTCCTTCTTTATTTTTGGCCCCTCGGCTCGACTTCATGAGAAGTGGTGTAATCGGGATATCTACCTCGAGCATGTTCGGGATTCCCCATGGTAATAATGGGAAGCGACAGTTCTCTCGCCAAAGAGGTCCTGCCTGGAAATTGGGACGACCCGTGATCAGGTTGGTACGCCCACCTAATGCACCTTCACCCTGGTGGCGCAATATCGAGAGTGTTGGACTCTGTTCGAACAAGACACCACTCCACCTCCCGCGCTTTGTGTTCCCCCTTATTCGGACCCTCATTTCCTTTCACGTTTGACGGGACACCCTAACAGTATGGATGCTCGACCTATGGTCCGCCTACAGTCCTGGGCCAACGTTCCAGAGAACTAGTCATGTTAATGGGACCCCCTAATAGTATGGATGCTCGACCTATGGTCCGCCTACTCTCCTGGGCCAACGTTCCGGAGAACTGACCAACAATATTTGAGTTAGGCCCCGTGTTGCGAACATGTTCAGCAGTCAGCCCTCATTTATTGTCCTCCCATTCCAGGCCAGCGTGATATGGATGCTGTGTTTCCACCGCGGTTGACAGTTGTCCCCCATGGTTGTGCCCCATTGGGTTCCAAATTTGTGCAGCGTGATGCACCCTTTCTCTCCGTCCCACTTTGTTCGGATGGATTTCAATGCCCCCAGCATTGCCCCGATCGTGTGTTAAGGCACATTGAGAAGTCGACACATCAATCGGCGTAGGGTCTCCTCAAAAGTCCAGGCCCGATTTTGGACGCCTGAAGCTTGGTCAATTCCCCACAGTTGAACAGAATAATGGTACGAGCATTCCCTGCTTCTCGCATTGGGCACATCCCGCGGGAGCCTAGGGGTGAGGTGTTATTCGTTTCGAAACTATGGTTGAGCTCATTAAACCAAGGATACAAAAGAGTGGATTTGGCCATATATTGGATTGAGACAATGAGAAATACAAGCAAAAGTTCATGAGATGGAAAAAAGCCCTTAGAGATCGGCATGCTAAAGTGATCTTTCCAGCGCTGCTACCCTCTGGCTGGTAGCCTCCAGGGCTGCTTTTCGCTCTTCAAAGACTCTCTCCTCATCGGCCACCACAGAGTCCAGCTCGTCAGCCCTAGCTTGTGCTTGCGCCCGCTCGCTTCGAAGCACAGTCATCTAGTGACTCGCCTCCACCAGTTTTTCCTGTGCATCAGCCAGCTGGGCCGTCAGTTGCTCCACAAGCTCAGAGCATGTTGCGATGAAGGCCTCCTTATCTGCCGCCTGCATTTCGAGGTGCTGGACTTCTTACTCCGCCCTCAGCAGCGCTTGAACTCTCACCAATCCTTCCTTCCACTGGGAAATGTCGGTGCGCCGGCTGCTCTCGCATATCTTCTCGGCCATGTAATCACAGACCGTCAGATGAAGACGCTGAGCGTCAGCCCCTCCGGCGCACAGAAAGCGCAGCCAGGTCTGAAGTGATCCCATCCGCCTCAGCCAATCGGACTGGGGCTACCTGAGAAAGCGCTGGATACACTTCCACCCCTTGCGCCGTGTCATCCGGCTCTCCTCGGCTGCCTCTGAGTCTGAGTCATCAATCTCCTCAGGGTCAGTAGGTCGGTATATAGGGAAGCCCTCCAGCAGATCGGCAGCAGGATCCGCCCCAGGGATGTCTTCATGAGGAATAGAATCCTTGATGTCCGGGCAACCTTCTCTCGCCCCAGCAGCAATGACGCCTCCACCAGCTTCCGACCGCGTTTTAGGAACAGCGCCGCTGATGTCCGCCACCCCCTGTTCATCTATTGACGGGGCCAACTCAGTGTAGAGAGCATGTTCCGAACGAGGTGGTATGTCCGCCGCTGGTCCACTCGCAGATGGCCTGAGCTCCGCAGCCTGACGTGCCTCCAGTGTTGAGATCACTGCGCAGGGCATACGCTGGTCAGATGAGATCTTTTGACACCAAACACCAGTAGTGAAGCGTGAGACTTACAGGAATCCAGAGTGTCAGTCCCCAGTGTTTCAGCCGCTGCAGGACCCTCCATAAGGGGAGACCCCTCTGCGCTGGTTAATTCAATGATGGGTGTCAGATCCCCATCATGTCCCACTGGTTCATCTCCGCCCTCCTCTGGTGGAGACACCCGTCCACCGCTCAGTTGCTCCTGAGTAGGATGGGGAAGTGAGTTAGAAGCTGGAAAGTAGAATGAATGAATGAGGGAAATGAATGAAGACAGAGACAAACCTTGAGAATCTCGGTTATGTCGAGATCAGAGTTGGCAATCTCACCGCTCTCTCGGAGACTCCCTTGGTAGGTCTCCCCTTGCGAATCCTCACCTTCGGGATCCTCTTCTTCGTCTTCTCCCTCCCCTTCGTCCTCTCCAGTTTCCTCCTCCCCCTCCAGCTCTTCATCACTGTCGCCTTCTCCCGGCGACATCGCTTCCGGATCATGCTCCTGGCCGAGCATCACATTCACTAGGAAATTTGGCTCCGCACACCGCCCCCTTTGGCATGCGTATGCATCCATGGCCATCAGATAAGCGTGCCTCTGATGGAAGTTCACTCGGTCGGTAATCCGAACGAGCCCGACCCCCGGCAGTTGGATCCCGTTTTGCATTATCTTCTGCCAGATGACTTCGACGCTCAGCGATTGCCGCAGGGTCATCCAGCCCGACCATAGTGCCGGGAAAATTGCATATTGAGAAGGTTCGAGCAGATATCTTATCTGCTTCCCAGGCAGTTCCCTGGCCGCCTCATGTGACCCACCTTCGGGTAACGAGGACATGGAGGCACCATGTGATGTCCTCGCCGCCGAAGTCCCGGCCTGCGCAAGCCTCACTGCCTGACGTGCCCTTGGTTCTCCCCTTCTGACGGAACCTTCCCTTCTTTCCCGTCGCCCGGTTTCCGCACGAGTAACCTCGAGTTGCCAGACGCGCTTGCGTAATAGCCCCTCAGGGTACGCAATGGTCCAGTTTTCGGCATATTCGGTTGATAGGGAGACATCGACCCCGGTGGGAGGGAGAGTAACGACGTCGCCAGAGCCGAAGTTGGTAAACATCAACCACATCTGGCACAGGACGCATGGATTCTTCTCCTACCAGACAACCGTGAATACCTTCTTCAGCATTTGCTGGAGGCACCCGAACTTCCTGGTGAATCGGGATGGCACGTACGGATCGCAGATCACCTTCCCGTCGATCTGAGCCACGAGCACCCAGCCCCAAATGCTCTGGAAGTATTCCTGCTGTTCCAGAGAGCCTCGACCGTAGTCCACCAGCTGGCCAACCGGGGTGGGGAACGGGCTGAAGTTGAAGTTTTCATGGTTACCAATGCGGATCCTCACGCCCTCCTCATTGAGCGTCAATGGCGCCACCCCCTACAATGTTTAGCAAGGACGGTCTCAAGCCATTTCCTGGAGGAAGGATGACATTTGGGAAAGTATACCCACCGAGATGAGCCGCCACCCAGCCATGGAAGATCTGGAAGGGACCACAGACTCTCCGAGGCGACCCCCCTCATGATATGCGCCCCAGAATGGTATACAACTTGGCCAGCACGGGGACGCCCAAGTTGAACCGTTTGTTGGCGGCCATGGAGCCCGCCATCACCAAAGTTGCTGGACGGACGCCCATCCTCGCGTCCCACACTGGCAGGAGCCACCCGCTTAGGAAGGCAGTAAGGAACCTGGCATACCGGACGTTCGGGTCTCGGGATTCAATGACGCGGTAGCCCCATGATTGGTATTGCCCTGCCTCTAGGGTCTTCCAGTATGACCCATCTTTGCTCCTCTGAGTCACGGTTGGGCACCGTTTTCCCCATCCCGGCATCTTGACGGCGGGATCCTTCTCAAGGAACAGGCTGAACCAGCCCCTGTAGGCGATGTCCTTCAAGATGTCCTTGACCCCCAGCCTCTCCTTGTCCAGCTGCAGCAGGTGCCACGTTAGCATAGGCGTCCACGACCTATCTCCCCAGGTGTTCTTTGGAGGAACGAACTCGTTGTATTGGTAACCCTCCAGTGGGATACCACCGATGTAGTGAACGTCCCAAAGACTGATGCCGACTTCCCCATGATCAAGGTGGAACGTGTTGGTGTCAGGAGACCACCGGGTGAGTAGCTCCGGTCCGAGATCAGGCTGACGGTGGAAATGGAACTGCGATGTCCATACCGCCTCGAACAGGCCGATATACAGCAGTTCGTCCCTGAACTCGTCACAAGTATGGCGAACCCAGAACGCCCAGGCCCATTCTCTAGTGAATTTTCCCCCGGACCGCAGGTCCCAATACTTCAGCTAGCCCTTCGTGTCATCCGTGATGCTTTGACGGAACGCTCTCGCGTAGAGGGACGAAGAATCCTCCGCCACAGGCTCGTCCCCGGTAATGGTCCTAGTCCTCGGGTTCAAGACATATACATCCATGTGTCTAGTTTCTCTAGAAGGACGACCTTTTTTGGTGATTTTGTAGCGAGGAAGTTCGTCCTCCCGAGTCACCCAAGACCGCAGCGTATCCACTTCGAAGCCCGAAATTGGAACCTCCTCCAGGATGCAAAAGTTCCAGAGCGGGAGGTTGTCAGACAGGGGATACGTCTTCTGGGCCAGAGTCAGTAGATTGAACAAGGTAAGATTGTCAGAGACGATCACCTTGGTGCCATATACCTCCTCGTTCACCTCCATTTCTGTCCTACAGGCAGCGGCTTCCCCCTCATCGACTCGGTTTGCAGCCATCTTTAATTTTTTGGGAGTTTGGTGAAATCAGGATGCAGTGCGCGGAATTGGAGAGTTCGGTGCGAAATCTGGCTGGGTTGCGCGGAATCCCGGAGATGAGCGCGCAATCGGCACGCGAAGCGCAGAAGATCTCGGTTTGGCGCAAAATCACGACCAAATTTTGGAAGGAATTCCGCGCTTCCAGTGCGTTATTATGCGTAGCCGCGGAGCGATTTCGCACACGAGAGCGAACAGCTTATCGCACGGAAAAAGTGGATATACGGAGTTGGGACCCAGCGCCCCTTTTTATAGGCAAGGCCAGAGTTCCGCGCCGCGTGGAAGGAGGATTCCGTGCGAGTCCGGTATTTTGCACGCCCCATCTAAATTTTGCGCGCAACTGGATTAGGGGACTCAGCATTCCGGTGTTTCAGCGTTTCCCTTGGAATCTGATCGTTGCGACCTCTCGCCGATCCAATTCCAAGGGGGGGGAATTTGTTGACGCCGAAAAAAACCCGTAACTCACGAAGGAAGTTTCGAAATGACGAAGCGAAGTCATATTCGGAGTCAGAGGCCCGATCCGGAGGCCTGGGAAGTGGTGCGCGAAATAAAGGAGGATCCACACGCAAAAATGCTCTGCGCGCGAAGTACTCCCAAGATTCGCCGAATTGGACCGGTGAGGCGCGCAATAATTGCGCGTCTTGGTTATCCGCGGCGAGAGTTTGCGCGCAAAAGGTTCCCGGTGAGGAAAACTTCACGCACCGACTGGATTCCGCGCCGGAGGTCGCCTATAAATATAAAGTGACCCCGAATGTTTTGGGGGTTGAGGAATCCGAAGCGACTCTCGTGCGCACAATTCGGCTCCCCCCACGCGAAATATGACCTCCAGGTAATCCCAAGATTCTGCGCAACCTTGCCCCGGAGTTCGCCTTTGCGCGCAACTCCACCGGCATCAGTGAATTTTCCCCTTCCCCCGGTTTCCCCACTTGCGCGCAATCCGTGGTCCGTGCATGCAATACCCTGCCTTGCGCACAAAACATTGCACGTAATTCCATCTTCGCGCGCAGTTCCATTACTCCAATTGCGCGCCATCCCGGTGTTTTGCGGGCAAATCATCCCTTTTGCGCGCACAAAGCTGAGGACCCCTCACCTTGATTCCCCTTGTCTGCCCCCTGCACCGACACCAGATGTCTCCCCTGCCAGGCATGCGCGCCATGCGTTGTTTTCCCGCACGACCTTCCAGGCTCGTGCAAAGTAACCTCAAGGTCCCTTGGGCCGTGTTTCCCATTGCGTTTCTTTGCCTTATGCTTCTCCGCATAGGCACGCTAACGGCTATTGCTTTTCGCATAGCCACGCTAACATGGACCCCCCGGTGGTTTTCCCTATGGCCCCCCTTCACTACGGCCTTGCCGATGCCTTCCCTTCCATAAGGGGTAGAGGGCGTTGGGCATGTAAGCCCTAGGGTTGTGGAGCGAACCCACCTCGTCCAAGCTGCAGGATGTTAAACTGCTAAGCACCTCATCCTTAACACAAGATGTTAAACTGTGGTCTGACCCCGTGCTTCGCACGCAGGGTCCCCCCAGCTCGGACATTTTTTATGCCCACTCGTCTCCACAGGAATGGACTCTTCCTCACATGGAATGAGATCCTCCTTGTTGGAGCGGCGTTTGTACGCGGGGGAAGGGCTGCCTCAGAGCGTAATCCCCTAACCTCTCTTGCGGATGATTGCACTCGTGCATCTCCGTACTTCCCCCCTACCAAGGCCAGTGGAGTCCTTTTCCCACTGCACTTTGTCGCACCACGGGCCTCCACCCTGAAGTAAGCCCTGACCCCAAGGCTGCTAACCACGCGTAAGCCCCTATTTCCTCTTTGGGCCACTCAATGCATAAGCCCCATTCCACTTCTCACGGACGCACCCTTCGTGACGTGATCGTCTTGTCCCTGTTGCCTCTTGTTTCTCACACCGAGCATGACTCACGTGGGCTAAGAGTGCGCATCGACCATGACCTCCTCCTATGGGCCGCCTCAGAGTGTAAGACCCATCCCAGCGAACTACGTGGACTTTGATCCGTGCTAACGCATGGTACGTAGGAAGCCTCCACGAGGTTCAAGCCCACCACCCGGTCGTCCCGACCTCTCCATGTCGGTTCCCTGACCACCTTGGGCCGCCTTAGAGCATAAGCCCCAAATATTCCATCCCGCATGACGTTAAACCGTATTCCGTCCCACGTGACGTTAAACCGTATTCCGTCCCGCATGACGTTAAACCGTATTCCGCCCCGCGTGACGTTAAACCGTATTCCGTCCCTTGTGACGTTAAACCGTATTCTGTCCCGCGTGACGTTAAACCGTATTCCGTCCCGCGTGACATTAAAGCATATTCCGTCCTACGTGACGTTAAACCGTATTCCGTCCCGCGTGACGTTAAACCGTATTCCATCCCGGATGACGTTAAACTGTATTCTGTCCCGCATGACGTTAAACTATATCGCATCCCGCATGACGTTAAACTGTATTCCATCCCGCATGATGTTAAACTGTATCGCGTCCCGCATGACGTTAAACTATATTCCGTCCCGCATGAAGTTAAACTATATCCCCTCTCTTGGGCCGTCTCAGAACGAAAGCCCCATGCTTTACTCCACCATCCATCCTGATCCTTAACCGGGCCGCCACATACCAGTGAGATCATGCCACCCTTTCCCACTCCATGATATATGGGAGGCCGCCCACGTGCTGGCCCCAACATCGGTGTCCCCCCTAGGGATCCTTTAACCCGATCCGTCTCTGCAAGACATTAAAGTCACGACATACCCCGTGATAAACATGGGAAGCTGAGGAAAACCTCATATGGTACACATTCCCCGCGTTCGATGTGGGATGCCTCGGGCTTCCGTGCCCTCGAGAAGCCCTGTGATGAGGGACCAAAGACAAACATGCCGACGATGCCCCAACGTGACCACTCTCCTCACCGCAGGTTGCTGTCCCGACAAGACCCCTTGGAGCGTCTTGACGGAAGCAGCGTAATTAACTGGCGTCCATGTAGATATGGCACCGAGAATGAGCTTCACGAACCCATCTTAAATCTATGAGGGAGACCCGTACTAGGTAATGAGCTCCGAGGAGGAATCCACGGAGGGAAGAACCGACATCCCATCATCCCGGTTTCGATCAAGGAGCAGACGTCCCTGAACAAGGAACGGATGCCGCCCACCTTTGGAAAGCGGGAATGCGGGGCCACAAGCAGCGCGTCCTCCCCACAGACGGATGCACGCGCCCCGGCGAAAGCGTCAGAAACAGTATTCCATAATAATCGATCAATTCATTCTAATAACACTTTAAAAAACATGTAATCCTATGCTCTGAGCTAAAAGACCCTAAGCTACAATGATAAATGGTCTGAGCTAAAAGACCATAAACTAGAGAGATATAAGGTCTAAGATAAAAGAACCTAAACTATAGAGATATAAGTTCTTAGGTAAAAAAAACTATAGTGATATAAGGTATAATAAAAAAGACAATAAACTATAGCACAATAATTATTTAGTCTTCAATATTGGAAAAACATGTAAGACCCACCATATGTACTTAGTAAAAATCAATCCATGATTTCAAATGCTATTAGATTTGGAAAAATATTGATCGCTCTACCTCTAGGAAATATATTCAACCAAATTTTACTTTTTTTAAAATATTTAATCTCAAGATAACTAGATCATATACATCAATGAGTAATTTCATGATTGGTGGGCATTCAAGAATACTTTTTTAGAGGAATATGTTATGATTTAATTATTAAGATCCACAAAATGAAGTTTAAATGATTGTAAAAAAATGATGGGTATTGTTAAAAATTCATATAACCTCATATTATCATTGTGGAATGCACATCATGAATGATATAAAATTGGACCACAACATATAGAGTTAGCATATCTACTAATTGATCTCATACTAATGGTGGAATATGCATATACTAGAGTCTCTCTAAGAAACATACAATCCATGGAAATGTTATAAACTTTATATATTGTCATAGAATATTCTAAGAGGAGTGATTTAGCCTTGAAAGATTATTCTACAAGGAGGCAAGATATTGGTGTAATTGTTCAACAAATTCAATCTCTGGCTCCACAATATATTTCAAGTCCTCATCCGGAGAAATGAAATAAAGCCTAACCTTATTTTCCATATCAAGATGTTCCTATTGGTGTAACATAGTCTTATATGATATTCAGAGTACAAGTTGAGACTGGGATAACTCGTCTTGAAGATGTATAATCTAATATTGAATATGGATGATCATAGATTGGAGATGGTCAATTTTAATCTTCATGGTGCTGACCACATCCAAGTGAGATACTCCCTCCACCAAACATCATGAAGCATAATTTATGAAATCATCCCAATTATGAATCACTGAAGAGGATACCTCATTATAAATGAACCTAAATTCAAGGGACCTCTTCTATTCCCTCACAAAGATCTATGCTTTCACTTGATAATTAAGGGAGGTATATTAAAAGAACTCATAACCAAGGGTTCCAAACATAATCCAAAGGTGAACCAAACGATCCTTCAAATCATCCAGAGGGGAATCTGAGAAAATTTCCAAATATCCATCCATATATAATGTCAAATTGAATAGTAAAATTACATAGAATTAGATCCCTGATCTAAGTCAATCTTATGAACATGAACATATTCTCGGACTAGGCCGCTAATAGAGGGAGGCATTCTCGCTGTCTTCGATGAAGAATAATGGGAGATAGCCTCTACATTGATTGACCTAGTTAGAGTAATACCCATAATTGTATGGACTATAACCTCTGAGATTTGTGGAGAAGAAACTGCAACAAAGGGTCGCTTGGTCTTATCATCCAAAAGACAAATCGTATAGTGTCACCAGGTAATCGATTAATATGAATGATGTTTGGAACATAAATTTCTCAATCACATTGCTAGTTATATCAACTACCCTGACTTTATCTTCATGTGAAGAGGAAAAACCCAATTATGATGAGTTACTTCATGGATCTTCTGGTGCTTTTCCTAAATACATACTTCACACTCCAACCTTGTAGGATGAATAAAAAATATATGGTAAATAAATATGATAGAAATAAATAAAGTATCCATTTTTGAATAATTATTCACCTTGTGCAAAATTTCATTCCAGTAGGGTTAATGTGATTTTAGAATAAATACCTATGTAGGTACCCTCCAAAAGAAGATTCACTAATGGAACAAACACTGGTACATAAGAAGAAGGAATCAACCATGAATGAGTTGGAACCTCACACACCTTCACTTTAGGACGGGTTGAGCCTATCCGCAAAGTTTCTTCCAATGAAACCAAATTCCCACCTACATCCTTAGGAGTGGATAAAAGCACCTCCATGAGAGATCATATGGAACCTTAAATTTTTTTTACAAGTCATGATGTGGCACTGATATAATCTAAAAGAATATTAGGGTGAAATTCCTCACTAACTTGGGTGATCTATAGAAGAGGGCTATAACGATTCACATCAATTCGTTTTTCCCTTACCTTATGGGGTAGGATCTATAGAGGGTGATGATGCCAAATAAATTTCTATATAAATGGATATCACTATGCTATCTGGGATAGTCAACTTAGAGATCCATCATCACCAATCATTCGATCACTACTAAATTCCTCTCCCGCTAACATACCCTATGGGGAACATATGAGGGATAGAAGGAGACAATGGTCCCCTTCAGCTCACTATAGTGTAAAAAACAAAAAGTCTTCAGTATAGATTCTATGGAACCACAACCTTTTCAACATAGAATTGAGTTCATTTTTACCACTTCCTCAGCAACTCGATAGAACTATTTTCCTACAAAAAATGTCAACATACACCAAACAACTAGTTGGTTGAACAATGAGGAAAAAATATCAAAACCCTATTTCTTTCCAAAGCTACATAATGGTATCTATGAAAATCTTTGAACTCTTCAAGTCATCCATTAAAAGTGATGCCTAGAGTAGTAGTGACATGGGTGAAACCTTCTAAAGGTAACTCTAATTGGTACAACATACCCCAATGCTCGGTCTGTAATTTATGAATCCTCCAAGATTTCTCATATTGAGATATGATAGGATATAACAACTCTAAAATATCCTCACAATCTAGAACTGCAATCACTATAGCCGTATCAGTTGGCACTCCTACCAAAAATTTCAAATTCCATATTTCATTGTGATGAACTTTTGAGGCTTTTAGTTCTATCGTAGTCAATTTCTTGCTAGGACATGAATTTTCCTCTAAAACTAATGGTAATTGGTAAGAATTAATTACCAATTTGGAAAATTTCCCATTGGTATATGAGTGAATAAAAACTCAAGCATAATGATTCAATAAACCAATTGATTAATCATTAGGAGGAATGTTTATTTGAGTCTGAGTGTCTTACTTGGTGAAACTCATCAAAAATTCAGGATCCATCATAGAATGCTTCTACGATCAAACATAAATGGAGAAAGGTCATTCTAACTAGAAAAAATAGGAACTGATTGCTAAACTAGAAGGGTACATAACATTCGCATGCAATGAAACTATTAATATGGGTGGAATGGATTCCCTCATGAAGTTACATAACATATTCCTGGGCCTCAAGAATGACCACTCAAGTATCAAAAATATTACCTGTTGGAATTATACCATCGGGTATGAAGGTGAAATGGTCATAATTGATCATATAATCCCTAAAACCTCAATACTTCCATGTAATGATCTTTACCCTACCAATACACTTTAAAAATGGTTGGAAATGGACGTTGGAGATGTTCTAGATATTTTAAAACTCATATCCTTCTAGGGGAGCACCTATCCAACTACAAAACACTTTTAAGGGGAATGAGATTATTTAGAATCCTTTCCCTTATGGAGATACTATTTTGCGAACACAGGGATTTCAAACCTAACACACGACACTCCTTCCATGGAAATCACCATAACAAAAGTGGGGACTTGAAATCAACCCATATCCTTCAATGAAATAATGTACCCACTTGGGTACATGGAAATGAAATTGTACAAATGAACAGTCTGGTCAACACCATGGATAACCTACCATCCATAGTAGTTAACATTCCCATATTTGAATTAAAGTCATTTAGAACATTCCATTCAGGGGGAGTCCTTTAAAAGTAAGACCTTTGAATTTCTATACTACAGATTAGATAAATCCTTGTTGATGAAGTATCTCTCCCACATCTTGAGTAGGACATCTACTCTAGGAAGTGGCTCCTTTGAGAGATACATTTTGGCCATCCTAATCAGCTCTTGGGGGAAGGGAGGAGTCCTCATTAAATTATCCAATGTGAACCAATGGGGGGAATAAATATTCATATATCTCACAAAATATTGGTGAATCATATATCTATTTAACATCCCAAAGGTAGATTCCCACATATCCATGCATTAAGTGGAATGTGTTTGTGCCTAGACTCCGGAAGCTGAAAAATTCTAACATTAAACCCTTTTTATAGTAGGAGAACATCTGAAATATCTAGATAGCCACATACATCCTTATTTTCATTATGTCCTTATAAAATTCAGATGCAATGTACTACATCAAAAAGTTTCAACCCCAATCCATTCCTCCAATGCCCCCAATCGAAAGTCCCAATTGGGATCCCACCCAAACATCTGGTTGGAGGATGACATACACATTATTGAATGGTATATATGAACTTCTAAATTAGCTTCTTGATTTCTCCTGTTATAGTCTGTGTGCATGTACATCAGTATATTCCCATCTTCACGGTCTCCCTTGATGTACAAATAGTCTTCATGAGAGATGTTCACTCGAAAAGTGTCATGGGTTTTCCAAACCCAAGAGGAGGGTATGAATGATAATTTTGGACATGTAATGGGAGTATAATCACTAAGAACAAACACATAAATGATTATAAAATATTAAAGGTTGTATTCCCCAAGTTTATCTCCCATTATCTCTATCAGACTCAGTTAAAGTGACCCAACAACACAATAATAAGTTGCATCCACAGTTGCAATAATAGCATCAGGATGTACCATCGATATCATTTCCTGCTTATTTAATGGATTTTGAGAATTATGATGAGATACAGAATCCATATGGACAAAATTAATTGTCATATGTCAAGAATATAAAAAAATTATTTCCGAAGGAAATAAAAAATATAATATCCACTTCATGTTTATCGTATGAATAAGACGAGAATTCATGAATAATTTTTTTTCTCAAATTCTCTTATTGATAAAGATAATATGGCCTACATAAGACAATATAACATTGTGCAACCTCATGACCCCTTATAAGAATCACTATCATATAACATTGACCTGGTCACATAACTTGTAAAATTACAGAATTGGATCACGAGATTAAGCGACAAGATCCTACGAAACCATTAAATGAATTATTTCTTACCTATAACATATTCACATAAAATTTAGTTCATGGTTGATTTGAACATAATATTGGGAAAAAAATATTGTGCAAAGTAGTTCTCATGGGAAGGTCTCATGAGCGGATCTGAAGATCAGTTCCTGTAGAAGGTTATTGTGAAAGGATTATGGGATGGAGGAAATGAATAAGAGCTAATGAAGTGAGGTTACCATAGAATGAATATATCTATACAACCCTATTTATAGGTCATTTCATGGAACTCAAAAAATCACATGAAATCCCATGCATCACACACGCAACTGATTGAAGACAACACCAAAGCCCCAGGAGGGCATTTACATTCCTCAAAAGTGATCCCTTATCCCACAAAATGAGAATTGAAAAATTCAAAAGGTAATAAATATATAAATATGGGTATTAGTTTACTTATAAATAAAAGGAAAAAGAATGTGGTCTTGAACACAAAAATCATGTGAACCCACAAAAGACATGTGATCGTATCACCTGGAGAAGGTCACATGAAGGAGCCATTTGTAGAGTATAAAATGTTTCATATCCAATGTAGATCCTTTGAAAAGTACTTATTCTCATTATAAGGCGTCTTAGACAATTATTGATCACATGGAAGCTATCATATGAGCACCCCTAGGTCATGTGAATTGTCAGGTAGTGTGCACCTGACAGGCCATCCAAAAATACTTGGAAAATAGGAAGAAAATAATCCAAAAGGAAGGAGCCTATTGCAGTCTTCAAACTCATAAGACACACCCATATTGCTCCCAATACACCATGAAATCCCATGTTTCATGCCCAAATGATCATTCAAGAGCCCACAAACTTGTCACCCCCTTTCTACGAAGGGATTCTTGGATATTCAGATGGTCTCAGACTCCCCCTTTGTCTCCAAAAAAACCCAGAAGGGTCTATCCATGATAATGGTCTAACATCACCATAAGGCTTTTTGATGGACATGAGATGCATCACCTATCAGGAGAATGATTTTCCTCTATAATGCCCATCAAAACTCAAGAGAACCCATAACATTGTAAAATTAACAATGAAATAAATTGGGGAAAAGTGGGAGCCTCTTACATTCATAAAATGTCACGTGAAGTTCCCATGAAGTTTGAAAGACACCGAAAAAACCAAAGACATGTCCACATCATATTGTGATAGCCACATGCATGTCCTCCTCACCACATAAATGGATCAGGCATGTTCAAGTAGTCTCGTCCTCTCCCCTTGTCTCCATAATGATAACAATAGTGTTTGTGCATGATATTATCACACATCACCATAGAAATATCTATTGGTCACGCAACACATATCTAGTTGGGAGGGTTACTATATTCAACAATATTCATGAAATCATGAAAAAACACCAAGACATTGAAAAATAAAATAATTAAATAAAAAATTTAAATTAAATAGAAAATGTGGGATCCTCTTGGTGTCGTAAACTTCATGATATTTTCTCATGAAATCTAAAATAACTCATGAAATACCATCGGCATGACAACCTGATGTCACAAAAACCCCATGGTGATCCACCACTGTCTCACAAAATATACTAGAAAAGGAATCAACGATCATACAAAATACATTTAGATATCATCATTATCTTTTGAATGTCTTTAGATATTTTATCCTGACCATATTGAAGTCCTTTGGCATGTCTGAATGATTATAAAATAACCCTTTAATTGTCCATAATCTATTAAATTTGGAGTTGAATGGATAGTGTTATGATCACTAAAGATCATGTGATGCCCTAGGAATGACCTATAGTAGGGACTCATGTAATTGGTGATACCAAATCCCTCCATCAACTCCATATTGGATTTTTGTGACAAGTTCCTCACAAAGTGGTGAAAAATCTAAGTGGAGAAGCCTATAAATATCATACACCATCATAAAAAATAGAACCCTTTTATCCTCCTACCATCACACTCCAGAATCAGAGTGGATTTCTCAGAGAAGATTTTCTCACAATTATAATAGTGTATTGGATGGTAACATCTGGGGAACCACCTAAGATAATAAGGCGAAATGGATAAGAAATTCTTGTGATCACTCAGAAAGATTGAAAAATACATCAGGTGGCTTATGATAAAGACATACCACATACCTAATCAGTCACATGAGACATAAAAAATTAACACTAAAAAATATAAGGCATTTGGAATAACAGTATGGAACAAGATGAAAAATATTTGAGTCTTATTCTACAAACATATATGTTGATCCTCATACACTTCACATGAATCTCCCAGTACATGAGATATCATTGAGAAACATCTCCTAAATCATTCTATGATTTGTTTCTCTACTATTTAGATCATGAAAGTCTTCTGTACATCTTAGAGAAAGTAATATGGCGCCCTCTGGGTGCGCCACCCAAGGTTCGTAAAACCCTCAAGGATCACCATCCATACCTTTCATTGTCCTTCATATGTGTCACCCATATCATACAACAACACTTGTACATGTCAGATATGTCATGCGATGGTTCTAGAAAATGTCTTATGGATCTTGTGACATCCTCTAGAAAAGCTATCCAAATCTCATGAGTCCCTCTGAGTATGTCAGTTGGCTCTTGTGAAGTCCCCCAAAAACGTCTTCAATATTTTTCAATGATACCCAGACAAGTCCTCCAAGACATAAAACACCCTCCATAAAAATCATATTGACTATCTCAACACCCTCCATGTGTGTTTCGCAGCATTCACGATGACACCAGGGAAAGTCATCATGATCATGTGACACCATAAAAACATGTTAGCTGAGTCCATGCAATGGATTCCACAACTAACTTCCTAGATCATGAGATGGATTCCATGAAAAACCATATTGATCAAGAAATTTACTACTTACAAGTCATCCTTGGTCAAGAAATGGATTCTAGGATCAACCAGTCAAGTGTTGAGATGTCTTCTAGACATGTTAACCTTTATCATATAGTGGACTTCATGCATTCCAACCAGATTATTTGATGTCCCTATGACAAGTCAACTGGATCATTCTATTATCTTTGGACATGTCAGGAATACATCCTCCAGCATATCAAGTATAAAATCATGGCATGTTAGGTAGAAAATTAGTGCATGTTTGAAAGACTAGTATTCCAGGCCAAAAAGCATCCTAGGACATGATAACCATTTCCAACCTGCATAAAAGGGAAGAATTAGGGTGTTAGACCTGACCTAAAGTAATAAGATAGCTATGATTAAATATATATAAATGAGATGTAGGACTCCATTCAATGGTTGTATCTCCATATCCAATATCCAATTGGTCTTTCCTAGTACATAAGTCTCATATCTATAACTAGTGAGAATGATTAATTTCCACCCCTTGTTTCTCATACCGACCATAGCTCACATGGGATTATAGCTTTTCAATGATAATATCATTAATTTTATAAGACTATATAAAGATTAGGGAATCCTCAGTATGTAATCCTGTTATGAATAACATAATATGATATGTCCCTCATATAAGGGTAGCCTCAATGTGTAATCCATGACTTATTGAACTACAAAATTCTGATTCATTCCATCAGAAAGATACATAGGAAACCATCCTAATGCCCGATGCTAAGATCAAATCGGCACCCACAACACTATAAGTGCCTCTATATCATTGACATCCTGACCATAGAGACACAATATCTCCCCTAAGATGATGACCCTTTTTTACCCACTAATATATTGAAAAATAACAGAACTATGATGACTCTGATTAATTTCTAAACCAGGATACATATGATGACTCCCAATGGACTGAGTCTTATATTTCCCCCACATCCATATGCAATGATTCTGATTATTTTTTATCCACTATTTCTCACACTGATAATGGCTAACATGGTCTTAGAGAGTCACAATGATCCCCTAATTGGAATCATGAATCTCCACCATCCAAAGAAACCACAATGTGTATGTCCCAATCAGTGTCATGATATCACCACACAACATATAATGGTAACTACATTGGGGAATGTCCCAACGGTGTAAATGAACTATGAAAACAATGATTCTTTCTATAAATAGGATATATAGAATTCAACCTCGATGTTTGAGCTGAAATATTTGGTGCGTTGGTGCCCCCATATATGTCCTTTTCAAACTATGATAAATTTCACGGTTTTAATGAAATAAGTGGGTTTTGATTACTATTATAAAACATGATACATATGATGCTTTATAATGACTCAATCCAATAAAATAAATATTAACGGCCTCCCTAAATAACAACAAACTCTGGAGTTCCTGGTTATATGACATCATCAAATAAGTAGCTACCCACCAGAGGGAAATGAATGAAGAACCTCAGATACATAAATATGGATTCACCAACAACACCCCCTATATTTTCATATATAGAGACTTAACCATTAATCATTTTTAGGGTAATTTGTCTCTTATTAGGATTAATAAAATATTATCATATATATCTTAAATCTATAAGAGAGTCTCAGAGTAGGAAAAAATTCCCCCAAAAATAGTTTGATGTGACCGACCTCCCATCATCTTCACAAATGTGAGTTCCTAAGAATCCTTGGGTACGAACCCCCAACTGACCACTATCCTTTGGACATCACGTCCATACCTAGTTATGGATGTGGGAAATATTTGGAGTTTCTATGAAAGTTTAAAAAATAGCGATCCCAATGCAAATGATTGTGAAGAACACTGAACAACCCATAATAAAACCAACATAAAAAATCCATCAATATCTTTCCAAGGAATCACCTTCCTATATTTTTTTGTTTTATACTATCTATAGTAGTCACCAACCCATGGATTTTCAGATTATGGCCCTAGTTTTACTCACATCTTTGATATTAGCATTGGAAGGGTTCCAATGGGAGGGTATTTCTTGACATATAATGATTACATAAATGGTTATGAAGAAATAATTGGGAAAACCATTAGATATAAGTATTCTTAAGTCCCCATAACACCCATGGTCAAGTGGTAAGAAGAATACAAAACCACAAAAACCACCCCTAATAGGGAATAGGCTACATCCCAACACCCAAATTGAAGAAATATGAATGGGAGGCCTTAGAATATAATAACCTATAACAAAAATTTATCGATAATACAGAATGTATAAAATTAAATCACTATCCACACATACATATAACAAATAAATGTATATAAATACTTGTAAGATAAATCAATTTTTTAGTTCAATTATACAAAGGCATAAAACTCATTTCATGAGAATTAAGCAAATAATAACACTATGTACCACTAACATGTGTCATAGGTTAACATATACCCATTTAAAAAATCATGGGAAGAGAACATCACTAACTACCATATCCTCCATTAACTGTTATATGACACCATGATTTAGGTCACCTATCCCCACCAGTTAAACATCCACCATCATCACCACTAAATTGTTTAATATATGAATTGGAATAATATTTTTGGGAATAATACCTATGAAAGGATGACTATAGTCATACCTATTAAGAACCCATAAAACCATATTGCTAGAAAAAATAGTGAGTCTTCTAAAACCCTAGACCTGAGAAAACTAAAAGTAACTAAATGTACTAGATAAGATCGAAGGATAATACAACCATTAAAAAAGGAATAATATCAATATTTATAGATTATATTTCTGACGAATCATATCTAATAAGAAACTAGAGATACCCAGTGTAAGTAAATTATCATAAAATTAGAAGTATATAGCCTAATTCAAGGCCGTACCATGAAGAGAAACATACAAACTTGTTGTAATGAAAGGCATATAATAATTATTTTAAAAAATTTCCATAACTATATATACCACAAAAATCTTACAATACCTCACAAACAATGTGATGTGACCCATGTCTTATTGTAGAGTTTAAATCAATTGATGGTGTTACAATACCTTAATAGAAGAAATACCAATCTTGTATATCATATAAAAACACTATCCTATTAGGTGTTGGACTTACACCTCATTATATATGGGGATATTCACCTAACATTTAATATTGGTGACCCAAACTCTTAGGAATTTATATGGTTTCTAACCAATGCCAAAATGGTGGCCATACACCACAAAAATGGAACCCCCATTCCCATATATCTAGGATGGAGCACTGAACTCCAAATTACTTATAGGGGGACCTATATGATATCCTAAAAAATACACCATGTGGGATACATAGTACATTTCCTACACCCAACATTTTTTATTTACTAAATTTATGCCTACATAAAGATAAAGATCACCACCTACACCAAATTACATGGAATTAAGCAACATAGTAGAAGAAATATACAACAACATGTTCTATATGGAAAATAATTTAGAATAGAATATTTATGTTTCCTTGTATGACAACTAGGAAGGAAGATATTTGAAACACCATGAACTAGCATTTACACACATGTTTTTCTATGTTACATACCATGTAGTCATTGATCATTCTCTAGAAGTGTTTAACCATTTCCCAGAACATGACTAGTCTCCCAATACTATATGTGTGACTCACTGTTCCATTAAAAATGTATCTGTAATGAACACTCTATCATATTACAGGATATATGTAATGTACCTTTAAAACACATATTTTATATTTCTGTAGATGTCACAATTTTTACTAATATGAATAAAAAATGTGTGGTACGACATGAATACTAAGCATGTACTACTGGTAAACACAAATATCCTTCTTCTGATATACAAAACATTTTTGTTTGGTGACACATCATTTGTGTTGGAAGTACCATGAACAAAAAATCTTACAAATATTATTACATAAATTTTAACATTAATATATTTTAAAAATTGGCCAAGGTTCTAGTGGGCTAGTGTCTTTGGAATATTAGGAACATAAAACATTAACATGAAACTAAAATATAGAATAATTATTTTAATCACTATAACGATCTCCTAAAACCCTTCATGATTTTAAAACAATATATGTTAACCTTGGTAATACAAAAAAGCCTGAGAAACAAATCATAGTATGGGAATAATCATGATAAAAGAGAACAACATATGAGTCAAATGGAATAACATGATATCATAATAGAAAAGGTACTAGAATGATCACATGGGTGCATGGAATAAATATGATGGAATCATAGAATCATGGAAACATAAGAATGAAAAAAAAACATAACAAAACACATCATATGTATAATTCAATGATCATTGTTGAGACATCATAAGACGGTGTATAAAGTCCCATAATAGATTATGTTTACTCAAGATGGCCTCATGTAATCAGTGATGCACTTCTCATAATGTATAAATAGTCTAGAATGTTATCTTTAGGGATGATTAGGCTATCATTTTTTGAATCTTCATCATCCAATACATAAGTATCACACATCAAGGGTAGTTCGTTTGGGAATTATCTAGTCTCTAGTTCTAGGGTACTAGTCTGGATGTATAATAAATGAACATTCGAGCTATTGTTTTTGTAGTGGTGTGTTAGAAAATTTGGGATACAAGGAACTCATTAATGAATTGTAAAAGGACACAATTTCTAGGTATTTAGGTCCACATTAAATATATGGTTACATATTTTGGTTCCGTAATCACTATCAGAGGGTCATCAGTCACTTTAAGGGTGATCCTACTTAGGACATCACTTCCTTTGGTGGGTAGAGGAAGCACGAGTTAGGGGCAATGGGTTAAATGGAAACCTCAATGTTTAGGGATTAATATTAACATGGATGGTTCTTCTTTTCATATTTTATGAACTAGGATTTTCATTGTAGGTATGGATTTTTTTTGGGATGTTTTTGAGGAAAAAAGAAAAAAATAGTATTTTCTAAGTAAGCACAGTATAGTTCAGAGTACATATCGTGTACCAAGATTTCCATGTACAACCACATTTTTACCATGTAACGGCCGATTACATGGTTGTGTGGTGACCTGGAAGACCTGCCTAAGTCATGGGCTAGTTAAGGTTACTACAAGGCCTGTATTTTTAAAGAACATACAATGTAGATTAATTTTAGTGGATAAATCAGAGGGGGATTACTCTCATATCCAAAAACGTCTTCTTCTAGATGTGGTTCATACAAGAGCTTTGTGGAATGGCTGAGGAATTCTGAAATCCTCCCAATTCTTCATTCAAGCTTTTATTGAGACACTGTTTGGTGCATTGGAATCCCATTGGAGTGTTCTCAAAACCCTAGTGCATTTATTCCCGATTCCTTTTCTCTTATCAGTTTATCAAGGTTGAGTGGTTTTCACCATTTTATAGATCTATTTCAATCTAGGATGATTCACGGGTTGATGTTCCTGTATATTGATTGTACGACATTGAGGTAGGTGTTTTGTGCCTTTTTTTGTTTGTCTTGGATAATATATTCTAAAATTGCCCCATACCCACATTTGGGGTATTTCATGATTAAGAATTTAACTATGTTTATTAACTTCTATGGTTTGATTTATTGGGAAAGAGTTTTTTCTCAGGAGTAAGGTTTGATACCTTGTTTATGGGACCCCATGGGTTCTTTTACCATTCAATGATTGGTTAGGATCATTTGGTTTATAATTCTAGTTATGATTGTCTGGTTTCCATAACTTGTTTTGTTAGGATGGAGTTCTTTATTATATGAAATGCATGTGATATGAATTATAAATGTTTAACAAGGGGATTGGACTGTGAGAGTTTCCTAAAGGGATTAGACCATGAGATCCTTCCCATGTAGTTGTTTATAATTGATTGTTGCTATATTTGACCAATGGGATTATACCATGAGAGCTGACCTTGCGGTCAATTATATTTGATTAAATGAAATTTTTACCCAAGGGGTTAGACCATGGTAGAATCCCTTGGTGGTTTTTTATAAATGTTTGATTATATGTTAGATTAGAGGGGACAAACTATGAGAACTTTCCCAAAGGGATCATCTGTGAATAAAAAGTGAATGATTGTGTCATTCCTAGAATTCCAAAACACAACCATGGATTCGGTCTTACCTGATTGTTTATATGGTCTTTAGATACATCTATTTTGTTGATTTTAATGAGGAAATAAATATTGGGATAGATCCCTAGGATACATGATTCAATGAATAAATATTAATTAGCAAATGAATGTAATTGAAATCATTAGGATTGTTTACTTTTGAGTACATCCTAGTTTATTGCTTCATTCTTGCATATTACCTGCTATATATATTCCCTGGCTGTTAGGAAGAAATAATTTGGTGGTTTCCTATGAGGATTCATCTCACACCCTATTTGGTTCATGTTTTTGGACATTAGAAGATTATATGATTGAAGGTATAAATAAGGCCACGAACCCTTCTTCATTAGGTATTTGATTGCAGTTAGAGAAAGAGAGCATGGGACCAAGATGAGTCTTGCGATGCTATTGGAGTTTACTTGATTCATTTGTACATTAGTTTCAGTATTTATTTCAAGATTTTTGAGTTTTTTTTGATGTTTTCTTAGATACATATTACATGTATCATATATATACAGATATTGTGGCTTCTATTCTATTTAATTTTAGTCTTCCTTTGTTTACTTCTGTTGAATGGTATTACTTCTTTTACTATTGTTACTATTTTCCCACTGCGTATACACTGCTAATGAGGTAATAGTTTCCCTAATATCACACATTGGCCATCGCTGCTAGTCGTAATCCTCTAGAATTTGGGGAAATTCTCTTGTGGTCATGTGACCAACTAGGATTAGGGAACCTTTGGACGACACCCAGATCTGGTATGATACAATGTGGTATCAGAGGTGGGTTTTCTATTCTGGTTTGTCATACCATTTGGAGATATTATAAATTTAAAGGATGAAAATTGAGTTTGGTAATTAGATGTGCACATGAGTAGCTACCCCATGTACATTGAAAAGCCAAATTACATCGAATTGAATTGTATTTTTTTTTTATTTTGAACTATTAAAGTTGATTGGTTTTTACCATTGGGTGAAACACTTGTTTTTTGATGTTATTATTGATATCATTTATGTTATATTTTATTGAAACCCGATTTGATGAGGGTATTCCATCTCCTGAATCATATAGGCACCTATTAGAAATCACATGTCATGAATTCTTACCATGCCATTTAGATTGAATTATAGATTACATGTAGTCATGATAGATGTGGTGCATGATATGCATGTTGATGTGATATATTTCATGATATAATACCTAATATTTTTATAGGGTATTGGTATATGTAATATTTCATTTGGTTGGATTCCATGTTTTGGTCCTTAAGGTATTATGGGCCCTCTTAGATCATAATTTGGTGGACCATGTATGAACTTAAATTGAGATTCTGTTAAGTTATTAGATGAATAAGGATGAAAAGAATTTATTTTCGAGCGATTATGGGATTTCAAGGATTAAAAAATGGCACGACTAGTCAAAATTTTATGATTTTGGGGGTTCTCAAGATATTTCAGAGGATTACATTCTTGAAAACCTAGAATACATGGAGTGTGATGTTATGAAAACACACCATGTGTTCTTCTGTTCTGTAAGAAATGATTTTTCTTATGTTCATTATGTGTACCATAAGTACACTCAATGTAGTTATTGACTATTTGACTTGTTGTGTGAGAATATACACGGGGTTGGTAACCTTTTGGTAGAACATTTAAATTATTGGGATTACACACCGTGCTGTAATCGAACGTGTATCCAGCCATGTGGCTAATGACACAGGTGGATGGAACATTGTAGTACATGCCGTGTCCAGAGTGGGTGTGATGTGTAGTGCTATAGTAGGAGAAACCATGAAGTTCTAGCCATGTAGAAGTACATGAGAAGGAGGGAATATTCAAGTACTCAGTGTGTCTCAGGAGAAACAAGACAAGTGTTTCCAGTGTTACACGAACAGGTTGGCAGGGGTACATTCCCCTGTTAATCCTTATGGGAACAAGCTATGTAGTGGTTCTATATATTGTGTAACCTTATTTTGTAAAACATGAATTTTTTCTTATCCTGTTCCATTATTTCACTTCTATGTTGTGGTCTTTGTTATCTGGAACTAAGGTGTTCACTTTTCCTTGTAGAGTCATGCCACCAAGACATCCTTTAATAGTACGCTAAGTACAGGGTGATGATGAAGCACTAGAAATAGTAAATCAAGGGCTACCAGTAGATCCTCTCATTATTCCCATATTGTAACTAGTTATTATACCAAATATAGGTGCTAATGTATAGTTCTGTGAAGGATTTTTGGGGATTATGTAGTCTTTTCATGGAGCACCACATCTTGCACCGACCATAGTGGAGTTTACATGGGTGTTCCAGTTGTAGCATCCTCCTACTTTTTGGGGATGTAGGATCACATTTTTCATTGTCATGGTTGGAGGCCATTATTTCAATCTCTGAGAATCTAGAGACACCTCCTGGGTGGAGGGAGAATCTAATGACTTAAATGTTACGTGATTCCTCCAAGAGTTGGGGGGATGTGGTTTCATAGGTGAGAAATCATCATGATATGACTTGGTAAGAGTTTTATAGGACTTTCTATGATTAATTGTACCTAAAGATGTTGAGGGATGACTGTGACCCAGAGTTCATGCATTTTGAGCTGGCCACCCATCCAATTATGGATTACTCTTCTCGATTTACAGAGATTTAGTAATTCACACCTTTTTTGGAGGTGATGAGTTATCACTGGATAAGATACTTGAGTATGGTCTCAGATAAACCATCCCATAATAGGTGAATGTTTTACGGTTGACTTCGAATACAAATATATTTAACTAGGATCTGATTACCAAGTGCAGTTTGAGGGAGTTTGGAGCTACAAACTATGGCGATTGAGCATCTAGGGATGGTACTCCATCGATTGATAGCAGAATCACCATAAGGATTTTTCTTCAGGTGTCTAAGTGGTGTGTTACCAGTGTGGAAAGAGTGGGCATATGAGACGAAATTTCTTGAGGGACCTAGTCGATTACTGATCATGTAGAAATTTGGGTCATATTCAGTGTTTTTGTTGGATGTTCCCTCCAGCAACGAGTGATAGGGGATCTATTTTTTCTCCATGTTCAGGAGGAGGACTGCCAGTTTCTCATCAGTCTGAGAATTGGGGTTTGTCAGGTCGAGGAGGTTTTCATAACTGTGGTAGCTAGATGGATAGTTCCTAGTGTCAATATGATGGATTGGCTTGGGGTAGCTAGACAGGGTTATAGGGCTATGGTACAAGTCAAAAGTTTGTGGTGGAGAAGACCTAGTAAAAGTATGATCATGGAACTTCTATGTTTAGAGGTACAATCCTATTTTAATCAGTTTTAGATCATTTTCTGCTTTATATAGTGGATTATCATAATTTTATATAGGTTTATGTTTTAAAAAGCCTTGGGAACTATATCTTGACTTGTGATAATGTTTTGATGCTAGACACTCTATTAGGGATTACAACAGATAGTGTACATTAGTGAATAATGTCACCTTGTGATGTTGGTGGGTGTTACTTTTTATGGGACCTATATGTCTTCATGATGGTAGGATTCGATGACATTCTTAGAATGGAATGGATGGTCTATTTTCAAGACTTTTTTGACTACTATCACTGCAGGGTGAGTTTCACGTCACCAGAGGGAAGATCTTTTCTACACAAGGGTGAATGAGATATCCAGGAAAGTAGAGCTAGACACAGGCATCATGGTTTGGGAGGAATTAGATCCCATATTTTTAGTTTATATCTCGATGAATAGGGGACTTCATAGATGGACTTTACTCTATTGGGGTATTGTTTTAGTGATGTCCTTCTAGACTAATTTTCAGGTTTACCTCCACAAATAGAGGTATATTTCTTGATTGAACAAGTTCGATGAGCGAAACCGGGTTCCATTCCTCATTATAGGATGAATACACCTGAACTACAAGAGCTCAAGAAGCAGTTGCAGGAGTTTCATGAAAAGGGTTTCATCTGACCCAGTAATTCTCCTTGGAATTTACCTATACTTTCAATGAATAAGGGGGATGGTACCCTCGGGATTTTTTTGGATTATCGGATGCTGAACCAGTTGACGTTATAAACAGATATCCCTTACCGAGGATTGATTATATCATTGATCAGATTTTAGGAGACCGAGTATTCTCGATGATTTACTTGAGATCCAGTTTTCATCAGTTGCACATTAGATCATCAAATATACCTCTTAAAACCTTTTAAGGCATTTATGGTCTATAAGAGTATTTGTTTATTTTGTTCAGTCTCACAGATGTACTAGTAGTTTTCATGGAATTAATGAACCGAGTGTTCCATCCTAACTTGAATTCTTTTGTGGTAGTCTTCGTGGGTGATATCTTGGTGTACTCTCACGTCTGACATGATAATTCCATCCATATTGAGATCATATTGAGTACACTGAGTGATCATCAGTTATATGATAAAATCCTAATGTGCCACTTTTTGATGGACCAGATTTACTTTTTGGGTCATTTAATCTCAGATATAGGAGTATCAGTAGACCTATAGAAGGTGAGATTGGTAGTTTCCTGTGAGAAGTTGAAGAATGAATTTGAGGTGTGGAGTTTCATGGGGATAGCTAGTTACTAAAGATGCTTTATTTATCACTTTCCATGATTATCATCACCATTGAAGTGCCTGACTCAGAAGGGTGAAAAGTACATACAGATATATTCATCTGATTTAGCCATTTAGGAGCTAAAGGGGAGATTGAATTCAGCACCAATCCTGATTTTTATAGAGATGGGAAAGAGATACACCATTTACTATGACACATCAAGTATTAGGATGGGATCAGTAATTATGTTAGGAGAAGGAGTCGTTGCATATGGGTATCAATAGTTGAGGCCACATGGGAGAAATTACACGACATAACATATCCAGTTCGGGGAAGTTGTACTTGCATTATGATGTTGGAGATATTATCTTTTAGGCAAGAACTTTGTGGTATAAACTGACTAAAAAAGCCTCATGTATATCTTTACTCAATGATATTTGAATTTGAGATAGTGAAGTTGGGTTGAGTACCTTCAGTCATTTGACATTGAGCTTTACTACATGCCTAGGGAAGGCAACGCAATGGCTGGTATATTAAGAAGGAGGACTAAAATGCAGACAATTTATGTGGCAATCCATGAGTGGTAGCTTATGGATCTATTATCTAAGATGCATTTGGAGGTGCATGACAGATAGGGGAAAAATTTTCTTTCTTATATAGTTGGTGACTATAATCTAATGGATTGAGTGCGAATAAGGAAGCTATCATATTCTGAAGGCCCAGTCCTATAGGAGAGTGTGTTAGGTGAGGACCTAACTCTTGGGTGGACTGTAGGAGAGGATGAGGTATTTCATTTCCGAAAGCACATATTGGTGTCAAAAGACATACTTTAAGAGATGTTGGAATATTTTCATTCCTCTGTACGAGAAGTTCATCATGTTCTCACCAAGATGTATCGTTATCTACATCATTAATATTGGTGGCCAGGAAAGAAGAGGGATGTTGTTAGTTTTGTTATGGGATGTTACACCTATCTGTAGGTGAAGGCCAGGCATCAAGGATCGGTAGGGCTATTACAAAAGTTACCAATTTTTATGTGGATGTGGAGTGATATTGTTATTGATTTAGTGATGGGTTTATCAAGGTCTCCTTGAAGAAATAATGTTTTATGGGTTGTTATTGATAGACTCACGAAATCTTCACATTTCCTGCTGATTAAGGAAACCTTCAGTGTTGATGATCTTGGAAATTGGTACATATGAGAGATAATAAATTTTCATGGGGTTCCGTACTATATTTTTGAAGATTGGGACGCCCGATTACTTCTCATGTCTAAAAGGGACTGTAGAGGGCTTTGGGTACATAGCTACTTTTGAGCACAACATTCCATCCCCAAATAGATGGCCAGTATGAGCGCATAATTTTGGGTTTAGAGGACATGTTTCAAGCATGTGTCTTGTATTTTGGGGACTCTTGGGATTTAAACATACCTCTAGTGGAGTTTTCATACAAGAATTGTTTTTATGAAACGATTCAGATGGAACGTTATGAGGATTTGTATGGTAGATCATGCCGAACTCTCATATGTTGGTAGGAGGTAGGAGATTTAGATATAATGGGACCTACTCTTGTCCATGAGACCCTAGAGAAAGCGGAGTTGATTCAGAAGGGGATGAAAACAACCTAGTCTCTATAGAAATCTTATGCTGATCGACGAAGACGACCTCTCGAGTTTGAGGTTGGAGATCAGGTTTTCATGCATGTCACACTGAGATTGGGACACAAAAGGATTATGAGAAAAGGATAGATTTCACCGAAATAAGTCGGGCTATTTGAGGTTTTTGAGAGAGTAGATCTGGTTCCCTATCAGTAGCAGTTACCTTAGAGGTACCAGTCTATGCACAATTTCTTCCATATTTCTCAATTATGATGTTACATCTCAGACCTGTCTCATGTTTTTCAACCCCAAGAGTTCGAGTTGGAAGTGGATGAATCCTTCTAGGAACACCCTATTTGAATTGTGTATCACATCATAAAGATTAACTATGGTCTATCTGTTCCTATGATATGAGTGCTATGGCAGTACAAGCAAGTGCATGATGGCACTTGGGAGAGGGATGCTGATGTGCGATCGCAGTGGCCTGAGTTGTTCGTAGATTGTTCTTCAGCACCCTTAGAAGAGAAATTAAGAGACAAATTTCATTAAGGGGGGAGTTTGTAAGAACATAGATCTTCATTTTATGTATGGATCTTGTTTTTAGTTTATTTTTGAGGAAAATTAAAGAAAAGTGTATTTTTAATTATACGTCGTGTAATTCTGAGTACACGTCATGTACCTATATTTCTGTAAACAGCGGCATTTTTGTTGTTTAATGGATGATTACATGGTCATATCTTAACTTGGAAAAAGTTCCTAAGTTGGGGTCCGGTTAAGGTTACTACACAACGTTTAGTTTTAAAGAACACCCACTGAAGTTTTATTTTTTGTTTTATAAATCAAAGGGGGTCACATATCATATCCGAAAATGTCTTCTTCTGGTCGTGGATCATACATGAGAACTGCAGAATGGCCGATGAACTCTGAATGCCACTTGATTATCTTTCTGTGCTCTGATTTAGACATCATCGAGTGCGTTGGAATCCTGCCTATGAGTTCTCAAAACACATGGAGCCATTATTCCCTGTTTCTCTTCTCTTGTGAGTTATTAAAGTTCCATCATTTTAACTATTTTGTTTATCTAAGCCAATATAGGCTGATTCAAGGGTCAGTGTTCACATATATTGATTATACGACATCGAGGTAGGTGGTTAGCGACTTTTGATATTTTTCTTTGAACATATATGTTAAATGTTCTGCTTACCTAGGGTTGGGGTATTGATTGATGAGAAATTTAATGATGTTTTCTACCTGCTAAAATTTTATTGATTGATAATGGGGTTTTTCTTATGTGTATGGTTAGATAAATTGTTTATTGGAAACACCCTGGGTGAATTTCCCCTTGATTGATTGTTTAAGGCCGTTGGATCTAGAATTCCAGTTTAGTTTTCCTTGTTCTCCATGATTTTTTAGGATGGAGTTACTGATTATATTAAATTACTGTGATACATATTGTGAATGTTGACCAAGGGAATTTTACTATGAGATATTTCCAAATGGGTTAGATCAGGAGAGCATTAATAGGTGTTTATTTATAATTGATTGATGTTATGTGTGACCAAAGGGGTTAGACTGAGAGTGCTACCCATGAAGTCATTTATATTTGATTAAATGAATCATTAACCCAAAGGTTTACACCATGTGATCTTGTCTAGGTGGTCATTTATAAGTTTTTTATGCTATGTTATACTTGAGGGGTTAGACTATGAGAACCTTCCCAAAGGGGTCATTTTTGAATAATTGAATGATTGTGATGTGTCTGCCATGGAAAAGCACCACCTTGGATTTAGAATTACATGATTCTTTATATGGTCTTCAGAGATGTATATTATGTTTCTTTTCACTAGGATACAGATCATAGGAATTATTTTTGGGTTACATGATTCAATGGATGAATTATAATTGGAAAATGAATGTAATTGAAAACTGTCAGATTGTTTACTTTTGAGTACTTCTTAGTTTATTGATTTATTCTTTTATATTACCTGATTTATATATTCACTGATAGTTAGGAACATATATTTTAGTGGTTTTCTACTCGGATTCATCTTACACCCTATTTAGGTCATGATTTTGGACCCAAGTTGATTATATGATTGTGGGTATAGATAAGGGAAATATTTGTTCTTCATCTGATACTTGATTGCGGTTGGAGGTGGAGATTAGGGGACCAAGATGAGACTTTAGATGTTGTTGGAGTTTACTTGTTTATTTCATACATTGGTTTCTATATTTCATTACAGCATTGAGATTTGTTTGGTTGTTTTCTTAGAAACATATGCCATGCATTATATATATCTATATATATATATTTATTTATATATTGTGTCTTTTGTTGGATTTAATTTCAGTCTTCCACTATTTAATTCTGTTATATGGTATTACTATTTCTAATGTTGTTACTATTTATTTTCCACTATGTTTGCTCAGCCAAAGAGGGAGTAGTTTTCCCAATATCAGACCTTGGCCCTCGCTTATAGTCGAAAACCTCGGGTGATTGGGGAAATGCCCTTGAGGTCATGTGACCAACCGCATTCGGGGATGATTTGGACGGAACTCAGATCTGGGATGTTACATTTAGGGTTATTCTAGGGGGATGTCTAGTGCATAATAATATGGGATTTGGACATTTCAATTTTCGAATTTTTTATGGACTAGGTAATTCCATTGGTGTGTGGGTAAGTTATTTGCTTAATGTTTTGGTTCTTTGTGATCAATATTATCTTAACATTGGTAGAGTTGAATCTGACTCTTCTGTAATGGTTAGGTATCTATGAAAAACCTCTTCCATAGTATGGTACATTTATTACCTTATTAGAGATTTTATAATGATTCTGAATGATGGTATTGAGGCCAGACACACCTTGAGAGAAGGGAGCATTATAGAGGATTCATTTTCCAATCATGTGGGCTAGTCTGAAAAAAACAAATTATTTTACATTGTGCCAACTCTATCCCTCATGACTATAATAACATTGTTCATGGTGATTCCCTTGGCCTCCACCACTTTCCCACTAAATTATCTTATATTTTGTTTTATTGTAATACAATTTTAAGTTTTATTAAATGAGAGTTTATAAAAGAGTGATTTGGGAGAAGAACTTCATGAGCTTGTATATCCCATGAAAAGAAAGGGAGATTAAGACATGGGAATGTTTAAGAGAAATAAATAAATAAAACTAAAATAATTATATAATATTATGTAGATATATAAGTTTATGTAGGGAGAGATAAGGCATAACATAAATAAAACGGGTTGTTCCGATAGTTGCCTTACCTTAGGTCTGGATTTACTCTGCACTTTCCCGTAACATAATAAATAATAAAATTAGGTTTATATAAAAATTAATTGAGAAACTTATAAAAATATATTTGATTTATTATTAAGCTATTATGTTGTATTATAACCATTTCACTAAAATAATGTGTTAATTTCCACTATTCCAAGGTCCTTATATAATTTTTTTGAGGTCGCATCACCTGGTGATCATTATGAAAGATCATTATGGAATGGTTCTGTAATTTCAAAAGTATAAAGTTATATAGGTAATGAGTTTCCATGAATTTAAAAATTTTCTTTGAATATAATAGTATTTAGAAATAAGAATGATTTTTGGGATGTAGGTGTTATTTTTATTTGTTTAGTTCATTTACGTAGTTTTTTTTTCACTCTGATGAAATTATTTGAATTTATATAATATAATGGTTATATATCCATTATAGAATGTAACAAAAAATAGGATATTCAGATTCAGTTATTTTTTATCATACTAAATCTATTAAAATCATCAGTTTTCTAGTGAAAAATAAAGTATGTTGTTCGTAGAGGTGGTAAACCAACCACAAAGTGAACACCATTTTTTGTTTTAGAATGAAATGAGAAGAGGTTAGATGATTAATATTTGATTAACAAAAAAATATAATATATTAACTGTACCAATGTATTTATGTCATGTTGGATGTTAGAGATGTGGAGGGGGTAGAATGGGGAATTTATTATTAAAGAGTAGTTGCAAATATCACCTATTTGGATGCCATCTCTTTGAAAACACATTAAATCACCTTGTGATATTCTTTTAGTAAAACCAGTAACACTATAATGTGGAGGATTGAATTGGAAATAGAATTGGGGATAACTTTGGAAATCTAAATGTATTATAAGGTGTGACGAGAATGGGTGGTGAAGAGTGGTATATATAAGTGGTGGATATGGGAATTTGGGAATATAATATTCATTAGTTTAATTTTTTTTTCAATACTACACATAGTGATGATTCTTATGAATATATATAATAATTTATGCATTCTTATATGAGATAATGGATTCTTATATATCAAAAGATGCAGTTTTTAATTTATTTGTCGTATAATTTTAAATATGGTATTTTTAAATGATTGACTATTAAATAAAATAAAATATTTAAGAAATAGAACAAAAATTTACCCCTACATTTTAAGTGTAGATTAAAAAAATGAAATCCATTTAATGGAAATAAATTTCTTGAAATGATAAATTAAAATTTTAAATAAAACACATATTTAATTTAAAAATTACATTTTATATATTATAATCAAATTTATGACACCTAGAAAAATTACTTATAATCTCAAAAAATAATTTTATCATTATAAAGAAATATAATATTATTTTATTAACGAAATTTAGAAAAATAAACATTATTTTAAATTTATATATTTTTCATTAAAATGTAAATAAAATATTTGCGTTTAAAAAACACTTATTTTATTATCATTTTAAAAATTATTTATTTTTATCATGATATAAATTCCAATATTTATATTTTATAGGATAAATGAATATTATTTTAATATAACATACCTGATGTTACTATTATAACAGTTATGTTACACTTAATAACAATAATACTACTATTCCTATAGTCATTACCATTATAATAGTCATACTTATAATAGTTATATGGATTACATACATTCTATAAATACCTCATATTTAATTCATTCTTCCTTCCATTCTATTTGTTCTCAAGATAATATATATTTTCTTTTTCAAAATTAATATCTCATTACTAATATTCTGTTTTGTTTTTGAAGTGATTTTCATGAGTAAGATCAATATAGGGGATTGAGTATATTCAAAATTTTAAAATATAGTTGTAATATTTTATATTTTGTATCCCATTTTATTATTCAACATTTATTGAGTATATGTATACTCGAAATATAATGTTTTGTTCCATGTAACATAATATTGTTGACTCTATAATGAGTCACATGTGATTAATATTTTACGACATTACTAAATATGATAATTTTTTAAATCCATAAACAACAATTTCATTGATAAAATCCTGGGTCATTACTTTATTCATTTACTTGACATGTACATTGAGTACACTCTAAGGCACATGGTCTCAAAATACATGGATTTCATCCTGAGGACGCCCCATTTTTAAAAATTATGACCCATGAAAACCCTAACCATCACGGATTATGCCTTAGCTGACATATAGTTTCTGAAATATATATTGTGTAGTCAGGTTATCTTCCATATTAATGTTTTCTAACATTTCATTCATTATAGCCTCTAATTTTTCTCTTGGTTTCACCCTAAAAATCATCTATTAAGCCTACCATGCTTGTTGCCATCATCAGTCACAAGAATCAAAATTTTAGTTTTCATCGTATTCCTCTTATTTACATTTTGGTCAAGCCTCCATAATTAAAACTTTTGGCCATAATTTTTTCAAATACACGTGTTTGAAGACCCTATAATGCACTAAAACCTCATGAAAATTAATCTGTTGGTCATACTTCATCATTTTGACCAACCCATTATTGATTTTTAGTGTGGATCGTAAGGGAAAAGATGAATGGTGGCAGGTGGAATGTCCAAAAACCCAAATCATGTTCACATTCCTATACAGTAAGGATCATGATAAAATAAAAAAAATAATAATTATTAATTATTATTTTTGAAATTCATTTATATTCATTATAATTCATGTGATGACCAATGTTTATCAAAGGTAATAAAAAATAATTAAAATTAATTTTGGGTACAAATCATAGAAAATGGAACTCACATCAACACTAAGGCATATAATATTAGGCCCCAAACCCATTGCAAATGGATAACCCACATTCAATTACTCAATTTTATTCAAATATCATAAAATACCTACAAATATCATCCAAGAAAAGGTGATTGAAACACTCCATGACCAACCATGTTTTTTATATCTAGTTTTTACAACCAATTTTTTACTCTCTTATATACCACACTCCATATTTTGATTCATTCATTTATTCTCCAATTTCATAGAATCAATGCACAATATATTTTTCCACCTTCCATATGCAGCATGGGTGTTATTTTTAATCTATATTTTCCACCAAACATTTCACCGAAATCATTTCTATCTGCATACATCATCATTATTATTCATTCAATCTAATCAACACATTCCCTATTAAAAAATAATCGTTATTTCTATCATAAAATTATCAAAACATATATTTTTTAACACATAATAATGTGAAGAGATAACTAACCCAATCCCAAACATAACACCCCAGTAACACAACTTATTTATAATCTATTTACAAATTAATCTAGGAAATAAATAAATGGAAAGGATAAAACCATTACCCATTTGATGTCAATAAAAAGTTAATACCACTCAAATGATGAAATATTATCAAATATGATTATAATAAATTTAATAATAATATTAATATAAATAAAAATCATCATTCCAATCATGATAAAAAAAATATGTAATCACGAAGGAAAAATTATTTAGTGAAATCACATAACAAATTATCAAAAAATAATAACTAGAAGATATTAAAATAAAAATGAATATAAAACATAACATTATTTATAAAATCATCAAGAACACATATACATTCATAATCATTATTTTAATAATCCATATTTATAACATAATAAAATTTTTATCAAATTTTATATTTTTCATTTATCAATTCATTTTTCATATTTAAATCAAGTATAACATTGTATTTCCTATCATAGATTGAAAAACAAAATCCATAAAGAATGATGAATAATCAAATAAAGAGATGTCCGAACTTATCAAAATATGATTCAAAGCCTCACAATTTAGTCATCATCGCTTGTTAACGTCACCACTAAAGATTTCCTTCCACTAATAGAATTTTACATATCCTCTCATACTAATGTTTTTTTAAATACTGATATCCCTAGTTTAGTTCCAAAGTGGTGATTTTATATATCCATAACATGGTGAATTGGATTTTTTATTTAGAGACATGAAATAGTCTAATACAAGGCCTAGGATATGAAACCAAAAATATATAACTCACCTAGGAACAAAACTACCTTCCAAACATGACTGGTGTTTCAAATATTCTATCCAAGATTAAATTTAATAGATATAAATATTCATTTTTAAAAAATAAATAAATATTTATTTAGAAAATAAAAATTCCCCTTTAAAATCTAACAAGATCGATATTCTATAAAAATTCAAACCAATCGTAAAAACCATGTTCTAGATTTAACAGAACTATCATAATATTTTATATTGTTATATACCAAAGTAAATGTTCCATTTTTTCAAATTTAATAGAAATTAGAGTTATTTAATCAATATATGCTTATTTCTGGAGCAAAGGATAACTTGAGTCATTACATTATTCACCACATTAAAATATCTTCCTCCTTAAAAAGGATGAAAATTTAGCTTCTAAACCAATAAGCTAGTAAAAAAAATAAGTATGGAAAACATCCATTCCAAGTATGAATTGGATACAAATTTAGAGATGCCCTCTCTATGTAAACTCAGAACACAAACTCACAGGTAAATGCCTCTTCTTATTCCACTTTTATCCTGGTAATATACCCTCAAATCAAACACCATAAATGGGACCAATCAGATCAATAACACTCTATGAACCTTAATAAAATTATAATATCATATCACATGATTCCTTCTAAGATTCTATACCACATACCATTCCATCATTAGGTTACTGATCCTCATAGTTCAAAGTTAAAAACCAACAGAAAATGACATCATCCTTAAAAATCCTCATTATCAATGGAACCACTTATTATGACATTAAAAACACCAATTTTAAAGTGAAATATAGAAATAACCATATAGAAAACATTTAAAAATATCAAAACCTACCCCATAATTTACATAAGTTTCATAACATCTATATAATTTCACATCAACTAAACCTAATTATGGTTTTATTTAACTTATCATCATCTATTAAGAAGGAACATGTACAAAAATATCCATAACTATGTATAAAAATCACTAATCCCAATATTTAATAATTTTATATAACATTACAAATAACCACATAATCGCACCTCCAACAACAAAATGGTTCATAACCACAAAAAAATCACGCATTTGGGTTGAGGCCACTCTTTATAAAATCAGCATAAAACACAAAATAATTTTGAATCAACCTCTTAAATACACTATATTACTAAACCTATGACTATAAGTGACCCATCCTAAAACAGTTCATAGTGTACTGTCTTTATTTATCAAATAACCCTAATGTTAACATTATATACTCCAAGATAAAACATTATTACACTTTAGTATCTAAAACCACAACTTTTTGAGAAACATCCTTCAATGTTTAGATATCATTCCAATATATTGAACACAAGTTCTCATGAATAATTACACAAAGTCTATATATACCAATATAAGAACTTATATCACCCCTCAATAAAACAATAATTATGAGAATTTTGTTAAGACAACTATCTAATATTTAATCAAGATATCATACTCCTTACATATAGGGTAAGGAGACAAGTTCACAATGACAAATACAAGATTAAATATGATATAAATGACAATGTTTCTATATTGGAACACTAACTATCATTAATATATTATTCCCACCATAGTCTACAAAGATCATATCACATGTTCTTATTTCATAAAATACGACTACATTGAAGAGAATTTTTAATACCTCCCCCCAAAAACATAATTCATACTAAGGATGTCAACTAAGAATATAATTTATACAAAGGATGTCAACTACCACAACAATGCTTCACCACTATGATCCCATAAATAATCATGACATCAAGCTCCATGATGTCTAATAAATTCCCAAACAATATAAATTTATACCCTAAATGTAAGTATCTCTCAATTCATGTAATCTAACATTGAGTATCCACCACACAACATGTTATCTTCATGTGGGATAAGAAAAACATTCATACATTAAAGATTCTAACCCACTATTCAAGTAAAAAATATGTTCGAATAATTTTAAACCACTAAAAAGTTATCATGGGTCATATAAATGTATTAATGACCATTACTAGACAAAATAAAATTACTAGAATTTAAGATATCCTTAGTGATGTATGATTTATTCCCACAAAATAGCATATACAAAACTAATGATGAGACCAAATAGATCTTAACTCGACCTCCTAGAACCCAATTTACCACATTAAAAAGTTATAATAATATCACTAATCATGATATAAATACTTTCATTTATATTTCAAAAAACAATATATTTTTCACCCTGAGATATGATATGCTAACTTATAATCAGTGGAAGGTATCAATATAGCCCCAAAAAACAAGACATAAGTTGATTTAGTTGAAATCGAAACCATGAGGAATACATGTAAGGGTGATACTCAACATTCAAGGTGTACCTATACTTATCTTAAAAACTTCACTATTCTTTACGATAATCATAAATCTTATAATCCATAATAAGGTTCATATCATGTAGTTTCATCCAGAAATGAAAAAGGATCTACAAATGCTCTTTTTTTACTATAGGTAAAACTCACACTTGAAACCAATGTAATCAAGTTTCAATTAGTAGAGTATTATCCTCTTCCAAATGGGGGTATAGAAATGAGATCCACTAGAATATCTAAGTTGTTATAAATTATATAAGAATAATGTAATAACAATAATCTCTATCAATGAGTATGGGTGTTAGTGTAGAGGAAAAAATAACATCATGAAACTTATAAATAATCACCCAACTAGAGATGTATTTAATGTGAAAGTATTAATGACCTTCATGTTACCACTCATCATCTAAAAAGTATCTCATAGAGGTGTTGGTGGTGATGGTATAAAGCATCAAGAACCTTTAACTTCTCTTATTCCACCCACTCAACTTCATGAATTTCATCCTAAAAGGATACACAACCCACAAAAATAGGACCCCTAATCTCAAATATATCATTAACATGGATTTCTTTCCATGTATCCATTTTAGATACGCTTAAAAAAGTTGTAATACTATCCAAAAATTGCATCAAAACATGAAAAATTTCAACTATAATCTCACTCTTGTTCTATAGATTGGGTAAGGAATGAAAAATGAATAACCCAATCCAAAGATTCCTGATAGAGGGTTCTCTTATACTCTTGAGCTAGAAGAAATCCATTCCAGATCATGTATCTGATTTACCCCCATCCATAAATCTCATCTTGTGCTTGAACATGATAATGGTGCCCTTAAAAGATTCTAATATCTTCCAAATTCAATCTATCATTAACAATAATTATTACAATATATTGAACATAAAATTTAACTCCAATCATAATATGGGATTTCGTTAATAAATTTGGGTAAAATTAAACCAATTAATCACTGCATAAAAACTGTAGTATCAATTATAAAAACTATATGTCATTTTGAAGTATCTTTTTATTTTTATTTTGATGTTTAGAAGAATACAATTTTAAAGATATGTTGTTTTTTGATGTTGAAACTCAAAAAATGAAAGTCTATTAGTTTCATGCAACCAGTTGTAACATTCTGTAAATAGTTACTTGATTTTCATGGTCCATAAGTTGGGGTGTGGATGTTATGGTATATATAGATATCACCAAAAATTATACATAAAGCTAATTCCTCATGGTGTAGTGATGAAGACTGAATGTAAGATTAATTAATGTGGAATATAAGAGTAACTCAAAATTTTTCTTTAATATGGTGGCCAGGGTAGATGAATACATCAATTATCTATGGTTACCATGTAAAATAATGGGTCACCCAAACATTTTTGAGGATGAAAAAACCAATAACTAGGTTTACCCCAACATAATGGTGGGGTGGGACCATTCACACACATGTCCTGTTATCAAGAAATTATTAATCCAATTGAATAAATTTTTAATAGAGATTGTAATATTATATCTTTTGATAAATGAAAGGGTTCATTAGTGTTCACATGTGGTTATAGGACTTAATTTTTGAATTATTTAAATCGTTATGTTTAATACTTGTATGATTAGATTTTAATTTTATGTTTATTTATATGATAAATTATTTTGATTGTGAGATAATCTTTGACTTAGTGGGGTGGTATAGGGTGCATTGGATTCTTATGTTACAGTATATCAATATCTAGGGATTCTTAATGTTTGGTGAGTTTTTGGTTCTTTATTTCAAAAATTGATGTTTTATTGATTTAACATATTGCAATCGATATTCATAACACTCCATAAAGTAGTATAAAAGCTTGTGCTTTAACAAAACATAGGAAGAAACTCAATTTTAGAATAAGGTTATATTAATATCTTTATGTTGTTATATTTAATGGTATTTATTATTTTTGAATGTATGGATTCAAAATAAGGAAATGTATGAATATATAAATTTAACATGACAAACATCAACTTCTAGAGGAAATATATGGCGGATTATATAATTTATAAATACATGGAGTATAAATTAAAGGGTTTAGATAATAGTAAAAAAATTATAAATTGGAATGGTTAGATAGAAATTAATTTATGTTGATATAGATTTAATTCGCACCAAAAATTTCATTTAATATTCACTAGATGTAGACTACTGTGGAGTGTATGAATTAATTTGTGGACATGTATCAGATCCTAATAACTATGAACAATTTTTTCATGATGTGAAGGATATTCAATATATGTATGTTGGAAATAATTATGAAAGATGGTAATTTAAATTATGTGAATATGCATCTAAATCACCTGTAATAAAATAATGTAATGTTCATGCATGATGTTTGGGAATTTATGTTGTTATCATCACTACTAGTTTCATAGGGCATAATAGAAACCACCTCAAGTAACTCTTGTGGGAATAATAGACTAATAGTTGGGGATGTCAAAAATATTTTTCTTAATGAATAGATAATTAGGAAGAAATTCTTGGATCATTTTTGGACCATACTCTATATGAACAAAAGATGATGTTCACCTCATCAGAAAGGCTAAAAAAGATAATAATAAATATCTTGGGAGATAATTTATGGTAAATTGACTTGGTATGGGATTTTATGTTTTATTTTTGGGTAGATAGGGTACCCTGTGAAAGGTTACATGGTTTATATTGTGAATTATATAAGGGAATAGATTTGTTATTATAGTTTTAATAATTTTATAGTTTATGGTAGTATCAGTCTATTCTGGAGTGTCAAAATTCCATTTTAATCATGGATAATTGATTCTAGGAGTTTATTCCACTCCACAATAAAGAATTGATTCACAGAAAACAATTTATCAAAAACATTGATTATGAATAAGATTTGGAGATTTTGGGGGAAGGTATATGTTAATGTATGAATTTAGAATTTATTTTAATAAATGTTATATGCAGTTCACAACTTACCAAATTTATAAAAAAATATTCTCTCTTAGTTAAATTAATGTAGTGGGTTTCAGAATAAGCTTTATAAATGGATTACATAGGCTTCCCCATGTTTCTTGTACAACCACGTTGGTACTCATTCCAAAGGTTAAGTACCCGTCATATATTAGTTAACATTGACCCATAATCATTTCATCTTTCACCTATAATGTATTGGCCAACATATTTATTATATGGTTTTCTACTCTCATTCCCAGGTGGATATCGGGTGAAAAACATGGTTTTGATATGGGTCGGTCCATCCAGGGTGCTATTGGCCTCACTCTTGCAATTTTTGGTAAAATAAATTTAAAGTCTCTAGAATACAAAATTTTCATCAAAACTGATATGTAGAATGCTTATGATAGACTATAATATAATTTCATTCTTAATGTTATGAGTTGTATGGAATTTGACAAATTAATGGTATATCTTCTCTTCAAGTGCTTCATCTCTTTGTGGTTGGACATCTCATTCATGTGTATGAAATACGACTTCTTGAATATAGTTAAAGGGTTGAGGTAAGGAAACCCTCTCTCCCCCATTATTTACATTTTTTCTTTGGAAACGTTATGAAAGTATTTAAACCATAATATTATTATTGGTAATATTTGGCCTTTTAGAATAGGGGTTCCTATACAAGTCTAACTCATATACTTTTTACAGATGATATGTAATTATTTTTGAATGGAAATAGGAGATCCCTCCCGGAATTTGACAATATTATAAAGGATTATTGTAGGTATAGTGTAAAAATAATTAATATTGATAAAATTATTGTGTTAATTACTTTATCAAGATCCATGAGATGTGCCTATTTGATTATAGAATTCTAGGTTATCCACATGTGAAACTTTCTAGGGAGTATCTTGGTGATCCTATCTTATATAAGATGATACTTATCCATAACTATGAGAGATTAGTAGACAATATCCAAAATCATATTAAAAATTCTACCAACCGTTTCCATTATTTTGGGGGTAGGATAACTATGGTAAATCATGTTTTTCCCTCAATCCCCATGCATGTTCTCTAAATGTGAAAGGTTCCCAAAATTGAGATTAATGATATTGAGAATTGTATTTTAGTCTTCATTTGGGATTATCATTCCAATGGTAGATGTCTCTAGACCTATTGGGATAGTCTAGATAGGTCTTGGGATGAAGGTGGTATCAATATAAGGGATGTCTTGAGCAGGATGCATAATTCCAAAGCCATTATGGCTTGGGAATCCATCGATGGTCGGACTCTTTGGGGATGTTTCATCAATAAGATGTATATAATAGATTTGATACATACAAAGGGGGAATGTTTCTATATTTTGGAATTAAATTTAGTGTCACATTACAGTTATTCAGGCTAACTCGTGTTGGATAACTTGTAGAGGGGGCATTGGCTTTTTGAGTAACAATTGGGTTCGGGAGTTTCTCGGTTTTCTAGGGTACCTGATCTTAGATGATTCTTCAAGGAAAGATAAAATATACCCATTATTTTTTAATGTGGTTATTAATGATCACATGCATACCATTATTCAATGTATCAACATTAACAAGGATCAATATTTATTTTTGTTCATGTATTTAGGTACTGTTGTATTTTTTGCCAAATACTATGAAATTTTAATGCATGGTAATATTGTTCGTGATGCATGTGGATTAAATATTTAGTGAAAGTATCTTCATTATAATTTTTTTTTGTTTTGGTGGATTCGTAACACCTATATTTCCATAGAAGACAATTTTAAGCACAATTATGTGCGTCTTGGCTCAAAATTCACAAGTTGTAGAATCCCCTAGGAAGAATTGGGTTTGTATATATTTTTCGAAAAGGAAACTTGGTGACCTCTATGTGGAACATGTTTTTTGTTTTCTCCATTCTCTCCCACCCAAATGGAATGGTATAAATTTTATTCTACACTCGGTTAATGAAATCAATGTGGAATTTCCAAATAGAATGGAGAGTGTGCTTCTTTTGGTGGCTGGTTACTGGTGTTTATGGGAGGCCATGAATCAGGGCCAACGTGAGTGGGTATTTAGCTCATGTAGGTTCCAGGTAGCTAGATCACATTTCTTGTTGGTTGGACTAATAACACATCATAAATTATAGGAGTAGAATACATCAATCTATGGATTCATACAAGTTGGTGGTAATTATTTTAGTAGACATGGTCCTTCTTCCATTGGGAATTAGATATATTGGATCCCTCTATCTCTAGGATTCAAATTAAATATTGAATTTTTATTATGTGCTTGGTATATGCGTGGTGGTGGTCTTGTATGTGATTATGGTGGATCAGTCAGCTTCACCTTCAGTGTTTACTATGTTCTGGGAATTTCGTTAATTTCAGAGGCTTGTGCTATGAGAGATGGGTAAGAGCTATTTAGTAACAACAGAATCTATTTATCATTTATCGATATTGATTCACAGCTCATCTTTCATTCTATATAGGGTTGGATCATAGTGACTTAGTTAATTATTTTTATTATTTGAAGAGGAAATGCCCTTATTAATAATCATACTATCGTTCTCCACATATATCGTGAAGGGAACCTTGTAGTAGAGAACCTATCTTTATGGGTTAGGTCAGATTGTTCATGTATTTTTTTTCTTCTAGTTTTCGATCTATTCGACATGGTTTTTTGTCGATTATGAGATCAAATTCCCCCATGCTTCATCATTTCAAGACTCATTATTAAGTATTTATTTGATACCATTTCTATAATAAAAATTTAATTTGGGGTAGGTAAAGTCTACATTATAGAATGTACAAGGTTATTTGGGGGGAAGTATCTAATTGAATAGTATACCCTTTTAAAATCTTTAATTCATAAAGAATGGGGTAGGGGATTTTAGAATATATTTCGATCGATAACCAAATAGAGTTTTACCACCTTAATGTTTACATAAGTTTTTCCATTTCTACATAGATTCCCAGGATGATGAAAAACTCATTGCTATGTCCAATGGTTGTTTCCTTATATGATGAGAAGATGAAAAATATGGATTTTTTTCATTGGGATAATGATAAATGGATGTTCATTAGAATTTAAAATGTTCTCTTCATTGAGAATGTTTTATAAAACGACTAAAAATCGGTGTAAATGTTAGTTCATGGTAAAAAATGTACTAAATCCATGTTTATCTAAAAAAAATATGGAAATAAGTGAGTTCTAGAGAGTTCAGGGTGTGTAAAATTTTAAAGGCATTTAACTAGGAAAGAGAAATATGTAATAGATATCTCTAATTCTGTGGAATATTAGGAATTTTTTTTAATGTTAGGTTTTATAGGGTGTAATTTATATATGATAAGAGTCACATGTTAAACAAAAATCCTCTAATAGATCATACTATAGGTACAAAAAATTCTATACTGCATTGTATTTATTAATTAAAATCGTTGGTGGAGAGATCAAGATCCTTGAATAAGTGGCTAGTATTAGTGATTTCAAAAATTGGGAGTTATTTATGAATGATGACATGGATTCATTGGATAAAAATCTAACATGGGATCTAATAAGACTACTATAGTGGTTGAAATATCTATATAACAAATGGGTCAACCTTTTGAAAGAAAATGCTGATGCAAAGAAATGTATAAAAATATGCATACTATGAGAGGGTTTTATTAGAAGTAATGAGTGAATATAACTATGATTTTATCATAAGAGGTTTATAAAACTATGATTTAGATGATTATGAATTTGGTTTCTATTAAATGTTTGAAACTTGAATACGTATATGGAAATAATGTATTTATTTATGGATATTTAGTGGAAGAAATTTACATATAGTAACTAAATGGTTTCATAGAAAAATGAAATGCAGAATTGATGTGTAAGATGAAAATACGTTTTTATATCTTGAAACAAGAACTAGGGAAATATAACTAGATGTTTTAAACCTTCATATAAATAAATTGGTTAATTTAGATAAAATAAAATGATTTTTTATACTAAAATGCGTTTAAGGATGATAATACTATTATCCTAATCTTATACATGGTTGACATGATCCTTGGGTATTCAAACATTAAAGAGATTCAATAGGGGAAAAATTATTTTTCAAGAAGATCTCAGATTTCAGATATATTTAGTGATAAAAACATGTAGATATATAGTTAGAGAGATAATAAATCAGGATTATTGGGTTTTTCTCCAAGGGATTATGTTAATATGTTTATCAAGTAATTAAAAATGACTTGTTGCAATCCAGTGTCATTCCCATTTACTAAAAACATCAAATTATCTAAAGGGAGAGAATTAAAAATAGAAAATAAGGCTATGTATATGGTAATGTTTCCATTTTCATAATTTTTATGAAGCTTAATGAATTAAATAGTATTCCTAATTCTAGATAATATATTACTAGTGGTATTTTTTAGTCAATATGGAGAATCTAGTGAATGTGGAAGAAAAATTTGATAAGTGGGATCTCTGGTATCTCAAAGGATCTATATGTATATAGAATTATGTTTTGACTATATGATCCAGTATATGCCTCTGTGGACACATGATTCTGGGTGGACTATGAAACTATAAAAGTTCTATTAGTTATGTGTTTAATTTTAATGGAACAACTATATGATAGATATCGAGGTTGAATCTCGTGTTAGTAGTCTCCCTGAAAGAAGATGAATATATTTCCATAAAGAAAGTAAAAAAAGAACTAATATTAATCAAGTTTATACTAGACGATGTTGGAATATTTCAATTAATTTTATTTATCTATTGTGATAGTTAGAGTGAAATTCATTAGGCTAAAAATCATTTGTTTCACTAATAGAAAAAACACATTAACTACAAATATCACATACATTGGAAGATACTAAATGACATAGTTTTAGAGATATAAAAGATTATTAGAGGATAAAATTTAGCATAAATTTTTACTATGGTTTTTATCCAGAATGTATGTTTTAGTATTTTAACATATTAAGTCTAGGGTAACTAGAAAGTGGTGGAGACTTGGTAGTCGTCAGGGAATTTAAAATAATCTATTTTTCCATTAGTGGGGGTTATTATTATGGTTTTCTTCAAATTAGTTTTCATGTAAGAGATATTTTTGAATTAGGAAGTATTATTCATGTTCAGATTTAGATCATTGGAATGAGAAATTAATGAATATATGCTTCAATAGGGTATTTAAACTCATGGCTACAGATGTTTTATGGAGGAAGGGATCCATATGTTGTGGTCCCGAAGAAACACTCTCATAGTTATGATTTAGAAGTTCAAGAATGGAAGTTATGATAAATGTAGAGGATTATGATGATGATTTTTAAATTTAATTCATTTCTAGAAAAAAGAAATGGGTTTTGTGTATTTTTCATTGAAGTGGAACATAAGAGTTACTCACACTTAAACTAGATGTTGACAGTCTGGGAAGAGAAAACTATCGTGATCAAAGGTGGCTAAGGAAAATTATGGTCCCCTCACCTATATAAAAGGATAGTGGAGAAGGTTGAATGAAAATACCCCATTATAATGGTGGGGTGGGACCATTCTCACACATGTCAGGTTATCATATGATTAATGATGTAATTGGATAAAATTTAAACATAGATTATAATATGGTAAGTAATGATAAATTAAATCATTTAATAGATTTTAATCATGTATGTAATACTTGTTTTTTTAACCTTGTAAATTATTGTGTTTAGTTCATGTATACTTCAATTGTTGTTAAATTTTAATATCCGTGAGTCTGTATTTTGAGTGCGTGATGAGTTCCGTTTTGGAGTGGTGATTTAGGGTTCATTAACTTTATATGTTTTGGTACATTTCTCCTAAGGGATTATTCAATTCTATAGTGTTTCTGGTTCTTTAATCCACTTGTGGAATTTTTAGTTATTTATCTTCAGGTGATTGGTCATCCCAAAAACCCAAAAAATAAATATTTGGTCAATGAGTATTTGAAGCATATACAAAGGAAGAGTCTAAGACTCAGACCAATCACCTATTTCCCAATATTTATGATCACATTGTAATCCAATGTGGAATTTACCATGGTAATTGATAGAGTGTATTTATTATACAAGTACCCCTATCTTTCATAGTGGCAACTACCATAATCTCTATAAGAAACTTTTCACTAAGAACAAGGGGTCAATTACCAACCATTTATATATAGTGTGAATTTAACATCCCAAGTAAATAAATAATATTACATTCTCATATTTATTAATATTTGTGAATACAATATTAATATTACTTTAAAGGGAATGCAATATTCAATAACGTACCCAATACACAACAATGAGTTTTATTGAAATCTTACGTTGCACACTAATAATATAATAATATTATTTTAAATGGTTGCTAACACCTAGCCACTGTTATGGCAGGAATGAACAGAACTAACCATGAAATGATTATATATGATTGTTAAATATTTTTTCTTTTATCCAAATAAATGTTAGAGGCTTAAAATGCAAATTAATCCAATTTTAAGCGTAAATATTCTAATATTCTTTAAAAGGTCGATTAACCGCCTTTTGATTGAAAACCCTTTTTAAATCCACTTTTTGACAAATTTATATGTTATATTGGACCAAATTAAATCCTTCTTTATAATCTGGACATCAAAATTTACTTTGTGTAAATTTTTGTTATTTTTCCGATAAAGATCATTTTAAGGGAAAATGTTTTATTTTAATTCAAAAACTCCTTTTAATATGATTTATTTGTATGGTTAGATTATCTTTTTAATTGGGTTTAAAGTGTAGTTAGAATATATTTTTACCATTTAATCCAATCGTGGTCATTGGAATTAATTTTACTTTGAAGTTGGACTTAAACTAGTGTCAATCTTTTAATATATTTTGTTTCTTAAAAACACGTTGTTTGTTTTGATAATGAGAATTAATTATTAAATTGATTAATGAAACTTATATGGTTTTAATTTTGTAAAATAGACATCATATTTGAATTTGAAATATCAAATATATATTAGGGTAAAATTTTGGTATAATTCTGAAAAACTTCAATTTTTGATGAATAGTGAAACCACTAAGTGGTAGTTAAAAAAACTTATTTTTCATTTAAATGAAATTTTACGACCTATGTCATTTTAAGTTCAAAAATCCAGCATACATGGTTGTCATTATGATGTAAAATGTGGTTCAATGGGATGTAAATAATTTTTGGTGAATAGTAACTTTTATGTTTTATTAATCACGATTAAAGGTAATTAGTGTAATTTAAGGTAAAGATAATGTTATAATAATATGAAATGAACTTGACACAAGTCCTACCCTTATTGGATGAGTCATGGCCGACCAAGACAATCCATGGGTCAACTTGTTGACCCCATGGAGTGACCTGGGTAAGAAAATGACATTAATAACTTTTTATTTAAAGTTAAAATAAAAATGTCACATTCATGTATTGTTTTACAAAAACAATTTTTACATGGGGTTTTACAAGTCATATTTTTGACTATAAATATTAATTAGAAAGATAAAAACATTCCTACATCATAGAAGTTTTTCTATAATTTTTAGACATTAAATAAATGAATTTATTTATGACACCACGATGATGTAGAGATTACCTCATTAATGAACAATTTAAATAAAATGAGAAGACAAGGTAAAATCTAAGGCTTAAACTTGTCAAAAACCTATTTTATTGGTGGATTTAGAACCCTTATCACCTTATCCTAGAAATATATAATTTTGGGACCTTTAATATCCTAAAATCATTTAATAATAAAGTAAATTTTCAAGACTTTCTAAGAGTGCCCCTCCTCCCTCTTATAAAAGGCCCCCACCTCTACCCCCTTACCCACACCTCTCAAGCCTTTGGCTCGACCAAACTCTGCTCATTGTATCTATCCACATCCCTCTATTCATCCTATAAGCCTTACCTTAGGTATAAATCTCTTAAATAAAACCTTTTGGTTCAAACCGAAGGGAGATACCCGATTTAAAGCTAATGTCCTCTCTTATGTTCTTTTGTTTTATTTTGATTTTACAACCCCCTAATCTCTTTTTATTCCATTATTTTGTAACAAAACCAGTATCTTAAATAAACTAGGATGTTTTTATGAGATGGATTCGAGCTACACTTACACACACCTCCGTCAAATGATTAAAGAACATACTGTTTCCGTGGATGGCGAATTACTGCCTCACGAAACGATGATTGTTCTATCTTCTCCTACCACCACTCATTGTGGCCATTATGATGGAACTATATTTATTTATGATATATATTATATTTATTTATACTCTATGGTTCTGTATTTTACATTTAAAACATACCTTTAATCTTTGCATGTTGTGTAAATGCGATAATTTCAGTTGAGAAAGTGTGGACTACCGCCCCCTCATGTGATGTGACTCGTTCATGCAATACATGGAATATATAAAGAATGAAATTAATGAACTTATGTGAAATATATAACATATATATTATATTGTAATTATAATATATATATATATATAATTTATTTTAAATTCCATTAATGTGACAAGGAAATGAATGTAGCGTTCATGTGTATGTACGGCCTACCGTCTCCATGAACGATGCATTTCATTTGATTTTCTCTGAATGTTATGGAATAGTATATAATTAATATATACTGGTATATATGATATTTAAATCATTTATACTATTCTATAGATGGGGTAATTATAACTACATGGGAAATTGTTTTCAAACAAGTACATTTCTGACTCATATACCGAACATCGACAAAAACGTCTGATATGAAATCACATTATTAACTAATTATTAATTATAATATGTGACATGAATTTAATAATAAACTTTAAAGGAGGAACTTAAGAAATTATAAATTGACCGATGTTTATTATTCAGGAATATAACGAAACGAACAAGACAAGTCAGACTTGAGGTAAGGGATCCTACCTCTCTCTTTCTTTCTAAGTACTCTCTTTTATATAATTTCTTTTAAGATATTCTTTATTATGTTTGGGGATGTTATTTTATATTCTTCATTCTGTAATTTTTATGTTTATATTAATAGAGACCCTATTTGATCTCATAAATCCATTTTTAGATGTTTTATGTGGCGCCGTTAGGCTGCTGAGTTTTCGTAAGGGATTTTCATCTCACTTTTATTCCCATGAGATTTATGCTACATTTTCCACCATTTCCTTTATGTGGTGTATGTACTGCCCATTATTGAACTATTTGTGTAATATAATTTCGTTTGTGAGTATTTACATCAATGTTTTATAGTCTTTCTTTCATGGGGTGTACGTTTCGAAAGTTACCCAAGTCGGTAAGGGAACCTTTCACCCTCCTCTTTTTAAAAGAATTTATTTTGTTGGGTATTTTAATTTACATATTCATATATTGCGTTATGTTCTTATATATACTTATTGATGTAAATGATATGTCCAAGTGGTGAGATACCCTTTTTATCTCTCATCGTCTCATTTTCTGAATTTTAAAATGATGCCGTTCGGCTGTCGAATTCCTGTTAGGGAACATCTTAACCCAATTTCAAATTTTTTTTGGGTTAAACCTATACTTATTGATTATGTCATAATAGTAATATGTGTGGATGACATCTGATTGTTTTACACTTTTTATACTCTTATATTGGGTGCATTTATATTTTTGACACATAATTATAAAATTGATTTGTCCTTAATCTAAGGATAACGGCTTTGTAAGGGACTCCGTCTCAATATCCTTTCATTGAGGAATATTTGGTTTTATACAAAAATTTATTTTATACGGTGTATAAATCCATTTGAATTTTACTTTTATTCAAAAGTAATCTTTTTTATACGAATCATTTTACTAAACGACAAAAAGTATGTTTCTTTTTAATGTACGCAGTGAGAACGACCTTTCTGCCTCCACAAGTATTATTTGATCTTTGGCTTCCTCAACAAGCCGTAATGTTTTGAAAAGTAAATAAATACCATATACTATTTTATGTATTTTGGTATTGAAAATGGTTTTGATAATGGATGTGTTATGTCAATATATTTAAGTGATATATTTTTCTTGAAATGTGGAAATGATTTCATTCCATTATAATTGTTTTATGTGTTATGATTTTATAACGGTACTTGGACATTTGATGGGTGGTTATGTGATAAACCATATGACGGGTGGTTCCGTGAATACCAGGACGGGTGGTTACATTATAACCTCCAATTCATTGGGTATGGAAGTTGGCCGTATGGCCATTCCATGTAGTGATATGTGTGGAAGTCGACTGTATGGTTATTACATTTAAGTACGTTTATGTCCCAAGTTACCTTTATATGTTATGTGTTATTTATATGGATTTTATGGTAATATTTTGGTTACAAAAGGGTAAGTAATGATATTTTACTCAGTGAAGAGTATTTACTACTTCTTAATGGTTAAAAGTGTTACTTTGATAAAGTATTCATGGTTTACTTGATGTTTTAAAAAACTAACAATTTTCCTTCTTTGTGTATCCCTTACTGAGCTTTTTATGCTCACCCCAAGTTTTTTTGAAATGTTTTTCACCGAACATATTGTGGAATGGGGTCAAGGATGGTATCAAGGAAAAGTCATGCTGTCTTAAACATGGAACTAGACATGACCTTTTTTTAAGAGTTCATGTTTTGTAAAAAAAATGGAACTTTGTAGAAGTGTCTACTGTGTAATTTTTTGAGATGAAATAGTTATGATCTAATTATATAAAACTCTAAACATGAAAATATCCTCAATGTGAATTATTAATTTAATTAAATATTAAGTAATTATTAAGGTCGGGTCCTTATAGTTGGTATCAAAGGTCAGTTTAGAGAACTTTGGAGGTTAGAGTGTTGTTTAAGCATAAGTGAAAAGTTTTGTATAACCATAATGGGTAGTATATTAGATTGAGTCATTGTTTTTTTTTGAATGTTAGAATGAGTTTGAGATAACTTGGATATCTATATCTTAGTGTTTATATTCCTCATTTTTATATGATGATTTTACTGATATGCTCACACTAACCTTTTTGGTTTTAGTAAATGGCTGGAACTAGTAGGCACCAAAGTTACAGTGGTTGTGATGGAAACTGTGACAGTTTTCTGAGTGAGAAACTGAATGATATGGGAGTTTCAATGAGAACTCTTGTGTTTATCCTTAACCAACTATCTGGAGTCATGACTGACCACCTAAACCTTGGTGATTTTGTTAAGGCATCATATTTGAGAGAAACAAATCCCTACAAGAAGTTCAGATAATAATCATAAAGGTAAGTGTGTTAAAAAATATATGTGTTAAGATGTGGAAATAAAAACCTAGGAAAATGTTTCAATGTGACAGAAATATTCTATAGATGTGGAAATGAAGGTCATAAAGCAAGAACCTTCCATGGAAAAAGGAAGCATCCAGTCGACTCGAGGAAAGGGAAAGAAGTTCTTTCTGAGGCATCAATTGAATGTTTTAAATGTGGTGTGAATGGTCATTATGAAAACATGTGTCCTATGAAGAAGTTTTAGGAATGGGATCACCAAGATCGTACAAATATTCGTCTACCAATACCTAATTCCATTCCGACTGAGGATGAAGAAACTTACAATGACCAATCAAAGGTATGGATTATTTCTTAACTTATGTTTTCATATTTTGGAATCTTAGGATATGATTCATGATTTTGTTTATAGGAAGGAAGTATTTCAGAATAATTTGGAAAGGAATGGTTAATGGATCATGAAGAATGTTTAATGAGTAAGAAGTTAACCTATAATGGATTCAATAGTTATGGTAGATTTTAGGATTCTGAAATTCTTAAAATTATTAAGTCTCTTTTGATGATGGGGTTACATTAGAATACTTTTTATAGTATGTGTAACCCTGTTGTTTGATATATGAAAATTTTATTTAAGGAATATTTATTTCTTCTTTTGTGGACATAGTTATAAAGAACCATTTGGGTTTATATGATCCTTACTTTTGAGGTAATTATGGGTTACGATATGTTATGATGGAAAATGAAAGGCATGAGATAAAATTGAGGATAAATTATGTTATAGTTATTTTTCATGATTTTATCACTTTTTGGGGAATGTTTTGAGAATTATATAGTTTTGGAAGAAGGACAACACGCTGACCATGTGACAACTCGTCGCGTCAGACAAAGCTGTGGGAATCGAACCCACAACCAAAGTGCGACTGGTATTTATCACCTACCACTGGACTACATGAATTCCCTGGTTAGTATGACAATTCCTTTTTGGTTATATAATTTTATTAATAAATAATAAGTTGACATTGAACTATCATGGAAGATATATGATTTGGTTAATTACTTTTCAATATGATACTTTAAGAGCAACTGATGTTATTTGGAGATAAATGTTAATTTTTTTACCTTTGAAGACTATGTGATTAAATGCTTCAAAGAATTTGGTTTCAATATTAGTTTGGTTTACTTTGAAGAATTTTATGGACAATTTTTTATCGAATGATCTTTGTAGAACTTTGGGTTTTGTTGGACAAATTCTGGAGAATAAGAATAGATTTTCTTTTTATAAAGGATTATCCTTTTGGTTATTATTTGATCTCATACAAACAACATTGGTTTTGGTTTTTGTCTAAAGACATGGGAAATATATAGTTCCCTTTTTTGGATTAGGTGATTCTCTAGATGTTGATTATTGCGCTCTTAATGTGTACAAGTCATCCCAAATACTCGTCTTTTGGAGGAAAAAAAGAGTTTGTGTAAGAAATATAGTAAGAGATGAAAGTCTAAACTACAAGAAATTATGTTTCCTTGAAATTTAGTTAAGCTCATAAATAAATTACTCAATTAAAAGTAACTTATAACAAACATGTTTTATGTTAACTTTTCCTACTGGGGAATCAAATACCATTTAACCCATCACAAGTTTGTGATTTTCTGGTGGTTAACATTCTCCTAATCATGTTTTCTATCACTCCCCATCAGAACTTCCCCATTTGTTTTTTTTCATATCCGTGTTTTCTACATGGAATCCTAGTATGGGTTAATTCGGGTGACCTTTGTACTTTTCCTTATTTCTTTTAAAGTGATAGTTTTGCTGACTCTTTTTCTTGATGTGGGGCTTTCAATGAAGTTTCCAGCCCAATTTTAAAATTGCGAGGACCAAATTCCCAAAAGGGGTGAAGGATGTAAAATCCCAAGTAAATAAAGAATATTACATTCTCATATTTATTAATATTTGTGAATAAAATATTAATAGTACTTTAAAGGGAATTCTATGTTCAATAGCATACCCAATACGCAATGTTGAGTTTCTTTGAAATCTTACATTGCAAACTAATAATATAATAATATTATTTTAAATGGTTGCTAACAACTAGCCATTGTTATGGTAGGAATGAACAGAACTAACTACCAAATGATTATATATACTTGTTAAATATTTTTTCTTTAATCCAAATAAATGTTAGAGGTGTAAAATGAAAATGAATCCAATTTTAAGAGTAAATATTATAATATTCTTTAAAAGGTCGATTAACCACCTTATGATGGAGAACCCTTTTTAAATCCACTTTTTGAAAATTTAATATGTTATATTGGACCAAATGAAATCTTTCTTTAGAATCTGGACATCAAAATTTACTTTGTCTAAATTTTTGTTATTTTTCTGATAAAGATCATTTTAAGTGAAAATGTTGTATTTTAATTCAAAACCTCCTTTTAATCTGACTTATTTGTATGGATATATTATATTTTTAATTGGTTTTAAAGTGTAGTTAGAATATATTTTTACCATTTAATCCAATGGTGGTCATTGGAATTAATTTCACTTTGAAATTGGACTTAAACTAGTGTCAATCTTTTGATATATTTCATTTCTTAAAAACAGGCAATTTGTTTTGAAAATGGGAATTAATTATTAAATTGAATAATTCAATATATATGTTCTGAATTTTGTAAAATATAAATCATATTTGAATTCAGAATATCAAATATAGATTAGGGTGAATTTTTGGTATTTTTCAGAAAAACATTAATTTTTGATGAATAGTGAAACCACTAAGTGGGAGTTAAAAAAACCGATTTTTTGTTTAAATGAAATTTTACCACCTTTGTGATTTTAATTTCAAAAATCCAGCATATGTGGTCGTCATTAGGATGTAAAATGTGGTTCAATGGGATGAAAATAATTTTTGGTGAATAGTAACTTTTATGTATTATTAATCGCGATTAAAGGTAATTAGTGTAATTTAAGGTAAAGTTAATGTTATAATAATATGAAATGACCTTAACACATGTAATACCATTATTGGATGAGTCATGGACGACCAATAAAATCCATGGGTCATCTTGGGGACCCCATGGAGCCACTTGGGTAAGAAAATGACATTAATAACTTTTTATTTAAAGTTGAAATAAAAATGTCACAGTCATGTATTGTTTTACTAAAACAATTTTTACATGGGGTTATACAAGTCATATTTTTGACTATAAATATTAATTGTAAAGATAAAAATATTTCATACATCATAGTATTTTTACAATAATTTTTAGACATTAAATAAATTAATTTATTTATGACACCATGATGATGTAGCGATTACCTCAGTAATGAATGATTTAAATAAAATGAGAAGATAAGGTAAAATATAAGACATAAAATTGTCAAAAACCAATTGTATGGGTGTATTTTTAAACCTTATCATCTTATACTCAAAATATATAATTGTGGGACCTTTAATATCTTAAAATCATTTAATAATAAAGTAACTTTTCAAGACTTTCCAAGAGTGCCCCTCCCCCCTCTTATAAAAGGCCCCCACCTCTACCCCCTTACCCACACCTCTCAAGCCTTTGGCTCGACCAAAATATGCTCATTTTATCTCTCCACATCCCTATCTTAATCCTAGAAGCCTTAACCTTGGCAGAAATCTTTTCTATAAAACCTTTTGGTTCAAACCAAAGGGAGATACCCGATTTGAAGGTAATGTCTTATCATATGTGATTTTGTTTTATTTTTCTATTCCAACCCCCTAAACTCTTTTTATTCCTTTATTTTGTAACAACACCAGTATCTTAAATAAACTAGGATTTTTTTATGAGATGGATTCAAGCTACACTTACACACACCTCCATCTAATGGTTAAATAACATACTATTTTCGTGGATGGCGAATTACTGCCTCACGAAACAATGATTGTTCTATATTCTCCTACCACCTATCATAGTGGCCATTATGATGGAACTATATTTATTTATGATATATATTATATTTATTTCCTCTCTATGCTTATTTATTTTACATTTAAAACATACCTTTATGCTTTTCATGTTGTGCAAATGCTATAATTTCATTTGAGGAAGTGTGGACTACCGCCCCCTCAAGTGATGTGACTCATTAATGAAATACATGGAATGTATAAAGAATGAAATTAATGAACTTATGTGATATATATATCAAATATATTATACTGTAATTATAATATATATATATCATTTAGTTTTAATTCCATTAATGTGACAATGAATGAAAGTAGCGTTCATGCGTACGTACGACCTACCATCTCCATGAATGGTGCATTTCAATTTCTTATCTCCAAATGTTATGGAATAGTATAAAATGAATATATATTGGATATATATGATATTTAAATCATTTATACTATTCTGTAGATGGGGTAATTATAACTACATGGTCAATTCTTTTCAAACAAGTACATTTTTGACTCATGTACCGAACATCGACAAAAACGTCTGACATGAACTCACATTATTATATAATTATTAATTATAATATGTGACATGAATTGAATAATAAACTTTAAAGAATTACCTTAAGAAATTATAAATTGAACAAATTTTATTATTCAGGAATATAAAGAAATGAACAAGGCAAGTCACACTTGACGTAAGAGATCCTACATCTCTCTTTCTTTTTAAGTACTCTCTTTTATGCCATTTATTTTAGGCACATCTTTCTTATGTTTGGGGATGCTATTTTATATTCCTAATTATGTAATTTTTATGTTAATATTATGAGAGACCCTATTTGGTCTCATAAATACATTTTTGGATGTTTTATGTGGCGCCGCTAGGCTGCCGAGTTTTCATAAGGGATTTTTCATCCCACTTTTATTCTCATGATATTTATGCTACATTTTCCACCATTTCCTCTGAGTGGTGTATGTAATTCCCATTATTCAAATATTTGTGTAATATAATCTCATTTTTGAGTATTTACATCAATGTTTTATAGTCCTTTTTTCATGGGGTGTATGTTTTGAAAGTTACCCAAGTCGGTTAGGGAACCTTTCACCCTCCTCTTTTTAAAAGAATTTATTTTGTTAGGTCTTTTAATTTAAATCTTATCATGTTGTGTTATATTCTCGTATATCCTTATTGATTTAAATGATATCTACAAGTGATGATATACTCTTTTTATCTCTAATCATCTCATTTTCTGAATTTTAAAATGACGCCGTTAGGCTGTCGAATTTCTGTAAGGGAACTTCTTAACCCAATTTAAATTCTTTGGATTAAACCTATACTTATTGATTATGTCATAATATGAATATGTTTGGATGAACTATGATTATATTACACTTAATATCCACTTATATTGGGTGTATTTATATTTTTCACACATGATTATGTAATTGATTTATCCTTAATCTAAGGATAACGACTTTGTAAGGGACTTCGTCTCAATCTCCTTTCATTGAGGCATATTTTGTTTTATACACAACTTTCTTTTATACGGCGTATAAAACCATTTTACTTTTACTTTTATTCAAAAGGAATAGTTTTTTATACGAATCATTTTACTAAATGAAAAAAAGTATGTTTCTTTTTAACGTACGCGGTGACAACTACCTTTCCGCCGCCGTGAGTATTATTTGATCTTTGGCTTCCTCAACAAGACGAAATGTTTTTAAAAGTAAATAAATAACATATACTCTTTTATTTATTTTGGTATTGAAAATGGTTTTGATAATGAATTTGTTATGTCAATATATTTAAGTGATATATTTTTCTTGAAATGTGGAAATGTTTTCTTTCCATTATAACTGTTTTATTGTTATGATTTTATAATGGTACTTGTAAATTTGATGGGTGGTTACGTGGTAAACCATATGATGGGTGGTGACTTGAATACCAAGATGGGTGGTTACGTTATAACCTCCAATGCATTGGGTATGGAAGCCAGTCGTATTGCTATTCCATGTAGTGATATGTGTGGAAGTCAACTGTAATGTTATTCCATTTAAGTTTGTTTATGTCCCAAGTTACATTGATATGTTATGTGTTTTTTATATGGGTTTTATGGTAATATGTTGGTTACAAAAGGGTACGTAATGATGTTTTACTTAGTGAAGAGTATTTACTACTTCTTATAGGTGAAAAGTGTTACTTTGATAAAGTATTCAGGGTTTTCATGATGTTTTGAAAAACTAACAGTTTTCCTTCTTTGTGAATCCCTTACTGAGATTTTTATTCTCACCCCAAGTTTTTTTGAAATGTTTTTCATAGGACATAATGTGTAATGGGGTCAAGGATGGGATCATAGAAAAGTCATGCTGTCATAAACATAGAACTAGAAATGACTCTTTTTTTAAGAGTTCATGTTTTGTAAAAAAAGGAACTTTGTAGAAGTGTCTACTATGTAATCTTTTGAGATGTAATAGTTATGATCTAATTATCTAAAACTCTAAACCTGAAAATATACACAATGTGAATTATTCATTTAATTCAATATTAAGTGAGGTTTAAGGCCAGTTCCTTATAGTGAACACACTTCTCAATATAATCAAAATATATATGCAGCATCACTAAAATAATCAGTAGTGAGAGGAGCCCATATTTGTATGGTTTCATTATGACCATGCCTTTAAATCTAAAATGGTTGGAAAATTATGTCATATTATATTCAAAAATATGATTCCATGGTTACTAGAGAATTTCTAGGTGAGATGACAAAGGAAGGATATGAAACATAAAGGATTACTACTTCATGATTAATTTACTAACTTATTTTTACCCAAAAATAGATTCCATAAGTTTTTTTGTTGACTAAAAGGTTAAGAATGATTTGGAAAATGGAAACCTTAGCTTCCAAATCTCTGTTGGGTTCCCAATTCTAATAAACAATACAATACACCCTCAGCATTAAAACTCTAAATTCCCAAACCAATCCTCATAAGAAATCTATCTTTATACCCTATCCTTCAGAATTGAATTTCTCTATTACCATTTTGACACAACCTATCCAATCCGGACCCCACTTGGGTTGGAGGTAAGTCAATTCCCCCCATTCCCTACTCCAATATTCCAGGGGATGGAGACCAACACCTAGAAGGCATAAAAACACACAGGAGACCTTATCCTATAATAACATGTAATAAAAATGAATCTCCCATACAAAATGAATTACCAAAAACCACTATCTACTTATATACATATAACAACTAAGTATTATAACACTTCATATTTATGACACAATATATCTAGTACAACTCTATAATGGGAAGAAACTAATCAAATGAAATTATAATATATAATATCATTGTGTAAAATTGGAAGACATCATGGGAACTCACCTCCACCCTATAAGAACTCTTTGGAATAGAACATCTGCAGTAATGACCTCCAAAATGAACTACTATAAAATACCACGATCCAAATATATTATATTAACCAGCCTTGTATCAACCATCATTATCCATAAATTATACATTTTAAAAAAAACATGTTTATGAAAAAGGATTATTCATGGGTGACTATAATCATACCCAATAGGTTTCCACAAAATTGAAGTGTAAGAAAAAATAGTGGTTAACTCAAAACCTAGACTAGGGGAAATTAAAAAGTAACTTAAATGTACTAGATATACTCAATATATAATAAAACCCTAGAAATGGGAAGAATAAAATTATCTACACCATAGTTCTATGAAGAATCGTATCTCAAGAGAAACCAATGATAACTAATATAACCAATGTTTCAAGAAAAAAAACATCTCATCCATAGTTAATGATAACACATACAAATAGTTGTGATAGATAAAATATTATTATATATTTAATCCATAACTACAACTAACAAGAGCCTATTAAAATAAAAATATACAACATATCTCCTAATATATCCTGAACCCCTATTGGTGGATGATCTACACCCTATCATGTGGGATGACATTGATCCCACCTGTAGTATAGAGGATACACACCTTATAGAGGTCAAGGGGTATTGGCCCTATGCTTGAATGGGGGTAAAACACCCCGAGGAGGTATGTATCATAACCCAATCCCCATGTTGGATTCATAAACTCAATAATACATATAGGGGACCCATACTTTTCCATCAAAACTACATCAGAGGGTTATAGATCAATTTTTCTATAATGAATTAATCACCATTATTCCAATGATTTATCCTCAAATATAAGGATCAATAGTTACAAATAATTCCTAAAACCCCTAATATTAATGAAATATTAATCATCACAATTTTTATTATAAATATCTTATAATAGACTATTCATGAATCTAATTTTGACCCATGAGTGAACACATACATGAAACAACATAAGCTATGTATTACATGGCATGTACTTCTTAGTTACACTGCATAATGTCTATGAAAATTTTCTAAGTAAGATAAAGTATTTTTTAGAACTTTTGGATTCATCATATATAGTATGCCTAACTAGTTACAATGTATATGATTCTTCCTTATTAGTTTGGGAATTTTTCTCCGGTAAATGTATTGTGTAGTACAAGGATACAAAATATGTACTTTTCATACACCACATGTAGAACCACATAGTTACATTGAAGGAACTCCTATTACATACAGATCCACCTATTCCAACATAAAAATCATTTCTACCAGGTTAATTGTTGAGTTATCCTAAGGCATTTATCCAATGTTTATGCATAATCACCTGATCCCAAAATACACAACATGTAACAAAAATTCACATGCTAATTAACATGTATATCCCATTAAAACCCTCTAGAATAAAAATTTAAAAACTCATAATAATAAATTATAGAATTACATTCCTTTTTTCAATTTATCTTCCAAATTCTGGTGGTGTAGAATTTCCATTTACATCGACAATGTTTCTACCCCTAATGTCATCCAACATGTCACCCGCTAAGTAACTCATGCTCGGTGCCAATACCTGTCAATGAAATTTAATTTTCAATCCCCATTATAGACCTTTTGTTTTGATTTATAGCAGTAAGTCTTTTTTCAATTCATTTAGTAGAAATACCGTCCAAGACCCACATAAGAGGTCCCCAACTCATTCCATTTCTTCATGTGAACATAAACTGCATAAAATTCATCATTACTTCCTTATAATAAATGAACCATATAGAATAAAGGAATATAAATTATTATTAATGATTTTTGAAATGTTCAAACATTCAAAAATCATTTTCACATTCGTATTTTTCAATGAATGTGAAAAATATCAAAATAATAATTGAGTGATTAACAATTTGGACATTCATCAATATTCATAATCATAAATATGTTGACCAAAATTACATATAGATTTTTATAATAAATATAAATATAATAATAATAATAATATAATAATGATTATAATAATTGTATTAATAATCATCAATCCACTCATGATCAAAGACATTGAACCATAAATTACAAACTCATTAGTAGAATCGTATAAAAAATTATCATCAAAATAATAACTAAAATAATTTTAATTCCACTTGAATTATTTCTTATTCAACATAAATGTATTTATCAAATCATTAACAACAAATATAAATGTGTATTCATTGTTTAGAATATATATTTTTTAAAAAATTCAATTTTAATAAAAATATTTATTTTTCATTAAGTTATTCTTTTTCTGTGATAGCATTAGTATGAATATACTATTTAAAAGCATAGATATAAGTAACAAATAAATCAAGAGTGAGGTTAAATAAAATAAGGAAATTATTTACCATGTTGGAATTAAAATTGATGATTAACAATTCAATTGTTATTTTTTACTGTCACCTACAAATATCATCTCCCACTAAGAACATTCTATATATCCACTCCACCTTAAGTAGTGATATAAATGACTAACACTAGTGGGGTTCCATAATATTTATTTTATTGGCCAATAAATAATTTTATTTAATGACCTAAAATAGTCCAATATAGGGCTTATGGATTGAAAAAAAAAATGACACCTCTCCGAAGAAATAAAACACATTATAGATATAACTATGGTATTGTAATTTCTATTCATTTTTTAATTTGTAAGATATCAATATTAATTGTTATGAAATAAATAAATATGTGTTTACTAAGTATTAACTATCACTTAAAATTGAACTAGTATGTAATTCCACAAAAACTCAATCCATGGGTAAACACTGCATTTCAAAATCCATCATAAATTTTTTTTGAGGAAAAAAATTATAGTCAAGTTACAATTAAACCCTTTTTAAATAAATCAAGACTTTATAACTATAAAATTAGGCTATTTCCTAACCAATAGAAAACCTAGGTTTATATAGATGATACATGGGGACAAAATTTTATACTCAATGGATAGATATGTACGCATGTTAACCTGAGTAATCAGATAGTCATATAGAATAATTAACCTTTCTAGTGAATTCTCATGGGCACTAGTTGGTGATATATTAACTAAAATATTTTGATGTTTTTTCAATGAATGAAATTACACTAATTAGGTATCAAAACATCTTCTACATCCTTCTTTGTGTTGGATCAGGTTATACCAAATATACACAAGAGGGGGATGAATTGTGTGTATTAAAATTTATTCGCGAGATTATGATATGTCTTTATAACTTTATCAAAATGATTAAGTAGCATAAAATAAATTGTAAAGGATGCACTATGTATAGTAGTTCAAGGAATAGATGGCCCCTAGTCCACTCCTCCAATGCTCTACTCCACGAGCTTGGTGATTTTCACTATCTGGTCCTCTTATCCATAGACCATTCCACAACCGAGTTCATAAAGCTGACACATTTACAACATTAAGGCTAAAAAGATCCTTCTATTTCATACACAAAACCTAACACAAAGTTTAGTATGAAATTTCAGTCACTCAATGTAAAATAGTATTTTTTCTTCAAAATAATTTCCAGTTATTCTTCACAATTGCAACAACACACAATTGACAGTTGAAGGATCATCCCATTTAGAAAGAACGATCTTCAGGTAGAAGATTTGGGAGTCGATCTGGTTATAGTAGATCTTGAAATATTATTCTCATCTTTAATAATAGTCAATTCATAAAATATTTTCTATGTAGAATCGGTAAGTCATCAATTGTGTTTCTTCTTCTCTAGAAAACAGAGTTTGATAGATCATGGTAGCAGCAAATCTATAAATATTGAATGTCTCTGTAAATTGTAGCAGTGAAAAACTCAAAAACCTTTTCTTCTCATCTCTTAAACAATGATATATATCGTATCAACTGTAATTAAAAATAAAATAGATATATATAGTAAAGTCAATCATTTTCCTTTCAAATTTAGATCCACAACAGTCTCCTATAGAATCACGATATTCAAATATTTTAATAACAGAGAAGTCGTAAATCCCCTTAAAATTTACCATGAAAATATCCTCTTAAATCAATCCTTTGAATCATAAATAAACGACTTTGAACCATTCAAATATGCACTTCAGATTTGGGATTTTAATCTGGCATGAAATCAGCCTGAGAATCCGCATAAAGACCATTACTCGATAAAGCTGTTTTTGAATCTCTGATGCCAAATGTAGGGTTGAACAACATAGAATACACTCTCTAAACGTAAGGTTTACAATGTATGGTTCACAATATATGGTTGATAAAACACACTTTTCTCTTCAACTTTCAAACATACGGTATACAATCCATACTTTTATCATCTTCTAAACGTAAGGTACATGATCCATAATCTTTGATAAAACGTATGGTTGTTTAGAAAAGTAAGGTTAATGAACCATAATTTTGAGAAAAAAACATATAATTGCATAATTTTATGTTATCCCGAATATAAGCTTCCTTCCAAATATAGGGTTCTTCTTCCATACTTTTCTGAGAATGTATGGTTACTTAACCATACTTTTCTGATAACCCATAAGCGATAGTTTTCATCCTTACTCCACATTTCTCAATGTAGTGTATGGACAATGTTTTCAGAACATGATAAAGTTATTTATGAACATGTAGATTATGAATAGTGTTTCTAGAACATGCTAAAGCGATTTCTGAACACATTTTCAAATATTCCACATGGATTAAAATGCATAAATATTACTTCAAAAAATAGAGAAATAAATAATATTAATTTCTTGGAATATACTCAAAGTAAAATCATTAGAATAAAAAATAAGGGTATTTGTGAACATCAAAATTATCATAAAGAGATTCACTACTAGAAATTAGATCTTTCCCAACACTTCTATACCAAAGGTTTGCAAAAACCGTTGGTATAGGTCCCCTTTCCCAACGGTTTGGCCAAACCGTTGGGAAAGGCCCCCAAATTGGCCACTTTTCCCAACGGTTTGGCCAAACCGTTGGGAAAGGCCCTCAAATTGGACACTTTTCCCAAGGTTTTAGACAAACCGTTGGGAAAGGTGGACCTCTCCCAAAGGTTTGGCCAAACCATTGGGATAGGTCCCCAAATATACCACTTTTCCCAACGGTTTGGCCAAACCGTTGGGAAAGGTCCCCAAATTTACCACTTTTCCCAACGGTTTGGCAAAACCGTTGGGATAGGTCGACCTTTCCCAACGGTTTGGCAAAACTGTTGGGAAAAGTGGGCCAAAATTCAACATCCTTCCCAGAATGAAAATCACAACCAAGACCTATACCAACGGTTTTAACAACCGTTGGTATAGGTACTTTCATTTTTTATCGGACCTTCGTACCGAGAACATTATATAAATCAAAATTTAAAATATTTATGAGAATAAATATATATATTTATGTAATTATGATCACAAAAGTCATGTTAGGTTAGTGGTTGAGTCGTTCAATGATAAACGAGGGGTCGTGGGATCAAATCCCAGCGGATGTTTTATTTTTGGAATTTATATACCAACGGTTCCATTACCGTTGGTATAGATTTCATATTACCTATACCAACGGCTTACTTGTCTACGGTTCTCCAAACCATTGGTATAGGCTATACCAACGGTTTGGAGGCCTATACCAACGGTTCCAAACCATTGGTAAAGGTTAGTTTTCCAGTAGTGATGGATTGTTGTTCTCAACAAACTCCCCTTTAATAAAATAGAATGTTTTTGATGACCACACTTTCTCCACAACCTACCCATTTATGATGATCACAAAACCGATGAAATAACCAATAAAATTATCTTTCAAAAATAATTTCATATAATTTAGAATTTTTCAAAGATAAAAAGAATATTTTATTTTAACAAAATTATTTCCTAATTTTTACATTTAATCCCCCTTTATAAAGTATAATAATATATCCTCCTTTATAAATAAATAATTTTGTGTTTATAAAAAAAATTCCTAAAAATTGTTGTGTTTATCCATATTTCTCCCCCATTTTGTGATATAAAAAAATGATAGAATATGGAATATAAAACAATTTAATAGAGAATTATACTTTAAAAAATGCAATAATAAACTAGTTTTCAATATTTGAATCCGAATTACTGGGATTCTAACATAGACAATACAATAAAAACAATTAATGAAACATAAACATGTTATTCAAATATATGTTATTGATAATAAAACTGAAGTATAGTAATGAAAATGAGAATAAAGGGTGGGATAAAATGTTTTGAGGAATGGATTTCAGCACCTCTGAATGATTTCCTTGAGCTCTGACAGCTATAGTCTCAACCTTTTCATCATTCCATCACCTAACATGACTATGAGATATCTTTATTCTAGAGTCAGATGTATTTATTGAATCAAATTGACTTTAAAAAACACATGTGACCTCTCTTCCCTTTCCATAAAAAGAGATAACTTATCAGTGAACTGATTCCGCAAAACTCTAATTATAGGTTCATTCAAAGTCAACTGCTCAATAAGAATCTTTTTATTGTCCAACAAAATTGATAGAGGTGAAATTTTTCATTGAAGGTCATGCATTTTGACATTCATATTGCTCATAGATGCTATAATGGCCTAAAATATTCTATTCAGATCAGCTTAGGTACTTGATGTACTGGGTTCACTATGTATGATGACTGTGAATTTTTACTCCATGAAAGATTTAAACTCTAGTTAATCAGACTTCATAAAAATTGTAGATTTGAGATTTGAAACTTCATACAACATTTACTTCATGAAAATTTTTACTTCCTTCTTAGAAATAGAACTGGATTTCAGTCTTTGGAATTTCATATGTTTCTTTTCTGATTCTATTCTAAAAGTGGTATTTTTGGCTTGAACTTTATTAATTTTTTTGGTTAAATCCTCATAAATATTATCAGAATTAGAGGCACCTTGTTCTTGATTCTCTGCATGAGCTTCCACTAGATTTATTTGTGCTAGAGGTAGTGATTCAACATATGAGTTCTCTTCATCATCTCTCTGTACTGGCTTCTCCACTGATTTTTCCTTTGAGTCCTTTCCTGAATCATCCACAGAAAAATCATCACCAATAATTTCTATTTGAAATTTAGAATGGTTCTATGATTGATTCATATTCATAGGTTCTTTCTCATCATGAAAATCCTCTTCATTGAGTTCATCCATGGTTGGATCCTTTAAAATAAGTTCTTCTTAGGCTAATTCTTCTGGAATAATCTAAAAAATCTATACAGTTTCAGATCTAGAAACTTCACCTTCTCTTGGATTTTTAATATTTAGAAAAAGAATTTCATTTTCTACTTGAGGTTTCACCTCAATATGAGAAATTTTTGGTTGGTCCAGTTGTTTTAGAGTATATTCTCTAATAAATTTGTTTCTTAGAAGAAGTTCAGTTGTTCCAACATTTTCTCGAATAGGTTTTTCATCAACTTGAGATACTCTTTGCATTCTCCTCTGAAGTCCTTCTTGACATTCCACATTAATAGGTGTATCACCTATCTCAACCTGTATCCTCCTTGATAGTCCACTAGTTTTAGATTCAGCTACTCCTTCCTTTGATTTTGCAGGTAGATCTTGAGAACTCTCTTGTACTGCTTCTGCTCGAATAGGCAGGAGTTATCCTTTTATACTTCTCCAAAAGAATCCAATATTCTTTATTGTTCCATCATTAAAGATGTTTCTATAGTTGCATCTCACTCAATCATCCACCAGTATTATCATATGTGTATTAAATAAAATATTTGAAACGAACCTTCTAAATGGATTGAAGTTCATCCTCGCATCTATTTGGAAGTAGTAATTGAGATATCTCCAAATATACCTCAGAAAAATAAACTTAATAACACTCATAAATAGATAAATTATGTACATTTCAGGGTACAATATTTTCCCCATCTCTAACATTCTGGGTGCAACACATGTTTGTACAAACATAGATAAATCATCTGGTTAGGCTCTAAATCTTTCTCTAATATATTCCTTATGTTTGTAGAGCCTAATAAAAAAGACATAATGTCCTCATACTTATGGAAATTACCAACAATATTCATTAAATCAAAATGGAAAACTCCCTCATGATGGTAGTTATAAATTTTGGCTATCTCAACAGATAAAATTGAGAAATATCTGTCCTTGATCTTAGCTATTATTGAATCTTCATCTTCTCCCAGACATAAATGAACCGATTTAAAAAAGTGATGAAGTACTACCTCATACAAAAAATCTATATAGTCTCCATTGAAGGTTTTCTCACATTTTTAAAATTCTAGAGCTTACTTCAACATCATATCCTTTTGGTACAACCATTCCAGATTGATCACTTTTACATGCAAAATATTTCATCCTGCCTAGCGTTGTCGCCTGACATTGCTGGTTTCTAGATCATCAGTCCTTTTGGTTTTGGCCATTTCTGTCACAAAATTCTAAATTTTCTAAAATCTAGAGTCTCTAGGGTATAGGTTCAGGTAGAGACGAGCGGTAGAAGTTCTCAGGGCTTCGAAAGATTTTGATAAAATGAACAGTTTTGGAATTGGAAACGGTTTTTAACATTCTTGATTCCTATGTCATGACGAACATAGTAATTATTATATTATTTAAAAGTAAAAAATTACGTGGAATTTTTTTTAAGTAGAATTGATTTTATTAAAATTAATAATGAAAAGTAATAAAAAATAGATAAAATAAGAATTAAATTAAATAATTAAAAATAAAAAATTCATTTAAAAATAAAAAAACCAACCCCCCTAATAAAATCAAACCTTGTAGTGGGAGGTGGTTTAGTAAAAATATCAACTAATTGAATTTTAGTTATTACAAATTCAAAGAATATATCCTTTTTAAGAACATGATCTCTTAGTATGTGAAGTATAATATCAATATGCTTAGTTATAGAATGATTAATAGGGTTTTTTGAAATATTCATAGCACCAATATTATCACATAAAATAGGTGTACTTTTAGAATTTAGTTCAAAATCCATAGAAGTTTTTTTATTCCACAAAACTTGTGCACACCATATTCCAGAAGATACATTTTCGATTTCGGTAGTTGAAAGGGAAATAGAGTGTTGTTTTTTACTAGACCATGACACTAAGGATTTTCCTAAAAAGTGACAAGTCCCTGCAGTTCTTTTTCTATCTAACCTACAACATCCATATTCTTCATCTGAATAAGAAATTAAATTAAAATCAGATGTTTTTGGACAGAGAAGACATTGAAAAACATTTCCTTTTAAATATTTAAAAATTCTTTTAAGATCACAAAAGTGAGATTCATTAGATTCAGATTGAAATATAGCCCAAAGACATACTGAATACATTATCTCTGGCCTTCTAGCTTTAAGATATAGTAATCAACCAATCATACCTCTATATAACTTGTTTTCAACTAATTAACTAGTTTCATCCAAATCATGTTTTATATTAGTACACATAAAAGTTGAATATGTTTTTTGTTTTCAAGTCCAAATTTCTTTAGTAAAGTAGTTATGTATTTTCATTGATTTAAAACATTTCCAAAATATTTTTGATAAATTTTATTTCCTAAAAAGAAATTTAATTCTCCAATCATACTCATTTCAATTTTTTTTGGATTAAATTTGAAAACTCATGACATTGGTTTTTGTGTGTTGAACAAAAAATTACACCATCAACATAAATTTGAACCAATTAAATATTAGAGTTGAAAATATTCTTAAATAGTGTGGGATCTACCATCCCAATAGTAAAATCATTTTTTAAAATAAAAGAACATTATCATTTAAACCAATCTCTTGGTGTATGTTTAAGGCCATAATGAGATTTAGTTAGTTTAAAAACCGAATCTGGTTGTTGTGAATTTTCAAAACCCAGAGGTTGATCAACATAAAATTCCTTTAATAAATAACCATTTAAAAAGGTAGACTTAATATCTATCTAAAATAATTTAAAGTTAAAATGAGATGTATATGACAAAAGGATCCTAATGGCTTCTTATCTAGCTATAGGTGTAAAGGTCTCATCATAATCTATACCTTCTTCCTAATTATAATCGTTAGCTACTAGTCTTGCTTTATTTCTAGTTATTATTCCTTGATTATCTTGTTTATTTCTAAAGACTCATTTGGTTCCTATAAATAGATAGTTTCGAGGTCTTTCAACTAAATTCCAAAAATTATTTCTCTTGAATTGGTTTTGTTCTTATTGCATTGCTATCATCCAACATTAATCAACTATGGATTGTTCTATTGTATTAGGTTCTAATTGGGATAGAAAGGAAGATAATTAAACAAGATTTCATAAATTTCTTATAGTTTTTATTCCGGTGTCTAGGTCTCCTATAATAGTTTCTAAAGGGTGATTTTTTAGGGTTCTAGATAGTCTAGGTAGTACACTATTAGGTTCTTTAATGTCATGTTATTCTAAATAGAATTGAATTTCTTTTAAATCTTTTTCAAAATCATATTTTATTTTTTAAAGTCTCATGTTTTCATTAGAGTCAGATTTATCAATTTGGTCTTTCCTTTTCTCAAAGGGATTAGATTCATCAAATTTCACATGAACTGATTCTCCAACAATCGTTGAATTTTTATTAAAAACTCTATAATCTTTGGAAATAGCAGAATATACTAAGAAAATTCATTCATTAGATTTTAGATCAAACATACCTAGATTTTCCTTGGTGTTTAAGGTGTAACACATGAATAAAAAAACATTAATGTAATTAACATTAGGATTTCTATTATTATAGAGTTCATAGGGTGTCTCTCTAAAAATTGGTCTGATAGAAACTCTATTCATTATATAAAAGGTTTTTCTTACAAATTCTTCCATGAAATAGGTAGGAAGGATATATTCATTTTGTAATTCCCTGACCCCAATTACCCAGAGTCAGTGATTTATTACATATCATTGGCATGATCAAAAAAGATCAAATCTCAAAATACATATTAGTTTAGTAGCCTATGAAACAATAGATATATTTTTAAGTCTTACATTATATCATAAAATGAAAACTACAACAACATCTTGTCTCCACACTGATATCCCCTCATACTATCCCTGCAGGTCATTCAGAAAATACTTTTTCACATCATAGGAAAAATAAAACATATAAAGGGGTGAGCTCAGATGCTCAGTCAGGATAACAATACAGAGGAAAGATTCATAAATAAGCATAAAAATTTAAGTTAATGTGTAACTAAAACAAAAGACATTTGAACATGAATCTAAGAATAACATTTAAAAAATAAAATGAATAATTCCATTTAATTATTCACATGGATATTCTACTAATCGAATAATCACATGAAATATCAATAACCACTTTCATATTAAGGGAATGCATAACGCCAAATTATTATAACTACAAAGTCAAGGCCTTGTTCCAGGATTACAAATATGTTTTTTTCAAGGCCTTGTGCTGAGACAGTATTTTGTCTCACGAGACCTACCAATGCATAGAGGAGCTATAATGGGCTCCACCCGTCACTTACTAAGTCCAATGCATTCCTAATATGAAAAGGTTTAAACATAACATAAACATTTGTATTAAAACTGGCATACGAAATGTCAATTCTTTATCCCTAAAATATGAATGGTATGAAAATAAAACATCCATAGTCAAACATATCACAAAACCTTAAATACAATATGGAATATTTGTATCATAATAAATCATATTCAAACATGTTTAAAATACATCAAAGGATATTGACATAGATGAAAATGATTTGAAATTGTTTTTGAAAGAAATATACCTTTTTCATGAAAACATTTAAAAGTCACACAATTTAGAAATGAAGACATTTAAAGACATTTTTTAATCACAGTGTCCCATACCACTTTGAAACTTTTTAAAGGAATTAACATTTTAAAAACATTCATGTCTATATAATTAAATCCTTAAAACCCATTTTGAAGACATGGACATTAATGAGAAAGATTTAGAAGAATAAATATTTAAAACATTTGATATGATGTTTTTGTAAAAAAGTGCCTTAAAATAAATCCTTTGAAAACTCTTTCATGAAAAACGGACATGGATAATTAATATGTCTCATTATTTACATACATTAAAACAACCTCGAATAATAAAGAGATTGTGAAATTAACCCTTACCAATTTGGTAACTTAAAAAACATACACCCTATAAAAGATGTATAATACAATGAGTATGTAAATACACATAAATTAAAGTGTATTACACAAATAATACAATTATGGTAAGTATATACACCACACAAAAGGTAATAGTGGCTATATGGCACGAATCTCATGAGAATAAGGAGTGAGATGAAAACCCCTTACCTTGCACTTTCCTTTAGTTGAGGGTATGTTTAACCTCTTTTATGAAGACTATAGTATTTTATTAAATTATACCAGAACCATATTAATATTTATGATATCATACATTATTCATTTATGACTTTATACTACCCATTTAATAATAATTTCCATGTAATAATAATATTTCGAGTAATAATCGCTTTCTTTATCGTACGTGTTTTAACTAGTTACTCTTGATTGTATCACTTAGATCATGATTTAAATACATCTAGAATATAAAACATGATTTATATATAATATCTATTTAGAATATAAATATGTATAATAGACACATATATGAAATGTAAAACCCCGTTTATGGAGATGGTAGTCCGTACATACGCATAAACACTGTTTCCATTTTCATATAGTATTGAATGGAAGTAAGTAAATAAGATATATGTAAGTACATAAATACTTATATATATAAATATATATATCTCTAGTAGCACTGTTAGGTCATATATTACATAGTTATTAGTAATATATATTTTTATAGTAGTCGATGAATGGTGAACATTGAAATGAATTTCATCGCGTCATGGAGATGGTAATCCGTACGTACGCACAAGAAAAAATATCATTCATTTGATATTAAAATAATATATAATTTTATGTTATATAATATATAAAGAATCCTTATCAAATACACATAATTATTATACCCATCCAAATAATAATTTATTAAATAACAATTACACCACGATGTGGAGATGGTAAGCCGTACGTACTAACTTATGGTGACATGTCATTGAAAAGGTGGATAGAATAATGAACTTGGTAGTACCATAATTATAATAACATTACTGTATATAGAAAATACTAGAGTTATTATTTTATAATGGAAACAACCAATAAAAAGGAAGTGGAAGAAGAAAATAACTTGAAAGAGGGTGGTGAAATCATTACCTCTTCTTCGAGTTCTTCCTTTTGATTTGATGAAAAGGGCTCTTTAGGTTGTGTTTATGATCAAACTAAGGAGTCTAGGTTGAAGGTAGGATAGGTGAGAGTGTATTTGGTCAGAGTTTGGCCAAGAAAAATGTCTTAGATGGTGCGAAATAGAGTGAAAGAGGAGTGCCATTTTATAAGAGGGGTGAGGGGCACCTTAGAAAAAACATAAAATATCATTTCATAATAAATTAATATTCGGTTTATAATGGCTAAAAATTGATTTATTTCTAGTATAAAATGGGGATGGGTCGAAATAAACACAACCAATAGGTTCTATATAGTTTTGGGTTACTATATTAACTTTATATTTTTGATTTGACTCTTAGTTAAATAGTTTTACATTTACCATGTCTCTTTGTATATATATATTATATAGTCAAAAAACATACTATAAACTTACAAGAGACCCCAAAGTGGTCCATTAATAATACACATATCATTATATAAGTTCTTTGGCAGAACCATTGATTTTTAGGAATACATTATCAATTAATAATATAATATTTGTTTTTAAAACTCATTTATGTCAATTTTGAAAATATTTGATAATTTATTTCTGTTAAAGTCATATAAACTTTATTAATTCGAACCAAATTCATTTTTACAATCCTAAAATGTCATATTAACCAATAAAATTTGTTTATGTCATCAAAACTTTGAAATTATATTTATTTTAACATTTATAATACCAATTATTTGATTCTTTTATTAATAGGGAAAATACTTCATCATTATTGTGTCAAAAAAATTTAATTATTCAATGTATAAAAATTATAAATAAAATACCAATATATATGAAATATTTTTATATTTATAATTAATATTTATAGTCTAAAATATTACATATATAACCCTATGTAAAAATTGATTTGCTAAAAGATATATGCTCTTGTCATTTTTTGTATTTACTTTAACTTAATTAATATAAAGTGTCATTATCACTTACAGGTGGATCCACGAGGTCCCAAAATCGTCCCAATGATTCCCATGGTCTGAAATGTATCAAAATATAGGGTTAGTACATGTTTTAGAGTGATTTATTATTATTATAATGTTATTAGTTTACCCTTATTTATCGGATTTACCCTTTAACCATGGTATATAAAATATTTACTGAAGTAATTATTCAATATGTATAAAAATAAAATTTACCTATTTACACAATTTGGATCTCCTAATTCTAAATTTGGAATCCATTTTTATAAATTCAAAACACCGAAGTGGCAGAAATTAATTTAAATCTAAAATTTGTTTTTAAAACAAAAAGCATGTTTTTAAGAGATAATAACTATCAAAAGATTGACACTTTCTTATGTCCAGTTTAAATGTGATATTATGTCCAATGACCAACATTAGATTAAATGGTAAAAATAAAATCTAATTATACTCTAAAATCATTCAAATTCATAATTTATCACTATTAATTATTTCGATTAAAAAAGTTGTTTTTAATTAAAATTTAGTAATTTTCACTATTCATCAAAATATGAAAGTCATCTGAAAAGTACCAAAAAATCACCCTAAGCTAATTTGGATATTCAGAATCCAAAAAATAAAGTCCATTCTGAATTAATAAATGTATAAAATTTCAAAAAGTATGTATTACTATTCATAATGGCTAGTTTCATTGGTTATGGTGTGTGTTAGAACTCGATGTTGCGTACAACACACACTATTGTATTATTCAAGGAGAAGCGTACCATGTAAGCTTGGGGTGTTACATTCTACCCTCCTTAAAATAATTTCATCCTCAAAATTTCTAGAATACTTCTGCATGAAAAGACTTGGGTGGTTCTTCATCATATGTTCCTCGGGTTCCCACATTGCCTCTTCAATATTATAGTTTCTCCATAGAAATTTTACTAGACGAGTCGTCCGGTTTCTCAATACTTGTTCTCTCGTATCAAGAATCAATCAAGGATCTTTTCAATAAGAAAGATTGGGTTCCAGTTCTAATTCTCTATAGGTGAGTACATGCATTGGTTCAGGCATGTATTTTCTCAACAGTGATACGTGGAACACGTCGTGAACTTTGGAGAGACTTGGTGGCATTGCCAAACGGTAAGCTACAGCCCCAATTCATTCTAGAATTTAGAATTTTCTGATGTACTTGGGACTCAATTTTCCCATCTTCCCCTTATTTCCATTTCCAGAGTGATCAACATATCTCTTCTTCTCTTTCTTTTCTTTAAAGTCGTAATACATAGAGAATTATTTTTATGTCTTGATAGCACACGATACAATATCTTCATATGACGAGAAGGATTGTGAGACCAATTCTCGAAGGAGAAACGTTTTTAACCCATCAAAAAAATGATCAACATTACTTCTTGGGTTATGTATATAATCTGCAGCATACCTTTCTGTCCTTGTAAATTTATCCTCATACTTTGTGACATTCTCATCTTCCTTTTGTCTCAAACTCAAGAAATTTCCTTTCCATATCTGCTCGATGGTCAGGAAGAAAGTATTTTTCTATAAAATCTCTTTGAACTCCATCCATTCCATATTTGATACTTCATTATCCTCTTTTGTGTTTTGAATCAATAACCACAATTGGTCAGCATCTCCAGTGAAGCAGTAAACTTCCATGATAACGTTTTCCCTTTCACTACTCCCCAAGGAATGAAATATTTTCTCTATGAAATTTATCCATTGCTCAGCTACTAATGAATTTTTTCTCTGATTGAATGTTGGTGGTTGTTGCCTCATGATGTGATCTAACATTGATCCTCCACGCTGTGGATCTGGATACTCTATATAGGTAAGGAAATTATTCATAACCTGAGTGAGTTTTCCCAGTATGGTGATTAGCTGATCAGCACCAGTTGCATCACCAGCTCCACTATAATTATATTGAGTAGGAGGGAAATCCCTACATGGATTGTGTGCATTGATACAATTTCCATTTCTTCCACTAGGTGCCATTTCTAAACAATGGAATACACTAGATTAGTTTATGAATCGAAACACATAAATCCAAACTTGTAAAACACTTAACATAAATTGAACAGTTTATGGATATAATCCATAATCATAAAAATGTTTTCTTTGAGAAATTATATCCTCATAAACCCTTCATAATGGGTTGTAATGAAAATGAGAATTATCCTAAGCATATCCCCCAGGAGCTTCGTAACCAAGAGTGCAGCAAGGTCCGTTGTTGTGCCCCAGTTCCCATTCGAGTCTAGCTCAAAGCGGTGTTTTGGGTTTTACCCCTAGGTACATCTATGCCAGAGCCACCTCTACCTACTCATATCCATACAGGGATTTATTGCTCGGAAAACTCACAAAATTTTTACAATAAAAAAATTCTAAGAAGTTATTCTATACTAATCCTCAAAGTCTATCTTAGGGATATGTGATCTAATCAGAGTTTATCTAAATCTAAAATCCAAGGTTTCTAAAAAATTTCCTCTGATACCAACTGTAACGCCCTGACCCTAGTTACCTAGAGACTGTGGATTATTACATAACGTTGGCATGATCACAAAAGATCAAATCTTGAAAGACCGATTAGTTTAGTAGACTAGGGAACACTAGATATATTTATAAGTCTTACATTTCATCATAAAATGAAAACTACAACAGCATCTTGTATCCACACTCATATCCCCTCATACTATCCCTGCAGGTCATTCATAAAATACTTCTTCACATCATTGAAAAAATATAACATAGAAAGGGGTGAGCTTAGATACTTAGTAAGGATAACAATATAGCGGAAACTATCATAAATAAGCATAAACATTTAAGGAAATGTGTAACTAAAACAAAATACTTTTAAACATGAACTTCAGCATCACATTGGAAAAATAATATGAAATAATGCAATTTACGTATTCACATAGATATTCTACTAGTCGAATAATCAAATACAATATCAATAACCACTTTCATAATAAGGGAATGCATAATGCCAGACTATTATAACCACAAATTCAAGGCCATATGCCAAGACTACAAATAAGTTTTGTCAACGACTTGTACCAAGACACTAGTTTGTCCCATGAGACATACCGATGCATCGAGGAGTTATAGCGGGCTCCACCTATCACTTACTAAGTCTAATTCATTCCTCATATGAAAAGGTTTAAACATAACATAAACATTCATATTAAAACTCAAATACGAAATTTCAATACGTTATCCCTAAACCATGAATGGTATAAAAATAACACAACCATAGTCTGACATATCACAACACATTCAATACAATATGGAAGATTTGTATCATAATAAATCATATTCATACAAGTTTAAAATCAATAAAAGGATGTCGACATAGATGAAAATGTTTTGTAAATTTTTTTGAGAGAAATATACCTTTTTCATGAAAACATTTAAAAGTCACACAATTTAGAAAGGAAGAAATTTAAAGAAATTTTTTAATCAAAGAGTCCCATACCACTTTGATTCTTTTGAAAGGAATTAACATTTTAAAAACATTCATGTTCATATAAATATATCCTCATAAACCATTTTGAATACATGGGAATTAATGAGAAAGATTTAGAAGAATAAATATTAAAACATTTGATTTGATGTTTTTGTAAAAATGTGCCTTAAAAGAATCCCTTTGAAAACTATTTCATGAAACATGTACAGGGATAATAAATATTTCCCATTAGTTACTTACATAAAAACAATCTTAGATAAGGAAGATATTGTGAAATTAACCCTTACAAATTTGGTAACTTACGAAACATACACCCCATGTAAGAGGTATCAAACAATTAGTATGTAAATACGCATAAATTAAAGTGTATTACACAAATAATATATTGATGGGAAGTAGATACACTACAGAAAAGGTAATTGTGGAAATATGGGATGAATCTCACGGGAATAAGGAGTGAGATGAAAACCCCTTACATTGCACTTTCCTTTATTCAAGGGTATGTTTAACCTTATGTATGAAGACTATAATATGTTATTAAATTATACCAGAACCATATTAATATTTATGATATCATACATTATTTATTTATGACTTTATACTACCCATTTAAAAATAATTTCCATGTAATATTAATATTTCGTGTAATAATAGCTTTCTTTATTGTACGTGTTTTAACTTGATACTCTTGATTGTATCACTTAGATAATGATTTAAATACTTCGAGAATATAAAAAATGATTTATATATCATATCTATTTAGAATATAATTATGTATTATAGAAATATATATGAAATAGAAAACACCATTTATAGAGACAGTAGTCCGTCCGTACGCATAAATGTTGTTTCCGTTTTCAGGTAGTATTGAACGAAAGTAAGTGAAAAGATATATATAAGTACATAAATACTTATATATATATTCTTATATATTTATCCAGTAGCATTATTATTTCATATATTACATACTATTTGTAATATATATTTTTACAATCGTCGATGAATGGTGAACTTGGAAATGAATCTCATCGCGTCGTGGAGACTGTAATCCATACGTACGCACAAGCGAAAATATCATTATTTTGATATTAAAATAATATATAATTAGATGGTATATCATATATACAGAATTCTAATCAAATACACATCATTATTATACCAATCCAAATAATAATGTATTGAATAACAATTACACCACGATGTGGAGACGGTAAGCCGTACACATGCACGTATGGTGACATGTCATTCAAAGGGTGGATAGAATAATGAATTTGTTTGTACCATAATTATAATAACATCACAGTATATAGAATATACTGGAGTTATTATTTTATAATGGAAACGACAAAGAAAAAGGAAGTGGAAGAAAAAAGGAACTTGAAAGAGGGTGGTGAAATCATTACCTCTTCTTCGGGTTCTTCCTTTTTATTTGATCAAAAGGGCTCCATAGGTTGGCTTTCTGATAAAACTAAGGACACTAGGTTGAAGGGAGGATAGTTGAGAATGTATTTGGGCAGGGTTGGCCGAGGCCAATGGCTTAGAAGGTGTTAATTAGAGTGAAAGAGGAGTTCCCTTTTATAAGAGGGATGAGGGGAACCTTAGAAAAAACATAACATATTATTTTATAATAAATTCATATTCGGTTTATAATGGATCTAAATTTATTTATTTCAAGGATAAGGTTTGGATTAGTCTAAATAAACACAAAAAATAGGTTTTAGATTGGTTTGGATCACTATATTAACTTTATCTTTTTAATTTAACTCTTAGTTAAATAGTTTGACATTTTCTATGTATCTTTGTATTTTTATATTATATAGTCAATAAACATACTATAAACTTACAAGCAACCAAAAAGTGGTCCATTAATATTACAAATATCATTATATAAGTTTTTTGGTAGAACCTTATATTTTTAGGAATTGAATATCAATTAATAATATAATATTTGTTTTAAAAACTCATTTATGTCAATTTTGACAATATTTAATAAATTATTTTTGTTAAAGTCTTAAAAACTTTATTAATTCAAAAAAAAATTAGTTTAAGCAATACTAACATGTCCTATTAACCAATAAAATTTGTGGAAGTCATCAAAACATTAAAATTATATTTATTTTAATATTTATAATACAAATTATTTGATTCTTTCATTAATAAGGAAAATACTACATCATTATTGTGTCATTAATAAATTTAATTATTCAATGTCTAAAAAGTAGAAATAAAATACCATTATGTATGACATCGTTTTATCTTTCTAATGAAAATTTATAGTAGAAAATATAACATATAAAACACTATATAAAAATTGATGTGCTAAAAGATATATGCTTTTGTCATTTTTGTATTTACCTTAACATAATTAATATAAAGTGTCATTATCACTTACAAGTGGATCCATGGGGTCCCAAAATCGACCCAATGATGCCCGTGGTCGGACATGTATCAACCAATAGGGTTATTACATGTTTTATGGTATTTTATTATTATAATAATATTATATTTTTACCCTTATTTATAGGATTTACCCTTTAACCATGGTAAATAAAATATTTACCGAAGTAATTATTCAAAATGTCTAAAAATAAAAGTTACCTATTTACACAAATTGGAACTCCAGATTCTAAATATGCAATCAATTTTTCTAAATTCATAACACATAAGTGGTAGAAATTAATTTAAAATTAATTCCCGTTGTTAAAACAAAAAGTGTGTTTTTAAGAGATAATAACTATCAAAAGATTGGCACTTGCTTATGTCCAGTTTAAATGTGAAATTATGTCCAATGACCAATATTGTATTAAATGGTAAAAATATAATCTAATTATACTCTAAAATCACTCAAAATAATAATTTATCACTATTAATTATTTTGATTAAAAAGTTGTTTTTAATTAAAATGTAATAATTTTCACTATTCATCAAAATATGAAAGTTATCCAAAAAGTACCAAAAATTCACCCTAAGCTAATTTCGATATTCAGAATCCAAAAATGAAGTCCATTTTGAAAGATAAATTGTATAATATTTCAAAAAGTGGGTATTACTGTTCATAACGGCTAGTTTGATTGGTTGTGGTGTGTGTTAGAACATGAAGTTGCGTACAACACACACTATTGTATTATTCAAAGAGAAGCGTACAATGGAAGCTTGGGGTGTTACAAATTTATCATAGTCTTAGACATTTCTTGAAAATTACTCTTTATTCTTTCAAAACATCCATTTTTTTGAGGTGTTCTTGTTGTAGAGAAGGTGTATTTAATACCCTTATTTGAGAAGAAGGAATTAAATATCGGATTCTCAAATTCACCAAAATGATCACATCTTAATGAAATTATTTTAGAATCTTTTTCATTTGGAATAGCTTTGAAAAAATGTTCAAATATAGTATAAGATTCATTTTTATATTTTAGATAATAATTCCAAGTAAATCTAAAATAACCATTAACTAAAACATATTCATATAATTTAACATCCCAGCTAGCTATTTTTGAAGGTCCAAACAAATCCATATGGATAAGTTCTAGAGGTTTAGATGCATCAATTTTGTTAACAGATTTCAAGGATGATTTTTGCTGCTTGCCCAATTGACATGCATCACAGAATCTATCACTTTATAATTTGAGACTAGGAAAATCAGAAACTAATTGTTTCTTAGTTAAATTTTTAAAGCATATATATTGTAATGTCCAAGTATTATATGTCGGATCCAAGATTCATTTATCATTGCAGTTAAGAAATTTATGTTTTGTTTACACAAGGAATTTTTGTCTTGGGTGTAAATATTATCAATTCGGGGTGCTCTAAATTTAAGAAATATGTCTTGAAAAATAGAACAACAGTTATCAGAAAAATAAAAAAACCATCATTATAGAGTTTGAGATATACTTATGAGGTTGTGTTTCAATCCTTGTATATAGAGTACTTTATTAATTGAAACTACTTCTGGATCTCCAACTGTTCTAATGCCACTAATCATACATATGCAATTGTCACAAATGTGACTAGACCACCATCATTTTGAGTTAGTGTACTGAAATTTGATGAGTTTCCACTCATATGCCTGGAGTAGCCACTGTCCATATACCATATTTCTGTTTTTCTACTTCTGTGACCTGTTTCATGCAATGACATTTAATCAAAGGTTTGTTTTGGTACCCATATTCTATTGGGTATATTATTGTTAGTAATAAAAGACCACAGAATCCAGAAATTATTATTTTTTCTATAATCAATAGAATCATATAGACTGCTTTTAATAAAGGATCTATTAATCCCACTTATTTGTGGTTGCTTTAAATAAAAGTTTTTAGATATATGATCTTTTTTTCCAAAGTAGTTACACATTTTTCCTTTAGCACTTTGGAAAAAATAGTTCTTATAATGTTTTGGTTTCTCACCTTTAATACGTATTCCATATCTTTCCCTTTTAATCACATTCATTCTATGTATTTAATTTAGTATATTTTATCCTTTTTAAAAAATAATTGTTCTACTTTGGTATGTTTCTACTCCATTTTGTAGCGTTTTTATTTTAGTTTCATTATCTGTACAGATTGTGTTTTATTAGTTGTATTTTTCAATTGACTCTTGATGTTGAATTATCTAATTTCCACTTTCTCCTAAAAAAAAAGTATGAATATTTTTTAGTGATTAATTTTTCATAAAAAATGAATCATATTTATATTCCAGAATATTATAGTAGGTTGTGAGTTTATTATTTGAACAACTAGAACAAGAATTAGAATTAGATGAGTAGTAAGATTGTGCCTCATTATCTTCTGCCATAAAGCACACGTTTTCTTCCATATTTGATTCTTCTTTTTTTGAGTATGTCATTGATGAGATGCTGGTGTCTTCAGAAACACTCCAAGTTGATTTCATTGTTATTTTTTCTTTCTGTTCATAATCATTGTTTATGAAATTTTTTTCTTTTTTTCTCCTTTTAATTGAGGACAGTCAGGTCTGAGGTGACCCATATTTTTTCATTCATAGAATCTGAATTCTCTTGGTTCTTTCTTATCCTTTTTGATGGATTTTATGAATCCATTCTTCTTTATGTAGTATTTTTTGAACATTCTGGCTAGCTGAGCTAGTTTCACATCTTAATTTGATGAGTCAGAATTTTCTGATTTCAATTTGATTTCATTCTTCATTTTTCTGGTTTTTCTTTGGGATGATACTTTCAAGGAAATATTTTCTCTCTTGATCAATACATTATGATCATTTTATTAATCATCTATTTTATCTTCATACATGATAAGAGTTTGAATTAACTCTCTCATTGTATGATTTTTGACTAGTGATGATTGCCTAATGGTAGCCAAATTCTATTCCATCTTGGTGGTAGTACTCTTAGAACATTCAGGGCCTGATCTGCTTGTTCGGAAGGATCTCCTAATGAAGTGATGTTATTAACAATTTTTGTAAGCCTTACATTCATCTGGGTGATACTCTCTCCTTCAAACATTCTGAATGTGTCTAATTATAATTTTTCAGTGGCATACCTCATCTATGAAACATTGTTAGTTACTTCATAGGGTACTGCAATCGTCTTCCACATTTCATAAGCTGTTGGGCATTGAGATACTATGTTGAATTCATTTTGTCCAAGACCACATATGATAAAATTCATAACTTTTGAGCTTATGTCATACTCTGCTTCTGTATTAGTACTCCACGTTTCATGTTTATCTGGAATCACAAAGGGAGTTAGAATTTTTGAGTAGACATTGTATCCAAGGTTCTTTTAGTAGATGATCATCCTAGATTTCTGATATCCATAATTTTCACCTTTGAAGTAGGGAGCACTAACCAATGACATACCCTCTAGTGTATCAGCACTTGTACTTTGTATAATCCAATAACATTCATCTTGTTATAGCTTCATCATAAGAACTTCCTCTAATACCAATTGTTGGATCGGGTTATACTAAATATACATAAGATGGTGGTGAATTGTGTGTATTACAATTTATTTGTGAGATTGTGATCTATCCTTTTAAAATTATAAAAATGATTATTCCATGGAAAATAAATAGAAAAGGATTCACGATGTAAACTGGTTCAAGGTATATAAGGCCCCTAGTCCACTCTACCAATGCTCTACTCCACGAGCTTGGTGATTTTCACTTTCCAGTCCTTTTATAAATTGACCATTCCACAACTGAGTGAAGGAAGTTGACACCTTTATAACATTAAGGCTAAATATAGCATTCTCATTCATACACATAACCTAACAGAAGTCTTAGTAATATAAGTTGTTCAGTCAAACTAAAAGAGTATTTGTTCTTCGAAATAATTTCCAATTTTTCGTTATAATTGCAAAAACATGTAATTAATAGTCAATGGATAATCGTCTTTAGAATGAATGATCTTTAGGTAGAAGAGTTCAGAGTCAATCTGGTTGCAGTAGATCTTGAAATATAATTGAAAACATTAACAACAGTCGATTCATAAAAGGTATTCGATGTAGAATCAGTAAATCCCCAATAATGATTCTCCTTCTTGTTCTTCTTCTTCTTCTTCAGAAAAGAGAGTTTGATACAAAATAGTTGTAGTAGATCTGTAAATATTGAATGTCTATGTAAACTGTAGTAGTGAAAAAGTCATGAATATTTTGTTTTCATCTCTTTCACATTGATCTATATCATAATCACTGTAATTCAAAATAACTTATATATATATTATAAAGAAAATCATTTTTCTTTCAAATTTAGATCCAAAAATGTTTCCTATAGAATCATGAAATTAAAAAATTTCAATAACAGAGCAGCCGTAACTCCCCTTTAAATTCACCATGAAATGCTCCTCTTAAATTGATCCTTTGAATCATTAATAAACTAATTTGATTTAGTCAAAGACATGCTTTAGATTTGTTATTTTAATCTAGCTTTAAATCAGCCAAATAATCCACTTAAAGACCATTACTCAATAAAGTCACATTTGATTCTCTGATTCCAAACATAGTGTTTAACTGCATACTATACACTCTCTGAACGCAAGGTTCATTATGTAAGATTCACAACGTAAGGTTGATAAAATATACTTTTCTCTTAAAATTTAAAATGTACGGTATATAATCCTTACTTTTATCATCTTCTAAATGTAAGGAACACAATCCATATTATTTGATAAAACATAATGTTTTTCACAAAAGTAAGGTTGATGAACCATACTTTTGAGAAACAAACATAACATTCCATACTTTTCAGATATCCCAAACATAAGGTTCATTCCAAACGTAGGGTTCTTCTTCAATACATTTCTGATAACGTATGGTTGTTTGAAAATACTTTTCTGATAACCCATAAGTGACAGTTTTCATCCTTACACTACACTTCTCAACATAGGGTATGAATAGTGTTTCCAAAACACGCTGATGTGATTTCCGAACACGTAGAGTATGAATAGTGTTTCTAGAACATGCTAAGATGATTTTCGAACACTTTGTCAAATATTCCACATGGATTAAAAAACATAAATATTATTTCAAAAATAGAGAAATAAATAATTTTATTTTCCTGAAATATAATCAAATTAAAATCATTAGAATAATAAATAAGGTTATTTTTGAACATCAAAATCATCACCAAGAGATGAAGTGTTGTTCTCAACAACCCCCACCCTAATAAAATAAAGTTTTTTTGAAGACCACACCTACTAAACACTTTGACGAAACCCAATATTTCGTTTTGTGTGTAGAAACTGAATGAATATTTCAGTATATCCTTACTAACCCTCAATTATTGATTATATTAGATATAAAAAAATTTCATGTGAGTAAATAGGGTTTTATGTGATTATTGTTTTTGTTTACAAAACAATAGGTTTACAACAATATATCCTATATGTTGATGTTGATTTTTTAGAATATCTAGGGGTTATGACTCTTTAGATACCTAATAAGTGAAATAAGACATGTAAGTAGCATCTGAGTGGCATCAACTCACCTAACTCTCAAAATAGGATTTCACCACATTGATGATTTAGAGGGTGGGGGGAGGCTTGTGTGCTTCCACTATGATATCAACTCCCCATATAATCCTTCTCCTTCACTTGATTACCCCTTTTAGTGTCACCTTTATCACATATCCACCCAGTCATGATTTCTCTTCTTCCAATGGTGATTCCTTTCATTTAAATTTAGTCTTTTCCCTTCGAGTTAGCATTCTTCAAACATGTGACATCTGTTCTCACATATACTAGAGCTTGTGTCAGATTTTATCCATGGGAAAACCACACTATATTGAATCCAACCATGTTTCCTACTATAATATTTTTATAAGTTTCCACATTCTAACATCTACTAGGGTAAGAAATTAGTTATTCTATATTTTTTGGGACATTTAGGCTAAAGTATCCTCAGTGTCATTGGAGGTGTGGCATGTGGTTGTTTTGAAAAAATTTATGTCTTTGTTATTTGGGATAAGAAAAAATGGGATTCTTATTGAGTGGTTTATGGTCTTAGATATGGTCATGGATGAATTTTTAAGCTTTTATCTACTAAAAAATATACTCACATTCTCTATTCCATCACTTATATAGATGAAATGTTGGTGATTTAGTTCTCAGGAAGGTCTTGGGATGTGTTATTCGAGTGGTCAATAGTCACATGAGGCATGTCATGTATTTGATTGTCTCACTAATTTGTGTTTATAATGGTGTTTTTTGGTTCTCGGGAAAGGTTCATCATAGTGGCTATTTTGATGAAATGTTTTGTTTATGGTCAGATTTCTTCATGAGAAAGTGATGATTGTTCTAGTACCATTTCAGATGATGGTGGAGTTTTTGTTTAATTAGTATCTATTTAGGTAGATGTTTGATAAGGTTATTGGTGGTGATTAGATATTAACTTTTATTTTTTTTGGGGGAGTATTTTTGGGTGTGATTTGTTTGACAAATGGAGACATGAATTGGTAACCCAATTCATGCCCCAAGGAAATTTATTAGAACAAAAGTATTACAATGCATGCTCGAGGTGTAATGAGTTTACACCAAACTAAAAATGAGAATGATATATGATGGAAAATCAGAAAGGGGAACACAAAACCTCACTCAAACTACCTAAAACATCATGCCTCCAAGTAAGAAAACACATCAGACCATGTGTGCAAAAACTCACATCAAGCTTCATGTCTACACTATATAATGTCATCAGGATGAAAGAGAGATAAGAATCTAAATGAATAAAATAGAAAAAGTGACATCAAAAAAATAGTGAGATTAATATGTATTGTTGATAACACTTTCAAATGAAGAGAACTCCGCTCAAAAGTAGGTCCATAACATCTAGACAGGTTGAAAAAGCAACCCCTGACACACCCAAAATATGAGATAACAAATTTGGTGCAAAGAAGGTCCACACCAACATCCAATATGAGAAGATAGTGGGGATATTTGTGTATATAGTAGGGATGATAATAATAATAGGAATTTTTTCATTCCAAAAAGTGGTGACAAATTGAAAAAAAAACACAAAAAAATATATCAAAACCGTGGACTGCATCTTCCACACATGAAGATAATCCAATCTAGAAGTGAAAAAACATCATGTAACCTCAGTACTATAGCTAGAATGAGAACCAAAATTTTGGAACAAAAAGGGCTAATGAGACAGCCACATACACATTAATCTGAGAAAATGAGACCCATGATATTCTTCTGATGTTGAAGTTAGGTTTCTTCTTGTATTCACAAACAGTCCTGGTATACATTTGTTTTCTGATTTCTAGGTATGTGTTCGATGAAATTTGGAAATATAGATATTTTTTGTGTATAATTTCTTATCACTCGTCTATACATGTCAAAACATCATCACTCACCTCATTATTCTCTCAGATCTGGTATGTATCTCTGTATGTAGGATATTGTTCATTGTCAAAATTTTCCACCTTGTTAGTTATTGCCACTAGTTCAACCTGCTATTTCGGAGGGTCAACTTAATTTTTAGATTCTTGAAGGGACCTTGTGACTATTTTTCTTACTAAAGATGAATATTATATTCTCTACATAGACTTCTTATAATTTTGGGGTAATGTATCCATTTGTATCCACCATCTGTATTTCCCTTTCCTAGAACTGGATCTGAGATACACTTCCTCAACTATACATAATAGACCTTCACCATCCTAAAGAGAATCATTATAGATATATCCTTTTTCCTTGTCCCTTGAGTCATGGAAATCATGAATATTCCCATCATCCTTATCCAAGGAAAAATCGACATATTTAAGACTAGGGAAAACCATAACAACATCCATAAAGCCTAGAAAATCCTTGGTCTATGAGGGTTTATCATCTTTATTAACATCAATTGATGTCCTTTCACCAGTCGATTGAGATGGTCCAGAGGTATTTATCTCATCAAATCCGAGCTTTTAGTAACCCTTCACAACCTAGATGGCTCTCTTAATATTAGGAAAAACATTTTTCGGACCACAAACATTGTAGTAATGCCCAAGCCTAGAGTATAAGTGACAATAATATGGAAGATGCTCATAAACAAATTCATGATAGAATCCATATTCTCCATTTTAGATCCAAATATGAGTGGGAAGATACTAAGAAAGACCAATATACACAAATATTCTCACAAAATATGAGATAGACTTTATTTATAAATACAATTTCAAGGGATTAACAACGAGATGAGATAATATAAGTAAAGCATGATGTTTAAACAAGTGCAACAGTAGTCCAGGAATAGAGACCCAAATTGCCACTATGGGGGATTTAGTGGAAGAATCAAAACCTACTGTCCATTTTTTAACATTCATAGAGGATCCCCATTAATACCATTAAAAATTTTCCCAAAATTAATATAATTCATTCTCGCTTACAATTGAAAAACAATGTATGATCAATTGAGGAGGCCGATGTGAATTTACATTATAGTTATTCACTATATTTATTTTAAAGATTAGTGTTGATTAATTACATGATATTCAATTTATTGTTATGGGTATATTATTATTTTGGATCCTTATTATTATTTGGTTGTGGTGGGAATTTCTAATATAATTACACTGGTGTTTGGTTTATATTGATGATGAAACTGATGAGATGATTTTGATAGTCTTAAAGAATTCCTCTAATGGGTTAAAACGATGATGAAAATGAAAGGATGGTTGGCTTCTAAAGGCAGATGCATCATGGTGATGATGTTGAATGTATGATGATTATGGTTGAAATATGATTGATGAATTGTTTACACATGTCATAATTATATTTTCAAAATATATTTTGATAGATATTATTTTTTAATTTGGGTTTCGTGTTTTTTGTAACATTTATTCTATTTCTGGGGGGTTATTATTACCTTTTTTAGTAGTGTGGGATCCCATTAAACCCTCCAAAAGTGGGGTTTATTTTATTTAAAATTCCCAAAAATCATATTAGAACAAATAAGACACATAAATATATTGGGTGATTCATATATATAATAAAAAAATATAGTGATATGTTTATTTTATTAATTGAAAAAAACTATGATTAAATTTAAAATGATTAATGAAGAAGGGTAGATCCTTGGTTATTTATAGGGAAACATTGGATGAAATTTTTTATAATATTTTTTGTTTATTAATTTAGTATGTATACATTCATGAAGTTAAAATCTTTCCTCATAATTCATGGATTCAATCCCCACATAATTATAAGTATAATAACTTAGAAACTAAGATATTCATTTTCACAATCTCTCTAATGAATAAGATCATATTAGATCTATGAAAATGTAGATTTTAAATTGAGAAAATTTGAAAACTAAAATAAAGGAAAAAATGGATATTGAAAATTAAAAACTAATGTTAGGTTGGAATTCCATTAAATAATATCTAAATCCAACCCATTACACTCTATAAAATAAACCCATAAGATTGTTATATATCTATTTATAGAAATATCTAAATAAAATAAATATTATTACTCATTGTAGAAGAATTGAAGACCATAAATTAGAAAAATAATGAATACAATACCATTATTTGAAGAATTTAACACATTGATATAACATTTTAACATTTAAAAAGAGAATTAAAATAATATATAACTAGGAAATATTTTATCTATAAAACAAAACATGTTTTGATAACTTATAAATGAAGAATATGATGATTTGAAATAATTTTTATAACAATTATTAGTAGAAATTGAAGAAATTAAAAATATTATTCGTAGGATCTCTATGAAATATAATATGAATCTTCTGATAAAAAATGAAATTATGAAATTTTAAAAATATTGTATACTATACACTGAATAATTATTGAATCTGTCTTGATAACCTTTAGATGAGTTTTATAGGGATCAAAAGAGGAAAATAAAATAATCAGACCTCTTTAGGTATCCAGATGAAACATTTAATCATTGGAAATTTGGATGTGATCTATTTCCCCTAAACGACATTATATTACCTCAATATGATAAGGAGGAAGATTGAAGAGAGATGCAAGTTCCCAGGAGTTTTGGTCGATCCTCAAGAAAGAAAACACACTTCCATCAAACCACAATTTTTTATATAAGTAGTATAATATATTACTCAACTAATTTTATTTATTCATTTGTTACAATGAATTATTTCTATGGTCTATATATGCAGTTATCATTTTAATGATTCTCCTCCCAAACACCACATCTCATGATAATATATAAAAAATGATAGCCTAAATGATTTTTAATAAAGGAAATATTAACACACATAATATTTATTTACTCCTTTTATTACTGGTAGTGGAATGAATAAAATATTATATCATGCATGCGTCTAGATATACCTTGCAGGCGATATATTTATGCATCATATATAGGATATATATTCAGGGAAAATATTCTTCAATCACACACTTGTGCTAAAACCTTATATTTTTTTTTTAACTTAACCACATATTTTATCATATATAATACCCTGTGAATCAATATCCAAAACTCTTTCTAGATATCATTTGAATGACTTTCAAAAAAATATCATTAACTTTAGCATGTATAAAAACATATGCAATACCTTGTGAATACCAATAAAGATAACTTTTGGACTAACTCTAAAATGATTTTAGAATAGGTATCTAAGACAAAATAAATCCCCCTTCAGTAAACCATAAAATGTGATCCCATATTCATTTATAATGTTAAAAATAAATACCAGTTTTTATATCTATATGTGTATTCATCGAGAGGTCTATAGAAAAGAATCAACGCTACTGAATATATAAAGGTATTTTGCATGATATCCATCAAACACATGTATCTATATACCCACAGCCACCGGTTTTCATCATATGTAAATTATAATTATCATATTTATCCTTCTTATATGACATGGAGTTACTATGAAACACATAACCCAACAATCCGACCTAGACAACTCATCTATTCCTGACTCTCTGAGTGTAGACCAAACTGATCGATGAGTAAACTACATGTCATTCATCACTCTATATAATCACATATCATTTCCCTAATATATATATATATTATCTATGTGTTTCATACACACCCATCACTTATCTAATTTGAGGACCTTGATTTCATACTTTTTATAAGAGAAAAAACCCATTTTGTTTAATCTTTAACTGATGAAATAATCAACAAGATACCCAAATACTACCATATTATAAATTTCATTATGTAGAAACTCATAATTAGGTTATCAAAATATGAAGGTTACCATGATAGTTATATTTCCATCCTCAAGTAGTAGGGAATCAAATATGATCAATTCACCCCTAGTTTAGCAAATTTATGTGTGTATGAAACTCTGTGTGGTATACATAGTATATAATCCATTACATAAAAAAGCCATATGATTTTCCTTGTGCTTCATGATAATATTGTATATCACAATAAAATAATCATACTCAAGCTAACAATAACATTTCATCATGACCTATGATAACCAATGATGTACATTAGTGAGAGATAAACATGAAGTCATACATTAAGGGGGAAATTATCCTTTCACTACAATAAAAGTATATATATATATACATTTATGTTTATATTGTGAAATAATGAAAAAATGGAGGTTTCCTTAAATATTATACAACTTAATATTCATAAACTATTTAATAATATTTAGAAACCCAATATAAGAACTAGTTTGTCATATCATATATGGTAAACTGCTTTATTATCCTTATGTTGACTAAATTTTCTAGTTGTTGTTAACACATTTCATCACATGTAATCCATTTCACATATCAAGGTGATCATATGATAAAACTATCCCACTAAAATCATTAGTGAGTAACACATGTGATATAATTTTGATTGTATAATATTGAATATTAGGAATAATTTTTCGTATTTTTCAATTTATTGAACATATTAAACTCATTAAATTATATAACTCAAATTTTTTGAGGTTAAATTATTTTTTATACTTATAACTCTTTATTATTTTCTTCATCATCATCATTATGACTATATTCCATCAAAATTTTTATTGAAATAATGTAACTACACATATTATTGATAAATAGACCTCTAAAACTATTTCAACATGAACTAAAAATTAATTATTTTATATCATATAATGTAAATATTTACTTTTTAATTTTCTTCCATACCATAGGATATCTATATTGATTCAATACTCATTTTTATTGGCATTATATTTTCTAAAATAGTGTCTTTAAATTTTCATGATAACTAAATATTACTCTTTACAATTTTATTTATCATCACCTATCCTAAAATCTTTTTTTGATATTGTATGAAAAATACATTATCCCAAACTAGTATAATAGTGACATACTCTTTATAAAGGGTAACTTAATGAAACACTTTGTATTTCTATTTAACAACATATATCTGGAAATTTTTTGGATACAAAGTGGAATATAATTTATCTTATGATAGGTATTATCCATTAATTTTTAATTTTCAATTTCTCTAATTCCAATCATACTCACACAGTTCTATTTGATACTAAATTATTTTTAGAATATGTTGTTAATATACAAAAAACCTTTTGTTTTATGGAATAAAATTTATTTCCTTTTTAGTTGAAATATTTAACAAATAAGAAATTGTTTCCATATCATATATTCTATTCGATGAGTTTGGAAAATTCTTTATTTAGAATAATATTTAATTAAAATATTCCACCTAAGGGTGACATGAACACATTACCATATATATTATTAACAAAAAATTGGGTAAGTATTTTTTTCCCCTAATTAAATACTTTTATCCATATTATTAAATATTTTTTTGTAGAAATGAATGAATCATAGATCACGAGTATTCATATAAAAATATTATACTTGTTCGAAAAACTTCTTTGTTATAGAACTTGAATTATTATCATTTAACAATAAAAATATGAAGATACATATATTTTCTTATATTTATTAGATCATGAAAAATATATTATATTGAAATACTCAATTTAGTAACTATATACTTTATCTCATGAATATAAACTCCAAAGATAATTAATTATTCATTTTATTTCAAACTCTAATATATTTATAGCACTTTATATCTGAAATTGGTAACACCATGAAGGAAACACATAATGAAAGAACTAAAACTACATTAAATCGAAAACTTGTAGACTTGACCCCATAACATACCCCTCACCCCAAGACCTTACCACCCCACCACCAATGGTGGGGATATTTATAACACATTATAAAATATACATTTAGTATCAAATACCCTTAAAAATTGAGTAGTTAATTACTAAAAAATTGATACCTCACATTGATATTCCATGGGGTTTCATAAACTTATTCTCGTATATCATTGACTATCCAATCATATTGAATTATCACACTTACTAAATAATAATTTTAGGTTTTAATGACATTTATTATATTTTTTAATATTTTTTAAATCCATTCAACCAAATATTCTTCATTCAGTTGTAAATTATACCTGTTTTTAATTTATATACAATACTTTAGAACCAATAAATAATATTCCAATTTTTGGTTTATATTCCCAACACATTGATAATATCAAGGAATTATTGTTTTAATTCATTCATGTTATTGAAACATTTCATATATGAAAATAAGATAAATTACCTAACCATAAGAATCCCTTTTTAGTCTATCCTTAATGAATTTTAAATAATTGAACAAATCATATAAACACCACATATAATTATATTTGATAATAATTATTTTACTAATATTACGAAGATAAAAATGAGTTAATAAAAATCTTATGATATGTTAATTCAATATTTTGGCATCTAAGTTATCAATATGGGAAATTTTTTTCTCCATTACTTGAAAGAAACATTCTAGCTCAAAACAATCAATTACATTAGCATTAAAATTTTATATATGTTTACAACAATTGTAAATCATAAAATCAATATCATATATCTATCATAATATAATAATTGATTATATAACCAAAAAATTTTTAATGAAAAATTTATTCTCACCAAGTCATTATGCATATTGAATCATGTTGAATATAATTTAAAGCACCCAATCATATTGAGTATATTAATCTAAAATAAATTATATATTCATTTATAGTGGGTTTATGACTAGAAACTATGATCCATTTGGTAATTTGGTGTCTAATTCCTTGAAACCTTATGTGAATTATTTTATTCTTATATGAATCTAGATTAACCTATGAGAAAACATCAAAACTTGGTTAATAATATTGGAATTATTTTTGACACATTTAATTTTCCTTAAAAACATATTATAAATCACAAATATTTCTATAAAAAATTTAATTAAGATGGTAGTATAAATATTATGATTTTTTTATCAAGGATTGATAATAATGTTTACATTATTTATTATGATGATATTATCTACAACATAATATTTTATCATAAAAGTATCATGTTTCATTTACCATTTAATTTTTTTATATTAAATGGGATCCCAAAAAAATTATGAACCCCATAAAAGTAAATCATATCCATTATAGTGAAGAGATCCATATTTCACTAATATTTGGGTCACATTATCGTTTACCCCAATGATTAGATATCAATGTATGGAATAATACTAATTATATCATACATTACTCATAAATATTATACTATACTACACTTTTTACAATCCAAAATAGGGATAAACCCAACTATATTACCCAAGTAACCTAATATTATTGGGGTCCCCTGAGTAGTTTATCAAAAATTAAATGCCATACATGATCTAACAAGGGAAAAAACTTGGGAACCTAGTTTCTAATGAGCCATTGAACATGAAAATATAGAGTCACTTATTACTTTTATACATTACACAAGATAATATAGGGTAACCTATATTTTGCATGACCTACATAGTTAGATGATCATGGTATTGGAAAGTGATACTTTGGTTGGAATCTCACACTTAATTTTTGAATGGTATTTTAATCTATCTATTCTATTTCACATTATTCCTTTTATATATTCATTCCTCTTGTTATTATTTTGGAATGTTATTCCATCCACCAAATCAATATGTTCAAATCATATTAATGTGTAATTATTTACACAACCCACAATTTTATGTTAAAATCCCAAAATAGAAGTTAAATAGATTCATACATATTCAGTTACATCATATGAATAAGGTACATAAAAATTTCCTTTAAAGTAATAATGTTATCTACATGAGTAAGCCTAGACTAAAAGATAGACAACTCCATTCACCTGCCCAGAAAAAGCATAAACCTCCAGGAATATAGGTAGTCTGATTCAAAGACTCTCTACCCAGAGAAACATTACATAATAGGGAAGAAAATCCATCTTAACTCTCACACCTAATATATAAAAAAATTATTCAAAAACTAAATTGAAGCTAATAACTTCAATTATAAATTGATTTTAAGATAAATTAAAAACAAAATTCTTTATGTAGTCTATGGTAGTATGTAATGCATGGATATATCCTAAAAGTATTTTAAAATTTTAAACTAAATAATACATAATATTCCAATTTATTAAAAAAATTACTAAAGATTAATATAGTTGGAAATAACCTTTAAAGATGTGAACAATTCAATTATATAATAATGATATAAATATTTATGAAAATTTCATTAAAAATCGAACTATAAACACTTTTATAAATTCCATCCTTAACATTATAAACATTCCATTATTTTGAATATAAACAGTTTTTAATCTTGACAATATAAACTCATTCTTTTTTATAATTATACGATATTTAAATTTTAAATATATGATATTATATTAATTATAAACAATTTATAATTGAATTTCTATTTTTTAAATATTTTAAATAATATAAATATCATATACTTAATTAATATTTTAACCTTGATCCTATTAATTAACAAAACATTTTTATATGGCCTTAATAATATCCAAATCAAATCCCATTTAATTTTGAGAAATTCAAAGTAATTAATTATAAATTAATCATAATATATACATTTTATATTTTGGACTTATTTCATATTTTATAACCCATTAAAAATTATCACATATAATTTCTAAATAAACTCTTTTATTTAAAGATCATAAGTTTTTTGATATAATTTTTTAAAATGTATTTCAAATGTTAACATTTAATATTTTGGAAAAAATAAAAGAAATAAATTATTTATTTAATTAATTATAAACTTTTTATAATTAATTAATTTATTTATATTGCATTTATAAATTAATTAATTCCAAAATAAAATTTATAATGATTTATAAACATTTAAAAACATTTAAAAACCATATATGTCATTTTATATTTTATATTTTTAATATTTTTAAAAATAATTTTGTTTACCTTTATGAAGAATCCATATTTTATGTAAGGGTAGCCTCCTTATGCATTTATACATAAACTTATCATACATGTATTCCAATTTTTGAACCATCGAATATAGTAAACCAATTTGTCAAATTTACACAACTTTTGGAAAATACAAAATACCCTTTGATAAAGAATTTATCCCTTCACCGCATAAAGTTTTCTCGCAACACCATTTGTTACTGCTATATAATTACATTTACATAGACTTAGGAAAACTGTGTTTTCCATTATGGTAAGCAATTAATTTAAAGGTATGTCACCCTCGTTACCCTTAAAAAACAGATCTACAAAAGGTTGATTATATGGTTAACATTACATAACCAGCTCATACAATGTTTTTACCTTTACACATACATTTACATGAATGGGTAATATCAGGTGACCCTTGTTTGGACTGATCAATATAAAGGGAAGATTGAATGGCCCTTATGTAGTTGAATATATGTATGTGTAAAGTGTTGGTTTCCCTAACAAATCTTAGCTGTGTAAGGGTATGGTCTTAGCTACCATTAGGTTTCCTATCTGTATAAAGAAAAACCCTTTTGAAAACTAAATTTATAAAATTTATCATCACCATAAAAAAATTTCTCTGTTTTGTGATTATTCATCATTTTAATGAATTATTTCTAAAATATTAAGCATAACCTATTCTGATATCACTAAAGGACTTAAATTACTCAACTAATAATTATTAGTAGTAGTGAAAGTAATTAAAACCCCATTGTTAAGTATTTCCATGCATGATGATATGAAACATGTGATAAAACTGAAATCATGAAATAAATAAAATATGGAATTCCTTACATCAAGGATCCAATGAATAATTATTTATCAAATTCAGATGATTTTGATAGAGATAAAAAAGTGGAAAAAAGTATCCCGCCTCAATAGGTATCCATGGGATGTACTAAATCATCTAAGGATTATATGGGGTTCATATTCTCTCTACGGTATTCAATTTCCTCAAATTTTAAAGGATGAATAATGAATATATCAAATATTCATTGGGAATTGTGGTCATTCATCAATAAATTAAACACACATCTATCACATAGAATATATTTATGTTGGTTATAGAAGATATTCATCAATAGTTTGAATTTTTTCATGAATTATCATGAGTAAATTCTCCAACCTATAAATGAATTTATCATATGAATGATTCACATACCATATGATTCATCTCATGAAATGGTATAATAAATAATATCTTTAAATGACACTCATTAAAATTTGCCTTTTAAAAGAGTTATAAAATCCAATTTATATTCCTAAAAAATCAATGTTAATTGAGTTGGTGATTAAAGGGAGGGTCCTTTTTAACAGCATTAAAAAACATTGATAAAGACTAATTTTATCATTACTAAAAAACGATGATAAAAGTGGTCTTTATTAGTACTAAGAAAGAACTAATAAAAGGGTATTTTATTAGTGATTTTTTATCACTATTAAAAGACCAATTTTATCAGCTCTTTTTAAAGTGGTGATAATTTTTTTTAAATATTTAAAAAAAATTTAAAATGTTTTCTACAAATAGAATGGGGGGTTTTAACAATTCATAACTCCCCTTTAAAAGTACTATGAAGCACCCTGCCTGCCCTCACACCCCCACCACCACTGTATGCCCTAGCCCCACCCCATCCCTTTAATAGTGCTAGAACCCCACTTTAATAGTGCTTCCATAGCCATTAAACAACACGCATGGCCCTACCACCCCTATGATTCGAGCTCGAAACCACCCACTGTTCTTTTGGATCATTTTCCACTCCTCTATATTTCTTTGATGTTGATTTCATGATATATCAATATATATATATATATACACATATAGTTATATTTATTTTTATATAGAAATATATTTATATTAACATAAACTTTTATAAACAAAAATGTAATTATTTTAAAATATATATTTAATAATAATATATACTTATTTATATTAATATATATATATTATGATATATTTACTTGTATAGTTTTATTTATATATTTATATATTAATATATGAATATATTTAGTTATAACTTTTTATCCATATATTTATTCGTATATTAATATATATCAGTTTTTTAATACATACACACAAAAATACACACACACACACACATTATATATGTATATAATTATTCATATGTTTTTATTTAAAATAATATGGATTTTTTTATTTTGAAAACGATTATATACTGAGAAATATATTTTATATGTAAATATATTTTAATTATTTATTTATAAATTTTACTTTTTTATGTGTGAATATATAAACAATATGTATATATTGCTATATTTTTGATTAAAAATAACAGTATTATATGAAATATGAAAAAAATTTATAGCCATAATATCAATATGAATTTAATACCTCAGAATAAATTCATTCCCCACTAAAAAAGGGAAAAAGACCCCCCTGAAATGAGGTGGAAATTCCATGAAATGTTTAAAAATTTAGGTATCCCGGCTTAGAACTGGGTTTTGGATTCCTTCTAGGCCTTTTTGGCCTCAAAAATGTAACAAAAGCTTACCATTTATCGTTATCATGTATATATCATTGAAGGAATCAATTTGATAAGATGTATAGCTCCAAAAGAAACCAGGATTGAATGTTAAGGCTGTTTGAAGTTTTAGTTATGTTTTTACATTATTTTAAATGGTTTATAATTTTTTGTATTTTTTTTCTGTCTTCAAATTATTATTAAATGACTATTAATTTATAATAATTAAGAAATTATTAATTAATAATACTCTTAAATTTTTTTAAAAGACATTTTCACTACATGTCTTATATATTAATTGTGAATTTATATTTATACACATAAAAAACATATTTTAAATATATATATATATTATTTATATGAATATAAATACATTTATAGATTTATATATTTTTAATTTATTTTTAATGAAACATATATATTTTGTAAATTTACTATTTATCAGTGCTAGTAACACAAGCTCTAATGAAGACAATCCTTTATCAGCTTTACTAAAAAAAAGTGTTGATAATGATACCCCATTTATCAGTTCTATTTTTGGCATTGTTAAAGGGTAACACTCCAAAAACCCATTATTGTTGTAGTGTGAGTTTGAATCAAAAAAATATATATAGACAAAATATTTAGTGACTCATTTGATTAAATTTTTTGACATAAATGTAATCTTATTTTATGCATACATCTTTATATACCATGCACATGATATACTCATGAATCATATACAAGCTATAGATTAATGGAATATTCCTTTAGAATACACTTATGACAACAAAAGTGTAGTATAAAATGCAAATATGTAAAATTAAAAAACTAATCACATTTCTTACACTAAATCAACATTATATTGGAATTTTGGGATCCTTGAGTTGATCATACAATTTGAAACTCATCAAAATAATTAGATTAGGAAAAATGGTCTAGGAAAATTGGGACGAGAATTATAAATCCATAATTTTGATGATTTCATGTAATTTTTTCAATATTATTATTTATGATCTTGGATGATCTTAAATATGTATTATCTTAGGTATTTTATTCTAGGTTTAAATTATTCCCAATTTTATTTTCCATAATCTCATTTAATATCATCACCATTGGATTACATATAAAAATGATATGAAATAAATGGTGAGTTATCTTTTTGGGAAATTAGATTTATCCCAAAATTTATCTTATACAAGGGATTATTGAATCACTATTAGGACATATAAATTATATTTGGAATATTAAAATGATATATTAATTACATCCTTAAATAAATTTATGTTTCATGGGATTTTAATTATGGGAGACACAACCTTTTTAGTTATTGGGCATCCAATTTTCACTAAAAATAAATTTACTTATTTGAGGTGAAAAATATCCATCTTCTATTATTATATAAAGATGAAATATTCTCTATAATTTTTATAAATTTATTAAGAAATATCAAATTAAATTTAGTAACAAAGAGTGTTTTACAAAGTGTATAAAAATAGAAAAAAATTAATTCATTTTAAATAACAATTCGAATCATGATGTGAAATGAATAATAAATTATAAAATTTATTAACATTAAGATTTATGAACAATTAAGAAGTTGAAAAATATTTAAAATGTATTTATAATTACATGGCTCAGTCTGAGGGTATAAATAGTTTAAAGATGGCCCTAATTCATAGAACAAAGTGATAGTAGCTTGAATAGGTAAGCCAGATTAATGACTGGGAATATTATCCTTCTCATATAATTAAGAAATAATCCAAGATTATTCTCAATGGTGAGCTAGAAATTACCCAAACATGGAGAAATGGAAATAGTGTGGTTGATTACCATACTTCTAATACACATTTGAGTATCTTTTTCTATAGTTTCTCCAACTTGGTGTGCTTTACTAAAGAGGGAAATAATATTGTAATCATTGATTCTCTTGGGATGAATTATTATAGACCCCATAACTAATTTTCCACTTTCTAGTCCAATTATATGATTATGTTTCTTTTCAATTTTAATAAATAAATAAAGGTTATTATTATTAAAGATAATTAACCACTTTCAAAAACTATTCACAAAATCAAATGAGGTTTATCTAGTCCCTTGATAATTTATTTCACATAAATAAAAAAAATTAAACTCACATCTTATTTTTTTTAAATAATATGCCTTCCACTATAAAATCACATTAAAAAATCATGAAACCCCCAAAAATATATTGGTATTAGATAAGTACAATATCATATCATAAACCCATTACCATTCATTTATTCAGATTCATCAACACATTTCATTTAGTTTCAATTAATCATAAAGATTTCTTATTGCTCACAAAATATACGGAGTCTCATTTTTTTCTGGGGAAGTATGTATACTCTTTCTTTGAATACATTATATCGTTAATATTAATATATATGTTTTATTTTTTTTCTTGTTTTCTATAATAATTGAGTTAAAAATATATCCTCTATGAAATAAAACCGAGGATTCACTATACCCAAGTCCAAAACAACACATATTTGGTCAATAAAATAATCTACAATAAAGATTTAAGGGATAAATATGGTAAATAAAACTAAAGATGTAGTATTGCATAGCGCTAAATACTAAACATTAGGCAAATCCATTTTTTGTGCAGCTAGTTCAATACATTTGTCTATTTTATGATATAAAAATTAAATTTAAAATGACAACACAACTTAGGCTAAAATTAATGGTCCCAAATAACTCAATCTCATACCCATAATCAAAATTAAATTTTTGGTGATGTTTTTATTTTAAAAAATAATAATAAAGTAAATGAAAAATAAAAATAGATAATCATTAAACCCATTATTTATACTCAAGATATCAAACATACAAAGCTGATCATGGCATTAAATTTATTTAATAATCATTTTCAATGTTCCAAAATTGCTTTATCACATGCAAGGATAATGATATTTAATTTTCTATTGTAGATTAATTTTTTTACAGAAAATGTTAGATTTTCAACCCTAATATAGAATGAATATACCCTCTATTTGAAATAGAATAAAAAAATTTAGAAAGAAGTAGAATATTTGGGGTGAATTTAGAGAATTAAATATTAAATTAATTTATGGGATTTTTTGAGTATGGCCTTTAACTACATTGTTTTTTTATAATTACAAAATATTTTTGTTTTTATTTTTTATAAAAAATTATTTTTATAATTTTGTTGTCTTTATTTCATCTTCTTATGATTTTTTCCTTAACATTAATTTTTTTAAACACCTTTTTCTCCCTTTCTTACATTTCCCATTTATACTTATATATGATAATTAAATTATATTGTAGCCATACACCATAATCCCATACATGATACCTCATAAGTCTAATGCTTTACCAAATTAATTGAAGTTCTATTTGGGACACCCATAAAAAATGTTCCCAATATATGTTTTACACATTAAGGAAATCAATAATCAAAAATAAAATAATAGTTACCCATTTAAAGAAGATGGGTTTCATAACCGTGCTTCCTATTATAATAAAAGGAAATTTCATAGTGAAGTAATTTGAGGAATGGTAGTTAGGAATGTGTTACCACATAAAATAAACGGATCATAAACAAATTATATATATAGGCATATATATAGAATTTATAAGTGTTCCATAAACTTAAATAGTGAGATAAATTGTGTTTGAGAGATGATGTTCATAACTAGAAGGAAATGATGGCTTAGAGAGATAATTTACTTGAGGCCAAAGTTGACATATTTTTTATTTATCTTCTTGAATAATAAACTAATGTTAATAATTTACTTGATTAATATAATTTTTCATGTTTATTATTAATTTCATTTTTATTGTTACCATGTAATATTCAATTTCTTAACAAATTAATATCACATCAGACATTTAAATGATAAACGACTCATATGTCCAAAATCACACTAATAAGTTGAATAAGGGTAAATATATAATTAATTAATCACATTTAGAATGGTAAAATCTAAATAATTATCAAATTTATACATAAACTATACTTTTTTTAACAAACCATGGAATATGGTTTTGAAAAATTAACTATGTAACAATCCTTGAGACGATAGGCCATATGCACGCTTGGGCGGCATTTTTTAAAAGATTATGATAGAAGGAAGGTATGTTTTATTAAAATTTTAAAAGTTGAAAATTATATAATAAATATAATATTAATTATTTAAATACCATTACACATACCATTCATGTGATTCATTAATAAAAAATTAATCAAATCGCTTCATGAGAGAGCAGTCCTACATAAACATGAACGATAATATCATTAATTTAATGGATGATATGTCAAGAAGGAATATTATATATTACTTCAAAAAAATATTAATATGTCATTAATATAATATATAAATGTTATATTATTCTTTATTACTGTCCATGTAAATCATAATGGAGAAACGAATCACATTGCTTTAGGAGATTGTAGTTTGACACACACATGAGTGAGATTATCATATTCTCCATGGAATGTAAATTAAGAAGGTTTATGTGATATTAAAATGTAAAAAATAAAATTATATAATAAATATAATAAATAAATATTATATACATCATAATATGTAGTTGTGAAATGTAGTAACAAAAATGAATTATGTTGGTTCACGAGGTGGTAGTCCTCCGTACACACGATCAACAATTTTGATTCCCATTTGAGAGAGGAGGTGATGGTTTTAAGTCATAAATATGACATAAAAACACCAGAGTATAAGGAATATAATGAGTTTATAATATATAAATATTTTAATAATATTTTAATGAGGTTTACGAATAAATAAAATAAATCACTCGTTTAAGGACACCACCTCTTTTTCAGACAACATCTTTTGATTTAAACTAAAATCCTTCCCTTGATGTATTTATTAATAAAAATTGATTTTAGGATAGGGGTAGGGATGTAGTTTTGTATTTTGGGTAAATATTGGTCGAAATAATGGTTTTTGGATGTGTGGATAAGAGAGTATAGGTGGTGGCGTTTTATAAGTGTGCGATGGACATATGTGGAATTTTTGAATAGAATGAGTTCCACTCTTAGTTTTCTCATTCCAAAATGCACTGAAATAGACCATTTTATAACCTCATAAGATATAAATTTGAGATATGACCATAAAATAGGAACAATAAATTTTTTTTTTATTTTTTAACCCTTATCTTTTTAGGTTAACCTCATGTTAACGTGTTTTTACCTTAGGTGTAGTAAATAGTTTTTACTATTTTCACTATTCATTATGGTAAAATATTATGTGGAAATTATTAGAAAATATAAATTTTTATTATAAAAACTATAGAATATATTTTAACTAATTCTACTAAAATATGTTGATGAATTAAATTTAATATTAAACACACATACGTTTTGAAATTTTTCCCCAAAATTCTATTTTACGGAAAATAAGATCCCATCATAACTATATTACAAGTAATAATAAATAGATGAATTTAAATAAATAAATAAATAAATTAGATATATTTAATGTAAATTAATCATTATCAGGGGTTATACAATTTATTTAAATTGGATAAACTATATATGCACTAAAACAGTTTTCAGACAAAGTTGTTTTCAAGCTTAAAAATAAACGTAAACTAAAATAAAGTATAAATATCATTTAAATTTATTTATATTTATTTAATATAACTAAATATTACTTATTTTAGTTTTATATGAAATGAAAATAAAAAAGGTAAATAAAATTTTAAATGGAAATGAAAAATTTATAAAATTTACTATTTTCCATATTTACCGAAAGGTATTATTACATAAAAATTCAAACATTTAAGCATATATTAATATTGATATGATATTTTAAAAATTAATTTCTATATTTTAGAATAAATTTTATAAAAGGGGAGAAAATTAATTTTAAATTATGTTTTAAAATCATGAATAAACATCCTTTTAGAAAAATATAGTTTTTTTTAAAAGAATTCATTTTATTTCAAATGGTTATTATTTTATTTACAATAAATATAAAACCGTTAAATTTATTTTATACATGGGTAAGACATATAATTTTCAAAAATTAGTTAGTATTATTCATACCTTCAAACTTAACATATATACTATAATGTTCATGTTTAAATAATAATATTTTAATAAGGTATCATGTTTCGTTTATACCAGGTGATGTGTGTATCATAAGCTTTTGAAGAGGCTAAATTTATTTAAAAAGAAATATATCATAAAGAATTTGAGTATGTCATTCTTATCTCATAAATAATTTCTCCTTTGAAATTTTATATTATTTTTTATGGTGAAAATTTTAAAAGTTATATCTACTCTTTTTCCTCTTCAGGTTCCCATATTACTTCCTCAAACTTGTGGTGTCACATAATAAATTAACTAAGTGAGTTCCATTATTTTTTAGAACATTGTCTATACAATACAAAATATTCACTAAAAGCTTCTTTTATGATATTTTTTCCCACTTGGAACTATCTTTGGATTCAGTACAAGCAATGTGTCTATTATATACTTATTAAAGAGGGATTTGTGGAAAACAACATTTACTTGATATAGGTTAAGTGGGTGTGATAGTCATTATTCCACCACTCTATGGAGATTAACTATCTAAAAAGGGATTATGTATGTACTAATAAGATTTAACTTATATGAAAACCACATTAAATTCTTCCTCGGGGAAATATTAAGGAACACCTTATCTCCACCCTCAAACTCTACGTCTCATTGAAAGAAGTTTTCATTGTTTTTCGGTCGGAGTTTCATGTATTTCATGTGAAACTGAATCGTTTGGACCTTATTTTTCATTTATTGTGAAATATCAGGTCCCATAAGATATCTATCAGCAAATTCATCCTTGTATATAAGTGTCCTACACAGCATCCCATACAAGTTTGTATAATGTTCTATTTGAATGCTAGAGTAGAAACTATTACTATATGAGATATATAATAAGGAGATTCACTGATCCAAAAATCCTCAGAAATCCATTTAGTATGACCTCAATATATCCTATAGAGTTTGGATGGTTCTCTTAGAGTGACCCTCGATCTGAGGGTGATAAGTATTGTTGATATTTTTTTTACAACCAACGTTTCCTAAAGAATTATACAAAACCTTGTGGAAAATATCAAATATTTATTATACATAATTGAGTGTGTAAATATTTGAAATATTACCTCTTTCCTAATTTATATCTTATCATGTTGTTCAAAAGAGAAATATTCCTAGATAAAAATGAAATGTGCTAAATTTTTAATGAGATTGACTACCTCCCAGATGAAATTATTTACTTTAGGTGTCCTAGAGAGTCCTATTACAAAATAAATGGTTATGTTTTCCCATTCCCATACTTGTATTAGAAACAATTTAATCATAACCATAGAATTTTCTCACTCATCCTTGACATTTAGGCGTTAAATGCATCGAGATAAAAATTCTATAACATCCCTTTTCATGTTATTCAACCATATGTTTTTATTTAGATATATATATATATATATTTGAGTTTATTGAATTAATAGAGAAGTAGTAGTTATGAAAATCATCCAGAATATACCTCTTCAACTCTTGTTTTTTTGTGATGCATATATGGTTTCTAATCCTTATAACTCCATCTTATGCATAGTGGAACATTAAAATATTGACTACCTTTATTATAGCTCATAATCAAATTTATGGGCCTCCTTGATCCTATCAAGAATAGATTGTTGAGCCATTATTTAGAAAAAGGTGGATTAATATCATTTTTATATTCTTATAACTATCATCTTAACATATATGAATATTTCATACCTCTCAATTATCCTTGTTCAAAAAATGTTTATATCATTTAATCTTATGGAATTTCTCACAATGCTTTATTCCTTTAATGTTAATGGATTGAGTATTCATAGTCCTTTATCATCACTAAATACCTTTTCTGGAACATGTTAATCTACTTCTGTGTGAATATATATTTTAGTCTCCTGTGATTCATATATATTTCAGACTTTTCCCCATAGATATGATGTCAGTAGAACTTTATCACGGAGATCACTTCAGCCAACTCCATATCATGTTTTGGATAGTTCTAGAAACGAAATTTCTACTTACTTAAAGAATAGGATATCACTTTATCATTCTTCATTGGTACATATCCCAAAAAATTATTTTAAGCATTATTTTAAAACACAAAAAAGACCCATCTTGAGTCCAACATAAGTACTCGTGCAGTGATTAGCCAGTTTTTCAAATCATTAAAGCTATCTTCAGATTCCATGGTATAGAAATTTTTCACTCCTCTCCATGTTAGCTAGGTTAGTGTGTTTTTTAATAGTGAGTGTTTTTTTTAAAAATAATTATTAATAACCAACAAATACAAGGAAATTATAGAAATCTTTTATAAATGGTGGTATAAAGTAGTCCTTGATTTCCTTTGTCTTAAAAGGGTCTATATACATCCATTTATTGTGGACAATATCACCAAAAAAATACTTTCTTAATCCAAAAATAACATTTAACATACTTTGCATAGAACATTTTATTTCAAAAATCCCTTAGCATAGTATTAAAATACACCTCATGTTACTCTTTTCTCTTGGAGTATATCAAGATATCATCAATAAAGACTACCACAAATTTTTCAAGTAAATCCCTAAAGACTATGTTAATTAAGTCCATATATATTGATGGTTAATTAATGAGTCCAAAAAAGAATCACTATGAACTCATATTTTCAATAACATGTTTGAATGTTAGTTTTGGTGATATATTCCTTGTTCTCCTATAATTGGTGTAATTTTGAATGAAGGTCCACCTTTGAGAAAAACCAAGCTCTGTATTGTGGATCAAACATTTCATTTCTCCTTGGAAGTGGATACTTGTTGATATAGTGATTTTTTTGACTTAAGGATAATCAATACAGAGGTTAATTGATGCATCCATACTCCTGATTAAGAGGAATAGTTCACCCTACAGTGAAGCACTCAGGTGTAAAAACCCTTTTCAGATTCTCTGGTGACTACTTCTTCATTTATTACTATTCAACAATGGTCATTCTGTAAGTATTCTTGGATACTTGTAGAGATCTTTGTATATGTTTTATTGTAAACTCAACCTATTAGTTATGAGGAAGACTATGAAACTCTTTTGGGAATACATCATTATAATCCCTCATAATGGGAATGTATTTAAGAATGATTCACTCCCTTGTCTCAAACATTTGGGAGAGATATGATTTCTCATAAGAGAATAATTTCCATGATTGAACAAAATATTGAAGGGTACATTGATCCTCCTCCTTAAACATGTAAAATTTTGAATGATGACTTAGGTCATGAAGAGTGATCTCTTTATCTGAACAGTTGAAGATGGATTTATATAAGGATAGCCAATACATGACCAAAATAGCACCAAATGATACTAAAGTAATTATGATGATATTTATTGGGAATATTAAGCCCACAATCATTGAATGTGGACGAATAATATACATGGGGTTCATCCATCACTCCGCCCGTTGTTCAAATATGTAGCTCAGCACCCATATTTTGAGATGGTTTTTGAATAGTCCAACTAAAATTAAATTATATGAAAGAGTTCACATTACATGAATAAAAAATTAAGTTCACTATTATTATATGAATTACTAGCGCACCTATCAATGCATATTTTTTACCAAAGACCTCATCATTAGTGATATCATATTCCCCTACCTGATGCCTTGGAGTTTGTTATTAATGGTTGTCTCCAACAACCCATCATTTAGGGAATTATATTTAATAATTCCTATGTTCCTTATATTTAAAACACAAAATAACAATCATTATATAGATTTTAACAATCATTTATTCGTCCTCATTAATGGGAATATTCCACTACCTATATAAGAGATTAGCCCAGTTCCCATATATTATATAGTTAAAGTATCTTCCATTTCCCCTAATGCAGTTTTTGGGATTATTACTTCCAAACTATATATTTTTGGGATGTTGGTTTCTCCTTCAGCTATGAAATTTATCTATAGTTAGAATTGAAGTAAACTACATTTGATTTTTTTCCAGAATCACCAGAACAATAAGGTTCAAAAATATCAATATCAACATTGAGGGACTAATATACAATATCATCATAAATATAAAATTCATGAATTTCCATATATATTCATATATCAAGCTTAAAACCACTAATGAAAGGGTCCGCCTTAATTTTAATGATGATTAAAAAGATGGAGGAGAACTGTGAAAGCCTTGTGATGTTTTCATCATATGCCCATATAGATTATTATTATTTTTTCTTCATACTGAGAAACTACCTCTCCATTTTTTATTGGGGATTTTATAGAAAATGTTTATTGAAAAATATTTTGTTGACGTATTCCCATTCAATGGAATCAATATCCTATTTGGAATTTGTATTTTGATCACCGTCCACTATTGATATGCCTCACCCTCAATGCAATAAATGACCATCACAAATTTATATTCCTATATATACTTGATAATGGTGTATATCATCTAAATAGAGTCGACCCATTTTTCAATGATGGTGTGATTAGAGGATCCATTAATGATAGAGGGTATTTTTCAAATAAAAGCTTCGAGTACAACATAATCCTTTTTTGGAGGAGTAGGGAATTACCCATGATCCATTTTGTTATTCATAACTTGATCTAGATAATATGGTAACGAAACAATGTTCTTTGATCCCACACCGATGAGATTAGAAACATCACTGGGAAAATCACCACATTGATTATCCTTTCAGTTATTGACTTGGTTTCTCTAATTTTCCACAATTATCTAAAAGAAATAAAAACATTTTATGAGAATATTTTAATATAAGTAAGGTAAAATTACAAACATAAAAGGATTAACTCACGAATTATATGATTTTCCTAACTTATTGGACTCTTGGATTCAATATCAAATATCCATGGTAAAGTTTTGTATTAGGTTTTATAGCCTTACAATTCATTCATGTACTTCATAATTAATTTTAAAGAGTCAATGAATTTTACAAGCATGTATCATGAGGTTGTCAAACTATGTGTACATCAAGGCCCGTTTTCATTAAACCGGTGATGATAGAGTCCAATTCAATATTCTATTTTTCAAGATATTACCTCTAGGTACTTCTATTCCAGATCAATATCCACTTACAGTATTCAGATATGGATTTATTTTCTTGAAAACCACTTTCTCTATACTTTACTATGATTCCCAGATTTTTTTTCTATCCCTATACATATCCGTAGACTTGTCACTAGGGTTCTCATTAATGTTTTCTCATCTCATCATAAAGGTTAACTAAACCATTACTCTGATACCAACTATGGAGAACCAAGATTTTACAAATATTATAAAATGATTTTAAAACATAAATATACATTAATTCCCAAAAGGATCATAACGGTCTAATTTATTTAAGAAAATAGGTTTATATTACATTAAAATGAACATAAAACTGATAATCCTTATTTTTTTCTCCATATTGTGATTCTAAATCCATTTGAGCTCTTAAATCTTCATAAGGGAAACCAGGGGAAGACATTAAGAGTAATGTAAGGTAAAAATCCCAGTTAAGGAATAATATGGCAATGAAACATAACATGAGTGTCAAAGTTATAACATGATATCATAAAAGAGATGGATCATGAGTAATTTCATGGAACAATATCTTAAACAACATGGTATCATAAGATCATATAATTAGAGTAAATGTTTCAACAATATATAACATTACATAAACATGATTAAAGGAAAAACGCATAGACAATATCACATGGTGGACAAATTCTCATAAGGGACTGGGTTAACTCATAAATCCCAAACATGGCACCCCATGAGACTTAAAATTTACCCAATGTACTAGAGAAATATATGGGTATGCCCATCATAACATGTTCATGATATACATGTCACATATAAAGGAAATCAATAATAAGGAATAACATAATAAATAATCATGGAATGAAAATGGATTTCACCATCTTACCTCATATCATAATCAACCGAAATTTTATAGAAAAGGTATTTGAGAAATGGTTATAAGTCATGTATTAACACATAAAATGAAGGGAGAATAATATAGGAATATGTGTGAGAGACATATAAAATGAATTGAGAATAATTCTACAGTATTAATAGAGATATAATTTGTGTTAGAGAAAAAAGTTCAAAACTCGATGAAAATGGTGGTTTAGAGAGATCACCTACCTTGAGCTTGATTTGTCACATGCATAATTTATCATCCTGAATAACAAAAATTTTATAATTATTTAAATTCTTTTGACCCATTTTCATGTTTATTATTCCTTTTATTTTATTTTTTCCATATCATATTCAATTACATAACCAATTAATATCATGTTGGAGGTTTTAATGATAAATGGATCATATGTACAAAATCACTATGGTAAGTTGGATAACTTCAAAGTGATTATTAATTAATCATATAAAAAATAGTAACAGTGATATAAATATAATTTTTATATTGAAATTATACTTTTTAAACCAACCATGAAATATGGTTATGAAAAATTGAACTATGCTACAATCATTGAGATGGAATTCCATACATACACATGAGTTATGGTTCCATTTATTGAAGGTCACTATGCGAAAATGACCTTTTGCCACAACATATTTTCGACAGGGGCATCAACTTGTCGCAAATAATTAGTTATATTGTGATGGGAAAAGGGATCATGTCGCAAATTGTTAGGCACGATTTGCATGCCAACCCGTGGGAAGGGTATTTTCGACGGGGGGTGACTCCCAGTCAGAAATACCTGGGGGCAGTAAATACTATTTGCGACGGGGAGGCACCCCCCGTCACAAATAACTGGAAACGGTAAAAAGTCTTTGCGACCAGATATTCCCTCATCGCACAAATTGTGTCGAAAGGTCACTATTTGCTACAAAACCCATCAAAAATACCCTTTTAACCACCGATAGTAATTAATGCGGTCAAAGCTATTTGAAACATGTCCCATTACAAATACTACTATTTGCGATGGGGGTCCCGTTGCCAATAATCTGACCTATATATACCCCACCCTTTTTTTCATTATTCCTCTCTATTCTTCCTCTCTCTCACTCTCTCTCTAAACTCAAATTTTAGAGTTAAATTTTTTGGAGTTAATTTTTTTTACGAAGAGATTTTCATGTAATCTACATTTATAAGAAATCAAGTTTAATGATATTTATGTTATATTTAATTAAATATTTATATCATTTTTTATATTAATTTTTATTATTGTTAATTAGTTGTAAATAAAATAGATTTACATTGTTTTGTTATCAGTATTTTTTTGTAGTAATAAATGGAAATTATTTGTTCAATTTATTAATAATTAGTGGAAATTAGGAATTACTAACGATTATTAGTAATGAATGTAAATAATTAACTATATTTAGTAATTAGTAGCAGTAATTAGTATTAATTAATAGTAATTAAACTTAATTAATAAACATTAGTGCTAATTAGTAATAATTAAGAATAAATACTAATAATTAGTTAAAAATAGTAATGAATATCTATAATTAGTAACAAATACTAATAATTAGTAATAAATACTAATAATTAGTAATAAATACAAATAATTAGTAATAGTTAGTAAAAAATACTAATAATTAGTAATAATTAGTAGTAATGAGTAATAATTACTAATAATTAGTAATAAATAGTAATAAATAGTATAAATTACTAATAATTAATAAACATTACAAATAATTAGAAATTATTAGCAATAATGTGTACTAATTAGAAATAATTAGTAATAATTAGTTATAATTCCTAAAAATTAGCAACAACTAATAATAATTAGATATAATTACTAATAATTAGAAATAATTACTAATAATTAGTAATAATTACTAATAATTATAAAAAATAGTATTAATTAGCAATTAATAGTAATAATTGGCAATAAATAGTAACAATTAGCAACAAATAGTAATAATTAGAAATAAATAGTTATAATTTGCAATGAATAGTAATAAATATTATATAATAGTAATAATTATTAAAAAATAGTAACAATTACAAATAATTAGTAATAATTACTATTAATTACTAATAAATATTAATAATCGGTAATAATTAGTAATAAATAGTAATAATTTGTATTAATTAGTTACAATTTGTCTTAGTTAGTAATAAATAGTAATAAATATTAATAAATAGATATAAATAGTATTAATTAGTAATAAATAGTCATAAATAGAATTAATTAGTAATAAATAGTAATAAGTAGTGTTAATTAGTACTAAATCATATTAATTAGTAATAAATTGTGTTAATTAGTAATAAATAGTGTTAATTATTAATAAATAGTGTTAATTAGTAATAAATAGTAATATTTAGTAATAAATAGAATTAATCAGTAAAAAATTGTAATAAATATTAAAAAATAGTAATAATTATTAAAAAACGGTAATTATTAGTAAAAAATTGTAATAGTAAAAAATTATAATATTTAGTAATAAATATTAATAAATAGTAATAATTAGTAAAAATAGTAAAAAATACTAAAAATAGAAATAAATACTAGTAATTAGTAATATATACTAATAATTAGTAATAGATAATAAAAATTAGTAATAAATACCAATTATTATTAATAAATACTAAAAATTAGTAATAATTTGTAATAATTCATAATAATTAGCAATAATTATTAACAATTAGTAACAATTATCAATAATTAGTAATAATTAGGAATATTTATTTATAATTAGAAATAATTAGTATTAATTAGCAATAATAACTAATATTTAGCAATAATTAGAAATAATTAGCAATAATTATTAATAATTAGCAATAATTAGTAATAATTAGCAATAATTAGTAATAATTAGCAATAATTAGTAATAATTAGCAATAATTATTATTAATTAGAAATAATTATTAATAATTAGTAATAATTATTAATAATTAAAAATAATTAGCAACAAATAGAAATAGTTAGCGATAATTACCAATAATTTGCAATAATTAGTAATAGTTAGCAATAATAAATAATAATAAGAAATAAATATTAATAATTAGTAATAAATAGCACTAATTAGCCATAAATAGTAATAATTAGAAATTATTAGTAATAATTAGAAATTATTAGTAATAATTAGCAATAATTGGTAATAATTAGCAATAATTACTAATAATTAGCATTAATTAAATATAATTAGCAATAAATAGTAATAATTAAAAGTAAATAGTTATAAATTGCAATAAATAGTACTAATTAGAAATAAATAGTAATAATTATCAAAATTTAAATGAATTTGTAAAAAATTGATAGAATTATTATCTAATAGGGATAATTGTAATAAATTGTAAGAACTTGGCACAATTTCAAGTGGATTAACGACACTAATTTTTGTCGATGACTCTTCTCCTTTCAACAGTCACCGCCTGAAAAAATTATGAAAAATTTGATCCTGCGTAAGTATATCCACTCTTGTATGCATGAGATTCGATATTCATATGCAGGAACACATTTTTTATAATTTTTTATGGTGGTGACAGATAGAAGAAGATAATTCATCGATGAAAAGGGGGATATATTTTCCAACAACTCATTTTATTATTTAATATATTGAAAATTGTTTTAAAAAATTTCAGGTGTCTCAACATAATGATAAAATTGATAAGAGGCTATGCATTTTGAGTAACCAACCATCCAAAAGGGTTAAATTTAATAATACATATGTAGGGAATGGTTTTATAATTCATAAACATGAATATTGGGAATAAAAATAAATGAAAGATAGATTATTCTTAGGAGGATCTCATCATAGAGAAGCTGATGTTGATATTTATGGAATGCTGGATGAAATTATTGAAATGTGTTGTGTAGGATAAAATTATATAATGATGTTTAGATGTCGGTGGATGGATACAGAGAGAGAATTTCATGTTCACCCGACTCATGGAATCATTGATATTAAATATAAAAGTCTTATTTCAGTAAATGAACCATTTATACTAGCTCAACATGCATATCAAATTTATTACGCAAAGTACAGTGCTACTTCAGAAGACTTGAATGATTGGTGGAGCATAATAAAAAACAAATTTCCAGAAAACCATATTACTCATAGTCAATGTGGTCTCACTGAAGTGCTGGGAATTGAAATTTTTCAAGCTACTACTGAAAAATCCAAATTTTTTCACAAATGGACATGAATATCGATGATAAAACCCCACTATTAAGGGTTGGTGGTGTCAATGAAGTTAATATTGTTAAAAATGATTTTTAAATGGTAAGAGATGATGAAACTAAAAACTCATATGGATATTGATGATGCCAAGGAATAATATGATGTCACTAACATCGTCATATATAAATATGATGATGACGGTGAACCTTGAAACAGTTAAATATAGGTTATAATCATATCTAATATATATATAAGAGTTATTTTCAAATATTTTCTAACAAAAATAATTTTTGTGTTTTAGAGGGATGTTGATTTATTTCATTAGTTGTGGGAGGGTGACCTACCTTTGGGTGAGGATGATTTGGTATCATCTGCCCCTCAGCCAACATGCGGTTTAGGGGTTACGTGGAGGTGGCATGGTCTTGAATGACTGATGATTCCTGAATATATCCCGAAGTGACTTCCATGTCATGGTTTCTATCCATGCATGCATAGGTATGGTAACCTATGTATTTTAGTTAGCTTTCAATAATTTTTTTATATACTAATTTTTTGATTATTTGTTCTTTTTTTCACAAATTTGTGCATATAAATGTTGGAAAGGGGAGTACTATATTGCATAATAACTTTTTTCAACCATGGATAAAATTGCAAAAAATTCCCATTGATGTACAGCTCAACATGTTCAAACATTAGATTGTACATAAATAAATAATATTTATTTTGATATATAATTCATTAATAACATGATATTATAAATTATTTGTAGGGATTATGATATCCCTTCAATGATATAAAGTGTGATGCTCTCCACGCGGCATTGGAGGTGTCTATGTGTGACCATTTCCATTAGTTTTTGAACAATTTGAGAAGTATGTTCATGAATAAACCAAGAGTGGTAGTATTTGATAAGTCATGTAGATCTAACCAACCAGAGTGCATTTAATCTCACGTTTTGTATGGATTATATTTACACTAGTTGGGTGGGGATTTTATAGTAGATATTAAATGGGCTGATAGAACCGAGAGAGACAGGAGGTGACACATTAATGGGGTAACCATACATTCAGTATGAATAAAGAGCATCTGGTAAGTAATTTGTTAAATATTTTATATAACTTTATATATAAACAGGTTATTTTAAATTCATATAGGCAGTGGACCTTCCAGATATTACGGAGTACAATGTTTATCAGAATATGTATAGTGATCTAGCCACGGGAGGGATTAAAGGTGATCACTAGTGTCATATTGTGGTCAGTATTAATTTTTTCAGTTTGAAAATTAACCACATATAATATTTTTACTATTTTAATTTCAAATTGGAACCGAAATAGTCATATGAGGCCACGAACTCTCAAAAACAGGCTGAGAGTCAGAATGAGATGGCTGATCAGACTAGTTCCCACCATTTGAATGAGGCAGCATAGATGCAGGCGACCCTGTAAACCTTGAAGAAGGTTAGAGTGGTTCGTATCAGCTCTCTATTGACTCTAGAGACTTATTTTGGTACTACTGTGATGTCAGCATCCATATTGAGAGGATCTCATGGAGATGAATTTCCACTTGGATCACTGTATCAAGAGCAATTATGAGCTCCAAGTTATCTTATAGAGTGATTGCATAAGGAGTAAGAGGAGATGCGGCAACACCACCAATAGAACAAGGAGGGGTGCCAATGACAACAACAACAATACGAAGAGTAGATGCTTCGATGGGACCAACAACATTATGAGGAGATGATGCACATGCACCGTCTAACTCTTAGTTTAGGGATTGAGTTTTTTCTACCATCTCCTTGACATCATCCACCTCCTCCTCCTCCTCCAGAAGACCATACCCCCCCAATGGGTTTTTTCATGTAAAAAACATTTAAATACAAAGTTTGTTGTAATATTATATATTTATATTTTCAATCTTTAATATCAGTGCGAATATTTCATAATTTAATATTTTTATTATTTTATTATTTATTGTTATTATAATTTTTTAATATTTGATTATTTTTCAAATAAAAAGAAATAATTTATTTTTTTTATATTATTTGTGAATAATGAGAATTTTAATATTAGATAATTTTTTTATTATATTAATATTATTAATATTATTTTTTCATAAATATTGCTATTAATAATAAAATTATTATATTATTAGTATTATTTTATTCTTAATATTATAATAATATAATTTTTTTAAATTATTAATATTTGTATTATTATTATATAATATAATATTATTTATGTTAATATTATTAATATTATTATTATCATTTAACATTAATTTATCATAATTATATTGAATATATATTTTTTATTTTATTTTTTATTTGCGACAAGACCTTTTGCGACGTGTTCCCATCACAAATTGATTATAGATTTTTAATAAAAAAATTTCAAGAAGAAACGATCCCATCACAAATACTTTTTTGTGATAGAACCATCACAATATGTTATATATATATTTAAATAGAGAACTATTTGCGACGGGATCCCGTCGCAAATAACCCATCACAAATACCTCAAATTCCAGTAGTGGATGATGATTGAAAGACGATAAGAGTTATTTTACATTTATTGGAAAATAATTATATTGTAAATATCTAATTATTTAGTTAAATTCCCTTATACATACCATCTATGTGATTCGGTACTAAAAATGAAGCACATCGCTTTTTGCGATGGTAGTGCATTGTACACAAGAATGATGTTATCATCTATTCAATATACTACAAGATAATAATGTAAATTACATAATATATATATATATATATAATAATTCATGAGTATAATATATAAATATTAAATTATTATTTATTATGTTCCATGTAAAGCATATGAGATAAATGAATCAAATCTCTTTGTGAGGCGGTAATCCGCCACACACAAAAGCAAATTTATCCGATTATATATGGAAAAGAATGTAATAAGGTATATATGATATTATAATAAAATATGAATAATTATATAATAAATAACATATATAAACATTATGTACATCATTATATCCAGCTGTGGGAAGCAGTGATGGAAAAAGAATTACGCTGGTTCTTGAGGTGGTAGTCCATTAAACAGATGTTCTGCAAATTAATTTCCCATTTGAAGGAGGAAGAGATGGTTTTAGGTCATTACATAAACCTAAAAAAATCTCAATATATCGATGATACTAAATTTATTAAATAACCACATTTTAATAAAATTTTATGGAGGTGTAATAAGAAATAAAATAAAACTCTTGGTTAAGGACATTACCTATTCTTCCAACTACTTATTTCTGTTTAATCCAAATGCCTTCCAAGGATATATTTATAAAAACGTATTCTAAGATAATGGTAAATAATTCATTATGTAATTTGGGTAGATATTGGCTGAAAATCAGTTTTGGATGTGTGGAAAACTGAAGAGAGGGGTGGACTTTTTTATGTGGGGTCAAGGGAACACTTATAATTAATGAAATGAAATAATTCAAAACATGTTTTTTTCATGCCGAAATGATCTAAAATGGACCATTTTTGAAACTTATATGGGATAATGTCGAATTATGATCATATAATTGGAATTATACATGTTTTGTGTTATTTTTAACACTTAGAATATTTTTACTTAAATTGTATTAAATTATTTTTACTGTTTTAAATTTCTATTATGTTAAAAAATTAAATTAAACATATTATATAATATAAATTATGAAGATTAAAAATATGGAGTCTATTTTAAAAAATAAAATCACATATGTGGTAGAGTTAAATGAAAAACTAAACCCACAAACGTTTCGAAAAAAAGGCCTTCAAGAAATAAATTTTTATAGAAAAGATGATATCATAGTAACTATATGAAAAGTATCATAATTATATGAATTTAAATTAATAATTAAAAACATATAATATATACATTTAATGTAAATTATTCCTTATTTGGGGTTATTTTAGTTATATAAAATGTATAAAAAATATACACATTAAAATAATTTTCATAATCTTTTTAAAGCCTAAAAATAAAATAATAATAAAATCAAGTATAATGTTGATTTAAAAGTAATTAATTGGATTTAATATTAACAAAAAATAATTATTTTATTTTTAAACCAAATAAAAATAATAATGGTACTTAATTTATTAAAAATAACTCAAAATTCTATAAAATTATATATTTTCACTATTATCTAAAAATTAATATTTTCTAAAAAATTAAAACATTACAGCATAAGATAATATCAATAATGTGAAATAAAAAATTAACTTTTTTAAAAATATTTTTTCTAAAATTTTTAAAAATTAAATTTAAATCATGCGCATAAATTGTGACTAAATTACCCTTTAGAAAAAATCTATTTTTCAAAAAAGTTTCATTTTATTTCAAACGGTTCTTATCTAATTTATAATCAATAGATAACCTTTGAATTTGTTTTATATTTTTTAATATATATAATTTTGATAATTTATTTATTCATATTCATACCTCCAAATATTAAGGCTATGTTGTAATGGTAATGTTTAAATAAATTTTTTTTAATAAAGTATCATCTTTCATTTAAAGATAGTGTTGCACGAATTTCCAGCGATTGAAAAAACATGATTTATTTAAAATGAAATATATCATAATGTTTGAAGGTGTTACATCTATAAGTTATCTTTTAAAACCACTTTTTATACAACCTATAATGTGAATATGTTGGTTATTCTCCCCTAAAATTCATGGGGTTCAACTCATTATTTTTTATATAGTCATTATTCACACATCAACTATTATTAATCATTTAGTAAAAAAAATTTAAATCTTTTTAATCAACTAAATTCTACAATATTTTTTTTATAAATCTATTAATTTTAAGAAAAGACTATTTACCCCCACTCATGTCCATTTCCATCAATCATATTTGACATAAAAAGGTCACCTTTATTAGGGATTAGGATCTTATAGTAATAAATTGATCATTTGGGCTCCATGACAAACATATAAACCTTGTGGGTCATTGGAAATTGGGTTTGAAAATTGGAAATTGTGTGGATAATTACAAATCCTAGAACCTTTTCAGCATTAAAATCTTACAAAAAATATACATTATTACACCATTTAATAACAAAGGGGTTCACTAAACCAAATACTAATAAATAACAAAAGAAGGGTAAAAAAGAAACATCTTTTTCCTTTTTCATCAGAAGTAAAAAACAAACAAATAAAAGAAGAAAACAAAAAATATGTCTATTTACAACCCAAAAGGTTCTTATTTTAATGTTGTTAGCTCTATTTGGACCCCCTCACTTATATAGTCTTTTCACCTTCATATATTGGATAATTCAACTCATCTTCAGTTCCATTCTAATGGTATTCTTTAATGATTGTATTTATCCTATGACCATTGGCCTTAAATTTATGAACAATAATGAGATCTTGAATATTATCAAATCTATGGGGGTAGTCAGGATTCATAATTTAGCTACTCATCCATAATGATTACAAATTATCTAGGTGAAAATGAAGTTTGAATGTGTAAATGTGCACATATATTACAGATTCAAAATATTTGACTTTCAGTATAATATATTTAAATTTTTGAACCCCATATTTTTTTATCATTGAAATTTATAAGATTCCCTCAAAATATATTAACATTCACTAAAACCTAATTTACTCTTTTATCTAGCTAAGGGATTTCATTTTTTTTGAATTTCCCAAAAAATACTTGTGCTCATGATAAATTGTTCAATGGATATATTTTATATAAAACAATTAATATTGTGATATTCCCAGGATGGTTTTTATGTATTTTTAGGTGACTAATTGGAATGTAAGAGATTCATTGGCTAATAATTACTATTGTGGTTGATAGTTTTTTTCAAGAATTTTTTTTTCTTTTCCAATTCATTGAAATTGATTAGACATTGGTTTGAGTATGGTAAGACATGGAAACATTGTTTGAGGTTTCATAGTTGACCATGAGGGATTAGAAGGTAAGGTTGTATAAATGTGTTCTATAGCCACTAGAAATTTCCAAAAGACTTCTATATTGATAAAAGTTGTTTTTTGAGGAAGATAATCATATTTTGGTGATAATTACCCTTAATAGTGTTTAATTGAACCCATTTGGAAACATAATCCATATAAAAATTGTTATAGAAATATATCATAGGTCTTGATATGGGTAAAAAAAATTATAAATAAAAATAATTTTCACAAATTAGAATGGGATTAAGTGTTATTTGTTTTTTAAATAGATGGATCCTAATTAATTACACAGAGGGAAGATTTGGAAAAATTTATAGGAATAACTATAGCGGGTAAGCTAAGATAAACCACTTTATAGAAATTTTAATTGGTTTTATTTATCGAAAAGGGGAATCTAGATGTCTCTCTATATAAAAAGTAAAGAACTACAAATTTCTCATCCTTTGGGAACCATCTCCTATTGAATTTATCAGAAAAAAATAAAGAGTCAATGTATCATAAAAAATACTATTTGAAATTATAAATGGATATAATCTTAAATTTTGTTCCTAGTTATTTTAGCATAATGCCCATTACCACATAGTTTTGTATATAAGAAAACCACATTCAATCACTTAAAGAATAGTTATACTTATTTGGAGATGAATTGGACATAAAATGTTAGTATGAATTATATTTGAATTCCATCAATTAGTGGTTGTTATCCACCACTTTTTATACCCTTATCCCTTTATTAGTAGGTATAATTATTGGAATAGAAGGACCCACATAATCAATATGGCCCCAGTATTATATTTTTGATATAAGTATTTCAATTATGAATGCTTGATGAAAATAATGATGTGTGGTCCTAAGAGATGAGATATCAAATTATAGATGGAAGAGATAACAATAATAAATTCATTATGTGTTGTGGTATAGTCAATTTTTTCTCCATTGAATTATTTTCTCATATATGTAGTGAAAAATTAAGTTTTTCTTACATTTTCTCTAAGAAAACACCTATATAAATGTCTCTCACATGACATATACTTTGAAAAGAGTGGTCACAATAAGGATCATTCATGATGGGTAGAGATATATGGCAGGATCCGAGGATTAATAAAGATTCACCAACGATCTCAATAGAAATAATTGGTAAACCATTGACAAGAAATTCTTAAAGGGGCTATGAAATGGAGTTTAAGTTCGTATTTAATCTTATATATTAATTAGAATTCCATATTAATGAACATATATCTTTGAGATTTTATATATAAAGAAGGTGATATATGATATTTACATTGAATTATTTTCATCTCAATCCCTTTACAATTGATAATATTCCGATGTAACAAAAATCCATTGGCATAAAATGAATTTTTTCTCAATTTATAATCAGATTTTCATCGTTAAATATTTTAAAAACTATAACAAACAACATAAAAATATATAATATGTATCCCTAAAATAGATAATTCATTCATAAATATTAACAATCACTCCCCTACAATGTAAGATAAAATACCCATCATGAATCATTTAATGCTACCAAAAAGATATTAGATCCTTAAGGGAATTAATTTGATTGAAAAGGAAAAAATAAAAGTGTTTATTTTTTGATAGGAATTTTTAAAAAAACATAATTTTATTATATATATAGTAACTATATATAAATTAGTAGAATTATTTCTTCACTACTCCCTCAAGAACATGATTGACAAACAAAAATAGTGAATGGACTTTCTTAATAAATGAGATTAATATTACATAATATATGAACACTATAAATCCAAAACTCACCATTGATTGGAGGTGGATTCCATTACTATTTTTTATCATAATAATTCCCGATTTATTAAAACCCACTTGAATTGCGATTATCCACTCACTCTAATCCATAGAGTAGTTAGTACTAACTTTCAATAACTTTATTATTTAATTTTACCCATCCTATATAGGATTAGTCCTGAGTATCCATTGGGGTTATTGGGATGGTTTAGAATATATTTTATGAAAAATACTATGGGTACCAATGAGTGAGATAATTTAAAGAATATCATAATAGTCCATCCAATTTAATAATTTTTCCTATTTATGGAATTAAGAATAAATATCTCTTAGTTGGAAAAGAGAGATTAAAATAATAAAATAAGAAGGTATTGGATATTCAATAAGAATACATAAATATGTAAGGAAGGTAGGACCCGAAGATCAAGAATAAGAATGTCAAAATTTCAAAATAATGATTGTGGGATAGAATAAGACTTGTTTGAATCTTTCGACATTCCATGTAGAATTATTCAATTAGAAAATATTTTTTGGCCTCTAAAGTAGTACTATTAGTGATATTAATGGGTATAGACTATAATTTTATAATTTATATAAAGGATTAACTGATTAGTAACCCTAAAAAATATTCATACACTAATTAAAATTTTATTTATCCTGAGATGTTTTTAACATCTTTTATTCAACAACCAACGTTGTAAATTGTATTTGAATATTTTTCTTGTATATTATTCAATTAATGATATAAAAATAGTTATATTCCTTGTCTAATATCAAAATAACAAGGAAAATAAACCACTAATAATTTTTATGGCGATTCTTCAATAATAAATATGAAAATTCATTTTTTTCACATTGATTATTAAATTATCTTTGTGATTTGTTTCATGTTGGTTATTAAATAATTAACATAGAAAAACATTATTATTTTAATTAGGGGTCTAGATTAGTCATTTTGGGTTCATTCGTTCATGTGAAAACCTTTTTGTTCTCTTACAAGGTGATCCCAAACCCTTCCACATTTGTTCTATAGCCTTGAATATTTTCACTCATTAATTTTTTTCCTCAAATATCTTTATTATTAAATAAATGTCCATGAATATCATTCATTTAGAATCCACCATTATCATCCACCATCACTCATTATCATCCACAGTTTCCCCTTCTCTCTATTGGTTTGCCCTTCCCAATCATTCTAATTTTTATTTCAATTTATGGTTTGTGACTATTTTATGAATTATCCATGAATAAAATGTTTTATATTTTTGTTTTTGGTTTCAATTTTCCTTTGACGATGGTTTATCTTTGAGTGGAAATCCACCCCAATTTTCCATCATCACATGTTTTTTGTCATTGCTTGTGCCTTTTTATCATTAGTATATTTTACTTAATCATCCTGATTACAATATTAATTTAGGGCATGTCTATTGTTTTTATTTTCCATGAATCCAGGGCACTAGAAAATGTATCCATGGTTTTGATCTTCCATTGATTTTTCTTTATATTTCAGTTGGAATCCATTATTGTTATCCACCATCAGTCGTCGTCGACTATTGCATGTGACTTCTTCTAGATAGTGTAAATGTATCAATCATACCAGTTCTGATATTAAATTACTACTTGTGTTTATTTTTTAAATTTTATATGCATCCTAATTATTTTCATTTTTATTGTTCATTCTAATTTTACATTGATGTCTCCTAATCTTCATTATTTGTATTTTTGGTTCTAATTATTCCCACATCCTAGGTATTTTTAAATTGAGAAATAATGATATTGAGATTAATGTTTTTGATTTTTTATTAAATAATGATAATTAAATATGCTCAAAGTTGTATTTTTTATAAGTTTTATTATTATTTTTTTTCTTTCAAATAGTATTTTGTATTATTATTATTATTTATAAAATTAAATTCCAAATTAAATCATAAAATTATTATTATTTTCAATTTTTGTTATTTTCTTATAGTTAATAATGATTCAATGTTGGATTACTGCAAAATAAACATCTGAAGAATGCGATGAGGGTGTGGATTCATTTTTGGTGTTTTCTAAATCAAATTTTCTATTGAATAGTGTGTTTTAATGTGCATACCTGAAATTTTTAAATATGAATATATAAAATAAAGAGATCAATGATCATCTAATTTTTCATGGTTTGAATATAAGTTATATCCCTTAGATTTAGCATGGTGAAATTGGGAATAATTATATATCTATTGATGATGATGATTTTTAAGATGATATGTCTCGTGAAATTTCACAAATAATTCATGATATTGAAGAATATATAGTTGATAATGAACAAATATTGGACATCTATATAGTGATTTTGAGAATCCATTGTATCCATGTTTTAGAGAATTTATATTTTTTTCAACCATATTACGATTACATTACTTGATGATGAAAAATGGATGGATTGGAATGATTTTTATAATGTTTCAATTGCTATTGAAAGACATATTTCTTAAAGAGAACAATCTTTCAGATTCACATTTTAAACAGAAGAAAATATTATTCTTGATGGGTTTTGTGTATAATGACATACACACCATCCAAAATGACTATGTTCCAAATAGGAAAGAATATGAATATATGTCAAAGTTTCCTAAAAATGGGAGGTCATGAAATAAGTTGAAATAAAAATAAAAAGATAATTTAGCCGTAATTGAGACACCAACCAAGGTAATTTGATATATTCCTATAATTAATCACTTGAAACTTTTATCTATGAATTAAAATGATTTAAAATTATTAATATGGAATAAATATTAGTGGATATGTGATTGAAAATTACATCGTCTATTCTATTTTCCATAGTAGAAGAAAATGGACCAATAGTTTCTAGAATTTATAAATGAAGTTATAAATCTTAGACTTGGACTATTCACAGATAGAATGAATCCATATTGAATACTTATTAGTGAACGTATTTAATGGCATATTTTATGGGTAATTTACAAAATATCTACTGAATTTTATATGAAGAAAAATTATTTCATGTTGAGTTTAATGATATCTGGACTAAAATAACAGAATGTTGACATTGATGTTTTGTTATCAATAGTAAATGATGATTTTCAACTTTTATGAGAGGAAGGTATTAGGGTGTATGATTTTTATAAAATTGAACAATTTTAGCTCATGAAATGATCATGTTAACTTTAAATAACATCCATGTATATGGAAATTAGTTTGCATATAGTGTTAATGGGCATACATATTTTCCAATTGTGGACAAAATGATTCATAATTTCTATTGCAACATGGGAGAAAAATAGTATACATGGGTCATCATAGTTTTTTTTCTATGTATCACTTTTATAAAAGATTAAAAAAAGGCTCATAATAATTTTGAATCCTCCAATTTTTTTTTCCATTGATCAGTATATTGAGAGAGTGAAAAATAATATTGTCACATTCTGAACGAAAAAAATCATTAATGATAAAAATATTTTTATGTGACAATAAATATTTTTGGAGATTATATATTGGAGATATCATGAGATCAAGCATAAAATTGATTTCATGCCTCGAGAAATTAATATTTTTGATACTTTTTTAGAGAATTGAAGGATATTAATATAAAGACTAAAGACGGGTTGAAATCGAGATTTTACTTACTCGTAATGGGAGAATGTTTGGAGTTAGCTACAAATCATGATAGAAGGTGTACGTACTATCTTCCATCTTATCATAAATTTTGAAAAATTAATAAAACTTGTTTTTGTAAGTGTCTCACTGGTATAAAAGAGCTGTAGGGTTATTATTCATGGGATAAAACTATTTTTTAATTAAAATATTTGTAGTTTAATGGAATGAAATATCATTATTTTTATGATATTATGTAATTGATCCTGATGGTTTCATTTCACTAAATAATTACTTTCTCTTTTAGAATTGCTATCATGAAGGTGGGTTATTTTTTGAAATCAATTTGTAACAAAGTTATTGAAATGAATTCATTAAAAAAATATAGAATGATGTTGTATCTATACTTTCTCAAAAATAAATATGTTTTTGTCCATATTTATTTTTCATGTCATGGTTTATATAATAGATCATTTGGTGCGAGAAATAAATATTTTAGTACATGAATATCCACATTGGATAATAATTTTTGAATGATATATAAATATCTTGAAGGGATATTTTATGAATCGATAACAACCTGAAGGCTATATTATTGAGAAATATATTTCTTAGGATACTTTAGTGTTTAAAAAAAGCTATTTATTATCAATGGAGAACATTAGTTTGACTGAATCTCGTAATGAACATGTCAATTATAGTGGAAAGGTGATTTTAGGGTTGAACATAAAATCATCAACATTTAAAAAAATAAATAAGATATATTGATATATCTTTAATAGCATAGATTATTCTCATATATATATATATAATTTCATATTAATATGTTAATATAAAATTATCAAAAGAAGAAAAAAATTTGGATTATTAATGATAATAAAAAACTTTTTTCTTTCGGTTTAAATACACTACGCATGGTAGATCAGATGCATCAGAAACATTGAGATGATTGGTGGGTGGTTCATGTTTAATTTTGATAACATAGTTCCAATATAGAAATAATTGAAATAAATTTCAAAAAATATATATATTAGGATAATAAAACTATGGATTTAAGTAGTAGTGTATTGGTGTTCATAGAATAAATGATTTTTTAGTGCCAAATAAAAAACAAATGTCTGCATCAAGGGAATAATATAGATGAATTTATGAAATATGAGAGGTTCATTATATTAAATTTCAAGTTCTAGTGTTTAACTACATATGGGATATTGATAATAATAGTCTCATACATGATTAATTTTATATGACATTAGTTAATTTAAAATTATTGGAATACATATAAGATCCCTTTTTGAAGGAAACACATTAAAAACTAATTTAGTATGTTATTCATGGAAACTAGTTTTCTATCTTATTGAGTAATTTCATAATATTATAGGTAAAGAATATTAATTTGATATTAACATTTTTATATTTCATAAAAAATTAGATATATTTGTGTTATTTTGTTTATTAACACCAATATTATAACTAATAAGTTAAATTGTTTGATAATATTTGTGTAATTATTTTATTTTACAGTGGTTACCCATACTGAATTTTTTTATTTATTTATTAATGTAAAAATAATAAATTTTAGTCTAACAAGTAATATAAATTTTTTTTAAAAGTGTATATTTAAAGTATAATCTTTTTTTTTAAAAAGGGTAAAATACACCAGTAGATTTTCTCTTCTGACATGCCATTTTTTGATTTTTTTTTCATTAATATTATTTTATTTCTCATTAATGTTGTTATAATTTTAGTTAATTTTTTTTAAAATATGAGTAATGATGTGTTTTTTATTTTTTTACATTATTGATAATTTTTCTTTTATTATTTACCTTCATTTTTCATTGTTGTGTTTTTATATTTGTGTACTTAATTTTTGTTATTCAGAAAAAAAGTTTGGATTATTTTTTACTCTTATATGAAATTTCATCTATCATTAAAGTTTTTAATATTATATTTAAGTATTTTAAAGAATATTAATAAAAATATGTTTAGTTTATTTTACTTATTTGTGATTTTTTTAATTTTTATTAAATTTTATCCGCAATAGTTGAATATGAATATTAGTGTACTAATCATTTGTTACTTTGATTTTAAAGATAATGGTAGATCAAACATCTAATAAACCACATACATATAGGGAGGACCTCACACTTAATTCTGGGTAGGACCACACACATATTACTGTTGATGTGCATCATTATCCTTCTACATAAGAGACATCTAATTCTACAAGGGAAACCTAAGTTTGATGGTTGGTAAATGTGTACATAAAAGTTTTAAAAAATTAATATTTTCTCATAGACAAGACCATTGGATACAAATTAATTTTTATGATTAAATATTTATATGGGTCTAAATAAAAAATAATTTAATCCTTTTATTACATTACATTGTAACATCCAGAGTTTTTTTAGTTGGGTTAAAAATCACTCCCGATTTAATTATGTCAAAGGGTTCTGCCACCTTTTATCCCTTCAACCAGATCTGATCCCTCTCCCCCTATGGTGGCCCAACGTTAGTTCCGTTGGGTGTGTTATATTCATAGCTGTAAAGATAACCTCACATTCCCTTCATATTTTTGTTATCTTCAGCCATCATAGAGCACTAATTTTGTTTGAGTTTTTTTGCTCTATTTTATGGGTATATGATAGAAAATCAAATCTAAAATAATATTCTATGACTTAGAGATCAACAATGAATGTTCCTACATATATGGTTCTATGTTAGTCGGTGCATTTCTTGTTTTCTGTTTTTTAGATGTTTTGGTGGTGTGTCTTTTACCATGATTTTCGGTATTTTATGTGGGACACAATTATATCTATTTCATTAGATTAAACTGATCATGTTACCTATGTGATGCTGTTGGTAATTCCATATTCCTTTTACTTTTGACCAAGGCTTGGTTAGAGGCCATTTCTCCTTGGGGAGGTTAGTCTATGGGTGACAAACCCTTTAAATTTAATTTGTTTCAATTGAATTGGTTCATTTAATCTTATTTTAGGCATTCAATTCCTATAAATTTAATAGCTATGAATGTTTAGCTTTGAAATTAAATATTGTAAATTTAATTTTCTATATATATATATATATATATATATATTTCTTGTACAGTGAGATTTTTGGACTTAAGGGGATGTAATAGGCTTGTCCTGATGTTGAAGGGGAAAGACCATTATTATTGAGTGTTTTTAATCACGTATTGGTCTTGTCCTAGATTTCTTGAGTGTTTTTACAATAGAATTGTCTTTCAAGGATGTCATTTGAGGAAGCGAGTCCATTAGGTTGGGCATGACATGTGACGTTGGAGTGGAAGGTCATCCGATTTTAGGGACATGGTTGCATGGGAACAATTTTTAATTGATCTGGTTTAGGGACTTTAGTTGTGGCAAATGTTATTAGGGTTTAGGGGTTATTTCCATATAATGACTTATGGAAGGTGAGGATACTTCAGTTGATAGTGGTGAGGATATCTATTTGGGGATGAGGCTCGCTCTGAGTGAGGATGTGGGCATGAATTCATTTTTGATACAAACATCGTTGTGCATCCAATTGTAGGGCATTGATCCAATGTTTTATTTTTAGTTGTGGTCTGAGGGACAACATTTTATTGCTTGGGTGTTCCTTTGTGATGTCGGTTTTATTATTGAGATATGTGGTTTCAAGAGGTATGTGGTTTTGAGTTACATTATTGAGGTGGAACATGAGTGTTCACCTGGGATATGACATTAGGGGAACCTTAGACCATGGTCTAGGAACCCTCCTCACTTCTGAGATTCTGGTGATGGCTGAAGAAGGTGACATTTATTGGTGGATTTTGAGTGAAAAAGACTTTTCTTGTTCATTCCAAATTCATTGAGATTATTTTTTTATATTTTATATCATACATGCTTAGACACATATTATTGTTACACACCATTGGGTGGTAACCTACTGATATTCTTCTCACCCCCTACACGGGTCCATCCGGACGTGTGTAGAATTTATGAATTTACATTCTGGTATAAGACCACACTCATGAGATGATTCTTAGTAGATTCTTTCATGGAGTATGTCATGGGAACTTGAGGTCATTCTTGTTATACAATTTTTTCAGTCATGTTTTAGTTTACTATTTTTTATCACCATTCTTATTAAGTGGATAACTACTATCTGATTTCCATTATTACCCCTTTTTTATATTAACATTTAATGAATCTTGTAAAATTCATGTTTTTCTTGTTTGTTTATTAGTTCTATAAGTGGTGTGTTTGGAATGCTATATTTCTTATTTACCTTATGCTACATCTATTTATTTATTACTTACACCATCGTATATCGATTTTCTTCCACCAATAGTAGCTCTGGTTCGGGTCTCTTTACTCATACCATTTAGCTGAATGGTATATTATATACTTATATATGTATTATTGTATATATCTATATATTATAGTCTCTTTATAATGTTAAATTACACCATCACTACTAGTTGGAATCCTTTGGAATATGGGTAGGTGTGCCAATGGACAATGGAACCCGAACTGATAGTGTTGTTCGAGTGGCTAATTGTGTCATGGATTATACAAATGGTATTAGATCATTCTTGAATGGGATTTGGTAGTTTCTTTTGACTGAGTACTAATGAAATTGATACATCCTTTTAATTTCTACTAGTATTTCTATTTGTGTTATGGTAGGATATAGATTAGGTGTGTTTATAACTGGGGTTTGAACACATTCTTGGGTGGATGTGGCCTCTTGTACGAGGGACATGTCAAGTTACCATGGGTGGGATTGATGTTCTATTTTCCAAGATAATAGTTTATATGATTTCCACATCGATTGGTACACTTGGTATGTAAATTTATTAATTTTTTGGATATTTGACCCTTGAACAATGAGGGTATAAGAGATTTGGATACTTTCCCTAGTATGGCAAGTTGTGATTGTGATCTCTTTCTAGTTTGGTTTTCTATAGGCACATTTTAGGTTATTTCAATTTCATAATTGCATGTATGATTTGTAAATTTTTTATGTATTGTTATAAATATAAAACGATATGATTTAAATTTTTAATTAAATGTAATTATAAATTTTAAATTTCATGTGATATGAATGTTGGGTATGGATCATATTAGTGCAGTCATTTTGAATGACATGGAGATATTTTTATCATGATGTTGGGTGATGTGGTTTTCAGTTTTCGGTGAATTAGTTCTTTATAATGGGAGATTCTTAGGGATTAAATGATACATAGATTTGTTGATGAAGGGAAAGGAGTCAATGAAGCTCAGATTCCATGTGGCATGGTTTCAGTGGGGGGAGATTAAGGGTTCTGAGGTTGGACTGCTTTTTTTCATTCACTATTTATGTTATATATATCTATTATATATATGTGTTTTATGAATATTTATTTAATTAAGCTTGTTCCTTATGAATGGATTTGAGGGGTCATTAGACCAGTGATGGGAAAGTTCCGTAGGGGTACGAGTAGGACTAAACCCCTAAGGGTCATGTAGATAATGAGCCGCATGTACATGCTTAGGTACATGCACATGATCCAGTGTAGGTTGTGCAGATGATAGATCTTACTATGCTTGGGCTTTGGATTTATTAGAAGCTCTGAGTGAGCCTGGTGAGGTTTCTCTAGGGTACCAACAAGGGTTCCTAGGGAGAATAGAAATTGATACCGTATCTGACGCAAGAATTCCATTCGCAACACTAGTCTCTTTTTTAGTGTGAGAATGGTCTGCGGGTGGGTGAGAGATAGATTGATAAAATGGATATGATCATTAATAATTTTGACATTCCTCTAGGGTGATGATCAAGATAGTGATGTACATGATCAGGGGTCCAAAAAATCCTTTGTGGGATGTGTAGGTTCAGGATGGCAGGCACAAAGAATTTTCCTAGAAGGATTTTGAGGACTTATTCTTCAAGATATTTTTCCCAGAGATGCTGAGGGATGAAAGGGATTAGTTGTCCTTAAGCCTTCAGTAGGGTGACTTATCTTCCATAGACTATTCTATAATGTTCACCAAACTTTCTCATTTCACACTATCTAATGTGAGCGACGACACCATTAAGGTGAAGTGATTTGAGGATGGTTTACGACATTCCATTCTGGTGTAAGTAATCATTTTTGGATTGGACACATTCTATGAGGCGGTGAACTAGACACTCATAACCAAGGGAAATATGATAGATATGTCGTACATGAGACATGAATAGGTTTTTGGTGATTTTAGTGGGGACTCATGAGATGTGAGTAATCAAGTTCAAGATGAGTTCCAGCATGGAAGTCAAAACAAAAATTTGAGTGTAAACCTCTTGATGAATATTCTATTGTTTTCATTTAGAGTGGATAGCCAGGACATTCCCAAACTCAATGTGAGTATCCACCAAAGGAGTTTTGGGTATGTGGATGGGTTTGGAATCTCTAGAGGTTCTGTAGGAGGACTTCACATTGAACTGGATATATTGTTTAGTGAAAGCCATAGGTCTATGAGGTAGGTTCAAGATCAGTACCTGGTGTAGGAATCCAAACATCATCAATACACAGTTGACATGGTAGAGATAGTGAGACCCATAACTACGGTTAGTGGCCGGTGGTTGAAGTAGAACCATAGAGAAGTTAGACATTAGGTAGTCAAGTTTCAAGCCTTGTGCATGCTGTGGATCTTCTATAGGACGAGTGAGACGGTGATTCAATGAAAGTCAAAGGTATGTTGTGGGAATGGACATGGTTTTATATAGTTTTTGTTTTTCATGGGCTGTTGAGGCATGTCCATGTGGGACCATGAGTTTCACATGTTGTATATTTGTACTGATGAGTCATTGGTTAGTAAATTGTCATCATATGAGATGCGTGTTATATCTATTTAAGAGGTACGAGGAACTAGGTTCTATACTTGATCCTTGTGAGAGCACTATTTTGAGATTATTATTATCATGGGCCTCGATGGGTGCATGTTTAAAAGGTGACTAGGCATTGGGGCATTGTGGATGCAGGTTACATTAGGTATGAGACATCTGGGCACCATGACGGTGCAGTACATCACTATGGTGTTAGGCACTAAGATTTATTTGAGCATCTATGGAGATAAAGGACTATGATGTTGCCAAGGGTTCCATGGGAACAAAGAGGAAACCAATGTGGCATGATATTTTAATGGTTGTTGAGAGTGACAGAGGATCACTTAATGAGGTGCAGAAGTGATGACGTGTCACAAGAGGACCATGGGTCTGAGAATTGGTCGATGTAATTTGGATTGATTTGAGTTTTTGGTTGGGTTTTGACTAGGTTATGAAATTCTTATGGTGTGGAGCCTCTTTGAGGTAAATTGTACTACCCCTTGAAATCGGGGTATTCTGGGTTAATTTGAAAAGGATGGGTATGTTCAGTACCATCTACAAGTTTAATTTTGTAGGATATGGACAATCTATGTTAATGTGGGGATTAGTTAACATCCCAAGGTTTTTTGAGTTTGGTAAAAATCACTCCCAATTTAAAATTTTAAAATAGTTTCTATGTAATATTTTATATTGTTTATTGGAACTCAATTTCAAGAGTTACATTAGATTTACATAATGTTCTTGGATAGAACTAGAATATTGGAGAGTTACTATGGTTTTTTGGTTGGGTTTTGGAAATGTAAGATGCTAAACGGGTTGTTTTGGAATAGCTGTTCAAGTTGCATAGTTTTGTGTAAACCATGCATCCCCTTCTTGGTAATCACATGTCCCTATTTAGAATTGGAGAATGTTTTTTGTAAAGCTTTCAAGGGAGATGTACGACCATGATTATTTTTTTGCAATTATTGTCGATTCCATACACATGTATTGAGCAACGTTTGGCCAAAGCGTGCGCAAAATGTGCAAGGGAGCCCTGTTGGTAAGTAACTATGCACTGTAACTCGCACGATTACTGCTCGATTTAGAAAATCATGCTGGTAAACCATGGGGCGTGTATAGGGTGTTTTTGTGAGTTTTTATTTTTTTCATTATTGGTTTCTATTTTTATGCCTTTATTCCTCTCTTGGTTGTGCACATCAGAGTGTTCTCCCACATTTTATCCCTTTCATCATATTTGATCCCTCTCCTCCATCAGTGGTAATATTTAACATACATTTATTTTGTTGGAGCCATAATAATAAGGATAACCTCACCCTCCAATCTTATTTGTTTATCTTTCACCTCATTGAGTGGTAAATCCATTTGATTCGTTTCACCCAATTTTTAGGGTATAAGATATAATATCAGATCTACACCAACACACATCAAATTAGAGCTCAATATAGAACATGCCTATGTCTATGGGTACAATTTAGGTGGTTTATTTATTGTTTTGTGTTTTTTGGATGTTTGGGTGATTCATCTTTTACTGCACATCTGGTTATTTTGATTGGGAACCAATTATATCATATTCATCATATTTAAATGATAATGTTACCATGTGACACTGTGGGGAAGGATTAGTTCTTTTTTTCACTTGAGCGAGGATGGGTTATAGGTCACCACTCCTTGGGGTGGTTTTCTAGGGGTGAAAAATCCTTTTAATTTTATTTTTTTAATTGAATTAGTTTTGTTAATGTGATTTGATGCATTCAAGTCCTCTAAATTGAATTATTATGATTATTTATTTATGAAATTAAATATTATAAATTTTATTTCCTCATTATAGAGAATTATATATATGATTTTCTTGTGAAATTATCTATTTGGACCCAAGGGGACATTAAGTGCATATAATTTTGTTCAGGTAGCTAGGCCATCGAGATTGAGTGTTGTTGATCAAAGGTTGGTATTGGCCTAAATTGCTTGAGTGGTGTTACCATAGGACTGGGCATCAAGGACATTATTTTTGTTGGTGATGCCATTAGATGGGGAATGAAACATGATGTTGGGATGGAATTTAATGTCTCATATTTTTCCGTTTATTATTTTAAATATTATATGGAATTATTTCGAGACCGGGCGCGCAGACGACACATCATTTTGAGGTCCAGTGATCCCAGAATGGTGGTTTGAACTTTTTTTTAATGTTAATTTAGTCAGCATTTGTGCGTGGTTATGGAAGTTTCCAAACGGATGCCCGGATTAAAAACCTGAGCACACCGTTGCATCTGGGATGACGACTTTACCTAAGAATGAGGCTAACCTCGACCGATGCGGGTTGAGGGAAAAAGTTAATTTTCGGACGTTTTAAGTAAAATAAAATAAAATAAATTAATAAGTTTATTTTATTTTGTTTAAGGAACTGTCCGCTGCAGCGTGGTAACAACAGATCTATTTCTTAAATTAATGGCACATCTTAAAGACATCGAAATGGAAAGTTAACGTCATTAATACTGCCGCGTAATTAAATTCCAACACATTTCCCCTTTTAACGGGTTAACCAATTGTTTATCGTTGGAAACACTTGAGAGGAACCTCTACCGAATCCACAAGGAGTTGGAGGAAAGTCTCGGCGACGAACGACGATGGATTGAAACCAAGGATCGTTGCGCCAACGTTGGAGGATCTCGATGACAATGGCAGCGCGGTGCCTTTTTCAACAATCGATCATTTCTAAAGGTAGGGGTTGTTATTTAAATTTTCTTTACCCGTATTAATGTTTAAATGACGAATGTGGATCAACCATGAACAAGTTGATCTACGGATTCATATGTTCTTACGGGAGGGATTTCCTTCGGGAAGATTATGGGGATTTGAACCATGCTTTATGTCGTTGTTGATTCTTGATCCGTTTAAGCCTATTAATGGGAGCGGATCAATTCCATGATGAACGATGGCGGAGGTTCGTTTCTCAATTTGTTTATTTGGATTTCTTCCCCCTTTATTTCCACGGGCGTTCTTCTCGTTCCTTGATGGGTGACGAACAACGGATCGTTGCGCATCCGTTCTATGACGTAACGATCCCAAATCGAAGGTTCGACACCGCAAAAAACTTATGGAGGTGCGACGACAATGGTAGATGACAAATTGGTCCGGATCAGAAGGAGCGTTCTTCGAGCGTTCTTCATGCGGGAAGATCAGATCACAGTTTCGGAGTCGATCGCAGACCCAAAAACCATGGAAGCGGCTTCATGGTGTCGGGGAGACCAAAACTTGCGAGATTTGTGGCGATTAGACAGCTGGATCGATGACCGGAGCACCACGGGAGGCATACTGGCGAAGGGCGTCATTTCTGGAAATTTCCAGAATAGACGGCGTGTACTTCCGAAGAACACACTGTGTAGTACTGGCGGCGACGGATAGGGTTTCGGGGTCAGAGAAGAATCACATGGCGTATGACCCTGGTCACACGGCGAGTTGGACTTTCCCCAAATCTCGGCGTGTACTTTGGGTAGTACACGAACACAGGATGATCTACACGGCTTCAGGTATCACGATGTGTACAGCTTGGCAGAGGCTGCTACGTGGAGCTCGGCGTGTATCTCGGGGAGACATGGACACAAGATGGAGTACACGACCATGTACTCCATCACACAGCCAAACAAGGCCAGCAGTGCGGGTCGCACCATGTGCAGTTTTCATGGGTCGGAGTACTCTAGTTGGTGAACGTGTACATGCACATGGCCAGAGTACATGGAGCCAACCCCAGTTACCCAGACACGGCGTGTACTCCGTACTATATGCCATGTACTATGTTTTTCTATATGACCAGCCTCACGACACGGGCCGTTGTACATGGGCAGTACCCGGGATCGGACAACCCGGCGTGTATCATTTCTACACGCCATGCACTTGTTGGAAAACAGATTGGTCCTTTTGTTCATCGTGCCTTGAACATCTTTCATTTGGGTTAGTTCCTCTTCTTCTTGTTTCCCTGAGGGTCAGTCATCTTTCCCACACGCATGATTATGATCCCTTCAGCAGGACTTTCTGTAATAAAGTTTGGCATCCATCGGAGAGGCCCGGATTGAGATCATCTATCCATTCCAGACCCTAGTTAGAGTCAAGCATCGACGTGACCAACTCTACCAGGCATAGATCCTCTACCTAGTAGGTGAATTATGGATGAGTCGTGGAATATGCCATGGCCCTGGCAGTGATCCTCATCTGTGTATCGAGATATTTCCCACTCAAGAGTTTGTCTCCCATAATGAGTGCTTATATCTACCATAACTTTTCTACTCAGGCATTCCAATGGCTACGAGCGGCAGTCCCAGTACCTTTTTTTGCTTCAGGTTGGACTTTGCAGTTTTCAGACTCTTGTTTTTGGTGGGCTTGTACTCTGGCCCAGTTTACTTTTTCAGCACTCTACCTTTCGCCGTACTCTGTTGGTTGAGTTTAGTTGTATGCATGCATTCTTTTCCTTAGTGTTTTTTTTCATTTCATATTTTGTGGGCTTGGAGATGTGTGCGTGGGTACATGTACTCAGGCAATGCCTCCCATGTTAGTGATATGCCTACTCGGTTCTAGTCACCAGCCCCTAGCCTATTGGAGGCGAGCATGGGGAGTCACAGAGCGGTCCCCACTAGGACGGGTCGTGACATAGAATGTCTATAATATTTGCGTGATATGGTTATATGGGAACGATTTTCTAGTTTATGCGGCTCAGTGGCGTTATTGGTGATTTCCTTTCACCCGCGATGAAAAAAAAATCTAATTTGAGTCCGGTGCACACAAGTTTACTGCATTAATGAGGTGTTTTGGATCACTTATGATATAAGGAACCAACCTTAAACATTACATATTATTAAATTAAAGGAATAATTCACATTAAGGATCTTTTCAAATTTAGTGTTTTAGAGAGTTAGGCCATAAATATTACATTGAAAAATTTTACAATGTAGACACTTCTACACATTTTCCATTTTTTTAAATAAAAACTCTGTAAAAAGAGTCATGTCATGTTCTAGGTTTTCAGACCGCATGACTTTTCCATGATCCCATCCTTGTCCCTATTCCACATTATGTCATGTGAAAAACATTTAAAACTTGGGATGAGCATAAAAAGCTCAGTAAGGGATACACAAAGAAGGAAAACTGTTAGTTTTTCAAAACAACAGGTAAAAAACGAATAATTTATCATAAGTAATACTTTTAACCTTTATGAAGTAGTAAATACTCTTCACTGAATAAATGATAATTACTTACCCTTTTGTAACCAAAAGATTACCATGAAACCAATATAGAGAACACATAACATATAAAGGTAACTTGGGACATAAACATACTTAAATGGAATAACCATACGGTCGACTTCCACACATATCACCAAATGGAATAGCCATACGACCAAATTACATACCCAATGAATTGGAGGTTATAACGTAACCACCCTTCCTGGTATTCACGACACTACCGATCATTTGGTTTATCACGTAACCACTCGAAAAATATCCAAGGACCATTATAAAATCATAATACAGAAAACAAATATAAAGGAATGAAAACATTTCCACATTTCAATCACAATATATCACATAAATATATTGACCTAACAAATTCATTATCAAAAAATTTTCATTACCAAAATACATAAAAGAGTATATGGTATTTATTTTCTTTTAAAAACATTAAAGCTTATTGAGGAAGCCAAAGATCAAATAAGACTTGCGGCTGTGGAATAGTTCGTTGTCACCGCTTACGTTAAAAGGAACATTATTTTTGTTGTTTAGTAAAACACTTCATAGAAAAAGATTCATTTTGAAGAAATGTAAAATTCAAAGGGGTTTATACACCGTATAAAATAATGTTGCGTATTAATGAAAATATGCCTCAATGAAAGGAGATTGAGATGAAGTCCCTTACCTCTTGTCCGACTAGACTCGATCATTCTTTAATCTCCTGAATAATAAACTAAAGTTAAATTTTAATTTCTTATGAACCCTTTTCAAGTTTATTATTTCTTTTATATCACTTATTAACATGTTATAAACATTATGTAATAATTTAAGTTAATAATGTTCATTTTTTTCGATATTTGGTACTTCAGTCAAAAATGGCCTTCTAATAATTACATGTTGTTTATGTGGTCAAAGGTTCATTATATCCAGGATGATATTCATGATTTGGATGACATATATATCATATATATTCAGAGTATACATGTATTTATAATAGTACATAACATTTATAGGTAAGAAATGAAATGCACCGTTCATTGAGATGGTACGCCGTACGTACACATGAACACTACTTTTATTTCAATTTCATATTTAATGGAATTAAAACATAATAATACATATTAGTATTATAATTATAGTATTTTATAATATATAATATCATTTAATCTATCCTTTATACATACCACATATGGTATGAACGGGTCATATCAGTTCGAGGGGGCGGTAGTCCGCACTTCCTCAAAAGAAATTATCGCGTTTACCCCTAATGGAAACCATAAAGGTATGATACAAATGGAAAATAAAGAAGATTAAAGAAAATATATGCATAATATATATAATATATAAATACAGTTCCATTATAATGGCCACCATGAGAGGTGGTTGGAGATATTTCAACAATCATTGTTTCGTGAGGCGTTAGTTTTCCATTCACAATAACATTATGTTCTTCATCAATTTGATGGAGGTGTGTGTAAGTGTAGTTATAATCTGTCTCATAACAACATCCTAGTATATTGAGGATACTGGTGTTGTTAAAAAAGTAAGTAATAAAAGTATTTTAGTGGTTGGAGAAGTAAAACAAAAGAAAAGAAGTTGAGAGAAACTGTTACCTTTAATTTGGGTATCTTTCTTTTGGATTGAACCAAAAGGACTTCTTGAAGTGACTTCAGCCAAAGGTAAGGCTTCTATGGGTAGAAGAGGGATGTAGGGATCTTAATTTGGAAGAGTTTGGATGACCCAAAAGTCTTGATAGGTGTAGGGAATTGTTTATAAGTGGTCTCATTTTATGAGGGGGAGAAGGGGCTCTTTAGGAAAGTGTTAAAATATTATTTTATTATAGAATGATATCCAGTTTCTGAATTTCCAAAAATCATTAAAGTAGAATATAAGATTATTAATAGATGAAATAATATCATCCAATAGGAATTGGACAGGTTTTGGATTGTTATTTTTATATTTATTATCTTATTTATTTAAATCTTTTATTAATGAGGTAAACACTGCATCATTATTAAGTTATAAATAATTTAATTTATTTTTTGTCTAAAAAATATAACAAAAATTCCATGATGTAGGAAATATTATTATAAATACAATTAATATTAATAGTCAAAAATATAATTTATATAAAACCATATAAAAATTAATTTACTAAAAGATATTAGTTTTTTCCATTTTTCCTTCACTTAAATTAATTAATCTAATGTGTCATTTTCTTTCATAAGTGGCTCCATGGGACCCCAAAATAGACACAAAAATGCCCATGGTTGGATATTACTCATCTAATAAGTTCAGGACAAGTGTTAAGGTAAATTTTGAATTATTATAATATTCTTTTAACCATTAATTACCCTATTTACCTTTAATTGCGGTAAATAAAAGTCAAAAGTTACTATTCACCCAAAATTATTTTCATCATATTTTACCAAATTTTACTTATTGATAAAAACCATTTAAGTCATATTTTTGAAATTGAATTCACAGAAGCGGTAAAATTTCATTTAAATGAAAAAGTCAGTTTTTAACAACTACTAAGTGGTTTCACTATTCATCAAAAATTGATGTTTTTCAGAAAAATACCAAAAATTTACCATAAGATAAATTTGATATTACGAATTTGAAAATGATGTCTATTTTAACAAATAAAAACATATATGTTTCATTAATTAATTTTATAACTAATTCTGGCTGTCAAAACAAATAACCTGTTTTTAAGAAACAATATCTATCAAAAGAATGCCGCTTGTTTACGTCCAATTTCAATGTGAAATTCAATACAATGACCACCGTTGCATTAAATAGTAAAAATATGTTACAATTACAGTTTAAATGTAATTAAAAATATAATATAATCATATAAATAATTTAGATTAAAAGGCACTTTTGAATTAAAATACAGTATTTTTCACTATTCATCAAAAAAATGATTTTATCAGAAAAATACCAAAAATCTACCCAAAGTAAATTTTTATGTCCCCATTCTAAAGAAGGCTTTCATTAGGTTAAATATAATTCATTAAATATACCAAAACTATATTTAAAGAGGGTTCACCATTAAAAGGCAATAAATCGACCTTTTCATGTAAATTATGCTTAAAATTAGATCAATTCACATTTTAAGCGTCTAACTTTTATTCGATAAAGGTATACACATTTAAAAAAATGTATTATCATATTATAGTTAGTTTTGTTCATTCATGCTAATAAAATGGCTAGGAATTAACTACCATTTAAAATTATAATATTATATTATCAGTGTACAACGTAAGATTTCAAATAAACCCATTGTTATGTATCAGGTACGCTATCAAACATAGAAACCCCTTTACATTTAACATAATATTTAATTCAATAATATTATTAAATATGAAAATATCTTAATCTTCATTTACCTGGGATGCTACATCCTTCCCCCCTTTTAAAAATTGCATCCTCACAATTTTTTATTCACTTATCAAAATAAGTGGTGGAATTTATCCCTCATAGAATTTTCAGATTTCCACATTGCCTCTTCAATCATATGGTTTTTCCAAAAAACCTTTATCTGGTGAATAACATTATTCCACAACATTTTCTCTCTATGGTCAAGAATCTGGACTATTTGTTCTTTATAATAGAGACTCTCTTCCAACTGAACTACCTCTAGGCTCAAAACATGAGATGGATCTGGAATATTCTTTATAAACATCGAAAGATGAAAATCATTGTGTACATGGGAATAACCTGGAGGTAAAGACACTCTGTATGAAATTGATCCAAATTTCTCCCTGATTTTATAAGGTCCAATGAACCTTGAATTCAACTTTCCATTCATACCAAAAAGCATCACACTTTTCCATGGAGAAACTTTGAGAAAGACAAGATCACCTACCTCAATAGAAAGATCCTTACTCTGGTAATCTCCATAACATTTCTGTCTGCTCTGAGCTGTTCTCATGTGCTTCTGAATCAACTGAACTTTTTGTATCATCTCTTCTACCAATTCTGGTCCCATTAGTTTCCTTTCACCTACTTCATCCCAAAAAGTTGGAGTTCAAAAATTCTTTCCATATAATGCCTCAAATGGATCCATCTTTATATTGGAATTAAAACTATTATTATATGAAAATTCAACCAAAGAAAGTTGTTGGTCCCAAATTCCCTGATAATCTAGTAAACAAGCATGTAAAATATCGTCCAAGGTATGAATTGTTCGTTCTGACTGCCCATCTAATTGTAGATGAAAAGATGTACTAAAATATAATTCAGTACCCAATGTCTTCTGAAGGCCTTTCTAAAAGTTAGAAGTAAATCTGGGATCATGATCAGATATAATGGAGAGAGGAACTCCATGAAACCTGACTATCTATTTAACATACAGCTGAGAAAGTTGATCTAGAGAAAATGTATCTGGAATAGGAAGGAAATGAGCAGATTTAGTCAATCGATCAACAATTACCCAGATTTCATTATTACCTCGAGATGTCTTCGGTAATCCCACAAACAATTCCATAGATATATTTTATCATTTCCACTCTAGCAGTGGTAAAGGCTGAAGCATACCTTTCAGTAACTTCCGCTCTACTTTAACCTACTGACAAGTCAAACACTTCATAGTAAAATCATCAATATCTCTTTTCATTCCATCCTACCAGTAAGACTCACAAAGTTCTTTGTACATCTTAGTACTACTAGGATGAATTAAAAACAAGGAACTATGAGCTTCACATAACAACTCATTCTTCAACATTGAATCACAAGGTAGACATAATCTCTTTCCAAATCTCAAAACACAATCATTATCAATGTTAAATTTAGGAAAATTAACCTAATGAACAAACTCTACCTTTTTCTGTAACTCATTGTCTTCCTTTTGTGCTTGCTTAATTCTGTCTGATAGAGATGATCTCACTGACACCTAATACAAAAAAAAAAGAATTTTCTACACCAACAACTTCAATGCCAAAGTTTATAAAATCAAATCCCAAAGGATCTTTTTCTAAACGTAACATGGTTAATGAAGCATTACTTTTTCAACTCAAGGCATCATCCACTTTATTTTCTTTTCTCGGATGGTCATGGATCATCCAATCATACTCCTTGATTAAATGCATCCATCTCCTCTGTCTCTTATTTAAATCTTTCTCAAAGAATATACACTTTAAAATTTAGCGGTCATTATATATTTCACATTTTACTCTATACAAAGGATGCCTCAAAATTTTTAAAGCAAAAACAACAGAAGATAATTCCAAATCATGTGTAGGGTAATTTAACTCATGAGGTTTCAACTGATGTGAAGCATAAGAAATTACCTAATCATTCATCATAAGGACGATTCCAAGTCCTTTCAACGAAGCATCATTATAGATAACAATCTCACTATTTCTGGATGGTAGTGCAAAAAACTGGAGCATTCACCAATCTCCTTTTCAATTCCTGAAAACAATCATCACATTCTTTTGTCCATATGAACTTAACACCTTTTCGAGTTAACTTAGACATTGAACTAGATAACTGTGCAACATTTTCAACAAACCTCCAGTAATAACCTTCCAAACCAAGAAAACTACAGATCTCTATTATATTTGTGGATCTTGGCCATTCTTCAACAACATTTGTTTTAGCAGGATCAAAACATCTGCCATTTTTTGAAACAATGTGACCAAGGAAAGAAATTTGTTGTAAACTAAACTCACACTTGAGGAATTTCCCATTCAGTTTATTTTCTTTTAAGGTTTGAAAGAAAACCCTTAAATAACTTTCATGTTCCTCCATACTTTTTGAATAATCCAAAATATCATCAATGGAAACAACCACAAACATATCCAAGAACTCAAGGAAAATTCTCTTCATGAGATCCATGAATACAGCAGGTACATTGGTTAACCCAAAAGGCATACCTAAAAATTCATAATGGCCATATCTAGTACGAAACGAGGTATTCAGAATGCCCTCTTCCTGTACCTTCAACTAATGGTACCCCGACCTCAAATCAATCTTCATAAAATACTGAGCTCCCTAGAGCTGATCAAAGAAATCATCAATATGAGGCAAAGGATATTTTTTCTTAACAGTGATGTTATTCAATGCTCTATAATAAATGAAAAGTCTCATTGAACCATCCTTCTTTTTAACAATAAATACAGGAGCACCCCATGGTGATGTGCTAGGTCGAATGAAACCTTTATCTAATAACTCATGAAATTTCTTATCTAACTCTAAAAGATCAATCTGATCAATTATATAAGGGGGTTTTGAAATTGGCTTAGCATCAGGATCTAAGTCAATATTAAATTCAACTTCCTGATCATGTATTATACTAGGAAACTCATCATGAAAAACATCAATGTACTCATTTACCACTGGAATATCATTAATTTGATTAGATCCTTTATTTTCAACAATATATGGAAGGTAACATTCATTTCCATCTTTTACTAGTTTCTCAGCTTTCTGATATGTTATCAAAAGCAAGGGTTCATTCTTGTACACAAACTGTAAATATTTCTGAAAAGAATCCTCTTTAGCTCTACAATTAATCTTAGCATGATAAATAGAAATCCAATCCATGCACAAAATAACATCAAACTATACTAGAGGAAAAACAATACGGTTTTCAGGTAGATTATTTCTACACACAAGGACATGAAGGTTCATATAATTTCTTTTTGTCTCAATATTTCCTCCATGTGTTTTTACCATAAGTTCAGTATTTATATCATGATATGAAATTCACAATTTACTAGAAAAATTATTAGAAATGAAATAGTGTGTAGTCCCTGAATCAAATAACACATTTGCATAATCTGAAAAAACAAACAGTGTACCTGATACTACTTTGTTCGATGGACCAACATCATCTGTAGTAGTTGAAAAGGATTTCACCACCCCTTTATGCTTGTAGTCCGGCTTCTTTCCCTCAGTTGAGTTCTTCGTTGAACACACATTTACATAATGACCCATTTAATTACACTTAAAACATCTTACCAATGGATTTTCATTTCTTTCTTGATCATTCTCTATACATTTACAAGCAATATGACCAGACTTACCGCACCGAATGCACTTTCCAGACTTTGATAAACATTCTCTAGGATGCTTTTTACCAAACTTATCACAAGTTGGATATTTAATTTTATTACCTCCATTTTTCTTTAATAAATTATTTACCTTTGACTACCTACTATATCTCTTATTCTGTTGTTTAACAAAGAACACATGATCATTGAAAAACTCCATTTCCACCTTCTCCACACAATGAATAAGTTTTTCATAACTTTTGAACTAACCAGTGGATAATTCTCTTCGATATCGTGGATTTAGTTCTGAGTAAAATCGATTTATCTTACTGTCAAGATATCGAATGAAATTTGGTGCATACCTTGCCAGTCGAGTGATATTTGCTTCAGAATTAGCCACTGGGTCATCCTCCTCCATCAATTCCAAGAATTGGTTTTTCCATCCTAAGAAAAACCAACTTAGGAAAATATTTCTCAAGGAACATACCTTTGAATTCATCCAAATCAAGAGAATAAATCTCTTCACTATCCCTGATATTTTTCACCATCGACCACCACTGATCAACTTCACCTTCAAAATAGTAAATAGAAAGACAAACTTTTGATGTTCTGAACACCACATAACATCAAAAATCTTCTCCAGTTGTTTAATCCACACTTCATCTAGCATAGGCTCAGATGATCCTCTAAATGATGGTGGATGTTTCCTCAAGAAATGATCCACTACTGACATGTTTATCTAGATAATCTCGTGCATGGATACCACCACCATTTATAGTGTGATTCAACTGTGTCATCACTACAACAAACTGTTCAGTTCTGATTCTGATCATCCCAGGTTACTGATTTGGAAGGTTTTCTTTCTCCTGATGTCATCCCCTCATAACTTCCTTGTTTCCTTTTCAGAAAACCATTCTGAACACAGAAATATCTTAGGCAAAGCAACATGGTATTCTGTAAATTCTATATCATTTCAATATTACCATAAATTAATTTATTGACATTTATTTAACAATACCCAAACTCCAAAAGTTATCTAAACCAACCTTTGATACCAACTATAAGGACCCGGCCTTAAACATTACATAATATTGAATTAAATGAATAATTCACATTGAGGATCTTTTTAGGTTTAGAGTTTTAAAGAGTTAGGCCATAACTATTACATTGAATAATATTACAATGTAGATACTTCTACACAGTTTCCATTTTTTTCAAAAAATAAAAACTCTTGAAAAAAAGTGTCATGTCTAGTTTCAGGTTTTTAGACATCATGAATTTTCCTTGATCCCATCGCTGACCCTATTCCATGTTATGTCCTATGAAAAACACTTCAAAACTTGGGATGAGCATAAAAAGCTCAGTAAGGGATACACAAAGAAGGAAAATTGTTATTTTTTCAGAAAAACATGTAAACCATGAATACATTATCATAAGTAATAAGTTTCACCTTTATGAAGTAGTAAATACAATTCACTGAATAAATGATCATTACTTAACCTTTTGTAACCAAACGATTACCATAAACCCATATAAAGAACACCTAACATATAATGGTAACATGGGACATAAACATACATAAATGGAAAAACCATTCGGTTGAATTCCACACATATCACTAAATGGAATATCCATACGGCCGACTTCCACACCCAATTCATTGGAGGTTATAACGTAACCACCCATCCTAGTATTCATGGCACCACCTGTAATTTGGTTTATCACGTACCCACCCGTAAAATTCCCAAGTAAAATTACAAAATCATAAGTAATAAAACAAATATAAAGGAAAGAAACCATTTCCACATTTCAATCACAATATATCACATAAATATATTGACATAAAAAATCCATTATCAAAAACATTTTCGATAAAAAAATACATGAAATATTATATACTATTTATTTTCTTTTAAAAAAATTATGGCTAGTTGAGGAATCCAAAGAACAAATAATACTTGTGGCGGCGGAAAAGGTCATTGTCACCACTTACGTTAAAAGGAACATTCTTTTTGTCATTTAGTAAAACACTTCGTAGAAAAAGTTTCCTTTTGAATAAAAGTAAAATTCAAAGGGGTTTATAGACCTTATAAAAGAAAGTTGTGTATTAATAAAAATATGCCTCAATGAAAGGAGATTTAGATGAAGTCCCTTACCTCGTGTCCGACATGACTCAATCGTTCTTTAATCTCTTGAATGATAAACTAAACATAAATCTTAATTGCTTAAGAACTTTTTTCAAGTTTATTATTCCTTTTATATCACTTATTACCATGTTATAAACATTATGTAATCATTTACGTTAATAATGTTCGTTTTGTCGATATTTGGTACTTGAGTCAAAAATGGAATTCTTATAATTATGTGTTGTTAATGTAGTAAAAAGATCATTATATCTAGAATGATATTCATAATTTGGATATCATATATATCATATATATCCAGCATATACATGTTTTTATAATAGTACGTAACATTTAGAGGTATGAAATGCAATGCACTATTCATGGAGACGGTAAGCCGTACGTACACATGAACGCTACTTCCATTTCTATTTCATATTTAATGGAATTAAAACATAATGATAAATAGTAGTATTATAATTCCCATATTTTATCATATATAGTATCATTAAATCTATCCTTTATATGTACCACATATGGTATGACCGAGTCATATCACTTTGAGGGGGCGGTAGTCCGCATATCCTCAAAAGAAATTATCTCATTTACCCATAATGGAAACCATAAAGGTATGCTATAAATGGAAATTAAAGAAGAATAAAGAAAATATTAACATAATATATATCATATATAAATATAGTTCCATCATAATGGCCACCATGAGAGGTGGTTAGAGATATTTGAACACTCATCGTTTCATGAGGCGTTAGTTTGTCATCCACAAGAACATTATGTTCTTCATCCATTTGATGGAGGTGTGTGTAAGTGTAGTTTGAATACGTATCATAAAAACATCCTAGTATATTGAGTATACTGGTGTTGTCACAAAACAAAGGAATAAAAATATTTTTGTGGTTGAAGGAGTAAAACAAAAGAAAAGAAGTTAAGAGAAACTGTTACCTTTAATTTAGGTAACTTCCTTTGGATTGAACCAAAATGACTTCTTGAAGTGACTTCTGCCTAAGGTAAGGCTTGTATGTGGAGGATACAGATGTAGGGATCTTAATTGGGAAGATGTTGGATGAGAAAAAAGGCCTGAGAGGTGTGAGGAATTGTTTGAAAGTTGTCTCCTTTTATAAGGGGGAGGAGGGGCTCTTTAAGAAAGTGTGGAATTGTTTTTATTTTATATAATGATATTCGGTTTCTAAAGGTCCAAAAATCCTTACTGTCAAAGATAAGATGAGTCATAGTCTAAATAATATCATCCAAAAGGAATTGGATAGGTTTTGGATGTTATTTTAATATTTATAATCTTATTTATTTAAAACTTCTATTAATGAGGTAAACACTACATCATTATTATGTCATAAATAATTTAATTTAATTTTGTCTAAAAATTATAAAACAAATACCATGATCTAGGAAATAGTTTTATCTTCCCAATGAATACTTATATTCTAAAATATAATTTTTATAACACCAAATAAAAATTAATTTAAGAAAATATATTTGTTTTTGTCATTTTTTCCTTCACATTAAATTAATTAATCTAATGTTTCATTTTCTTTAATAAGTTGCTCTATGGGGTCCCAAAATAGACCCAAAGATTCCCATGGTAGGAAATTACTCATAAAAAAGGTCTAGGACAAGTGTTAAGGTATATTTTGAATTATTATAATATTCTTCTAACCTTGAATTACCGTATTTACCTTCAACCGCGGTAAATAGAAGTCAAAAGTTACTATTCACCAAAAATTATTTTCTTCTTATTGAACCAGATTTTACTTCTTTATAACAACCATGTATGTTGGATTTTCACAATTCAATTCACAAAAGTGGTAAAATTTTATTTAAATGTAAAAGTTAGATTTTTAACAACTACTAAGTGGTTTCACTATTCATCAAAAATTGATGTTTTTCAGAAAAATACCAAAATTTCACCCAAAGAAAAATTTGATATTCTGAATTCAAAAATGATTTATATTTTTCCAAATTAAAAACATAGAAGATGCATTAATTAAATTTATAATTAATTCATGCTGTCAAAACAAATAACATGTTTTTAAGAAACAATATCTATCAAAATATTGGCACTTGTTTACGTCCAATTTCAAAGTGAAATTCAATCCAATGACCACCATTTGATTAAATGGTAGAAATATATTCCAATTAAACTTTAAAAATAATTAAAAAGATAATATAAGCATATAAATAATTTAGATTAAAAGGAACTTTTGACTTAAAATACAATATTTTTCAATATTCATCAAAAAATGATCTTTATCAGAAAAATACCAAAAATCTACCCAAAGTAAATTTTGATGTCCCCATTCTAAAAAAGGATTTTATTTGGTCAAATATAATGCATTAAAGTTACAAAAACTATATTTAAAGAGGGTTCTCCATTAAAAGGCAGTAAATCAACCTTTTAATGTAAATTATGCTTTAAATTAGAATCATTCACATTTTAAGCCTGTAACTTTTATTGGAAAAAGGTAAATACATTTAACAAGCCTGTATAATCATATTGTAGTCAGTTTTGTTCTTTCCCGCCAATATAATGTCAAGTAATTAACTACTATTTAAAATAATAATATTATATTATTTCTGTGCAACGTAAGATTTCAGAGAAACCCGTTGTTGCGTATCAGGTACGCTATCAAACATTGAAACCCCTTTAAAGTATATATAATATTTAATTCAAAAAAATTAATAAATAAGAAAATCTCGTATTCTTCATTTACCTGGAATGTTACATATGAAGGTAGAGGCCCCATGTAGTTGTGTCATAAGTGATTACTGATTTTGGGTTCTTATTGTAGAATGCTACGTGGAAGGTGAAGTGTTTTTGGTTGATAGTGGTGAGGCTATTGGTTGGGACCTGAGGATACGACTGATTGAGGCCATATTTGTTGATTCATTTTGGGAACAAATATCACTATGCCTATAATATTTTGGAATTGGGATAATGTGTGATTTCATGTAGGGGTCTAAGGGTCCAGATTTTATTGCATGGGAATGTATTTGGGAAATTGGTTCAATTGTTGATTCTTATACTGTCAAGAGCTACGTGGTGCCATGATACATTATTGATGTGGAACATAATGGTTTTCTTAGGAAATGAAATTAGGGGTACTTTATTCCATGGGCTGAAGACCCTTTTCACTTCTAATTTTTCCGGTGTTGGCCAAAGAAGGTGACACTTCTTGGAGGATACTGAGCCCCGAAGATGTTTTTTTGTTCATTTCAAATGTGTTGAGGTTCTTTATTTGTTTTCTGTATCACACATGTTTAAACATATATTATAGGTATGTACCATTGGTTGGTACCCTATTTAGATTCATCTCAAACCCTACAAAGGTCTTTAGGGAGGCGTGCAGACATTATGAATTTTCATTCTAGTAAAGGATCAGCCTCAAGAGATGGATCTCAGTAACTTCTACCATGGAGTTTTCAAGGATTCCATGAGGCCATGATAGTTAGATATTTCCTTTCTATCAGTTATATATTAGTTTGATCTTTTTTATCCTCATGAATTTTTTATATGTAGCTACTATTGGTTAGCCATTGGAACCTCTTTTGTATAATTACATGTAAGGCCTGTGATGATGTGCTTGTTTTTCTTATTTTTAGTAGTGTTACAAGTAGTGTGTTGGGAATTATGGCTTTATTATTTATTTATACTACACCTATTTATTTTTTTTGTCCTTTATTTTATATTTATTCTACTTCTACCAAAGGCGTGTATAGTTCGAGTCATTTAAGTCATACCATCTCACTAAATGTTATATTATATACTCGGACCCATATTATTATATATCTTCAAAGGTTATAGTCTCCCAAAATTGTTATATTACACACTCACTATTAGTCTCAAACATTTGGCATAGGGGGAGGTTCTCCTAAGGCCAATGGTACCCATTCTGATAGTACAATTTGAGTGGCTAATCGAGTTGAGGATGTAACATGCATGCTCGAGGAAAAAAATCGTATTTTGATAAATGATTGGAGAATTGTTAAAAAAATTTACTATAGATCAGTTTTAGATAAAATATTTGTAATAAAGTTTATTATTATTTTAAATATCGTGATTTTTTACTGATATAGGTTTTCCCCTTCTTATGAGATGAAATTTGATATAACCGATACTAAAAGATTTTAGAAGAAATGTTTAGTTTTTTCTATTAAAATGTGGATTTATTTCAAATCAAACATCACAAAATAATTAGTTTTATGGGATATAAAACATCTAAATACTTGAGATATATATCCATTTCTTAATGAAGATACATAGAATAATTTCTTTCAACGTGGATAATTAGAATAATTTTTTGTAAATCCAATGCTAGGTTATAGAAGGATTTTTATATTAATGATCATTTAATGACTATTCATTCTAAAATTGTAGTAAAAAATATATATTCTGAGGATTCATTCCAAAATTATATAACCTCATAATTTAACACAGTAAGGGTATAAATTATTAAAAGAAAAAATGATATTTAATTTTTAAAACAAACACAGAGATGAGTCTTTAGGCTCTATAGAGGTTTACCCTCCCCCTACTAGACATCGAAAACAGAAGAGGGCCTAGATGAGTAAAGAATGAAAAATATTTATAGAATACTCAATTTTTATAGTTTAGTGGATTTTAATAAGTGATTTAATTTATTTATGTTATTTTAGTTAAATATAATATTTATATATTTTGATTCACTAGTGAATTTCTAAAAAATTCTGTATAGAATTACCTTGAGGGGAAGATCTCATAGAGAGGCTTTATAGATGATGGTCAGAAGGATATTTTAGCTTTGAGATTGGGAAACCCCAATCTCTTGGGTTGTGTATGTGGATACCCAGAAATGGTATCCATAAACAATTGTTGGTTAATTTTTAAACATCTTAAATTGAGGATGTCCATAAAATCAAAATATAATCATCAGAGGTTGTAGTTCATAAAATGGGAGAGGCGATGGTGGAATGGATCAAAACATCGGTATAGTTGATTTTTATGGACATAAAAAAGACAGTTTTATGCTACTTGTTACACTCCTCTACCTCCACTTATTTATCCCACTACTCTACCTCCTCTTACTTATCAAACAAGTACACCTCATTTTCCATTGTCTCATATTATTGTCATATATATATCAAGGATAGAAATCATTATATTGATTCATATGAGATTAGATATTTTTTGATAATATTAATCATTAGAACATTGATATAAGGATTATTAGGGCCACTGTAAAAGATATTATTGATAGATCAATCAAAATTCCAATTCCAGCACAAAAGGAAAATATAATTTATAAATTATCAATCATTTTTAGTTTTTCCATCTACACTTGTTTGAAAAATTACCATTGAGGTATATATATTTTATATTCTTTAATTTACATCAGTGTTAAATTTTTACTAAAATTTTAAAATTTTGATATTTATCTATTTTTTTGTAGAAATAGTTTAGTAGTGAATACATACTCTATATAAAACAAAAAATTCTGACTATTATGAATTAAGATAAATATTATTCTAGCCTTTATAGATTATAAATATATTCATATCTTTTTGTGAGTAGTATATGATATTCTAATGTTAGATGAAATTCGTTGTAGTGAAATTACTATATTTATTTTAAAAAAAATTCATGGAAGAAGTATCTAGAGTTGAGTTGGGCATCAAGATAATGTATATATTCTCTATGTAACTCAACTATCATATATCTATTAGTTATTTTATTTTATTTAAACTTTGTACTTATGTTTTTTTATATTATGTATCTTAATATAATTGTTATGAAGCATGATATAACATCAGTATATGGATTTATAGACCCAAAACATATTTCACCAATAGAAATGATAATTACTGATACAGAAATAACGATTTATATTACCAAAAGACTTCAAAACAGTACAATTATTATTTTTTGAATCATCTTTTCCATCAATACTATGAACTATATATCACATATAGTGTTATATATCTTAACATAATAACCACCCACATTATATTTTTTATATATTAGTCATAATTGGATGTCGGGTGTTTTTTTTCACAAGAGGGATACCACTTTATTGGTTACCCTCTATCCATGGTGAAGTGCAAGATAATATTATGAATGAACTAAACACATAAATTTTAATATTGGAATACTTTTATATATAATAGTGAAATTTAAATATATTTCATATATATTATTTTTGAATAGGTCATGGGATTAATTTATAAAAACATTACGAAATAAGAGCACAAAGATCAAATATGTAAAAATGGTGAATTTTCATTTACAATTACTACACGTTTTCTATAAGTAAACTTTATGTTATTCTGTATTGAATAATTCTTTTGAAATATTATATAAATGAACATGAAGTTGTTAAATAATTTGGATAATATATTTTAAGATTAATGAAGGATACAATTTCAACCGGGACAATTACAAAATTCCAAAAGGCTAGATTGTGTTATAAACCATTCCATTAACTTTTCATTATTTTTATTCAGAATAAATGTTAAAAGCATTATTTTTAGTTTTTATATTTCTGATGACCCTTCGAATTATATTTAACAAGTTATAAGATACATAAAATATGAATGGGTGAATTTTTTCAATTTTTTCATAGTGTTTATATTTATTTGTAATATATATTATAATATTTAGAGTTGAAAATGTAATTTTTTGTGCTACTGTTGTTTTTCTATATTTGGTATGCTAATGAATTCTTGGTGGGTTAAATTTATTGATTTTTTAAGATAGTTTTTACATTGGTTATTTGATAGCTGACATAAACAAAATTAAAATAATATTTATCATGGCTACATTTATAAAAAACCAATTTGTTAAATTGTTTTCCATGAGAATTATTATTATAAAAACACAGTAAACCACATATAAATATGAATTTATACAATGTTTTCCATGTATATTATGAATAAATTATTGTGATAATATGTTTATCATATCTATTTTTAAAATAACAGACATGATATGTTGGTTTCTATATCAGTTTTATTAAATCCGATTTGGAAAACCACCTCCCAAATCTGAATTTTTAGTATGGGTTTTAATTAATATTTATCTAAAAACTAGAATATAAATAATGTATTAAAGAATTTTACTCATCTATTGTGAAAAAAGTTATATGATAAAGTATTTACAATGATTGTTTTTTAGAAAACCGATGTTTTAAATTCATTTTCACATCATCTTTTTTTAACTTATGTGAAAAAGATGATCTTTATATATATTTATAACACCAATTATTTTTAACCAATGTGGAAAACATATTTATAATGTTTCACAAAATATAATTTTGGGGTAACTAATTAAACAAATCCAACATGAATTTCACTTTTATTCACTATTGATAAAAACTATAAATAAAATATTAATTATAATAAGACAAATTTCCACCATGTGAATGAAATAAATAAATCTCATCTCGACTTAAACATAATTAAGTTTTACAATATGTTCTTGAAGTCCACTAAAAATATTCATTAACCAATTAACCTCATAGACATTTAAATAATTTAAAATTTCAGAGATAGATTTATAGATGATGTGAAAGAGGATCATGTTTATGAATGTTAATGTCCCTTTCCAATTAATAACTTGAATAAAAGATTTGATTGCTTCCAGGATAGGATAAAAAATAATTATATCAGGTTACCCCTTAAGTCCAATATTTGAATTATTGTAAAATAGAATGAATTCAGAAGGGTAAATGTGATTTTGAGTATTTATTTTAAAATATTTTATGATTCCATTAAGTAATAAAAAACTATGATTAGTGACTTGGAGAGTAAAGTATTTGTGTTATAGCTCCTTATTTACAAAATTACAATAAAAAATATATACAATGAGGTTAGAAATAGTTTCTAGACCACCTAGGGTTATGAAAACAATTTTCACTCATAGTTAATCATAGATATATGAAAAAATGAGCTCCATTATCATATGAGGCTTGATTCTTTATAAGGTGGTTCTCACATTATTATGAAAGAGGACAAAATTTTATAGATAAATTTTTTTAAATATTTCACAATTACTTATGTTTCATTAAATATGTGGGTTTGGTTTGGATTACAACATGAAAAGGGATATTGAGTTTAGTATGAGAGAATATTTCCCTTAAAATTGCACTCATCTAAAGTTTGGGTTTTCCAATTTTTTTTGAGTGTATGGAGTAACATCCTAGATTGTTTTATTTGGTAATGATTACATAACATTCTCTTCAGGTTTTTTAGATTACAAGGATAAATTTTTAGAATGATCAATAATGGAAGATATCTCAAATGGATTGGAAATGGTAGGTTCCAGTTTCTCAAATACATTCCCAATCCTATATACAATCAGAATATTGGGTTTTTCATGATTGGATTGGGTGTAACAATATTCTCCCAATGAGGTTGGGTAGGATTTTTCTTGAGTTTTCATGGGTGCCTCACCTTCTTTAAAAATCTATTACAAATGTTTTAGGTATAGAGGATTTGAATTGGGGGTGCTTAATGGGGTTTACCCATGAGAGATAAGCCGACCACCAACAATTTATGGTATGTGATGGACTTGAAAAAAAGGATTCGATTTTCAATTCATAAATTCAATTTTGAAAAATATAACATAAGATAAACTATATTGACCTAAAAATATGATAGTTGGCATGAAGGTTAGAAATATTTCCCGCTCTTTATTTTAATTTTATTTCAATTTATTTTATATTTTTTATGAAACGAATATATATATATATATATATAGTATTTTATAAATAAATAAATAAATAAATATTTATCTAATAACTATAATTTTCATAATTTTTAATATTACTTAATATTAAAGGATTTCTATTTTTAAATATAATTTATAATATGATTTCAAATTTTTCAAAACTTGATCACAAGTTCTTTTAAATGTTGGGCTATATCATGCTCAATTTTTTAGAACATGCATTCAATATTGGACAAAAATGGACCATAATAATTTAAAAAACTATCCATGTAATTTTGGACCAAATCAACCCAGTCCATCTAGTTAGGAAATAAAACTTAAAATTTATTATTTTTTTTCATGCAAAGTTGTTAATGTAATGGGACAGAAATCAATTATAACTAGTTTTGACCTATTTCGTTTATCATAATAGTAAATTTATGTTTTTTTAATTCCAATATTGGATATGTGGATTTGGTTTTTAGGATTGACATTAGGTATGGTTTGTTGTGTTTTGTAGAGGTTAGGGATTCGGGCCCTATAATAGATTAGATTGGTGATCATACCAATTCCCTAAGCATGGATTGATATTTCTCCTTAGATTGATTTTTAGCAGCATGGGATTGGAATATTTAGAACATTTACTTATATATACACTTGTGATAGAAAACCCTCCATGAGTAAAGGAATACTTGAGAAATTATAATTCAAATTCTTATGTTTATCCGAAATCATGAAAAGAGGGTCATTAAATTTAAAATCACATACATTAATAAGATATATCTCCTTAAACATCCAAGATTGGGATACATGTTTACCCCTAATTCTTTAATCATCCATAATATTATACATCCCACAACATTTGGGAGGCTTCCTATAACATTGATATGTTCTTTTTTTTGGTTTTATTCAATAATACTCTATATATACTCATAAACATAATTTGGGAATTTTTTTTATGGTTTGATTAAAAATCATGTTAACGAATTGTCAATTTTATAGCCCTTCCCTTGCATAAAATATTTGAATTTATAAAAGTATTAAAAATACATTTTTAAGTTCCATGTGTAGGATATTTTTAAACCTTTCTTATGTTTTATAAAAATAGTCTCCCTATTTATCAATATTCATTTGAATGATAATTTAGGTGATATTATTATTATAATAGGAAATTATTCTTTTAAAAAGTACTAAATAACTATTTAAAATGACCAATTTATAACTTTGTTTACAAATAGTCAATGCAATAAATGTTTTTCATTGGTTAATCTAAAAGTGATGTAAAAAACATATATGAAATTTTTATATATCAGTCATATTATAAGCGACATATAAAATTCTTATCAATGTCATTTAAAGTATTTATCAACATAGTTTTTTTTGAAAAACATTAAATTTCAGGTCTTAATTTTTATCTAATTTTAGTCACTCATCATCTATATAATATCCCTCCCAATTCAAATCCCAATCAATCATTGATCAAGAATCTCATCCAAAAATCTCTTTCTCTTACCACCATCGATCTTCATGAACATATCTTCCATAATTTTTTTTTATCTTTTATCACTCTATTATATCACTATCTACCCCTTAAGTTATTTATTTTCTTACATTTTTGGTTTTTCACTTGGGTGATTTTCACCAGGTCATGTGGATGAATTGTATGACATAGATGAATTGTGTCACATTCGGTTTTTTTATTTTCTATTATCATCATGTTTGTAAATTTTTTTGGTAATTTTAACATTTTATATGAGAGGAAGAAATTCATGTTGTTTGTTTTTATAACATTACATTGTTTGATTTTAAAATTTTATCTCAAGCTAGAATTAGTTTATTTTTTTGTGTTTATAAAATATTTTCTTAATGTTAAAGTTGTAACTCATGATGTTTTCTCATCAGAAAGATATATAATTATCTTGGACCCCTGTTACTTCATGTGTATGTTTTGAAATTGTTTTATGTTTTAGTCTCATCAATTAAATGTCTACTATTTTCATGAAGATTGTTTTTTGTTTTATTTAGACATTAATGTATGTTTTATATTTTTATAATTGTATTAATTATCCAAATCTCTATCTATTATAAATATTTTGTACTTTTATCATGTCTTTTTGTTTATCTTGGTTACATTTCAACATTACTTTTTTCATTATTTGAAATATATATTTATACATATAACAATTTATGTTTGTTTTATTTTATTAAATTATGTTAATACAAATAAAACATTTCAAAATTGTTATTTTTTAAATTTTGAAATAAATATTTTTTAATAAATATTATATGTTTTATGTGGATATGAAATATATTTTTTATATTAACAAGAGATAAATATATATTTTTTATAGTTTTAATATATATTAAAAAATTGATTTCACATAAAATTTTGTTATAGATAAAATATAGAGGCCAATAACATATAAATGTTTGTATATTTTTCTTTAAACATATTCAGTTTATTATTTATATTGTATTATTAATATATTATATACTTTTTTTCAGAAAAAAATTATTTATTATTATTTTTTATAATATATAATTTAATATATATTTTTAAAAAATAGAATAATTAATAACCCTTTTTTAATTATTTTAGGAGAAAAAAATAATAGATGGATTACTACACATAGAATAAGTGTTCAACTAGAGGAATAGATTGATGCATTGTTAGAATTTTTCAAAATAAATGTTCTAAAATATTACATGATTTTTTGATAAATGAAAAATTTTTATCTTAAAAAGTAAAAAAAAATATAAATCAAAGATCATTTATTATTTTATGGTTTTAATACATGTTACATTCTGTGGATTTGGAATGGAAAAAAATAGGAAGAAATAATGATCTAATCATGATGGATATTTTCAAGTTGCTAATTCTATTTTAGTGTTAAATATATTGAATTTCATGCTTCTTGAAGAAAATAATATTATAAATTCATATGATAAGGTGAGAAACTATTATTTCCAATGTGATTGGGGTACAAGAAGATACATGACTATCTTAATGACTATGTGTTATATACAAACGAAAATGATGTTCAGTCACATTTTCCCAAATGTGGGAAATCATGGTATAAGTAAAAAAAGTTGTTTTGTTTATTTTTCTAAGCACCATGAATCCTGTTAAATAAATTTAGAATTTTATAAAAATTCCCCATTTTAAATTTTTTTAAATTTAAATTAATAAAAAATGATAATATATAATTAATATGAGAAAATATATAATGTATAATTACATCATTTAGTTGAAAATCCATAATAGATATAAATTCATAATCAATTTACCATATTAAAAAATAAATTTAGAAATATTAGATTTGGAATGTGTATAGATTAAATGAATCCATATATGAGCCTTATTAGAAAAAAAGTGTTCACGTCCAATTTTTATGGAAACTTATATCTTAAATTTTTTATGAAGTATAAATATATCATGTTGATTTTAATGACCTCTAGTCTAAAATATCCTAGGAAATATAATGATGGTTACTTATCACCTTTAGTTTAATCTTTTACAATCATAAGGTAGGAAGGTATCAATGTCTATGATTCCTATAAAAATTTATATTTTTAATTTCATGTAATGATTATGATCACTAAAAAATTCTTTAGAAAGTTTTTATTTTTTAGATATTCTATAAAATAAGATAAATCTTATATAATTTTTGAATAACTAAATTCATGTTATTAATTACAACATGGGTGAATAATAGTATTCATGGGTCATCATAATAATTTTTTTCTATGGAACACACTTATCAATGATTAAAAAATATATTCAATGGATTATAAACATATTATATTTATCCAAATTATTTTCTATAAGATCAGTATTCTGATAGGTTAAAGCACATTTCATACACATATTGAATGAAACAATAACATAGTATTGATAGAAATTTATTGAACAAAACATTAATATTTTTTGAGAAACCAAATTGTAGATATAATGAAGTCAAATATATAATTGATCTGACAAATGTTGAGATGAATATCAATAACAATTAGATTAATTCATTTATATATATTAATGAAAAAATTGAGGATATTTTTAATACATGATTGTACTTATTGTTAAATGGAATACTCTTATACATAGTAACCACTCCAAATGAAAAAAATACTCGGCTTTATATTATCATAGAATATCATATTGGGAAAAAATGATTTTACTAGTTACACCATGGTTTCATAGCGCAATAGGGTTATTCTAAAAATATAAATTAAATTTGTCAGTAAATGATTTTATGATTATAGTAATGAAATCAAAAGACATCCATTTTATGATGAAATATATCTTTTAAGTTTCATTACATGAAATACTACTCATTAAGGATAGATTGACTATCATCATGCTATATTGTTTTTTTAATTCTATTTATAATGATACGATGGATATGAAATTTGTAAAACATTTTTATGAATGATGTTATCGACAAACATTATAAACTATAAATGAAAATTTTGATATTTTTTTGATATCATGGTACATTTAATGGTTTATTTTTTATGATAAATTATTATAAATGATCACTTAAAATAATTCTCAATGTATCCATTTTATACAAATATGAAATTATTTTAGGTGTATGTTAAGAATTATATCAACTATAATCCTTTATTATTGAGAAGTAGTTTTATGAGGAGGTTTTAGAGTTTTTACTAAATAATTACCTATAGTAGAGAATGTAGTATTGCCTATACATTTCCAAATAAAATCCATTTTCGGGGAAAGGGGATATATGGATTGAAAAAAAGTCATTGATAGTTAAAAAATAAAAATGGAATTTTTATTCTTATTGATTAGCACAATTTATTCCCATTCATATATAAAATTTCATATTAATGTGTTATAAATCATTATTTAAAAAAGAAACATTTATGGGTGCTGAATGAGAATAAAGTAATTTTTTTCCATGGTTTAAAGAAACAATTCATTATTGTTATAATGCATCATAAAAATTTATATGGTTAATGGGAGACCAATTTCTAAATGTGATAACATTTTACAAGTATGAAATTAATGGCTATAAATTTTAAACCAAACAATAGTACAACATAAGTGTCTTTTTTAATAGTGATGTATTGGTTTTCATGAAATAGATTCATTTTTCTAGTACAAAAGAAAAGAACCCAGTCTTTGTGTCAGGTGAATGATAAATATTTATTTAAGATATATGGTATATTTATTATATAAAATCTTGTGTTTTAAGATGGAAACTAAATGGGTTGTTAGTAACAACATTGTCAATCAGGAAGAATTCAGAATAACATTAGTTGATTTGTGTGTATTGACATAAACATATAAACCTTTTGTCATTTAATCACATGTTATGTTTTTATATATTTCTTATATATCAAATGTGTACTAGGATATTGTTGTGAACGATAATAAATATTTCAGTGATGATAAAGTTAATAATGATGGTAAAATAAATGATACATGTATATCCATGGAAATATAATAAATGGATATTGATAAACACTATATAAACATGACATGTATCATATGAAATGTCGATGAAGAAGGTATCTGGGAAAAAATCATTAGGGATCTCAAATATTACAAGTACTATATAATTTTTTTTGTTTAAATTTTCAAATTATAAAAAAATGTGTGATATATTAGTAGAAATTAGAAAGTTTATTTAAGTCATATATTTTAAAAAATACAATAAATTTATTTCTACTAAATGAGGATTTATTACATATTAATATAAGTATTATAACATTTTTATTATTAAAAATATTACTTATGTTTTATTTATTATTTCAATATAATTTATATATCATAAATTTTGTTGTTTTTTTAAAAAATTTTAATTAAATACATCAAGAAATATGACAATTTTTTTACTTTAGATTAGTTTTTTTTATCATTTTCACTTTTATTTGTTGTATATATAGTCGTTGGATTTTTATCACATGTACTATATATTTATTTTCCATTTATATTATTATTTTTTAAAATGTGAGATATATTATTCCAAATTATATTTTTTTATTAAGTCATATATTATATAAAATAAGGTAAAATTAGTATTATCAATCAATATTTTTATATAAGTATTAATTTTTATGATATTATAACAATTTTAAATATTAGAGAACAATTTTTTTATATCATATAATTTCTAGAAAAAATATGTTCATTTTTTATTATTTTAGGTCAATAAATTAATGAATATGCAAATAGTGTGTGTAGTTTTGTTTTTTTATATATCATTATTTAATATTTATTTAATTATATATTAAACATTTTTATTTGTACAATATCATGAAAATTATAAGTTAATATTATTTATTAGATCATGTGAGATCATAAAAATTAGTCATATAATTCTTCCAGGGAGGACACTATAATATTTTTTGCTAATGTGCCTCTTCATTCCCCTACACATAAGTTTAATACCTCTATAGAGAGTGATAAAAAATATTATGATGGTAAATGTGATCTAACACATTTTACTAAATTATTTATTTCTCATAGAGAGGTTCTAGGTGTGTCAATCATGTTTTGTACTAATGGTAATACTAACTTTCTAAATATGATGTAATTAAGGGGTTTTGTGGATATTAATGCTGAATAAAAATAAGTATTTAGATTTATAATGGGAGAGGTTCTAACAATATTATACTCGCGTAACTATATCTGATAATTTTTTAATATAAATTGTTTTTTATTTTATTTATGATGAACATTTTTTACTAATACAAGTTATTTTAAATTTTTATCTAAATAAATAGAATATATCTAAATTTAATGAATCCAATTGGAGATGTTTACATTTCTTTTATCCATATAGAGAAATTTTAGATCAATAATAACTTTAAATTTCCTTTTTTTTGGTATAAATATTGATCATAAATGTGAAATACGTGGTTTTATAGATGAAGATACATGGATGAATTTTGTTTAAAGTAGAACACATGAATGCTTTTTTGTAAGTTAAATGACATAGATGTTATGTGATTTTTTATCATGATCATTAAAAATGATCATATTAATAGTTTGTTTTTCATTAATTAATAAGAAATGAAGATAGATTAACTAGACATACATGAAATGAGTGTATACCCTCGTAATTTATCTAATGGAGGTTTCTTTTACATAAATTAAAAATGATGGCTGAAATATATGAAAAAATGAGACCTATGTTATTAGTCTTCATAGAGACTAACACTACACTGATAGCTATATATGAAAAATAGAAAACAACCTTAACAATGAAGAAGAAAAAATATCTTATAGAAGAGTAATTGGATATTGCTGAATTGATTTGATGATTAAATTTATGTTAATTATAATCTATTTATATTTTTTAACAATTAAAAATTTTCAAATATTCTTTACATGAATTCTTTAAGGATTAGAGAACATAAGTAACCTTCAAACCCAATAGTATAAAGGATATTTTTTCTACCATAATAGAAAATGAAAAATACATAGGTTTTTTAATAAGATATGTTTTTGATGTATCTATTAATAAATTGTCTAGTCATTCTGTAACTTCTTTATGAGATAATGTTTAAAAATAAGAAATTGGCTCTTTATAAGGTAAATTTATGGATATTGGGATATAATATAGGGTAAGATTATATTATCACCATAATTTATATTTTTTGGCATCAATATAAATATTCAGGAATAAAATCCCTTTCCCCCATTTTTTATATATATTCCATCCTCGACTTCATTATCTTATATATCCTATATACTTGGAGTTATATATTGGGGATTCATAGTATTATATTTTAGCGTAAGTGATCATAAATTATAGTGTCGATACCATTGATAATCATAATATAAATATGGATTTTATTAGGGTAACAATATAAGATATTATATATGAGATAATGAGAGAACTATTCCCAACTGATGGGGTTTTCATTGTTAGAAAAAGATCCTGATATTTTTTACTTTGGACATATCTAACTATAATAAAATACACCAATAAGTTATTAATTAATAGTATCCTTTATTAAATATATATATATATATATATATTAGTATTTTAATATATATTTCTTTATATTATATAAAATATAAAGGTAAAGGTAAACTATCTAGAAATAAACCACATGTTAGGGCTATAAGATTTAACATATTAATTTCATTAAAGAAAATTATTTATAATAATTTTATAAATTTATTTTTTTTGGATTTTTATGAGATAAAAATTACTTGTAATGTTAATGTAGGAAATTTTCTATTGATGATATAAAAAATATATATCTTGGCACTTTTATTTTTAGATATGCAGGGTCTCAAAATGATGAAATTATTATGGATGTATGTACATATTTATATATCATTCAATTAGAAAAAATTGATCTAAATTATGGCATATATTTTTTATTAGGTATCTTCATACAATTTTTTACATTATGATATGATATTAGTGTAAGGATTTATAGAACTGCACTTTTTTCCATTAAGGAAGAAAAAGTTGAATGAGAATAGAGACAAATATATATATCAATGTTTTTGGAATTAAGAAATTAAGCATTTGATGCTTCCTTATCTTGATGTTTAATAAATATAGGTTTCAAATTTTACAATTTATCTTAATTAAATAACTAATCAAATTACATTTCAATATATCAGTGACCATTAGATGCTGTGTCTTTTTCAGAATAAAACACCACTTATTCGTTATGATCTATACATGGTGACATATGATGAAAATATAAACTTGTATTAGTGAAGTAAGTTTTATTTTTATAATAAATATATATAATAATAAGTTTTTATTGTATTTTAAAAATATAATTTCTAAAAGGGTATAAAAGAACTAAAATTTCTTGTAAGAAAAAGTTAAAATTGATCTGTTATGTTTGCATAAAGGTGACTTATTTTATAAGATATATAATTTAATTGTAGTTAAAATAATATTTTTAATTGATAAATTATTATTGATTAGAATGTTCATTTTCAACCATTAGTATTCAAATGTTGGTATTGTATTATATTAATTATGTACCGAAAAATTAAAAGTTGGACAACAACAACTTTGACAGGGTTAGGATTCATGATCAGATTTCATTTATTTATCATATCATTATAATATGGATAAATGTTTAATAGTTTTAATTTGTTTTTTTATGATCCAATCCTATAAAATGGAAATTAGGAAATGAAATTGTAATGTTGTTTTAGTTTTTTCATGGTTATGATGTAAATAATTGATATAAATTCTTCTAGATGTATTCTATGACAACTTGTTACTTTTTCTGGAATTTTTCTCATAATACAAGGTTGGTTATTCAGTTTTTTGTACATATTTTATAAAAATATTATTATTTTGTTTTGATTATTTTTATAAACAACATTAAAAATATATTATTTATTTTTTATTTTATAAAATATATGAAATATCATTTTTACATATGTTTTATAAATTGACTTATATCACAAACTATATTACCTAACTATTATAAAATAATAGATATGTAAAATTTATTGATTTTTTATTTTATGATGGTTTAAAAACATCTATTATCGTAATAAATATTTTTGAAATTATTTTTATCATTTTTTAAAATAATTAAAATAAAATACGTATTTACAATTTCACTTATAAAGACATTCCCTATTAACCAATATTAAAAATAATATAAAATAATGTTAAGAAGAATTTTTTTTAGTTGAGATAAATATCTCTACATTTTTTCTTATAAATATTTGGATACAATTCCAAATTAGTTAGAAATTTTTTTATTAACATTTTATGGAAAATTGGAAGAGTTTCATCTTAGATGTCTTGATTTTATGTGGAGGGAACATGTTCTCAATGATGTCATTAAAATCCTTGATATATAGGTACGATATCTCTGACTCTATCCCATGAATATTGGTGAGGTGATTTAGGAAGTTTGATTTGAATATATAGTTTTACTCTCATTGGGAAACACAACTAATGCATAAGGCGGTATTGGTATAGGAAGGCGTGATTTAGTCATTCATGTTTTGATCTACAACATTACACAATTTTGGGACTTCAAATTTGATTCATTCCTGGATTAAAATGGGGTAATGTGAAATTCTATCCATAGGAGTCAAAATCAAGATTTTTTTAGTATTTTTAAGAAAATTTTCTTCCAAACAAAATTCACCATGGTCAAGTTGACTCTCCATCATGAAGATTATCTACATTAACTAGATTATTTTAATGGATTTGGGATGTTATAAGACATACAAGAAAAGATATAAACTGAGTAAAATGCAATAAAAGTTGGTGAAAATATATAAATTATGGTGATAATGGAATGCATGTATAACATTATATAACTGGTTCCCCTAATGTAGGACTAAAATTTTTCTCAGTTAATTTTTCCCTACTAGTTACAATAGTCACATCTAGAATTTATATGGTTGAAAATTTCAAAGAGGCCTTATAAATTAATTAATTATTATTTCAATGAAATTATTCATGACTATTTAAAATTTATAATGATTAAATATTAACTAGTAATTATTAATATTAATTTTAATTAATAATTAATAATTATTATATCTGATATATAAATTGTTAGTTATTCCAAATTATAAATAATTCATGATTAATTAATATTTTAAAAATTATAATTGTTAAAAAAATTAGAAATTAGAAATTATTAATTATTAACTGGTACTCATTAACAAATAATTATTAATAATTAAAAATATTATTTATTAGTTACTAATTAAAAAATTCAAATTCTATCATTTTTATTACTATTTTTTAATTATTATTATTTATTAGTAATTTTCATTTTGTATATGTTAAATACTAATTATTATATCTTATTAAAAGTGAATTCATTTAGTGTAGTTAGTAAGGTGGTAGGGTGTTTAGTTTTTTGGAGTTAGATTAGTTTAAGTATGAGTGATCTCCTATGATGTTTATTGTATTTGACTTAATTAAATAAATAGAATAATAAATAAAAAGAATATAATAAACTACAAAAAATTTTAACAAAAATTGTTTATTTATAAATTATATAGAAATGTTAATTAATTCATATGTATTTATTTAACATTTTTAATTCTTAGCCTATTTCCATGACATGACCATGATCTTAGAATTATGGTAACTAGAGAGATTTCACAATTATTATGATAGAATTATGGTCTTAGTGAAATGATGACGACTAAAAAACCCTAGGAGAAAAAACTATTATGTTAACACATTGAGATAGATTCCATATTACCATAGTTTAAAACATTTAAAATAGGGTTGGTTTATAGTTTTATAATATAATAATTTATTTTGGGTAAATATAACATCCCATATTTTCAATGATTATTTTTGAAATTTTCAACCTTAAATTATATATAAATTTATTTTCATTTTTTCAAATATATGAATTTATAAAATTTACCAATTAATTTTTTAAATTATTTAATCAACAAAATTATTATATAAGTAGTATTAATTCAAGGGAACAAAATAACTACCATAAAAAAATTAAAGGAAACAACTAATGAGATAAAAAATTCATTTTATGAATAGAAATTATTATATATGATTATTAATATACTTAATAAAATTGAAAATATTACAGTGAAAAAACTAGAACATGATATTTTGGTTTGTTGTGGTCCTTAGGAATCATCATATATGAGACAAATAGTAAAAAAAGAATCAAAAAATTAATAATATAATTGAAATTTTGAAAAATAAAATACTATATAAAATTGAAAGGGTTTTTACTAAACAATAAATGAGGATTTTATGAAGTATTTATATGACATGTGAAGGTTACGAGATAATTATAAATATCACTTTTATAATAGTATTGTGATCTTTAAAATGGTTACCTAACCACTAGAAACATAAAACCAATATTTGGGTATATTATGAAATAAAAATATAAGAAATATTTATTGAAAAAATACATATTTGAAACAGTTAAATATGATAAAGTAAATATTTTACAAAAGAAAGAATAAATGTATTTAAAAAAAATATGATTTCATCATCAAAAATAATTTTAAAGAAAATATAAAAATATAAAAATATAAAATAGAAATTTATTTTTATGTAAAGGTTTTATAAAAAACTCAATAATAATAAAACAATTTTATGAAATGAAAGGTAAATATTCCAATGGTCATAAAATCTATCATGTCATAAATATTTTTACTTTAATTAGGAAATAGTTTTTTACAAAAAAAATTAAATTTCACATATTTATGAATCCATTTTTACAAAATTTAATTTTTTTGGAACTAAAATGTTGAAATATTCATACAATGAAAATATGGATCTTTTCTAAAATTTATATGATTTAGTGAAAAATGTAATATAATAAAATATAGTATTTCCATCCATCAATCCAATCCATATATTTTTTGTATTTTCAAAATAGTTTAAAATGAAAGTCTGTACCCAATAAAAATCCAACCAAAATCAAATTATTCCCAGTACAAAAGCCTGCCAAAGATCCGCACCCAAGAAAATAAATTCATCCAAAAAAATTTTCAACTTTTGAAAGGCAACACCAAACATGGGCCACATGGCTCCATGCACCCTGAAACTGTCGACTTCCATCCCACACTGTTAGATAAAACCACCACCTGAGACTTATGCATATTCATCATACACCAACTTTATACTTCTTCCACCCACACTACCATCACCTCATTCATTCACCATCGACGTCGTCTGGGTTATCACCATATGCCACATTACCTTCGATCACCACCATCACTGAACAACCACTCTCACACCGATCCGCCATCAACACCGCAGTATTCATAGACATTGAATTATCTATTCTTTTTGGCACTCCAAATTTGAGTGTCATAATCCATAAAAGTATATTTCTGAACCTCTAGTCCATCATGAGTTGGAATAATATTAAAAAAAATTCTATTAGACATCATCTCAATGATGGGCCTTTTCTCCTTGTGTGAAAGGATTGTCGGTGTGTTGGGAAGATTATCCATCCATGGAGGTTGCTATTAGTTAAGAGTTGATTGTCTGTTCACCTAAAATATTTGAGTGATTCATGATATCAATAAAGTATTCTTTGATATACTTCCACACATATGATGTAATATAGGATTTATTCTCATCCAGAAACCTTCTATTAAAACTTTTTGTTATGAAATAAAAACTAGAGTTGTTAGAATTCAGTATATTCCATGTGTATTTATTGATTAGTTTGTAATTAATGATTCTAAGGTAATTGATTCCAAGACCCCACATTTCAAATGGATTTATACATTCTTTCCAATAAACATTTATTTGAATTATTTCATGCATCAATTATATCAAAATGAAGTTCGTTATCATGAAGTAGAGTCACTAATGAGATTTAAAATCCATCCGTATAAAGAAAAAAAGTCCACAAACCTACATGTTATATTCATGTTGACAAGTCACACCCTTCTAGATTGTGACTTATCCTTCCATCTCTATCTGTCTAGTTTATTTATATTTCTAGAGAATATTCCCCCAAGATGAAGAGTTTTCACCATGCCCAAAAATAGTGGAACAACACAATAATTGAAACGGAGAGACTCCGTTTTCACTCTAAGGGTTCTAGTGAAACTATTTTGTTTTCAAGTTGGAATTAACTCATTAAAAAAATTGAATGATTTATCCGAAATGATGGATTTACCATCTATATATTCATAGTTTTAAAAGAAGGTCTTGATTTCATAGATGGTTTTCCTTGAGGCTTGCCAAAAAATGAAGATGTCATAGTCATCCAAAAGTTGTTATAGGGTGAAGGTGTCCCTTCTAAAATTAATTTTCTTATAAAAATCAATTTGATAAGGTTTAGTGATGCATATTCTCATATGTTACTCGAAAATAAAAAAAATAATTCATGAGAGTGAATCCCCTTGTTTGATACACCTAGTGCATTGAAAGTTGCCTATGGGAACCCCATTTATAATCATGAACATCTTTAAAGAGGTAAGGATGGTGTTTATTAATATGATTATGATATGTGAGAATAAATAACATTTGAAAACAAAAAATTGAAATATCCATTTCACAAGGTCAAAATCATTGGATATTTCAATTTTGAGAGCTAGTTCCAATGATTTTTTTTCACTTTTCATGTTGTTCACACTTTTTGAGGTAGAAAATAATCGTATTTGAAAGTTCTTGTGAAGGAAAAAACCATAATAATCTTGTGTGATGTAAAACATAAAAATATCACCCAATATGATTGAGATAATATTACTAATGCTTTTGGGAATGGTAATACCAAGGGAAACTAGCATAGATTCTTTGATTTCAATTGCATTATCCTTCTATGGTATCAAATAAATATCTTTAAAGATGATCCCATAAGGTAGAGAGGAATGATTAAATAATTTATTATTTTCATTGTTCATATCAACATGAAGAATATCCTAGTAGAACATTTATAATTTTTTTGGTTAAACCATCCAGGCCAGTTCAGCTCTCCATTTTTAGTGAAAAAAGGGATTCATTGATTTCCTCTTTAGAGGGGGCCTTGATAGGAGAATGATTTGTTGAATCTTTAATTATTAGGAATTTGTTTTTCAATCCTTTTGTGTGAGTTACCCAATATAAGATCAAAGTACACTCCATTAATGTATTCCACTCTAGTAGTAGAGTTTTCACTCTCAAAAGTGTGCATATGTCCATTAAGATTGATGGAATTAATACCTTCCTTAAATCTATTTTCCTTATACATATTTTGAAAGAATTATGAGTTCATGAGACCAAATTTCATCCATTTATAATTCATCTAGTTCTAGTCCAGCCTTTCCTTCATAGTTAAGAGGACATCATATACTAAAAGAACATGTATTTTCTCCTTAGAAGGGGTATTATGGTTCTTGTTCATGATTTTACAGAATGAAAGTTGTTCTTCAAATATATGAATGTCCAGATCCAGATTGTAAAAGATTTACTTCTATAATATTTCAACATCCTTTTTTATTTTTTAGTATTATAGTAAGGGTCTATTGTGGGCCTTCAATATTATGTAGGAATCCATTATCTAACCATTACATGCATCAATTACTATTATGATTTTTTAAGAAAAAATCATAACATTAATAGACTATTTAAATTAACCATTTTATTATTAAATATAAAAATATTAAATTAAGATATTATTATTATTCTTTAATGTGTAAATAATTATAAAAATAATTAAAACAAAATATGTTCATAAATATTGGTAAACCTATAAAATGAACACACCCATATATGATTACATTTATACTAATTAAATTTTTTATACGTTGTATCCATGTAATACATTATGATCCATTTTTTACTTATAGACTATCATGAACACCATTTCATAAATCTTACAGTGTTATGGACACATTTGACATTAAATTTGACCAATATTGATAGGTTGATTTTACCTTGGAACCATGAAACTAACATCCCTAAGATAGAGAAGAATAATGTGATTATGTAAATGATTATAATCGAATATAAAATAACTATAAAAATTAAATAAACATGAAAAACGTTATTATTATTAAATTTTATAAATTTAATTATATAATTCAAGAGTATGTTGTGTGTACGAATCCGAGTAAAGATTCTATGTATGATGTTTTATTTTTCTATCCTTTTTTACATTCACATATTTATTACATATGATATAAATTCTATTTTGTGTCTTATATATTAAATATTGTAAATGTAACATAGTTTTTTATATTTAATTATTATTTATTATTTATTTCCCTTCCTATTATATGTACTCAAATTTCATACATTAAATGATTTGTAAGGGTTGATTATCAAACATTATTTTTCATAATTATTTATTCTCAATCAGTCTCTACCACTATCACATACTCATTATCTATTTATATTAATTCAAATTTAAGTTATTTTGGATTCCTTCTCCTTTATTTTTTGGGTGTACTCATTATTTTGTGATTCCCTTTATACTTCTTCATTTATGAAAGCCACACTATATTTATAAAGGAATATTTTACCTTTTTTCGTATCTACTTCTTACAGTTTATTTTATTTAAAATCTATTTATTTTCAAGGGTTCATTGGTTTTTTGTTATTTTTTTAAATAATTTTATTCATTCACTTAAAATAATTTTTTAATTTGGCGCATTATCTATATTTATAATTTTTTATGAAATATATTTTTCTAATTCCTCAACAATTTTCCAATATATTATTTCTAATTTTCTTTTTCAATACATTTATTTATATAATTTATTGTCTGAATAATTTATTTTTTAAATATATTTTTTTTAGTTAAAGAAAAATCTAAATTTATGTGCTTCAATCAAAATTAAAATTTCATTATTTACATCCATATTACGTCAGTACTAAATAATTTTTTTTATTAAAACTTTAATTTATGTTTTCATATAATGTATTATTTATCTATGAAAATAATTTTTTATATTACATTTATTTAACTATTTAATTGTTATATTTCCATACATTCAATCATTCTTCTAGAAAAAAACTATGTGAAAATAATCCTTCAATTCATTATCCAAGATCCTGGGTTTGTGTTTTATGATGGAAATGAAATCATTATAATAGAAAAGATCCAAAAATTTGTTTTTTGACTTGTCATCAAATATAAATAGTTTTAAATTTTTATCCACTTCTATTTTTTGTGAACATGATACAATCTATTATATATATTAACGAGAATTCACTTATATACCTGAATATTCTATTAAGTGGAGAAATTATGGACTAGACCATATTATATTTATTATATCTACTGAAAATACATTATAAATCATCATTTTGACTAATGTGTATTTCATTATAAATATAATTTATTTAATCAGATGCTTGTGTTATTTCTACGGGTTAATCAGGTATTTATTTTTGATGGATAATTCACTGTTTTCTTATTCATGTGGAACACATATGTTTGGAGACATCATTATTACTACGACAATTCCTAGAGTTATATATTATGATTAACAATATTAAAATTGCATCTAAAATAGAAACCAAACTTATCCTTCACTAATCCAAATGGTGTTTCCAATCACCACAAGTTGGAAACTAGTTCCTAATATTCCAGAGAACACGCATGAGAATGATTCTACAGGAAAAAGTGTAATGTCACAAAAACATTTCATCTGCAACTATGGCATGACCATTTTTTGAGGAATATATCCATAAAAATATCAAATAAGTGTGAATAATTAAAAAAGAGGTAATGTAATGGATGGATGGAAAAAAAGGAACTAAAATAAAATGGAAAACATTAATACCTATATATGAAAACACTAGTCATGATACAATCCCAAATAAACAACGATACAAGAGTTACCATGAAATGGACCTTAATATGAGATATGAATATAGGAATGAGTATAAACATTTCTTGTAAGTCACCACACACCAAGACTATGGATACCCCTTTGTAAATTTTTTGATAACTAATAGTTTGAATATAAGGTAAAATTTCAGTTTTCTCACACAATTTCCAAAAAATAAAAAAAACATTCCTCATGGAAATTATCAAAAAACAATCATTTTATAAACTAAAAATAATGAATGTGTAAAAATTTTAAACTATGGTTTTTGAACCAAGTAATTAGGGACTTAAAACTTTAGAAAACAAATAAAATCACAATTTCCCCCTCATTCCGAAAAAAATCATGAAAAATACATTTTAATAAATAATATAAAGGAAAAAAATTTCTTTAATTTTTTATTTAATCCTACGATGTTTTTATTATTGATTTTCACTTTCAAACAACGTAAAACTTACTTGATTAAATGAAAACAGTCACACATTCAATGTGATGCAAAAACCACATAAAGGCACCCTAAAATCTAAAAAAGAACATCCAAGAATATCAATAAACAAATGGTGGTAATTAAATTCATCATGAAAAGGGTTACAATTTAATCATTAAACTAAATCCCATAAAATTACATAAAAAGGACCCAAAAAATCATAGGAAACATCCCTAAGATCTAATAATAAATAACCCGAAATATAGATAGAAACCTATACCAGATCTAATGAAACATTCAATGTCCCCTATAGTAGAATTATAATTACTTGAAATAAACGTCCCTAGAGGCCCTTCTCTACTATGTTAACAATATAGGATCATAATTATAATTTTATACTACCAATCCAGATCTAAACATCTTAGAGTATCCAGACAACACTAACTAGTTTAACCTCAATATAAACAAGGGTTTTTCTTCTTATATGTCACCTATTATACTCCTAAGACTCCTATGATAAATAAAATAAAGGTAAAATAAATAATAACATATAATAAGTGTAAACATTTAAAATTATTCATAACTCACCTCCTATACTCATTCACCCAAAAGTAACTGTTTTATTTTGTAAACACTTTTAACGAAAAATTGAGAAACCACCAAGTTAACACATAATAATAAATAATAGATCCATTAAAAAGGATATTTATAATACTATAAACATTATCCCAAAAATGTTTCCAAGAGATATAGGATGGCCGAGTTTTAGGAACATCCTCTAAGAGGTTATCAAAAAAGACACGTGAGCTTGTCCCCGGTCAACATGTTCTCCTCTTGATTAATCATCCCTTTTTTGAATAACAATACTAGTATATGGTATTTATTTTCTATCCAACACATATTCTCTTCATTGGTATCCAAATTTAAGAACCATTACATCATCATATAATCTTCTTCATCAGTGGCCTCGATAAAAAAAAAACATTCCACCAAATATTTATCTGAATATAGGAAACTCTCCAAGGATTTCCCATTGGCCGCATCAACATCCCATTGATTAAATGAATCATATTGAAGGGTTGAATACCCATGATCTTCGAGATCAACCTTGATATACAAGGCTTTTTTTCACCTTTAATCATTCTATCCATTGATGTTTTGGCATAAATTTCTTCCATTGGAAGATGTAAATTTGAATAGTCATTTCACCCTTTCCTACATCACTTCATTCTTTTCATCCAAAATGGGATTTGTGGCACTCTATAATGTAATTAATCATCACTATAACCATGTAAAACATTATAAGACTCATTAATGGATCCCCTTTTCTCAACGATCATAGATGTAACTATTTCTTAAAGAGATATTCATTATCCAACCCTTCATAGTGGTTTACTAGCTTAATAACTAGAAACACCATCCATAGACTAGATCTAAATAGATTCCCTCCTTTTATGTCCTACTCTAGTCCCTTTCCACATAATTAATCTCCCTTCCTTCAATGATATCCATATCTTTTTCTAGAGAAACTTCTTGTGCACCCAGCCTTTACATAATAAGTTTCCCTGGAAGGCCTAGAGAAAACATCCAAAAACATCATTGTCTCTACTTATAATAAGTTACCTCCATCAAAATTCACAAAACCTCATACTGTACATTACAAAGTTTTTCCTAGTAAATGGGGAAAAACCATCTATTCTCATCACATTATTACTCTCAAGCTTTGACGTGTCATTCAAAAGATCCTATATATCACTCATTTCCTTACGTAACTGTGTGAAAAATTGTCCACCAAAAGGGTTCCACCACTCTAAACCACATTGTACCTCATGGACACACTTTGGAATAAATAATTGATTATAACCAGATGATCCTTTATGAGTTACCATCCCCTTACCACTTCATCCAAAATCCACAGCTTTCTAATGAGCAAGATCCTTCTTCCCATGTCTACATGCTGACATTAGATGGCCCATTTTTTTTTACATTGTGATCAAAATTCAAACCATGAATCATATACTTCTGGTTGTTTATGGAATAACACTTCCCAAAGTATAATCAACACAAAATAAGGAGGAATTTTGGAGACATAAATTTCCACATATATATGGGGATATATAGGGTGTCATAGTGTCATAGTTCTAGTGTTAAAAAACAAAAATCAACCCATGAGATTACATAGTATCCTCAAAATAAAAGGATTATAAAAGGGTAAAGGGAGTTACATGAAACATAACAAAATAACCATTTTAGTGTAGTTTTGTTTCTTCTAGAAGTCTTAAATCCATTGGAAGAGGGAGAACCTGAGACCATTGTAGCTTTTCAGTGCACAAGATCATGCCTTGACTAGATCATCCTCTGATGAAAAGAGAATAAAAATGTGTCTGGAATCTAGAAATTCAACTATTTCTCTATCCTATAACCCCCAACATCTAATGATGCATCTATTAAATTAATCCATCATAGGGAACCTCTTCTTGAACTGAGAAATCAAGGAAAGACTCAAAATATCCGAAGCCTCACTGAATTATGATGTCAAAATCGAGAGGTTTGGAAGGACACTAAAAATATTCGAAACATTAAATCCATGATAAATCTAGGGAAAGGGAGAATAATGTAAAGGATAGAAAAATGGGAAATTTATGTTGTCACTCCCATTATGATTGCCGGAGCCCCTTCCACCCCCACCCAAAACGGGAGTATAGAATGGCTCAAAAGACACCATTATCACTAGAAAAGGGAAACCATCGCGATGATTCATTTTATATCTCTTTCTCCTCAACTCACCTCATACAGCCTCAGAATAAGCTATTCCAATCACATATCTAAGCATAGGAATCTCAAATTTCATTCCAATATAAAAAATCTCCCATGGGGTCAAAATTTAAAACATGAAAACTAAACACATATTGCTCAAATATGGTCTTACAAATTTATAAAACAATTCAACATAATGTTATAACCATCATTTCATAAAATACATATTATGGAAAACCATTTTCACGCCATTGGAAAAATATTTTACAAACCGATTTGAAAAAATAGTTTAAAAATTTCACTTGAAAAACAAGTTTCAAATCATACATGATATAATTTTTTCGAAAGAAACACAATGAAATTCAATTTGAAATCATCCCTTTCTAAAAATAATATTTTAAAATAGTAAGCTATTTTCAAAAGAAAAAAAATAGTTCTTGACTCCCTTTGCAAAAAACAATTAAATTTTAGAAGGGAATTTACAAATCCTTATATGATCCAGAGTCTCAAAATAACATCAAAAGTGATTCAAATCCCTTATTTTTATCCCTCATTCCTTTAAAAATTTAATCTCCCATTTTAAAAATGAAACAAACACTAAACACGGATTCAAAATATTTAAATATATTTTGTAAATCCAACCCAGCATTTTCATGAAGACTTGAAATGAAACCTACATCAATGCTAAGTCATAAAACTATGTGAAATATAATTAATAAAGGGAAATCTAGATACATAAAATCTTATAATAAATATTTCAATGAACTATATTCATTTTAATAGTTCCACTTGAAAAATTCTAAAAAACATGGCATGAAGCTTAATCCCATTCCAATTTAAAAATCCATTAAAACAATAATTTATGCATAATACTTGAAAAAATATGCTTCTTAATTAATAAAAAACAATTTAAACCACAAAATAAATTTTATAAAATCTAATACAAGGGATTTACAAAGGAACACCTACATCAAATCGATAAGAATATTGCTATAATTCACTACCTTCTATTGTAAAATCCTAAATAATCCTAAAGGTACAAACAAGAACCCTATATCCAAGAACGGAATCAAAATTAGACAACTTGGAAACACTGGGGTTGGTATATAACAAGAAACAAAAATGGGGAGGATAAAAACATAAGGAATGATATAAATAATTGGAAAGGAAAAATTACCTCAGATATTTGGAAAATAATTATAAAGAAAAAAAATAATTATTCAGAGAATGGAGTTCTATAAGAGAGAGGATTTCATGACTTAAAGGGATTTTTCTAGGGGGTTATATAAGGTAGAAAGGTGAAAATGGTGGAAAATAACCAAAACTAATTATTGGAAAAGGTTTTTTTGAAATCATTCAGGGTAACCATTACTATTTTCAAAACCTTCCAACAACTGTGATGCAAGAACTGAAAAACCAAAAACACTACTCAGAGTTTCCCCGAGGACACCAAATGATCTGTATACCCATATTCCAACTGTTTTAAATGGAACTATCAAATTAATTTACCCTCATAAATGGTTACTACAAAACATCTGAACCATATATGTGGAACGAAATATTCTTAAATTTTGGAAAATCTAATGGCTGAGATATATGGAATTTTTATTAGACCAAATTTTCATTAAAATACTTTAAAATAAACGAATAATGTGACTAGTGGGTTTCTTTTTATCCTTTCAATGAATTCTGTAACATTATATACCACACAAGAATAGTTTTATGATTTTTTATCATTAACCCTTGAATTATTTAAATGATGGATAGTTACTGAGAATTAGAATATGTTTTTGGAACCTTAGTAGTGATCCTTTATCAAGTTTTATGAAACATTTTGGGGAGCCTTTTCCATTGTTTATGATGCACTGGTAGGGAGCCATTACCGATGATGATATGAATATACATATACCACATAGAATTTTTCTTATTTAATTCAACATTCATAATCTACCATTCCATTTATCATTATTATCATATTATTATTTCATATCCTTTGACCATGGTACATGTTATTCTTTTTGGATTAACCTTCTAAAGATTTTAAACCAAGATATTTGAATATGTTTCCACTTATTATAAATTCATTATCTTATTCCTTTAATCATTAAATTTATCTCATGATAAATTATTTTACTTTTTATAATCTATTTGAAACACTTATATATATCATTGATATTTTTTACCCGTTAATGAGCATTTATGCTCACTGTTTTATTACATTTATTTTCTCCTCCATGTAATATTAAATGATCAACATAGTGTGATTGGTTATAAGTTTCATAAAATAAGGTATTTTGAAAAATTATATAGTATATGTCTTATATGATAATGTATTGTGTGTATAGTTCCCATAGACAATTAACTTTTTATATACGGATTTGGTTAAATTTCTTGTAATATACAATGGGTTTGTATGAATTGTACTAGTTTAAGATTTTTGGGTCTAGGGGAATTTAGTTTTGCATTAGAGTAGAGTTTGATTATTTTTTAAAGAGATGATTCTGAATTTTTTTGTACATTTCTCTTGAAAGGTAGAAATTTTCTTTTGAATACAAGTTTATGTATCACTAGTATGAAAATATACATAAAACGTTTCCTAACAATAAGTTCTATGTTATATTTTAATTTTAATATATTTAATTTTTATAGTAAAAATAGGGTTTATTAATACTATTTTTGGAAGTTGGAGTGAAAATTAATAATTTTTTATCAATGTGTAAACATTTAAAGGCTGATTTTTCTTTATTAGAGGTAGAATATAACATCGCAAACTTTTATCAAATGTTTTATGAAATTTTCATTCTAAAATTTCATATTAATTTAGTTTAATTTTTTATAAATTATATGAATCTATAAAATTTTCCAAAAAATTATTTTTCTTGGAATTATTAATGAATTGTCATATAATAAGTTTTAAATCATGAAAATAAAAGAAACACCGACTATAAATTGAAGGAAACACATACAGATCAATTTTTATTTTTTTCAACATAAAAACATAATTATGTTGTATAATTATACTACATTAAACTAATAAAATTACAAAGGGATAATAAAAATAAATAAATAAAATAATAATAAAATGGAATAGTCCCCATAAATTATCCATAAGGAGAACAAAAATTAAATAAACATTTTCAATATAATTAGTATTTAAAAAAATAAGAAGATAGAGCCTTGGTATGAATATTAGTGAATGGTGATTTATAAGTATATATGGTATTTATAGAATGTGTAAAGGTCATTTTATCATTGGAAATATCTCCATTAGAATAGTGACCTAACCATTTGAGTAAAAACACAACTATAATAGTGATGTGTATTTATTTATCTTAAGAAATAAAAATATTAGAAATTTATATCATAAAACTAATAATTACGAGTTTTATATGATAAAATTGATATTTAACAAAAAGAAATAATTATTTAATTTTTAAGAGAACATATATGTTTATTTTTTATAAAATGTATTCTTTATGATGAAACTAAAAATATAAAATATGAATTTATTTTCATTACTTTTTATACAATATGATCATTATTTATATTTAAATTTTATAAAATAAAAGGTAATTTTTCTAAAGGTTATAAAATTAACCATTTTATAAAAATTAGTAATGTTCCATACATATAGAATTTATTTTAAAATTAAATACCTTAGATTTAAAATTTTATTCTTAAAAATAGAATTCATTTTTTGAAACAGATTATAAAATTATATTCATGTTATTTTTAGTTTCTTTTATTTTTTAAGAATTTTCTTAGAGTAGAGAAATACAATAAAATAAGGTACTTTATACTAAAGTTAAATACAAGATTTATTTCATAGATACGATATAAAAATTATTATTTAACCATTACATGTATAAATTAATTTATTTAATAAAGATAATAATTAGAATTATTAGTCTTAAGAAAAATAATAATAAACTAATAAATATTTTAATAAGAAACACCCACTCCCCCTCTTATAAATACCATTATTAACAAACACTATTATTCCCCAAAATTATTATTATTATAATTCAAAAATTATATAATGACATATAAAGATATTCCTAATAATTTTATGGTTGATTTATTCTTTACTAAAAAACCACTCCATAATCCCTATGTAATAGATAAATGGAGGAATTCTAAAAGAAGAGGTAAAATATCCTTACCTGTCTCTTTTGAGTTTTATTCTTGTCATACATTGTTAAAATATATTCAATCCATCAAGTTATGTAAACTTTATTATCATATATATACTAAAATGTTATTATATTAGTGGAAAACCTATTATCCCACTCGGTGTCTTTAAATCATTTATGAAATCAAAACCCATATTATGTTAATTTCACCACCTCCATGGATAATTTATTACAATTTTCATTATCATCTACATGGATATTTCTAATATGATATTGTTTTTTAATCTTAGTAAAAATAAATATATTAAAATATGATTAATATTCGATTATATAAAGGTTAAAATCATTAATTTAATATAATAGTTATTTCCTTAAAACCAACAACCCTGAACGGTGCGTATAACCACCTATTAAGGAAATATTTCTAATGAAATATCACTTCCTTCAAATATGGTTGTAATAAACAATTGTGATTTTAAATATTAATATAATTATGATAATTTTTTATTTTTTTAATGTGTTAAAAATCCAAAATTATTAAAAAATTGTTATTCCTAATGGATGGTAAAATGCCTAAATAAACACAAAAATATATAATAACACTAATTCAAATATATTTATTCATATATTAAAAATACATATGTTATTAGGAAAAAAATTAAATTATATAACAACATAACCTCCATTTAATCATACTTATGGAGTTTTGGAAACATTTGATAAATTTGTTTCCATTACTCATATGTCGATGTGACTATAGAACTATGAAGAAAACATCCCTATGATAAAGAAAATAGAAAAGATGATTAAATATATAAATTTAAATTAAAATAGAAAAAAATGAAATAAATAAGAAAGAGACTCATAAGTAAATATTTAATGAATTTCATTATATTATTCAAGATCTAGTCATTCTTATAAAGTCAATAAATGACTCAAGGTAAAGGGTTTTATATTCTAAGCAATTTTTAATTTCATATACTATTTATCAATAGTCTATATTCTAATATATGAAATATCTAAAAAATATTTAAACAATACCACACTTGTTTTAATTTAAATTTTAAGAATAACATTAGTCCATTCCTTTAATTAAAACTGAAAGTTTATACATTAAATAGTTCATAAGTGATCTTTCCTGCAATTTCTTTTTCTTGATAGTATATTCTAGATAACTCTTATATCTATAACATCTAATTTACCAAATTATAATATACATTGTTTTTATTATTTTTCATTTATTTACCCATATTTTTATGGGATAATCATGTATATATCATTCCCATCCCACTCATTCATTAAGTCAAATGATACGATGTTTATATGAGAATCATTTACAAATTTTATAACTTATCATATAAGGGGTTTTTTTATTTTAAATCTATTATATTTACATGTTCTAGTATTTTTATGTTTTATATTTATAACTATATTTTGAAATTAATTTAATTTTTGTCTTAAAAATAAATTCTCGAATCGACTATTTTTCTATTTTTTATAAAGATGTCAAAAATATTTTGAAATAAATATTAATTATTTCACTTCTTTCTTCTACTATATTCTTATAAATATTCATTTTATATATTTTTTATATTCTATGTTATAAATAATATTTATTTTCAAAATACCATTTTCTATTTAATTAAAATTTTATAGTCATTTCCTCCATTAAAACTGAAATTGTCTTTATTTATTTAAAAATTTCATAAAAACAAAGAAAATATTCCCTTAAAACTTATTCAATTTATTATATTTATCTATGGGATTTTATACCTATGACAATACCCTTTTACATTCCACTAATTTTAATAGTTATTATGTTTTATTTATAATAATGACATTATTCTCACAAATATATACTATATGAAAACAATTATCAGATTCACTGTCCAAGATCCTATATATGTGTAGTAAGGTGGAAATAAAATATTTATAAGATAAATTATCCATAATTGAAATTTTATTAACTTATCATCAATTATGAAAAATGAAATTATTTTTTCAATTTTGTTTCCCTTTTAAATACCCTATACTTCCTTCTTCCGATTTAATATTTTTAGTTAGATAAATAAACAATCCTTGAATGGTGAAATAGTAACCAAATAGAATAAAATTTCTTAAAGATGGTGAAAATACCTTAAAATTTCTTATCATGATTAAAATAAAAGTTCCTAGGTGAATTGATATCATTGAGATGGTGGGAGTTAATCATTTATCCTGTTATACTTTTTATTAATTTATCTCTTTTAATTGAAACACGATGATAGGTTAGAGTCCAATATTCTTTATCTTATGTATCACAACCTTAATTAGGTTATAATCTATATAAATATACAATCCTAAAAAATTTATAGGGTATAGTCATGATATCCTACCCTTTTCAAGGTTAATGTTTCATTTTAAGTATTGATTTCTCCATTAAAAATCACTATGAAAAAGTATAAGATGTATCCAAAAATTCATCGAAAATAATGTCATGAAATTTCAAAACTATAGTGAGTACAATAATACCATCTAGAAATGTTATTTATACTAGATCCCACCTATTAAATCAAACTACAAGGAATATTATTTCTACCATGTAATGGTTATTTATAGCATCTCTTTATTGTTATTCAATGTTCATTCACTACATTCCTTGAACAAGTCTTAAATAGTCATATACTTTTAATATAGTATGAATTTTTTCCATGTTCTACTTTATTTATGTCACAACACGAACTTCCTATGCCATGATACTGGTCATCTCACCCCATGGATCACCTATAATACCTTGGTATCATTCCAAGAACACCATAAGATATTACGCACAAAGGTCACTTATCAAACTAATATGTATCCTCATAGGCCAAAAAATGCTATTTTAGTGTATTTTTACCCACTCACTCACACCCTATGAAATAACCCAGGATTTCACTCATCCTGATACTTTTTTTGGACAATCCTCTATAAAAATTGGAGTTATAATTAGCTTTGATTCATAAAAAAAGGTTCACTTTATAGACATGTGAAGTAACATTTAGTCCTTTAAGTCTCACTTTTATAGGGGTTTTAAACTCAACCTTTTAAAGAAAATACCCTTATAGTGGACACCACACCTCAATCCTAGATAGCGCATCTTCACTTAAGGATAGGTATTGGCACATCCACCATTTTTTAATTCCCCTAACCAGACCACTGGGTTTTTTCCAGAGATCTAGAAAATCTCATTACCGCATCCCCATATGCAAAAGGTTTTCGTTTAGAAATGAGGATTCAAGCATCATTAATGGGGAGACTATCCCCCTAATATCTTATCCATACACAATATTGTAAGAAAATATAACAACTTTTCATAATAAATTCACAATATAATGCATCATAATGTAACATTAAATAATATCATTGCAAAAAAAAAGATAAAAAAACAATGATTCTATTGTAAGAAGCCAAATCAGAGTAATGTGAAAACTAAAAAAAAACTATCGAAATACTTTATTGTCCATATCAGTATCTCTATAAGAACTATTATCTAATTATAAACTATCTTCCATGGTCCCATGTTCTATACATAGATCCCCATACATGAATTTTTCACACAGACTGAGATATCCATATAGGGTGTGTATTGAAACCCAGTTAGACAACACCAAATCATGCTAAAAAAAGTTCAGATGCATAATAGTGTATTTAATGATAATAAATCAAAGAGAATGTAAGAAATAACTTTACTGATCATTTTTTTGCTAAAAAGGAAACCACAAACCCTTACCTTACCCACCTTAGGTCAATGTAAAAAGAATATCTGAGTGGCCACAAAAAAATACAAGTGAAGTATTCAACCTCAAATCTTATCAATTGTCCTATAGTCTCTATTCCACGAAGACATCCCACAATAGGCTATCTTATCCTATTTATATATATTCGATTAGGTCACACAGACCATAATGCACCATTATCACCATAGAGGGCCAATTTTACAAGACCATAATGTGCCTAGGTCTGGCCAAACTTGTCCATGACACCCTATAATCAAACCCAACCCCTTAATCATATCAGAAGAAGTTTCTAAAAATGATCATCCTCTAAGGATCCATTTCTATGATAGGTCCACCTGTCACAATGGTACAAATCATATAATGGAAACACAATTTATACAATTTAAAACACATAGAAATAGGATATATAATATAGAGGCACACCATAAAGTATCACGAGTGATGAACAATAGAAAAAAACTCATAAAGGTATTCAAACTGAACATGGTATAAATCATATCAACACAGAACATCATATCACTATAATGATAATATACATGACCTCTATATGGAATGGAACTTCCAACCTCAGGGTTTTCACTATCAAGATCAGGTTCTTCAAGTGCATTATATCTTGATCCACATTTATATGCCAACCAGAGAAATTCATTTATTAAGAACTACTAGAACCCATTCCACGTAAAAACATTTGTTATAGTGAAAGTATCAGAAAGGAATAAGATACGGGTAGAATAATTACATAACCAAGCACCATAAAAGGTATAACATAGTATTATTGAGGAATAAAAATCAATTTGTCCTAGACAACGACAAGAGGTGAAAATCAAGTCTCCAAAAATTTGAAACAATAAGAACATTCCTCTACTTATAATTATCAATCTTCATGTAAGTTTATGAAAATATAATCAAGGAGGAATTCATTTCCACAATATATCATTGACCACGAGGTTTGTTTGAATATTTCACTAATATCACCCATATGTTCATTTCAATAAATCCTCAAATCAAAATAAATATCAAGGGAAGTAGTGTAACATCTATTAATAAGATAATGATTGAGTCAAAACTAAATTTTAGACCCTCATTAATTTCATATTTGTTTCCAATTTGGAATACTGAAGATCCAAGAAGAGGGATGATATTTTTCTCCATTTCAAGTCTAAAATGAACCTCACACTGTAGTCCAACATGACTAGGCCTTGAAAATTATGTTCTTGATCATGAATATAGAATCCTCCTAGCCTACATAGTGTCCTTAAAAACCTAGACACTTCCCCCATAACAAACTATAAATTGGGAATGGTGTGACTTCCTGAGATATGTATGAAAAAATCATTAATCGAGCACCACATCTTGGAAAATGCATTTCCCATTTTCCATTTTTCTCCATGATAATCCATGGGAAAAAATATTCAGTAATATGACGATGGTGTTCCCTATTTTCCCAAAAAGAAATAAAAATAGGTTTTAAGCCTCCATAAGAAACTAAAAACTAAAAAACCCATACCAAAACATGGATCATTCTAATCACTAAATAAATAATAAGGGAAACATGGATGTTTATATTTGATAATTTTTTAGACATTTCAATTATAATAACACCACTGAATGAGAAAGACATAAAAACAAAATGTTACAAAATAAGTTATTAAGGTAATACTTTATTTTTGTATGTGTAACTAATTATAACACCATAGTTAAGCAATGCATGGTGTTAACTAGTGTAAATATGGGTAACCTTTGTGCAGGTTTCTCAGGTTGTGTGCGAGTGAGCATAAAACACACAAAAATAACACATTTAAGCCTATAGGGATAGTTATCAGTCTTATAAGTGACCTTGATCTATAATTGAATGTGGTTCTCTTAGAGGGAATTAAAGGTATCACTAGAGACCCATAGGGTCATATTACAAGGTTCATGCCATAAGGATTTTGGGTTGTACAAAATAGTATCAAAGGGATTGTTTTATTCTCTTTTTTTAACCTACTTGAGATAAGGAAGAAAAGAGATAAGATGTTTGCGACTTGGGTAGGGGAGTTTCCTTGTACTTAGCTAACTCATGTGTAATGTACCTCTGATTTACCATTTTAAATATTTTTATAATAGTTTTATGATATTTGGATGTGTTAATGCATCATTACTAGTCACATAGGATCATATTTCATATAGATACTTACTATGGGCTTCATATTAGTTCATTATTTTAATTCTATGAATTGTATTGTCTACCCGAGATAGAATTGTAATCCTTGATAAAGTGATATATCTATAATGGAATTAATTAGTGAAACCTGATCATAATATTATTTTTTGTAATATTTATTAAAGTGACCAATGAGCAGCGATAGAGAACATTGGATAGTTTTTGGAAAGGTATAACTTAGGTTGTGTGTAGCCTGTAAGGGAAAACATTTTGTGGTCCCATAGAATGATTAGGATATGTCATAATATAAAGAGTTTATATGTTTGAAATATTATTTTGGTATTTTAGAAGTTACACCATAGAGAATTTTGATCCGAACATCAATTTTATTAGCCATGATTTGTTTGACATTGTATACTCCTATTCTTCCACATCATTAAAATTTTTTGTTGGGTTTGAATTATTGGTAAAGTTATCTTCTGTGTGAATTTCTATTGATTCACAGATGGGAATGAAATTAGATAGTCTTTAGTGATTCCCAAAGGGTCATATATTCTCTTATGGTTATGTAAATCTATGGAAATTCATTATTTTTTGGACGATGAGATTTGATGTGATTCTTGGAATGGAATAGGTCACAAGTTTTTTATCCCACGTGGATTTCTATCAAAGACATGTATTATTTACCACCCCACGGGAGATAAGTACATAATGACTTTTTAATGGGACCTTGTAGTTGGAAGAGGGGTATAGATATGAGTTATCATTTGATAATGATGAAACATATGGAAGGATTGGAACATTTATCATGATTAGTGGGAGCTCCCTTATCTTTTCCTCTATTATTTGATATTTATTAGGATATCTTCCCATGTGACATCATGGTTCTTCCTCATTATAGCAGAGTTTATTTCTAGATAAAAATCATGAAAAGTGTGTATCCCATTTGAATACACCTTATCACATGGCACCAACAGAGTTGAAGGAGATCAAGGTATATGTAGATGAATTAGAAAATAAGGATTTTATAAGGTTGTGTATATTACCATGGGGTTTAGATATTCTATTCAATAAGAAGGCAGATGATAATATTCAACTTTTTAGAGTTTAGAAAAAGTTGATCCAAAATGAAGATGAATAATAAATATGATTTTTCTAGGATTTATGATATCTTTGATTGTCTATCAGGAGTCCGATGGTTTTCTATGATCAATCCTTGATATGGATATCACCAGTTTCATGTTATAGATATGGATATTCCTAAATTTGTATTTTAGAGTTGGTATGTGACATATAAGTACATGGTGATGCCATTTAGACAAACAATTCACTTCCAGTGTTCCAAGATCTCAAGAAAAATATTTTGGACCCATAATATGAATTTTTCATCATAGTGTTTGTTGAAAATATCCTCACATACTCATCAAATCTAGAAAAATATACAATATATCTTGATATCTTCATTATCGCACATGATAATCTATTAATGTGTATATTTTTGATTCTTGAGGTGAAATTTTTAGGAATTGTGTTTCCTAAGACTATTATATTTGTGGAATAAGATAAGGATGAGGTAGTGATGTACATGAATTGTCAATAGAACATGTTTTTGAACTATATATTTTTGGGTTTAGTCTGACACTATATAATTTTTTATCTAGGACTTAACCCATTTATTAGAACCCATGACCACATCGATATTGGCGTGAGTAAATATATAGTGGGAGAACTATTATAAAAATGTGTTTATTGAGCTATAATGGAGGTTGAATATGACTTCAATTCAGATTCTTCATGATCATAGCATTAGATGTGAAATTTACTACAATGCATGAAGAGTTATTTTGGTGAAGTAAAAATATAGATTGACCGAAAAGCAGTTTACAGGTTTTGTCAGATTGGGACCCTATGAGAATAACTATACTACCCAAGAATACGAGTTGTAAGCCACTGTGTGTGCTATGATGTATTCGAAATTATATTTTTTTCAGTGGGACAGTTGTCTTCTACACGGAACACCAGACCCTCCATTATATATTCACAAAATGAGAAATCAATCATCCGAACATGTGTTGTGAAGAGTACATATGCATGTTTGATGTTGGGATTGATTACCCATTAGTTAAAGGTTAAATCACAGTATATGCTATTATCCATAAGATTTAGCTATCTTATGATCTTGATGAATGACCTTAAGAGGAACAATGTCACTTGATAAGATTGATGGATGATTAGAGGACGAATTATTCTTACTAAAATAGATCTATGAAATGTTCCTCATTAGTGATCATATATTCTTTTATATACCAGGTGAATATTTTAAAAAAATCTGACTCTAAGTGTGATGTGATGTGGGAATGATGACCTGGTGGTGACCCGATACGTTGGCGGTCATTAAATCCTGATGATACGATCCATGAACATAGGAAATTTATAGTTTATACTTCCATTGGTGAAGAAATGATTTTACAATTATATACCTATATGTTTAAGTATCATCATGGAGTAAAATATATGTACAATGAATTCATGTGTTAGTTATTGTGTCCAGTCATAGAGAAAGATATTTCTTGATTTTTTTACTGATACTTTTCTTGTTAAGTGATAACAACCAAGAACTATTGTCCTAGTGTTTTACTCTGGCCACTTCCTTTTCTCTTGTGGCTCTGAGTAGTCATTTTGATGGGCTTTTTGATGGGGTTTCCTAGGTAAACAAGGAGTCTTGATTCCTATTCAGTGATTCTTTGGGTAACCAACAAAATTTTATCACTACTTACTAATATATGGGAATCACATTGTAAACATGTTTAGAATGTTTAAAGATCATGATATAGTTAACATACATGGTGTTTTCTGAGAATTATATCAAATATAGACACACATTTTGCTTCATGATTTGGTTTAGACTTTCATAATTACGTAGGAAAAAATATGATATTGATACGGATATATCATCCCTATAAATATGGATTGTTAGAGTAGATAATTCATATATTATAGGATATGTTTATAGATTACTTCCATGAATTTTGTGAAGAATTAGATAATCATATTTCCTTGTATAAGTTCTCATACAATAATAATTAATAAAAATAAATTCCCATTGATGATTAGGTGGATCTTTATGGCATCCCATGTTGTTCACCACTTTTTTTCTATGATCCTAGTGATGAAATTTTTGTTGTTCCAAGTAAGAAATTAGAGACCATAGAATGTGTGCATATAATTCGGAACATGTTGATAAAAATAAAGATAAATAAAAGATTTTATGTAGACCACCAAAGGAGTCCAATGGATTTTTCCATAAGTGATAAAATTTCCTTGAGAGTGACTCCTCGTTTAGTCCAACGATGATAAAGGAATCAATGAAAGCTAGTTGTACGTTATGTTAGAAATTTGAGATCATTGAGTATTTTAGGATAATGGCTTACAATATATATATTACTTATCTCCACCATGGGATGCATGATATGATTCATGTACATTAGTTATATAGGTATATACCTAATTACTCACATGTCATCAACAAGGAGGACATTAAGTAGGATCTTGGTGCATCATACATGGAACACCTAGTGATGATTGTAGAATTGAGTGAGAAATTCCTACAAGGGGAGAAAATACAACATGAATGGATCCTTTGGAATTATGGAAAGATACTAGTATATATATGGGAGCATGAGATTGAAATTTAGGATTAGTGTCCAAATTTGTTCGATCTGAACCTCCAGTGATGCTTCTTAGGGAAACGATATACCAAAGGAGGTGATTATAAAGTCACTAATTTTTTTAAATATGAATAACTATGTTTCCCTACATCTAAATTTACCATTATATTGATCCATTTTTTTGGTAAATTCTTATGATTTTGGAGTTTCTTATGGATTGATAACAATGATTTTTAGTTATTTTGGGACAAAATAGGAAATAAATAACTTTAGTGATGCCTATTGTGGTCCCAAGATTGTCTTAGTGAAGAATAGATAAGGGAAATTGAATCACAAAGGCATAGAGATTTTATACGTCTAATGTCATCTATGATTTAGGAAACCGAATGATGCCCTCTTTGGATTGCATTTTAGGGTAAACTACAAGGTTCTTGAGGACACACTATAGTAATTTCAATTTTGTGGTATGGGATCATGAACACCATAACAAATGTTAGTTTGTGGTGGAGGGAATGGTTATGGTTAATATATATTTAAAAATATTAACACTTATTCAACTTCTCATTACATAAACATTTTAATGGGTAAAACCATGATAAATTAATTTGGGTTATTTAATTTAGATTTTTCTCAATCCTTACATTTTTAAACAATTTGATGCTCATTTTACATAGGATTCTTTCGAACTAAGATGTTTTTAGAAAAAAATCTAGGATAATTTTTGGAAATATTCAGATGAAAATCATGGGAAATGATACTTTTGTGTGAATTCATTTATCCTTGTATCTATTTATATAACCTTACTGGAATATTGAGCCTTGAGAGATGAAAAATTATACTTATACTTCATATTTGTGGAGATATAGTTCTTTCCTCTTGTAACTATCCTTTTTTACTGATTTATCTTATTCAATTGGAATCAGATTCTAGAGTATATAGTGGTTAGAAATTTTCATATTCTACCCTTAGATGGTTCTTTATATATCTTTTATCTAGAAACAGCGTTTTATATGGAATGAGTTCTAAGAGTTTTTTATGAGAAAGTGTAACACCAGAAGATTTTGTGATTATTTTCAATCTAATTTAATACTGTATATATTTCTCAATAAATATAATATGGATTTATGTTTTCATTAATCTCAACACCAAGATAATAGTTTACTATTGGAAATAATGTCTTATCTTTCATTACAGAAAAAATTTAGATTTAACAACACCATGATATATTAATAATATAGTTATTTAAGAATGATAGTTACAACCTAGCCATTAAACATAGAGATATGATAATTAATAACTATTTTTTATATATTAAATATAGTTTATTTTTATAATTAAAACATATTTATAATAAAATTCAATATTTTTTGTAAAGTCTTTATATGTTTGAGAAATATTATTTTCTCCAAAAAATATTGTATTATTGTAAAAAATAATAAAGGTGATTTTTGACAATTTTTGAAATTGAATTTGATATAATAAATATAATTTTATTATTAACAATATAAAAATTATATTTGTGTGAATTTTTAGGATTTTTTTGAAGGGTTTAATTTTTTGATACGTATTGAAAAATACTAAATTTTAATTGAAAATTTCATATTCATTTTATTTATTTATAAATTTAAATTATATTTTGAATTGTTTTCAATTTATAATTAGTACAATTAAACATTATATAATCTAATTTAGTGGATTAATATCAATTTAATTCTTAAATTTTTTATAAAATCATTGTAAACTTTTTTGTCATTTTTTCTTCAAAACCTCACTTTCTCGTCACCTTTATGAGATTAATTTTACATTATTTTTGATAATTATATGAATGGAATTTGTTAAAATAGAGTCCAAATTTATAATTTTCATAATTTATATTATATAATAATGTGGAATTAATTTCTAACTATAATGATTAGAAAAATATTAAAAGTATTCATTGTGATGAAGTTTAATATAATGGTTTTCTCATTATATGCATTTGTAATAAAAATTACTATATAAACACATATTATTTTTATTTAATGAATTTGATTTCATTTTTATTTTTAGTAGGTATAAAATATCTAATAGATATAATTTTAATATTATTCTAATAGAAAAAATTACCTTGGTAAATAGAAATATGCATGTTACCATGGAGAAATAACAAAAAATGTAAAATTGAGTAAACTTAATGAATAAAGAATAACAAGATAAAATGTATCTTTTTATTGTATTTTTAGAAGTGTTTATTGACTAATTAAACTATAAAATAGATTATTAATCATTTTTGGAGCCACATGATTTAACATTGAACCCCATAATATTTAATTATTTTTAAAATTTGAAAAAATGAAACTCCTCCTCAATTATAAAAGGTCACTCACTACACTAACTTCTTCACACCTATCGTGCTATCTGGAAGAACCAAACCCAAACCAAACCACTATACAACATCCATACCCTCATCCTATAAGACTTATTTTTGGATTAAAACTATCATAATAATATGTTTATTAAAAATATATGGATGATATTCTAATAATATGAGGTTTTATAAAGTATGAAGAAATTCAAAACTTATGGTAATGGATTTCCATCTCATGTTTTTTCTATGAGAATCATGCCTTTTTCCTGAAATTATTTTTTATGTGGTTTATGTAATAGAAATATATTTTTGAATCTTCTACATAATTTTTTTTCTTATTTCGTTATCCATTTTTTATCTCCCTTTTATGGGGTTTATAGTTCAAAATATTAGTAATTAGTAATGGATTTTTCTATCAATTTTTCTTAACTGTGACTTACATCATGTTTTGCACCAATATTCATTCATGAGGTGTATATAAATTTTATTTTAGAAGAAATATAATGAATTTAATTATCCTTGTGATATTTTATGTTTCTTTTTATGTTATTCCTTCTTGGATACTATGATTGAAAGGTACCAAAATGAAAAAGATTTCATGTTACAATCTCATAATTTATCAAGATTATTTGTGATTATATTTCTAGTGATAACATATTATAATCAATATTGGAATAATTATCATGAATTTCATTTAAATGTTTTTATTCATGATATTTTTTTGTAACAATTCAATTTTTATGATCTAAGGTACTTAAAATAAATGAGAAAATATTTAAAAAAAATCAGACATTATTTATCCCTTCAGTGGAAAATTCATATTAATCGAAAACCATATTTTAAAAAATTTTCAATTTTTTTTTCTAATATGAAATGAAATTTTCCTCAATAATTATTTTAAGTTATTTGTAAATCTGTCTTAAATAAAATTTTTTAGTTTATTTTCAATGAAGAGGCATTCAAATTTTTTTTAAGTTTTATATATAGTTTTTTAGATTAGAAAGGATATTTTATTCATATAATAATTTAAATGATTTATAAAGAATTTTTTATAAATCCTCAATGTTATTTCCAAATAAAATATTTTTCATATTGATTTATATATTGAAATTGTTTTTAATAGAAACCAATTTTCCTTGATAAATATCCCCAGTAGTATTTCAAAATTATTTTCCTTCTAAGTAGACATTATTTGTGGTAAATTATGATTTATTGAGAATATGATCATATGATACCATTATTATTATTTCTCTAAATGGTTTATATTTATGTTTAAAAAATTTATATGAAACCTGGTTCTTTTTCCATATTTTATTCTTTTATGAAATGATGAAATTATTATGAAACCATGATATGTTATAATGAAATGTTTATAAAACCCAATTCATTTCATGGGTGGGGATATGAATATTACTTATGAACATGTTGAAGACATATGTATGATTGTAATTATGTGATGGGTGGGATCTATATCACCCTACAATACATTGGGTGAATAATAATATATCATGTGATAGAAAATCATGGAATGGGAAGTGAAATTGGGTTTGAAAGTCATGGATGGAAGGAGGAGTGAACCTGGTTATTAAGATAGTGCTGAAATAGGGAGTGAACCTGGTCTAATAATGGAATGTTTCATCAAAGGTTTTATTGGATGTAAAGTATGACTACTATGATTTTAAGCATGAACCTGATTACTGGTTCATAATGTGATGCATGATCATAATTTCATGTTCCCAATATTATGAGTGATACTGAATACATGTTCACAATGTTACATGTAGACCATTCTTTAATGATTATAATATTATGCGTGGACCTGGTATCATGTCCACTACTTTTTGAAAGTGCATGATTTCAAGTAATTAACATAATTAGTGATCATGCTTCTATTTATTCATTTTCAAAATGTTATTAGATGATGTGTATGCCCCAAATAAAGCCTTTATACAAATGTTATGATCTCATGGATCTGGTTTTTTGATTCAATTATTATTTATGTATAATAAAATAGAGTCATTATTCCATGAATCATTTTTATCACCTATGATAGGTTGTGTCATGACACATCCCCCGGGGCCCCATCATTGACAATACCCAAGATTTCCTCCAAAAGGTTAGTATTGGGGACTAGCACTGAAAGTGTCAACCTACAAGTGGGAAGAATTTTCTTTTGTTCTTGTATGCATGCACACATGACTATTTTCAAAAGATTTAAAAGTTAAACAACCGATACACTAAAAATAATCTCTAAGTACAAGTACAACTAAACGTCAAATAAGGTCGAATACCAAACCAATGAAAGACTAACAAAAAAAAGAAAGGTACAAAAGAAACTCTAGATTGTCATCTAATTAAAACCACACATGATAAGTAAGTAATGTGTAGCTACTAGAATTCATAGTAGTACATCTCATCTTCCTGGTCTCACTGGGTACCACCCGATCCAGGTCCACCAAGTCCACCATCAAGGCAGCAGTCATCTACAATAGACATAACATGTGTGGATGTAGCCCATACAGGGGTGAGATACAAAATAATCATCACGGACCCCAAAATAACAACGAAATACCACAAATAAGTCCTCAAAAAATCCACATGGTATGATCACCATGACTAATCATGACGTAATACATATCACCCTAGGTATTCTCTAGATTACGAAAGTAAGACCATCAGTCATAACATCATACACCATGGGTTGTTTGAGAACTCCTCCTCAATGATTATAGTGGGTATTCCAATTCCACAAAATCCACTTCCAACGAAACATAGGACTAATTTTGATCTCATCCTTATTGAGTAATATCATTAAGCTGGGTCACACAGAAGTCGCTCCCTAATGTGGGCATACTAGGTCACACAGAAGTCACTTCCAAAAAAACTAAGGTCATACTAATGTGCTTATCCTTTCATGTAAAATGGGTCTTCCGGGTCACAATGAATCCAATCACAAATGGGGACTAGCTGGGTCACACTAAAGCCGCTTTCCACTGGGCCACAGTATTGAATCCATATAGGGTCGCTCCTTTGTAGTCTTTAGGTCTTAGCCAGCTGTAGGGTTTCTAAACGTAGCTCTATTGATCTTAGGAGAGCCACTCCTCATGATATTCATTGAATTTAACCTTATATGAATTACTCCATAGAGTATTCCAAAATATCCATGTCGTCATGAGGGTTCTATAGACGTAAATAGATAGTCAATAGAACATCCGGTTTTCAAGATATAAGTGTTTTTTCAAAAAGTGGATGGTGGGGTATAGGTTTGGTCTGACCCAAACCAGCCAGGGTATGCTGAACTGACCCGAACCCATCCTGATGGGGTTTCTATGACATGCTGGGTTAGGTTTGGCCCACTCGATTAGGTCTTTCATGTTTCCCTTCCTAGTATGCTAGTGGAGGACTGGTCCTCTTACTTGACAGGAGGCGGCTGCAAGCCACGTTCGGATCCCTACTCACCGAACAAGTCATCCACGGGGCCATCTCCCAAGCCAGAGTTGGTTTACTATAGATTCTCCACATGGGATGTGGCCAGGTGTTGATGGCTCTTTCTAATTTACAGTTTCCAGAGCCCCCATGACAACCTACTCTAGCACGACGGTGTGTTCTTCCGCAGACCACCGGGTCTACTTCGATGGTATGTTCTTCATGCCTCTTGCAGCTATGTTCTATGAGGTATCTCCTCTTCCCTGGAAAGGCCTCAGATCCAAATTTTCTCCAATTTGAATGTTTTTATAGGATGAATGCACAATTATAGGGGCTCGGGCCTTGTTTCTATCATCCTGTTCCCTCTGGGTTAGATCCTCCAAACAGGTGAAGGTTTGGGTATGATTTAATATAAACAATAATTAAATCCCTAATATAAATCCCAAGAAACATCACCCTCCCATAAGAACAGACGATCCTCGAATCAACCTATTCTTGGGTTGATCCACATTCATCGTTTAAAATGAATAATGGGGAAAATGTAAAAAATAACCCTTACATCGGTAAACGTTCGTCGTTAAAGCGCTATTCCCCTAAAGATTCAATCTCTGTTGGCATTCATCACTTCCTGGACCCATTCTTCATAAAGCATCGATGTCAATGGAGATCCTACCAGTGTTCTTCATTTTTCCATCGAAGGGAGTCCTCACTGTAGGTTCATCAGTGAATTCATAGGGTTTAATTCTCAACTCTCCAATAGGTTAGCCTAAAAAAGGAAACACGTCATAGCGTTTCTGTTTTGTGAAACATTGTGTCAATACATTATTTCATTTATGAAACAACATATCTGTTATGGTATTAAAAAATGATCCATTAAGAATCGTCCATTAATGTTCCTTTTCACCACACCACAACAACATTGTCTGCCACTCAATCGTGAGAAATGAAATTAAATAACTTTTTTCAAGTAATTTTATTATTTTCTGAATAGATGGAAAATTAACTCTTCCATACAACCCTAGTCGGTTGAGGTAAGGCCCTTTCTAGGTGAATCCTAGTATTATGAGTTCAATAGTTCCCTTAGATTTTTGATCCGAGTGGTCGTTCCAAGGATAGAAAAATTCCCTCACACAATTACATAAAGTTGATTATAAATTGTTCAAAATTCCATTCTGGCTTCCTCATGCCTCCTAATCAAGGTTTGTAAATACCTGTGGTCTCAAAATAATTCCATAAAATTTTAAAAATATATACAAAATTTCACAGACACTAAATTCTCCCCTCCACAAGGCTGCATGTCCCTGAAAGCCAATAAAAGGGATAATCAAATAAATGGTGGTATTGAGCATGAATCTAAGCCTCCCGCCCCCATGTGTTCTTCTGAAGATTCATGTGCTGCCACCGAATGCCCACTAGATAAATTGACCATCCATAAAGGAATAGCTCTATTCGATCCTCAATCTCAACTGGGAACTCCATAAATGTCACCCCATCGTTAATGTATATCTATACCTAATTGAAAACCTATGATGTATTATACACATAACTACCTAGATGTGACACATGAAAAAAATTGTGCACCTCATGCATCTATGGTTGAAGAGAAAGTTGGTACTCAACCTCACCAACTCTGCTGAAAATATGGAAAAGATCAATTAACCTCAGAGATAGTTTTCCACCTCAGCCAAATCTATGCAATCCCCATCAGTGTGAGACCTAAAAGAAAACATGGTCTCCTTCCTAAAACTCCAAGCGACTTCGTCTCCTATCAACATATGATTTATTCCTACTCTGTGTAGGCCCCATATTATCCTAGATGATCTGAACCTTATCAGTGATAGCCTATACTGACTTTGGACCCGTGAGTGCTGACTCCCCTGGTTCTATTTAGCTAAGAGGTGATCTGCATGACCACTCATACAGGGGGACAATCGTTTCCATGAAAATGTTTGAGCGATAGATATTATTTTATGAAAACTCCAACAGTGGTAGGTGATCCTCTGAACTGCAACCAAAATCAAGGACATAAGCACAGAGCATGTACTCTAAGGTCTGTATGGTATGCTCTAGCTGACCGTCTATCTAATGGTGAAAAGTGGTGTTCATGTACAGATGAGTCCTGAATTACTTCTACAATATCATCCACAACATGGATGAGAAGCATGCATCACAGTATGAGAGGATATCCAAAGGAACCCTATGAAGCCGCACTATCTCTTGGATATAGAGGCACCCCAATCCCTTTACCAATCCCTACTCCCAGATGTGTAATAAGTAATCCGACATGGTGATTCGGTCAACGACACCTAGATAAAATCATGGAATCAGTACGTGGTTGGTAACCCTATTAAGAAGTCCATAAAGATACCATCCCATTTTCATTCTGGTACCTCATGTGGTTTTGCAAAGCATGCTGGGAACTGATGCTTGGCCTTCACTTTGTGGAAAGTTAGGCATCGCGAAACAATTTCCGCCAACACATTATTCATCCTTGGACACCAATACTAATGTCGTAGGTCTTGATACATCTTCACCACACAAGGATGTACCTCCAAAGGGGATTTGTGGAACTCCCTAAACACCTCCTCCTATAACATCACTGGTACTATGGTGCATACTTTGAAGTTGATGGCATTCTCCTCCCCTATCAGAAGTCATTTTGGAACTTTACCTAAGGGTAAATGATCATGCAGGTCCTCTTTGTCAACATATACAAGCTATGACTTCTTAAATATATGAAAGAGTGTGGGAGTGATATTCATTGGCTGAAGGTAAGAGGACTTATCACAATCCATGGAGGATGTGATCGTTGTGGATAACTGCTCCATCACCTCACTCAGTAGCAGTAAACCAGGCCTCCAGCTGAGCTCATCTACCACCACATTCCCCTTCCCAGAATTATAGAATATCTCAAATTCATATTCTAGAAAAAAATCCATCCATCACTACTATCTCAAGTTCAGGTCATTCTATGAAATGATATACCCGAGACTCTTGTGTTCAGAGTATACGGTTTACCATTAACCTTTTAAGTAGTCCCGCCACATCTTCAAGGCAATGGAAAATGCTTCAAACTACAGGTCATGGTCCATGTAGTTCTTCTCATGCTTCCAGAACTACTGTGAGCTGGAGGCTATCACCAATATATAATACATTAGGACATAACCAATTCCAGTCCCTAATGTGTTGCAGAAAAATACATACCCAATACCCTTTTGAGGTAGTCTCAAGATGGTGGCACTCTTCTATCTCTACCCCATCACATACAAACACTACCTGCACTTCACCTTCCAGACAATGGTTAATACAATCCATTTCGGTGCTTATAAATGTGCTACTACTCTGGAAATTTCGGGCACGAACCACCATTAGTATACATCCAATCCCAATAAACATCACAACTCAGTCATTATTTTGGGTTTCCCCCAAGAAAAAAATGCCTCCATCTTAATTGGATCCACTGCAACTATAGCCTCCAAGATGAAGTGCCCCAGAATGTGGACCTCTTGAATCCTAAACTGGAACTTCTATAGATTACTGTAATGATGGTTCTCTTGGAGTGCATCTAGGACTATCTATTAGTGTTTAGTGTGGTATTCCTCCAATTCCATGTACACCAAGATGTCATTAATGAACACCACCATGAAATGATAGAGGTGAGGCTATAAGATCCTATTCACAAGTCCAATGAAGACTTCATGGGATTGGTCACACTAAAGGGAATCACAAAGAACTCATAGTGACCATACTGGAATCTAAAGGATGTCTTTGGAATGTCCTCATCCCGTACCTGAATCTAATGATAGCCTATTCTGAGGTCTATCTTTGAGAATCACCTTGCTCCCTACAACTAACTGAAGAGGTCATCAATCCTTGGTAGGGAATACTTTTTTTTCACGGTCACATAGTATAGGAACTGTTTTTCAATTAATATCATCAAGCTTCCATCTAACTTCTTATAAAACAACACTAGAGATGCCCATGGTGAAGCGCTGGACTCCATGAAGCTCTTCTCCTGCAATTCTTCCAATTGTACACTCAATTCATGTAGCTCCATGTGAGCCATCTGGTATTCCTGTGTGGATATCGATGCCAAAACCATGTAGATATTGATCTAGAGGTATACCTACCTACATGGAGGTATTCTTGAAATATCATAAAGAAAGATAGCCTCATACTCATCGTCCACTAAAGGAAAGATCAGACTCCTCTGATCAAGTAATTCGACAGTGAGGCTGGCCAACTGGTGATTGATCGGATGTAGCCTCCTCCAAGAAATCCATCATGTGATAAAAAAATTTATTTCTCTTCGTTGAAAGACAATTTGGTCTCATATTCATGAAAAAATTATAGTTTCCACCTAAAATAGTCAATCTGATCATGGACTGTGGGTAACCAGTCTATACACAAGATGATGTCATAAGTCCTTGAAGCTTCTACTAAGAGATCCCAGCTGAAGCTCTCACCTAATGTAGTAAGATCACACTGCCGACACCCATGTGTAATCATAGATTCCCCTCTAGTAAGATTATCTAAATGTAATGATCGATCCAATGACTCCACTAGAATATCTGATCCTCGAACGAGGTCCATTGAAAGGAAATAGTAACTGAATCATGGGTCTAAAAAATCTACAACTATGGTGAAAAAGACACAGATCATACCTCTAATCATATTTGGAAAACCATGGTTTTATCCCTCCATCACCTAAAGCAGGTCTCACGCCTTCCCACCGGCTCCCTGAGCCTAGGGTAGGCCACCTGGGCGCGGTGGTGGTTGAACCTCAAACTATCGTCCAACACCTGCCGCTCAACCTACACCCCTACCAAGTCTGCCACCCAGAAGACCACCTTTCTTGAACCTCTGATTCTACCTTAGTGGTCCCTTAATCATCTAATGGTCATCTATGATGTGGGTCGGGAAGTCACGAGCTATGGGTACCTCTCACCACATGTGAATCACATTATGGTTCCTTACTAATACACTATACATTGGAAGCCCTGTATTGCTGACCACGAGTCTTAGGGTCATCCACTAAAATACCTAGCCCACTTTCCCCCGCTCATGTCTGCTATATGCTACTCACCACTAATGAATCTTCCTCTTGAGGTCTTCTTGTTTCTTCGGCAGTCGGTGCAAGCTCAGTTATGAACCTCCCCACAAGAAGGGATCACTCTAGCACTCAAGTGTGAGTGGGGATGCTAGGAGACACCATGTATGTCATGATCTCCCATATGATTCACATATAAAAGGTTATGGCCCGGATGAAAGTGTCTTTACTATGTCAATATAGTTGTGAGAGGTCTTTAAACCTCGTGGAGTACTAATCCAATGACAGGGTGCCCCGCTGTAGGTGAAGCATCACCTAAATGTGAACCAAGCGCAAAGTCGCGGAAGAAATCATACCAGAAATTCCACTCGATGCATGTCCAGGTGAGGGTCACCTTGTTTTGTATCTGGATTGTTATGCTCCACCATCTCCCTGATGATCCTTTAAGAAGACTCACTACCAAGATTGATGTTTGGTCAAACAATGTCCTCACTAATAGGAAAACATGCGTTAATTCCTCCAGCCATTCCTCTGCAACCTAAGGATCTATCTTTGCCCTGATCCGAGGAGTTATCTGTCTCTAAAACTCATGAAAGGTAAGGAGTATTCATACATTTTGTACCAGTAAATACAGCGGAAAAAACTAATCAATGGGTGGTGGCAACACCGATGCACCACCATGCGTGGCCATATTTGGGACTATTCCCAAAACTAACACCTCATTTCTAGGTGGGATGTCCACACGATCACGTATCAAAATCCTAGCTAGCTGTATGCATGGATGTATCTTGAAATAGATCAATATGTACCACTGTCAGAAGATTATTCTTGGTGAGATGAATCTTATTCAAGAAGATCATAAGGATACATTTATGAAACTAGTGTTTTCAAGTATAGAGCTGAAAAACTGAATTTAGGGTCTTTGTGTATGGATATGTTGTTCACCGCACCAACACTGGACTCCCCGAATATGAAAGTAGAACTCAAAACATACAACACTATTGCCCCAAATATAAATCAATATAATCTCAGTCAATGAGGTAGAACCGAACACCTATGATACAACTTTTTCAAGACCCGTCCACCAGGCCCCATCCTGTCACATATCCTATACCCATCTCTCGAAGGACATGGGACGACATCTAGAGTCCAAGGAGTAAACCTACATGTGGGAGGCATTTTCTTTAGTACATGTACACACGCACAATCAACCATGTACAAAATATGAAAAATTAAAACTACCAATCCAATATAAATATCCACTAAGTAAATGTATAACTGAAATTCTAATAGGTCGGAATTCAAGCCCAAAAAAAACTGAAAAATAAGAAGGTAAAAAATAAAAATTGGATAGTCATATATCCAAACCCCAATGGATGGGTAAGTACATAGTAGTGGTTGGAACTCGTAAAATTATGTCCTATCATCCTGGTCTCACTGGGCACTATCGGGTCCTGGGCCACCCACTCCTACATCAAGGTGGTAGTCTTCTGCACCAAACACAACATGTGATGGCGAAGCCTGTGCAAGGGTGAGTAACAAAATACTAATTATGGTCCCAAAAATAAAAATTAATGACCCAAAAATAATCCAAAAAACAAACCTTAATGTATGCTCACTAATCATGATCATGAAGTAAGACATCTCACAAAAGGTATATTCTAGAGTAGGAAAGTAATACCATCGGTCATAACATCGAACACTATGGGATGCTGGAGAAATCTGCCTCAATGTGTACAATGGGAATGTTGGGTCACACAAAATCCACATACCACTAAACATATTACAAATATGGTACTTGTACCTGATGAGTACCATGGGTATATCGGGTCACACAGAATCTGTTCCCCATCGAGAGCATGTCAGGTCACACCAAAGCCTATTCCCATTAATCTATGGCCATAGTGCGGTACTCCTAATGTCGTATACCATGGGTTTGGTGTGACACAAAGAATACAATCCCCACATTGACCCTCCTTGGTCACATAGAAGTTTCTTAACACTAGTTAATAGTATTTTATCTACTCTGGGTCACCCATCAGTAGTCTTTAGGTATCATCCAACTGCAGGGTTTCCGCACGTAGCACACTTGATCTTGGGATAACCGCTCATCAGGCCATTAATCGAATATAAAAATAAATTAAATACTAAATATATTATTCCAAAATATCTGAATCACCTATAGGGTTCCAAATCAACAAAAATCTCATCAATCAGATGCACGATTTTCATGATATTGATGTTTTTCCAAAAAGGGGTTTATTGGGTCTTGCTCCGTTCTAACCCGATTAGACTGACCTGACCCAACATGACTTCCACCGGCCCAGGCGTGGTCATATGACATGACCTAGACCCTACCTAGTATAGGTTTGATCTTCTAGAGGCAGACCTATTCTCATCTTGCAAGGACGCTGCTGGATGTCGCGTCTGGCTACCTACTCACCCTGCAGATCATTTGGGGGGTTGTCTCCCTATCCCTATGGGACGTGGTGCAGTGCCACATTCACGATGCGCCGATGTGGTTGGATGGTCACAAAAAACTTATCATATCCGTAGGCTTAGCTGGAAGCTCTTCCGACTGTGCCGTGGCCAAAGACGGATGCAGCCGTCGACTTTGGAGCGCTATCATGGCGCACCGCCACCCGCCTGTGGCCGCCACCACTGGCCACCGTCGGCACTCGCCGACACTGTCGACTATCGTCAGTGCCATTGATAGTTGTCGGTACCATCAACATGTTCTTTTGTAGACCCCTGATTCCACTCTAGTGGTTCATTATTCGCACCACATGTGCCTTTGTTATTCAAAGGCTCCCCTCTTTCCTAGAAAGGCCTCAAATCCACCTTGTCACGAATTTGAAAACTAAACCATGAATAATGAACAATTAGAGGGTCTCAAACTTTTTTTATGTTGGAGAAAACCCTATGTATTAGAGTATTAAATAAGGGGTATGTTTGGGGATGGTGTTCTATCAATAATAATTCAATCCTGAATAGAAATCCCAAGAAACATCACCCTCCTACAAGAATGGATGATTTGCGGACCAACCTATTTGTGGGTTGATCCGCATTTGTCATTTAACATGAATAATAGAGAAAACGTAAAATAAATAAACCCCTACAAAGATTGAAGTTCATATATGAAGTGATCATCCCTCTAGGATTCAATCTCTATTTGCATTCATCACTTCCCAGTCTTGTTCTTCACAAAGAATCAATGTCACTGGTGACCTTGTCGATGTTCATTATTCGTCGATGGAGGGATTCCTTGTTATAGGTTCTTTAGAGAATCCATAGTGTTTAAAATTAAACTCTCCAATGCTTTAGATTAATAAAAATAAATGCACCATTGGACTTCTATTATGTTGTGGCATTGTGTCGTTACCCTACAGAAAAAAGAGCCATTAAAAGGATTACATTAATGTGCCCCATCTCCATAACTCAATGTCATTGTCCGATACTCAACAGTGAGAAAATAAACAAAATAAATTTTTTTATGTTATTTTATTTTTTTTCAGAAAATTTGGAAAATCAACTTTTCTGTCCAACCCTATCATGCCAAATATAAGTCCTTTAAAGATGAATTTGGGAATTTAGAGTTCAATGGTGCCCTCAAATTTTTGATTTGAGCACTAGTTCAAATTAAAAAAAAAACTCTCTCACATTTACTTAAAAGAGGTAAAAATGATCAAAATTCCATTATGAGGTCACCTAGTCCAGAAATCATTTGTTGTTAAAGCGTGTGGTCTCAAAATAATTCCATAAAATTTTAAAAAAATATATAGAAATTCCAGGACACATCAAGTTGGGTATAAACAACATAGGTTGTTTTCATTATCATATAACCTTATATTTATCTTATGATTTCAAAATATCATTGATTTATATCATATATATTTACCCTCATAGAGAAGCTATGTTCAACCATTATTATGCTTCCTTTCCTCAAGTTATGAATAATGGATTTATTTAGGATATATGTATGATGAGTACTAATTAGGAACATGTTTTTGGAAAATATTGAAGATATTTCATAGGATTTGATGATTGTGTTTGAATTTTCCAATGGTAATAAACTACTATGGTCCCCAGTCCTGTGTCTCTGAAGTGTAAATAATATTCATCAAAAAATTATTTTATATCCATGTATGAGAAGAATAGGTAACTATAGTAGGAATTAATGGAATGGTTTATTTAACATTTGGAAAATACGATGAAAAATCATTACTGATATCCACAAGGATATTTCTAAGGATATGTCTAGGGATTTCTCTAATGATAATTCTACGGATGAGTTACCATATAGGAAAATTTCCACGAATTTTGGTACTGAATAGGGAAAGTGGTTTCCTAGGAACACATCCCTATATGGATATTATAAGTGGATGTTGCTCTAAAAAAATGTACCTAGGGGTAAAAACCCACAAAACACAGTTTTGAGCTAGACTCAATTGGGAAATGGTGCACGGAAATGGGTCTTGTTGCACAACTAGTTTTTCACTCCTATGTGATACACATTACAAATTGACAAAATATTTATGAACCGTCATAATGTATTTTAATAGATGATGATTATGAATGAAATGGGACAAACCTAAAGAATCATAGACTAAAAATAAGGTGTCTTTATTTTGACCTCCAAAATGAATTTTCAGACTATGTGATGTTCCATTATGATTAACATTTCTTAAAATATAATTTATGGACTTATTAAATGGTTTGAGCTCAAATTAACAATGTTAATGTGGAATGAAATGGAAAATTAAAAGACTTTCCTCTTGATAAAGTGATGGTTATGTGAGATGGAATGAAAAAACTCATTATAGTGCTCATAGTTTTTCTTATGTTACGAATCATGGTGAACATCAAAAAAAAGATGGAATATGTTAAAACTCTTACCCCAGTAGCCCAGAGATGGTGGAAATTTGATTACAGTGTCATAGTTATAGGAGATAACATCACTATGTAATGATCAGTTTAGTAGTATAGAACAACTAGATATATACATGATTACATTATTACATTGGTAATTATACATAGAACATAACTAAATAAAATAAACCACTTATTGAAACTTATTAAATGACTTTATCTTCATAACATAGGAAAGGGAAAAAATTAAAGGACTAAAATTCTAACTATGGGTTATATAAAATAATTATAAGTGAAAGAATTTCAATAAGGAATAGTCATTATCTAAAGGTAAATAATATAAAAATCACATTCCATCAATACAATGAAAATGAAAATTAAACCATATATTTTGTTATAGTGAAAATATCATGGAATGTTATAATAGAATACATGATGAAGAAAATGTTTATTTATTGGACATCATGTGTATGCAACGTGAACCATTACATCATTATGATGTTTAAGTATCAAGGAAAAAAACTTGTCTAATTCTACTTGGAAAAACACATAAACTGTTTTTCACCAACTTTTTTGTCTCACGTGACCAATCGATGCATCAATGGACTATCTCTAACTGAGCCACACCCAACATTTCAACTCCAAATAATACATTATACATATATTCCATTCAATAAAATAATTAAAATAAATACAATATATAATTATAGTATATGACTAAGATAATAATCTTGTCCATGATTTATGATATATGTATATTTAAGGAAATCTTCAATGAATGATGATTATAAATGAATGTGAAGTATACGTATAAAACATACATGAAATAGTGGGTAAATAAGGAATAAACAAAGGGAATATCATAGTTATGTCCCTAAAAGAATAGATTTAAATAACAATTGAACATTAATATGGGAAAATGGGAATAGATAATTATATATGGTGTAAAAATTAAGTGAAAACAAGTAAACAATGTTTTTAAGAAACATTATAAATGAGCCACTTTAGTACTATTTATAGAAAAATATTAAAGTGTATTTAAATTCCAAAGAATAATAATTGTTTTTATAAAAAAAAGAAAAAATATGGTTTTTATGATAAATGTGCAATTTTAAAAAAATGTTATTAGTTCAAAATATACTTTGGAGTGTGTATGAAATTTTTTAAGAAAATGGAATGTTTTTATAAATCGGGATTAATTATTGGGAGGAATTGAAATGTAAACCTTAAAAACATGCATATCCCCATTAAAGAAAGAATAATTGAGCTTGATAAATATGTTTGGAAAATAAATAATGTATTTACTAGTAGTAAATATTGTTAATTAATAATTAAATTTTTGTAATGAATGATAAACTGTAACCTAAAAAAATAAGGGTTCAGAGAGAATCCCTTACCTTTTGTCTGAAACTGTTATGCACACAATCTTAATGTAATGGAAAATGAAATTAGATTCATTAATGATTTGGTTCATAACTACTTAAATATATATTTAATTAAAAATTATGTAATTAAGTTTATTTATGGACTTCTTAATGAGTTTTAATATTCAATTTCGTTATACGAGAGTGTTCGTTTCCTTGGATTTAATGATTGGTTTACATAAAAACATGTATGAAAGGTCATGTAAAATTAGAATAGTTATCCAACAATGAAATTATATATTATTAATTAATTTAAATAATATTATGTGGTCATATAAATCATTTTTGCAGATATGAGGAAGATTCATTAGATAAAATGTTAATGATAAACCCGTAGATTATTCTTGGCTTTTTTCAGTCATCATGAAATAGTTTTGTTTTTTTAATTATTATATTATATATATATTTTTTACATTCCATTATATAACTTATAATATGTATAATAAAATCTCATTTAACCATAATAATGGTTTTATTACCAGTCATGAAGGTGGTAATCAAAAATGAAAATGCATTGTCTATGATAGCGTTAAATCAACACAAACCAAAATGTTTTATTTTTTAAAATAAAGGGGAGAAGAGAATTTGTTCCATGATGGATATTACATTTACTAAATAAAATTCATTTATATTTAATATAATGTAGTTATCATTCATGTTTGGATAAAATATATAAGTAGAGTATGTGGAAAGAATTGAAATAGAATGAAAGAGGATATTACCTCTTTAATTGTTTTCCTAGAGAACCTCTTTATAGTTCTTGGGATATGTATTTTTCTGAGAAAAAAAGGCTCTTGGAAGTGGGTTAGAGACTCTTGTATAGTATAATTTATAAATTGTAAAATCATCATGGATTATAATGTGTGAGGAGGTGGGGTGTGGATTGGGGGTATTTATAGGGGGAGAGAGGTATTTTTATAAAATTTTATTCATTAAGTTATTATTTTGGATCAAGAATATGAACAGGTTTGATTATAGAGACTATGTATAGTAAATAGAAAAGTATTATTCTAGATAATGGTTGTTACAACATCCATACACCGTCAATGACTCAATAATTATGGTATTTAGCTGATACCACAAATTACTATTTTCAATATTTTAAAAAATTAAACTATTTTAGAAAAATAGAAAAAATTCTTCCCAAATATTTTTTTGAATTATGGAATTAAAAAATGAAATCCATTATCTAATAATAATTTTAAAATATTGATAAATATAATTTTTAATTAAAATCAAAATTTATTCTGAAATTTATAATTTTAGAATTTGAAATAATTTTATGACATTTGGAAAAATTATTTAAAGTCTCATAAAATTAAATAATAATAATAAGACAAGGAAATATTAATTTATTAATATATTTTATAAAAATAAAATTTATTTTCAAATATTATATTGATTATAAAATTTTAAATAAAAATTTATGTTTTACAAGATAGAATCATTTAATTTATCTTCTTCTAAACATTTATTTAGTTGTGATATGATAAAAAAATATCTTAATTTAATACATAAGATACCTAATTTATATATATACATTCATAATTATGGTTACTATTCTATTGGTCTGATTAATATTATTAATGGTCATATTACTATTATAAGATTGAAGTTACAATATAAATGTATATCACAGTTCGATTTGTCAATATAAACTATAAAATGAATTGAATTTATTTCAGAAGACACATACTGTAAAATGTTTGGGTGTTATATTCTTCCTTCTTTTATAAATTATATCCTTAAAATTGTTTCATGATTATTTCCTACAATAGAGATGTGGGTATTTCTTCTTCATAACAACCCAATGTTCCCATGTTTCCAACTTAATTTTTTGGTTTTTCCAAATAACCCTAACCAGTCGAGTCGTATGATTTCTCAATAATTTCTCTCATATGTCAAGAATATCCACGAGCTCTTTCTAGTAAGACAAATAAGTTTCTAGTTCAATTTATCCATATGTGAGTTCATGTGTTAGGTGTGTTAGGTAATTCCTTAAAAATTATATGTGGACCACATCATGTTTATTAGAGAGATATAGAGACATTTAAAATTATTAAGCAACAATTCCAATTCATTCCAGAATTTCAAATGGTCCAATGTAAATGGGGTTTAGTTTATATTTTTTACTAATTCTTTTGACACCTTTCTCTGGAGATACTTTTTAAAATACATAATCACTCACTTTAAATTCTATATATTTTCTTTGTTTTTCAACAAAACTATTTTTCCTACTATGAGAAGATTTTATATGAGAATAAATATTCATTATCATATTCATTATCTCTTCAATAAGTACTTGGTGTATATGTATCCTCACACAAACTTCATCCCAAAAAGATGGAGTTTGATATCTCTTTCAATATAATGCTGAATATGCCACCATTTGAATAATTGAATCAAAACTATTATTTTATGAATATTATAACCTAGCTAAATACTGATCCTACACACCTTGAAAGACAAATTATCATCATCTCAACATGTTTTCTGGTGTTTAATAGTTTTTAGACTATATTTTGGTTTAAGGATGATAGACAATACTTGAATAAATCTTAGTATCCAAATACTTCTGAAGAATATTCTATAAATTTGATGTCAAATGAGGATCTCCGTTAGTGAAAATTGTTATAGGTTCACCATAAAGTATTTAAATGACATTAATAAAAGGTCTTGATAGGCTCTCAAGATGGTATTATTATCTTATAGTAAGAAAATGTGATGAATTTTTAAGGTGATCCATAACAACCCCTATTATATCATTCATTGGTGGTTCATTGGTAATCCAGTGATGAATCCCATAGTAATTTCCTCTTACTTCCAAGGAAGAATATCTATATCTTTAATTAATCTTCTGGGATATTGCCACTCAAGCATCAATTTGTTTAAAACTATACATATTAAAACATAGTGAGCGATCTCCTATATCATGTTATCCCACAAAAATTATTCCTTCAAATCTATATACATCTTGTGACCACTAGGGTGTATAGATAAAATTGAGCTATGAGAATTTTCTAATAGTTCACCTTTTAGACTAGGTTTTTATAGAATGAAAAACCTCTTTCCAAATTTTAGAATTATATCCTCATAAAACAAGTTAGACAGTCATCCATCCTTAACAAATTTAATTATCTTTTTAGAATTATCATCATCATATCGAGTCTTTTTTATCTTATCTACTAATTATGGTTTAGTAATCATTAGAAAAAGGGGTGACGTTTTAACTTCATCAACAATTCCCATATGCATATTTAATAAATCAATGAGTAGAGAATCTTTCTAAGTCATCATTTCTGTCAGAATTCCCTGATCATTTCTGCATAATGAATATTCTACAATATTTTCTTTTCATGGGTGGTAGTGTATTTAAAAATCATAATCCTTGAATAACTCAATCAATAATAATTTGATAATGCTGAGTTATTTATGTGTAAATATGTAGTTTAAAATCGTGTGATGCAAATATATCGCAAACATTTCACCATAGTGACTATCTGTCCGCATCTTCGGAGAATAGATTATTGTTTCATACTCAAGATAATGAGTTGGATATTTTTGATCATTGTTATTCAACTATCTTTTGGAATATGTAATAACTTTATCATTTTTCCAAATGAAATAACCCTATCCTTTAATTGATGAATATCTATATATCCAATAACTATCATTTCTTGATGGTAGAGTCAAAATAAAAGCATTGGCTAACCTTCTCTTAAATTATTTAATAAATTATTCAAATTCTTTTATTGGTATGAAATTAATACCTTTTTATGTGAGAATGTATAATGGGTTATCTAATTGGGAAATTTTTTGAATGAAACACAAATAGTTACATTATAATCCAATAAAACTATAACCCATGGTTAGGTTCATTGGTATATGACATTCTGGCATTTCCAATATCTTAATAGGATCAACTGAGATTCCACATTTAGAGACAATATGGCCAAGAAAATAAATACTCTGAATCTAGAATCTTGAAATTCTAAAATTTCCATATAAAATTTTAAATAAGAGGATCTCAATAATAATTATCAAGTGATTCTCATGGTATTATTTTTTTAGAATACACAATATCATTAATAAATACTAAAACAATCATTTAGATATTCCTTGAATATTCTATTCACCAGTCCACAAAAATACAGGAATCATTATTCAATCCAAATGGAATTACTATAAACCTACAATGTACATACCAATTCCAGAAATCAATATTTATAATATCATCCTATATTACGTGAAACTGATGATACAAAGAATGAACGTCAATATTGAAAAAATATTTATCTCCTTGTAGTTGATCAAATAAATCATCAATGAATGGAAATGTATTCTTATTCTTTATTTAAATAACATTGATTTCTCAATATCCAATGTACAACCTCAAGGATATATATTTCTTAATAACTAAGTTAATATAGTCTCCCAAGTAGAAACACTAGGGAAAATAAATCTCTTATAAATGAACTCCATTAGTTTTTTTCTCTATCTTCAATAATTCCAATTTGGCCATTCAATAATGAGTATTTGATATTTTTATCCCATCCGAAATTAAATCAATTTAAAAATCATATTCATGCTCAAGGGGGTGACTTGTTTACGGTTTAAGAAATATATCAATGTATTATTATATAATTTAAACATACTCAATTTGAAGAATATTTTTATCTCTCTTTGATGTTATTTCCTCTTCCTCCCCAAGAATTTCATTTAGTAAATCTACTAGGGTGGATCTAGATAATAATTAGAAGAATAATTTTCTACTCTAAAGATAAATTATTGTACATCATCATAAAAATTTGTAATTTCATTCATTCTATAAAAAATTATGAAATTATATTTTGAAATATATTCTATACTGAGAATTATATTGAAGTATACCATAGGTTTGATGATAAAGTCCGCAAGTAAATAATTTTTATACACCATAATAGCTACTTCCCAATAAATTTTAGTTGTAATGAGACATACTTTTGGGGTTTTGATTGAATAATACATTATTAAATCATAAGGGAAATATCTACTTTAAATAGGAAATAATGTATAAATAATATAGTATAATGATACAAAACACAATAAATCATTGGATAAATTTGATGATAGGATTATTGTACTTGACACCACATCATTTAGTAATTCTACTTCATCTATGTTAATAATATAAGCATGGGCATCTCCCCTTGTCCTCTTGTATGGTAAATTCCATTTATTCTTGGGAAATGGGATTGAGAAATGAACCATTTCATTACAGTTAAATCCTTAAAAATCATAGATTTTATTCTTCCTTGTGCATTAATTTTCTCGATGAACCTTTTCTCCTCACATATATGAAAATCCCAATACATTCAAGTATTTAACAGGATGATTACATAATTAATTTTCACATGATTAAAATTTCATTATTCCTATATTATTATTCGATTCTTCAAATTTTCCATGGTTATTAGAAGACCTCTTCTTCTCTTTGTTTCCCTTGAACATATAAGATTTATAAAATTACTTCCCCATTTTGATGTAACTTAATAATATTTCATTGTATGATGATATTTTTGAGAAGAAAGTCATCTTTAGAGACATGGATTATGACCATAAAATAAACGATCAATCGTTTATTCTAATTCAGAAATGTAATCTATACCATACCTGGGTAGTATTGTTAAGGTAGTTTCAAAATATACGACAGTATCTTCTTCCCATTTCTTTAAGATATGGATCTTTTGGATCATTTAAATTAATTTCATTGAAGGTAAATATGTGACTTATAATGTTAATATAAAATTTCCCCATTTCTTATATTCTATTTCATCTTCCCCCTTATTAGTATGGATCAAAAAACACCATTGATCAATATCTCCATAGAGACAATATAATAAAATTACAACATTTTCATTTTCATTAAATCCCAATGATAGAAATATATTTTCAAGGGGAAGGATCTACTACATAGATACCAATAGATTAGTTGTGCCACTAAATGAATGGGGAATATGCCACATGAAATGATCCATCATAGGAGTAATATTGTTATTTTTGAAAACCTGAGTAAGTTTCCCTAAAATGGTAATGATCTTATTTTCTACAATATCATCTATGTTGAATTTCTTAGTAGGAAAGTATCTACATTGTCCATGGATATTGATTCCATTCCATTCATTAGGTTCCATAACTATATAATGGAACACACAATGTTATATTATATTCATTATTAGAAATAAGATAAAAAATCACTCTTAGAGTAATGAAAATTCTCTTGTTTATTTAAAATATAGTTCATTGGTTTTCTACTATAATTCCTATGAAAAAAATTATATAAACCTGACCCCAGCAGTCCAGAGTCGATGTTTATGTAATTACAATGACACATATAAAAGAGATCACATCACCTAGGATAAGTCATTTTTGTAGAATGTAAAAACAAGACACACACATGGTTCCCTTGTTACATTTCTAATTAAAGATAGCCTACTAAAAAATAAGATAAACAAATTCTTGACACATATTCAAATATTATATTTTAATAAACAAGGGGTGGAAAATAAAGAAAAGGGTGAGATCATATTCTTAGTAAGGGTTATATAAAAAAATAATAAGTGAAGATAATTCAGTAAGGAATACTTAATATCGAATGGTAAATAATATGAATAATATATTCCACAAATAAACTATGAATGAAAAATGTAAACATAGATTCTTTCGTAGGGAAAATGTCATGGAAAGTAATAACTGAATACTAAATGAAGAAAATGATTTTTTGTTGGAAATCATGTATCTAGAACAAGAACCATTAAATGATCATGTTAATTTAATTATATGTTTAAAAATTCTCAAATGATTCTTCTCGGAAACAATCAATAAGGGTTTATCACCTACTATATTGTCTCATTTTACCCATTGATGCATCTAAGGTCTATATATAATTGTGCCCCACTAATAATTGTTTTTACAAATCATTCTTGATAGATATATTAAAATTAGAAATAATAAAATGAAAACATGGATTATTAAAATGGTTACGGATAATAACATAAACCTATAAATTATACAGGAAATGTGTATTTATAATAAAATATTAATTTATTAATGATTATAAATAAATGGGACGAATACACAAACTATACATAAGGAAGAAGTGGCGAATGAGGAGTAAGTAAAAAAAATATAATAATGGTTTCCATGAGAGAATGGATTTAAATATTAAATGGAAATTAATATGAGAAAATAGTTATATATCATGATAAGTGAAGTCCACCATAAGTGAAAACAAGTAAACATAGTGTTTATGAAACATTAGAAATGAGCCACATTAGTGTGGTTTAAGATAAAATACTAAAGACCCTTTAATGAGAGAAAAAGAATAATTTTTTTCATACAACAACAAATGAACAAAAATAGTTTTTTAATGGTAAAATAATATATTTTATAAAAATATTTTTGGTATAAAATATATTATGGAGTGTACATGAATAAGGTTAAGAAAATGGGATGTTCCCTTAAATCGGGCTTTCTTATTAGGATGAATTGAAAAGGAATCCTTAATAATATGTATTTCCCCATAAAAGAAAGTATAATTGAACTAGGTACATATTTTTTTATAATAAACATATAATTTTTGGAGGATTAAATAAGATTAATTAATCATTATATTGGGGTAATGAGAGGGAAACCATAACCACGAGGAAAAATTGGGGTTCAAAAAGAATCTCTTACCTTATGCTTGATGGTGTTATAAATTTTCACTTATTTCTATGGATAATAAGAGTAGATTAAATAATAGTTTAATTAGGAACCTATTTAATATTTATTAGATTTATTATAATATATTTATTTCTTTTATTTCTTTTTTATGTGTTATAATATTCAATATTGTCATTTGGGAGCGTCTGTTTTCTTGGGTTTCATGATTTGTTTACTTGTATACATGTATAAAAGATCATGTAAAATGGGAATATTTATTCATAATTGAAATTATTTTTTATTAATGAATATAAAGAATATTAAATAGTATTATATATTATTTTACTTCTAGATATTAGGATTATTCATTAGATAAAATGTTAATGATAACCACTTAGATTATTTTGGCATATTTTATATCATCATGAATCAGATTTTTTATTAATTAATATTATATATGAATAATGGTTACATGACATTATATAAAATATAATATATATAATAAAATATAATTTGCCAATAATTATGGTTTTTTACTAGACTTTAAGGCACTAAGGGGGAACGAAAATACATCCTCCATGCTGGGGGTAAGTCAACACAGCATGAAGGTTGATTTAATTTTTAGAATAAAAGGGAGAGGATAATAGGTTTTATGATAGATATTAAATTAACATAATTAAATTGTATTATATATAAGAGAATAGATTAATCATTCATGCTTTTATATAAGAGAAAACCTGAGGATAATAATAGAAAATAAAATAAATTAAAAGATAATGAAAGGGGATTTAACATCTTGAATATTTTTTTTGAACCTCCTTAAAGGGAATGAGATTAGTATTTTGGGGATAAAAAGGATCGTATATTTGGGTATGAGACTAGGGATGTGTATTGTGATGAAATTATTCAATAATAAAGGCTTATTAATTTTTAGGATAGCGAGTGTTGAAAAGTGTTATTTATAGTGGAAGAGAGGGGTGTTTTTTGATTATTTAATTCATTAGTATATTTTATTTTGGATATAGACTATGAATAGATTTCATTATTGTGAAAAATTAAAGTAAATATAGAATATTTAAGATATATTAGTTCTTATATCATCTATACATCACTAATGACTAAATATTTCATGTATTTAGCTATTGCTATAAATTATCATATTTCACTATTCAACCAGAATTCAACTATTTTAAGAAAAGTCCCAAAAATTCACCCTAATAATTTTTCATTGTGTAGAATTAAAAAAATGGATTCCATTTTTTGAAAATAATTTTTTAAATATGAAAAATTTTATTTTTAATTAAAAACATCATTTATTTAAAAAATACCAATTTTTTAATTATATCTTACTTTATGATATTTTAAAAAATAATTTAAGGCCTCTTAAAATCAACTTCCAATAATGAGACAAAAAAATATTAATTTATGAAGAATTTTTTGAAATTAATCTTTCTTTTAAATTATTATATTAATTATAAAATTATAAATAAAATTTTATGTTTTTAAAAGTATGAATAGTTAATTTACCATTTCTTAAACATTTATTTACTTACTCCATATTATAAATATATCAAATTTACATTCATAAGATACCTAAATTTAATATTTAATTTCATAGGTAAGGTTACAATTTTATTAGTCAAATTAATATACATAATGGTCACATTACTATTCCAATGGTTATGTTACTATTTAAATGTATATCACAGTTCGTTCAAGAAATGTAAACTACTGAATGAATTGAATTTATATAGGAATATACATATCCTTAAATAATGGGATGTTATAGAACAAGAATATTTTGAGACCCTCATAAAGAAACACCCACCTTCTTGCAGTGGTTCCATAGATCTATTAGTAGTTGAGTAGTAGATTTGTACCATAGAAATGATATTTTCTATTATCCCGTGACCAGAGAAATATAAATTCCCTCTTGCTATCTACCATCTAGAAGGTGATATGGATAAATTGTGGAATCTAATTTAGAATTTTACTAAATAAGAATAAATTGACTCAATTTAGTGGGAAGAGTTTAAAAGATTATATTCCAATAAGTTCATTCATCATATTATTCATACCGAAACAGAGAAAGAATTCATAGATCATAAGTAGAAGGATGATGAAGATGTTGGTTCCTATAAATAGATATCTAAATTACCTTAAAGGTACACATCAGGTTTTATAATTTACCATCAATGTAAGACTGATTGATTATTTAATGGATTGAAATAAAATATCTAAAGGGTGTTATTCATGAGGAACTTCAGATGATATGAAGAAATCATTAGATGTGCTCTAAAAGTGGAAATGAATTAAAGAAACTCTCTTGGGATTGATAATAAAAAAAATAAAATGGGGTTTTATGGAAAATTCAATGATATTCCTCATAGAGGGAATAAAATTTCTCAAAATAATACATTCCAAAATTGTGAAAAAAATTACTTATGTGAGTAGATGAAAGAAACAAGATGGTGTGTTAGTTATTGGATTCCTAGACATGAATAAAAATAAATTAAAATTAATGTAAATTGTATAGTCAATGAAATAAATATAGAGAGATATCTCAATATAATTAATCAAAAAAACATTAGTGTTTCATGTTCATGGAGTTTGGAATGTATGAAAATAAATTCCCCTATCTGAGGGATAACATAGATGATAATCCAAAATATCCTCAAAAGACAAATAAAAATGAACAAGAATATAAAAACACATTTGATGAAGTGAATCATGTTAATTAGTGAACAATTATCCACCCCTCTTTAGTTGGAAATTTCTTGTTCGATTTTTTATGAATAAGCCCTAGGAAAATCTAACTTTTCATTATTTATTGACATTTCAATGGATTTTCTCCCTATATATGGATTATTTAAAAACAAAATCACATTTTATATTCTATCCGGGCATATAAAAACACATTATTCTAATGGAATTTATTTTGTATAAGATATGATCTTATTAAAGGAGTAATTGGTGAATTATATTTTGGATGCATGTTTCTCATGGTATTATTTAATGAAGAGTTATGTATACCATCATGGGTTTATAAGTATAAGGTTGATCATAAGTTTATATTTTTTTATACCCCATTTTGAGGTTTTATGTGATAGAAGTATATCAATATTAAGGATATTTTAAGATACATTTGTAGCAATGCCACCCTTTGGGTTTTTATATTGTGACAAATTTATTTGGGGAGGAATTCCATTACAACATTTGAAACTATAATTAAAGGATACTCTATGATCATGCCCTATGGATTTCAAAGGATGTTGGGATCAAACGAGTCATCAAGTTGCGTTTTCTTATAATGATAGATTTCACATGATCATTCAGATGGAATTTGATGAATCACTTAATATAAGGAAGTATAGAACTCCAAAGATTTATAATGATATTGAGAAAGAAGGATATTGGGGCCTAATAAAATTGATGATATGGAATATAAGGTCAAATACATTTAGAAATATATATGCACTGCACTGATTTGAAAAATAATATATTATATAGATAATCATCAACTATATCAAGAATTGGATATTGGTGAGAAGGACTATATATGAATTTTATCCATGGAAGAAAGAAGGGAATACTAAGACCTATGTATATTCAATCCATTAAAATACTTGATTATATATGGAAAATTACATTTCTTATTGGACTTCCACTAAGCCTTCAATTTGTTCACGATATGTTCTGTGTATCACTCTTGAGAAAGTACATACACAATTTGTCACATGGACTAAACTCCTAGGTCATACCAATAGAGTATGATCAACCTTATGAGGCAAAAATGGTTGAGATTTTAGATTGAATAGTGAAATTTTTAAAAAATTAGACTAGTAAACCAGGAAAATTTTTTGTTGTGAAACCACTAGTGTATGGAAGATACAAGGGAACATTATGGTCTAATAAGATAGATGCAACCTCTATGGTTGGTACAAAATTAATGAATTTTGAGGGTAAAATTAAATTTATGGGGGTAGAATGAAACACTATATGATTTTGTGAAATATATTTTTTCATTTAAATTTAATATTTTATATATTTTTCATTAAATTAAATATTGAGTTATGTTTTCATTACACACAAAACCAATATTTTTTTTCTAAACACAATACATTCTTATCTTTTGTTAGAAACAACATTGAGTTTTAAAGAATTGACATATTACTAATATAGTTATTTAAATTTAATCATTATTACCAATCTATTAAACATAGTGATATAAACCATAATAAATAATATTTACATGTTATGTATAAATGTTTTATATAAATAAAACATATTGGTAAAAAAATAAATAATTTTTAGTAATGTATTAATATGTTTCTAAAATATTATTTTTCTTAAAACTGTTTTTATGTATTTTTGGGAACAACAATATAAGTAATTTCTGATATTTTAAATTGTAAAAATAAAAATCGTTTTTTAAATTTATAATGTCAACATTGACTAAGGGTGATTTTTTATAATTTTTTTTGGAAAGACTCATTTTATGATGAATACTGAAAAATAATGAATGTCAATTAGAAAAATAGATTATCTAAATTTCATAATAAATATAAATTATATGTAAAATTAATTTTAAAGTATAATTAGTTAAATTATACATTAAATAATAAAATTTAGATAATTGTAATCAATTTTATATTGAAATTGGATATAAAAACATTACAAAATATGTAACATTTTCACTTTCAAATTATGCTTTCTCATCATGTCTACAAGATTAATTATAAATTATTTTTGAACATGTAGAAAGGGAATTATAAAAAAATATTAAATATTTGGAATGAAAATAATTTATGTTATATAATAAGGAAAAATTATTTTTTTTCTATAATTATTAGTGAAAATAGTAAAAATTAATTATAATGATTATGGTTAAACCATAGTTTTTCGTATTACATGAATTTTTATTAAAATTATTTTTACCCAGACATTTTTTTATTTAATGAATATGATTTAATATTTATAAATAATAGGTATAAATTATATAATAATGATTAGTTTAATTATAGTATTATAAGATAAATTTACTAGGTAAATAAAAATATACAAGGCATCATGGTAAAAAAATGAAATGGTTAAAATTTAGTTAACTTAAATACTAAGGAATAAGGTGATGGAAATGTTATTCCTTTTATGTGGTTTAGTTTTTTCTCAACTAATTTATCAATCTGTTAGATTATTAATAAATTTTTTCCACATGAGGTAATATTGTTCCCTATACTGAATGATTTTGCGTATTTCCAAAAATTCCACTCCTCTTTATTTATAAAATGTTTTACACTACCCTCACTTTATCACACATCGAAATCCATTTAGATCAACCAACCCCCACCAAAACCACTTCCAATAATCCGTCCCTACTTTTTAAAAGATTTAGTTTGAGAATAAATTTATCCTAGAAGAATTTTAGTGCAAATATAAGGAGAATACTCAATGAAGAGGAGGGTTGAATGAGTAAAACGAGAGTCAAAACATAATGTAAGAGATTTCCATCTCACTTTTATTTTTATTTAAGACAGAATCCTTGTTCACCACATGTATATTTTTTGGGGTGTATATAATTCTGATGAATTTATTTTGTGATCCTTTTACATTATATTATTGGTATTTACATATCCATTTGACGATATAACTTTCATGGGGGTTGCGGTTCAAAAGATAATAAATAATAAGAGATTTGTGTCTCAATTTTTCTTCTTCGATATGCACGTAATGTTTTATACATATATTCATTATTTAGGTGTATATACAGACCATTTTATATTTAATATCAAGAATTTATTAATACTAATTATATTTTATGTTTAATTTTATGTTATTCCATCATTGGGATTATGAATCAAAGTTACAAATGTGGTAATGATTTGTTATTACAATCTCATCATTTAGTAGGATTTTTTCTGATTATCATTCCAATGATAAAATATCATTACTAATATTTCATGAATTAGCATGTTATTTCATAGATTTTGTTTCTTGATATTATGTAATAATATCCTTTTTCTACTCTTAGATAATCAAAATAATTTTAAAAAACGTTTTTAGGAAAATCCAACACCATTTATCTATTTGGATAGAATTTTTTTTCTTTTAAAAACATGTTTTCAATAATTTTTTTCAAATATTTTCTAAAATTATTTTTCTATTATGAATTAAAATTTTCCTTAAATTTTTTTAAATGATTTCTAATGATTACCCTATAAATTTTTATGGTTATTTTCAAATAAAGTGTTTTTCAAATGTTTTTATTTTTTGGAAATCATTTTTCAAATAAGAAATGATATTTCTGTCAAGAAATCATGGAAATAATTTTTAAATGATTCCTTTATAATCTACTATGTTTATTTACAATGAAATTTATTTCCATAATGTTTCATGTTTTCAAATTTTCTTTTTAATGAAAATATATATTCATCAACAAATGGACCAAGTAGTCTTTCAAAATTATTCTCCATCTTAGATGACATTCTTTGTGGTTACTTATGATTTTAGGGGGACTTGATTCAAGGAATCCATTATTATTATTTCTATAAATTGTTGATGTTTATAATGAAATGATGATTATGTAACTTTATTCTTTTTCCATGGGTCATTATTTGGGGAAAATTTGAAATTTTTATGAAACCAGGTTATGTTGTGATGATATGTTTTTGAAACCCATTTCATTTCATGGGTTCTGATGTGATAAATTTTAATGGTTTTGTGTAACACATATGTATGGTTTTCATTATATTATGGGTTTTATGTATATATCTATCTAATTAATTGGGTAAACATCTATATATGAGGTGATAAATAGGCTGGAATGGGTAGTGGGCCTGGTTCTGAAAGACATGGATTGAATAGGGAGAGAACTCAGTTCTGTAAGAAAGGGCTAGAACAGGGAGTTAGCCCGATTTAGTAAGGTAATTTTTCATCCATTATTGTCTTTTTAGGGATACTTGAATATTATTATGTTGTGTGAACCCAAATCCATGTTCTCAATGATATGAGTGAACCAAATTTCAAGTTCCCAGAATTTTGTGTAATCCTAACTACAAGTTCATAATGTTATGTGTGGGCGTATCATTCACATCCATGATTTTATGCAAGGACCCGGTTGCATGTCCATAAGTTTATATGAAGTATTTATATCATTTCATTTATGTAATCAAAGAAAATGTTTCAATTTATACATGTTTCAAATGTTACAAGCTAATGTGTATGCCTAAAATATATGTTTTATTCCAATGATATAATCTCATGGATCATTTTCATTGATGCTATTATTATCCATGTCTTATAAATTTCTAATATTTATTCCAAGTATCATTTTTATTATATATTAGAAGATTCTTATTAAATTTCTATGTTAATTTATTATCACATACTCTTATTATAATCTTATGCTTTTATATTACTAGATTTATTTGTCTTCTGTTTACTCTTACTCAGCATCTTAGCTCACACATTATTATATTTTGTTTCCCTTGGTTATGAATAAAATTTTAATTTAGGGTAATTTTATGAACATTACTAAATTAAAATATCATTTTGGAAAAAAGTTATGATATTTCATGAGATTAGAAGATTGTATCTCTGGATTACAATTGAACTAAAATACTACTGTTTTTAGGCATGTGTTTGTGAAATGTAATGACTATTCATAAAAAAGATATAATATCCATGTGTGTGAATCCTTAGTATCTATATAAATATTATTTTGGTTCGTCTGTGATAACATATTTGGATATGATTCTCTTAAAGAACCATGGAATTGTGATTAAAAATAATGGGTCAAGTAGTTCTTTACCATATAAAAGATATTTGTATGATTATTAACATGATATGATGTTAGGTATTGATATGTTTTAAAACCAATTGAATTTATTAAATGTGTTCCATGTTTTATAATTGGTGTCTGTTGTGTTTTTATTCTATGCTTGGTACCAAAGTGATAGGTGGACCTATCATGGATTTGGGGCCCTAAAGGGGGAACATTTTTAGATGATGCCTATGATAATATAATAGGAATAGTTTGGATGATGGGATATGATGGAATTTTATATATTGACTTGGGGACATGATGACATTGTGAGATCAGAACCATGAGACAATATTAGGGTTATGATGATCTTTCTGACCTGGCCCGACAAATAAACATAGGATATGATAGCCTTATATGGTTATAACTGTAAACCTAGGACCTATATGGTTGTTGAGAATAATTCATCTTCTCTCAAATACATTTGACATTTCCATACATACTCAGACATGTTTCTATCATGGAGCTGAAGTTATTAAGTAAATGGTTCATAGTAGCGTTTTAGTGAACATATGCTCAGTGTAGTTTTTATTTCAAGTGTGAACTTTTATTTTTTATCCTGATATACACCCTCATGCATTTTCTCAAATGTTAAGGACACCATAGTGGTGTCTTGTCGGCTTTATACTCACAATCTTCATGGAAATATAAGTGGAAATGAAATCTTCATGTATAGGTATCCCTAAAAGGGTAAGGGTCCCTTAAGAGATAGCTATTTTATGTTTATTAGAACTTATATTGGTACTAGGATAGAATCTAGTGGATTAATATAATGTTTTATTTTTTATCTGTTCTCACAATAATTTTTTTTGCATGTCATATTGGGATCGAAAATTTTTTCAACATTGTTTATTTTTAGGACATGTGTGAAATATGATATGACATTATAAAATCTTATATTCCATGTTGATTAATCTAAATTTTTAAATCTATTTAAATTATTATTTAAGGATATGATACAAATGGAATTTTATCCCCATTGATGATGTTCAGACCCTTACTATATGTTGACAAGCTCTTGCCTATAGGGAGATTCACATGTGGACTTGTGGATCTCTAGCTTGGACTCAGTGGTATATGTTAGTGAGATACCAATTACATGGGTCATGGTCTTCCAAAGGACCACTTTCATTTATTATATTATTTCATTGATTATTTTATAATATCATGGGTAGAAGGAACTTGTTCCAACATCTCAAGTTATCCTCAAATTCAACACATAAACCAAAAAGTTAGCCACTTCCTTCTCCTTCATCAATGAATAAGGATTCCAAGTTGCATTGGGTTTTTTATTTAATACAGAATAGTTGTTCTAATGGATTATGTAGAGGTTACTCTCAAATTATTTTAAATTTCATCACCATCAACTCTTTATTTTTAATTCACATTATACATTGGGACTATTGTGTTCATATGGAAATATAAAAATTCAATTGATCCTTGATATGATATATCTGAATTAAAATAAAATTTAAATCTTCTTGAACGGATTTCTTTTAATTCTCCTAACACTCTAGATATACTCCGTCATACAATATTTAAATATTTTAATATTTTAATCTCTCTGAAATCCACCCATTTGATTAATTTTTAAATCCTCCAAGTGTGCATAGAATGGAAAAAATTTATGCCCCTTTTTGAATGGAATAAAACTTCTCAAAATAGGTAGGATCATGATACTATTGAAATATCATAATGTTTGAATCCTTAAAGCACAATTAAATAAAACCAATTAACTTAATTCACAATTTAAAAGAGTATTAAGTTACATTTTTTATAATTTATCGAAATATTCATTGTGATCTTTCTACCATTTATTTAGATAAGTCAATAATAATAGAATTACTTGGGATTGTACCCTATTAAGTCCCAGCAGCCCAATTTCCCCTTCTCCATATTATCACAACCCGAACCAATGAGGCTCGAGCCACGACTCCCCAAGCCCACCTGTAATATTCCAGGGGATATTGACTAGTGCCATGTAGGATATCACACACATGGGAGGCACTAGCGTAAGTTACATGTACACATGCACCCACATAAACCTCCATGGAATAGTGCAAAGATATATAAAACTGAAAAGTAAATGCATGCATACAACTATCCCACAACCAGAGTACAACAGAAGTACAAAAAGGAAAAACAGGACCCACAAAAAAAACTAAAAAGCATCCAACCAGAATAGAATGAGGGAAATGTATCGAAAAGAACCACTGGGATGATCCTTGGCACAACTCTGGTAAGACACCACGGTCGTTCACGCTCACTCAGCTCCACCTGCTCTGGGTCATCATAGGACTCCGTCGAAAGGCCTGTGGTCTGCACAAGATATAAACATGGGCGGGCAAATCCTGTGCTGGCGCGAGTATAAAAATACTCAGTAGGAACCCTAAAAAACCCAAAATAAAAGAGAGCATCTGAAAGGCAAAAGTCCTCTCATCCCAACCAGAGGGAACCCATATGAGAGAGAAAATCCATCTCGAGACCACCCTCAGCTAACACTACTAGTCATCTCCATTCAGGTGTATGCCCATAATACACCATGAACATATTCTCAAGTATACTCCCATACATATCTCATTAAAAATCTCTCAGGAATACGCCGACACATATACCAGGAGGATCCGCACAGATATATGTCCACACATATTACATGAACATCTAGATATACTCGATACACACACCATGGCACAGGAGGTACCGACCTCATCACTAGAAAGGGTTCACAACCAGGAGAACACGCTACACGAGCACTGTCATCCAGATGAAACTCATCCGAGAGATGCACTCAATAGGGTCCCACGCAAACATCTCGGATGCTCACCCCAGAGATCACGCTCGTCAGATAATGTCATTAAGGAAACCTCAGTGAAACAACATAAACAAAAAACTCCTTGATAGGGGATCACTCCTAGGGTTCGCTAGGTGATTATAGAACCCACACCAGTATAAGAATATCTCATAGATAGTGGATCACTCCCAGGGTCCGTTGGGGGATACCACACACTAATATGGAATTCGTAGATCCCACAGACAAGGGATCACTCCCATAATCCGCTGGGGGATACGACAACACGATATGGTGCTCGAAAGAAACACGTCACTCAGATAGAGGATTGTCACCCATGTCATGACGGTTACGACGATACTGAAACTCTACCTGGTATGTCTCTCACTATAGGGGATCTAACTGATGATGCAACAACCCTACAGAAACCACGTGCTGAATAAGAGATCATATAACCAATGATACTGCGACCCAACTATAATCCTTATGCTAAGTAGGGGATCGTATACCTGACGATCCCACAACCCTATTGAGCACGACCCACTGTATTGCGGATCATATTCCCAATTATGACACAAACCCTACGGGGTTATCCTACTAGATATGGGACCACCACATGGGGATAAGAAGTCATGACGATACCAAGAACCTGATCTTGGGCAACGATGCTAGAGGATCCCGCTCCGGGCCCACCTGAGGGATGCCACTACTCTAACAGAGTAAACATCCCATCGAGAGGATCACAAACCTATAGTAAGGTAGTGATACTGCACGAACCCTCGTAGGAACAAACAAAGGGATTACCCTAAACCACTGCTGGTACAAACATCGCTAACCTGAGCCACCCACCACAACACTACACCGCACACCTCCAAGGCCGATTCTGAGGCCACCATCATGATCCAAGCGGAAAAACACCTAGGATAGACTGTTTACTCGCTCGAAACAGAAAACCGATGAAAAGGAACTATTCACCATATCCATCCCGGGTGGGGCCCACACCACGAACCCAAATCTCATCATGTGGATCCCACCATTTCAATCCCCTCAGAAAAACACATGGGATCGACTACTCATTCGTCCAAAAGGGACACCCAACAGAAAAGTTTCATTTCTCCGAAAACACCAAAACCTAGCCTCATGGGGCCCTCACCATGTTCTTGGTATGAACACTAGAAAACCATTACAAAATTTCCTCCATACCATCAATGTCTCAATGCCACTGACGACTGGTCAATCAGACAATGCAGGTAGAAGATACAACAACCCGAAGTCGAATAATAATAAAATATTAATATTTTAATCGACATTTCAAGCTCCCGGTCCATCATACCAAAACATTAAATTCCCAAATACACTTAAAAGGTTTCACCTTATTTCCAGGGTCACGTCGCCGTAGACAACATGTGATTCTGAAATCCAAGGAGCAAAATACAAGGGTTTTAAAGAACCCCCGGATGAAAACTAGGCCGGTCTGGCTCACCCAGGCCGGCCCGTCCACCGCCGCCGCCGACCCACCCTAGCCGGTGGCCCTCCTCCACACTGTGGCCTGCCCCACCATGCTACGGACGCCCCTCGCTGGCGCTGCACTAACGAAATATCCATGGACCACTGGGACCACCCCGGTGGTCTGTTTTTCGATCCGGAGGTGTCTATGCAACCCACGTGACCCCTTTTACATTGTTACGAATTAAAAATGAAGAAAACACAATATAAATGGGATGGAGGGTTAAAACACAAATATCCTACCTCGTGTGAGAAATGCCGAAACATCGGGTGCAGAACGACCCCTGTGACGCGCTGGAGCTCGATCTTCCGACGATCAGGGTTGAAAACGGCTGACGTCGGCTCCTTCGTGGGTCATTCTTTCATCGACAAAGAGGAGGAATATAATGACCCGTACATTTCTTATTAAATCATATCAAAGATAAAAAACATAATAGTATTACATAGAGGAGCCAATGGTTTAGTGTCTTGGGAAAACTAGGACCACACATTACAAATACAACATCGATCATAAACACTCATTTAATTTCATCTTCTATAGCTTCTTATTGGTACTTTTCCTCTCCTTAGTACATGTAGACACCTGAGGATATACATCAAAAGGAGAGAGATAAAATCCCAGTAAGAGGATAGATAAAAACAATATATCATGGGGTGAGCCTAATCATAACATAGGCAAAAGATCATGAACATGAGAGGAGCATAAATAATAGACTTGAAATGTGGCAATGCATGAAAATAAAACACCATGTCTTAGTGGTTAACTACCACACATACATGTGAGCCAGGATAGAATCTTGTTCACATATCATTTCACATTTACTCATGAGACTCATCACTTTACCCAATGCATTGGAGCGTTGTATAATTCCAGGTGCACCCATCACATTTAAACATTCATATTGCGCTATATAATTCCGAGCGCACCCGTCACATCATAACATTATCATTTATCATGCTTGCCACAAAGAACATATAACATAAATTAAAATAATAAACCCATGAAAATGAATGGTTTTCATCTCATAATAACATATTCATAAGCTTTGGGATCCCAAAATAAAGAGGGAATAACATACATGTTACAAGAACCATTCACTTTGAGTGAGAAGTAAAAGGGGTGTTTTTAAAAGAAGAGTTGTTTTGGAAAACATTTGTATTGATATAAAATTCATTAAAAAACACGTATATCCTAGAAAAAGAAATATAATGATGAAAAAATAATCTTTAAGGTGTGAATATATAAAAAATGGAGTGAAAGAGGTAGAACCCGAAGGATGAAAGTTGGGTTCGAGAATTTCGGCTTACCTTTTACCCGAATGCCTCCATCTATTTAATGTCCTATATAATGAAATTATATTCATTAATTAGAAATTAAGAACCATGTGTACATTAATAGGGTTCATTATGGTTTCATTATGTCATATTATATTCCTTTGTATGACTTATAGAGTTTAAAAATATTGTTCGGGGTTTTTTGTTTTTATGGTTTTTCTTGGGTGGTTCACTTGTATTCTTAAATTGATGTTCGGGCAGATCATGGGTAAACATCTAGAAATGATATTACATGTTATTAGTGATATTATAGTATCTTTAATGATTTTATAATGAATTATATTAGATCAATATGGGTGAATCATTAGATAATAATTAAATGATGATTATTTGGGTTAATTTGAGCGATTTTTGGATCACAACGAACTTGTTTTAACTTTTCACTTAGTAATATGGCCATAGGTTATTCCCATAACTTAAAATAGAACATAATACATATAAAATATTCTGTTTCAACCATAAAAATGGTTTCAGGACCATATTTGACATTATAAATGGATGAAGAGAGCATGTCATTTTTGAAGGTGATAAATTTAACATCTCATGAACAACGTTCTCTTTAATAAAATAAAAGGAAGAGGGAAAGGGGGTGGGCTGTTATAATAAACAATTATCATAATAAAATTCCATTAGATGTATAATTCTGGAGTTAAAATAAAATTTAGATGAAAGGAGGTGGGGAGAGATCAAGAAATGAACTTGAACATGAAAGGAAAATAAAGGAGAAGAGGGAGATAAATTACCTCTAGAATCCTCCTCTTGAGAACCTCCTTAAGGGCCTAAGCTTGGTCTTTTGATGAGAAAAGAAGCTCTTGGATGTGGGGGAGGGTCCAGGGATGGTTTTTGGGTATATCTTAGATAATTTTTGAAGCTTGAGAGTTGTGGTTTGGCAACAGGAGGGGGAGGGCTTATTTATACATGAGAAGGGAGGTGTTTTTGGTATAAAATATTATATAAAATAATATATCAAGAGTTAGACTTGTAATAGTAGTTTTTTGACATCCTAAATCATATATTGATATAATATAATTCGTTTTATACTTTAATTCTTCTTTATAATTCGGATTCATTAATTTATTAAAAGGAAAGTGAAAGAATGAGAAAAAGACACTATAATAAATCACCTTTTGACTTTAGGCTTTGGAAAGTTCTTTTTAGGTTTGATAATTAGATTTATTATAATTTAAGAAACCATTTATGAAATTTAATATAATTTGGCCGAAAATAAGGTTCTAGAATGTTTATGTCATCATTACATCCTTAATGATGCAATTTAGTATAAACCGATTATGTGAAAAACTGTATTTTTTACTATTCACCCGAAAATTGAAGTGTTTCAGAAAAAACCCAAAAATTTACCCCTAAAATATATCGACATGTAGAATCCAAAAATAAAGTCCATTTTTCAAAAATAATTTTCTAAATATTATTAATTTAATATTTAATTAAAATCATAATTTACTTAAAAAACAGTTTTTAAAAGTTAAAAATGATTTTATTGTGCTTTCAAAAATTATGTACGGTCTTCTAAAATTATCTAAAACAATAATACATTGATTAAATAATTTATGAATACATTTTAGGGAATAAATATGCTTTTAAATTAATTAATCAATTATAATAAATTATTTATGATCTCAAATTACCAAAACGTTTACTAACGTCAAATTGTCACTTTCTAAGATGTCTAAATTTTATTTTATTATTCATAGGTAATGTTACCCTTATATTGGATGATTTACTATTCATAAGGGTTATATAACTATTCATAAGGGTATGTTACTCTTCCTAAGGGTACGTCACTATTCAAAAAAAATTATTTTTGTTTCATTAGACTCCAAAAATCATCTTGAACAGAACCGTGTATGTCGAATTTTCAAAATTCCTAACATAGAAGTGACCAACTTATATTTATAGGTCACTTGTCACTTAGTAGTTCATTATGTTGTAATTTCATGTAAATTTAGGACAGATTTATAAGAAGGGAATTTACATTGAAAATCTTTGGGTCGTTATATTCTTCCCCCCTTAAGAAATTTCACCCCTGAAATTTCACTTTACAAAAAAAGTTGAGGGTACTTCTCCTTCATTGCCTCTTCTGGTTCCCATGTTGCTTCCTCAAATTTTGGGTTCCTCCACAACAATTTGAAAAGATGTGTTGTCTTGTTGCATAGAACCTTATCACTTCGGTCCAGAATCATTACTGAATGCTCTTCATAGGAGAGATCATATTCCAGCAGCACCACCTATGAGTTTAGTATATGTGAGGGGTCTGGTATGTACTTCCTTAGTAGTGATACATGATACACCTCATGAACCTGAGCCATATTCGGTGGAAGTGCTAGACGATAGGCCACAGCTCCTATGCCGTCATGGATCTCAAAGGGGCGAATATACCTTGGTCTTAGCTTCCCTTTCTTCCAGAATCGCACGACTCTCTTCCATGAAGATATAGGAAGGAAGACTTTATCACCAAAATTGAACTCCAAGTCCCTTCAACGGTTGTCAGCATAGCTCTTTTGCTGACTCTGAGCAGCTTTGTTGTGTTTCTGGATGACTTGAACCTTCTCTATCATCTCTTGAATAAGATCGGGTCCAAGAAGCTTTTTTTCTCTAACATCATCCCAACAGGTTGGAGTTCTACAAAACTTCCCATAAAGAGCTTCAATTGGAACCATCTGAATACTTGAGTAGAAGCTATTATTGAATGAGAACTCAACCAATGAGAGATGCTAATCCTAACCACCTTTGAATTCAAGAGAGCATGCTCTTAGAATATCTTCAAGCGTCTGAATAGTCCTTTCAGACTGGCCATCAGTTTGGGGATGATAGGCCGTGAGGAAATTTAATTCAGTACTCAAAGCATGTTGAAGGATCCTCCAGAAATTAGATGTGAACCTTGGATCATGGTCAGAGAAAATTGAGAGTGGAACACCATGCAGTCTCACCACTTCCTTCACATATATCCTTGCATGTTGTTCAAGCGATAGTTCTTCTCGAATAGCGATAAAATGGGCAGTCATGGTGAGTCGGTCAACCACAACCCATATCACATTATTTACCTTTGATGTCTTCGGGAGGCCAGTGACAAAGTCCATAGTAACAGTTTCTCATTTCCACATGGGTATAGGCAATGGCTCCATCATACCTTTGGACTTTTGTCGCTCAGCTTTAACTTGCTGACATACCAAGCACCATGATATATATTCCGCAATCTCCTTCTTCATATTATCCAACCAGAAGTGTTTTCGGAGATCACGGTACACCTTTGTACTCCAAGGATGGATAGAGAAAGTTGAGCTATGTGCATTATCCAATAGATCCTTCTTTATCCCAGGTGATTAAGGCACACAAAGCCACGTTCCAAACCGAATCACACCATCATCGTCGATATGGAACTCTTGCTGCTCCCCTTCCTTTACTACATTCACCCTCTTTTGTATCTCCACATAATCCTTTTGTGCTTCCATAATCTTCTCTTGGATGGATGGTTCTAAAATCATTTGGGCAAGGTAGGATGTATCCCCTGCCCTTACGATTCCCAAATCCATCCTTTGCACATCCATGAGGATAGGGTATTTCTCAATCCACAACATGGATAGAGTAGCATGTTCTTTTCTGCATAGAGCATCAGCTACCTGTTCGCCTTTCCAGGATGATAGTGAATAGAGAAATCGTAATCCTTGATAAACTCTAACCATATCCTTTGACGCATGTTGAGCTCCTTTTGTGTGAATATATATTTTAGGCTCTTGTGGTTGGTGTATATGTCACACTTCTTCCCATAAAGGTAGTGCCTCCAGATTTTCAAGGAAAAAATCATGGCCTCCAGCTCTAGATCATGCGTTGTGTAGTTCTTCTCATGGATCTTCAACTATCGTGAGGCATAGGCTATCACATTTTAATTTTGCACGAGTTCACAAACCAAGCCTTTCATTGAATAATCACTATATATCACAAAACATTCTCTATTTTTCAGTTGTGTGAGTATAGGTGCAGTGATCAGCCTTCTCTTTAGCTCCTTGAAGCTTCCCTCACATTCTTCCATCCATACATACTTTACCCCTTTCCTTGTTAACTTAGTTAGCGGGATTGACAATTGTGAGATGTTTCTCACAAAACGTCAGTAGTACCCAGCTAATCCAAGAAAACTAAGGATTTCTGTGACACTAGAGGGCATGGTCCATTCCTCAATCACCTTTTTCATTGAAGGATCCACAAAAATTCTCTCACATGTGATCACATGTCCCAATAACGTGACCTGATTCATCCAAAAGTCACACTTGCTGAACTTGGCGTACAACTTCTCCTTTCTCAATGTCGCCAACACAATTCTTAAATGATCTTCATGTTCCTCCTTGATCTTGGAGTAGATGAGAATATCATCGATAAACACTACCAAATATTTGTCGAGGTAATGTCTAAATACTCTATTCATTAAATCCATGAAGATTTCAGGGGTATTAGTAAGTCCGAAGGGCATCACCAAAAACTAATAGTGCCCATACCTTGTAAGGAAGGCAGTCTTCTGAATATATTCCTTCTTCACCTTTACTTGATGATAACTAGAACGAAGATCCACCCTTGAGAAGTATTGAGATCATCTTAATTGATCGAACAAGTCACCAATCCTAGGGAGATGATACTTGTTATTTATGGTGATCTTCATGAGTTCCCGATAATCGATACACACCCGCATTGTTCCATCCTTCTTCTTCACAAAGATCACCGGCGCACCCCAAGGCGATGCACTAGGGCGTATGAACCCTTTGTCTAGATGCTCTTACAGCTGCTTCATTAACTCATCCAGTTCGATAGAAGCCATCCTATAGGGGCACTTCGAAATAGGAGTAGCTCCAGGTATGAGTTAAATTGAGAACTCTACCTCACGATCCAGGGGAATTCCGGGAAACTCTTCGCAAAATACATCATCGTATTCCCTCATGATGGGAATTTCCTCATGGTTGGAAATTTCCATCTACTCAACCATTTGGGAGAGGTATGCTTCTTCATAGGGAATCAACACCCACACCATTGAAGAATTTTTCAAAGGAGATTCATGATCATCCTTGAATTTGTAGAGGAGCATGGGATGGTTCGGAATATGAAAAGATATTTCCTTTTCCCAACAGTTGATATGTGCTCTATATAAGGAGATCCAATCCATTCCCATTATAGCGTCGAATTCCACCAAGGAAAGTATTACGAGATTTTTCGGAAGAATCGTCCCACATACGCCAATAGTAGAAGAGTCAAACACTTGGGTTGCAATGATTGCACCACTTGGTGTTTTTATTGATATCTCTACTTCAAGGTTTCGGGGCTTCGATTCCATAGTTCTAGCAAACATGCAAGATATAAAGGAATGCATAGAACCAGAATCAAATAATAATTTTTCCATTCTTGAGTGAATAAGAAGTGTACCTTGTACGAATTTATTATCATGATACAACTCCGCAGTTGTGATGGCATAATCCTTCCCTTATTCCTTTGGCTTTGGTGGCTGATCACGCTAATTACCCTCGAGAGCTCGAGGTTTAGTGCACTGGTTTGCATAGTTCCCTAGCTCCTTACTGTTGTAGCATTGAACCATGAATGGTTCTCTCCATTCATCGGCTACATTCTCCTTCCTTTTCATGTATTTTCGACACTCTTGAGCTTAGTGTCCTTCTTTCCCACTCTTAAGGCATTTCCCCATCCCATTGACGCATTTCCCATGGTGCAACTTCCTACATTTTTGGCATGTGGGTCGTTGATTTTTTTTCCCATCATTATCATTAGATCCACCATCTTAAAACTCCATCTTTATTTTTTTATCACCATATCCATGGGACCATTCTCCAAAATCCATCTCCAATTTGAGAGCACACCGAACAACTTCTTCATAACTCCGAAAGTCTCGAATTTCAAGAGCCTTTCTAAGGTGGGGTTTTAATCCACTAAAGAATCTATCAATTTTGCTATCATTGTTGATAAAAAAACCCGAAGCATAGCTTGCGAGCCTTGTGATATTCACTTCATAGGTTATGGCAAATTCTCCTTATTTTTGTTTGAGCTCTATGAATTCTCTCTCCATATTCGTGTGAAGAGTTTGTGTGAAATTCTTATTAAGATACATTATCTTAAATTCTTCACATTCCTTCTCTTCAATTTCCTCCCTTGGATTGGTGTTATTAATCAAAGACCACCATTTATTAGCATCTCCATCTATATGATAAACAGCTAGAGTCACCTTCTCCGTCTCAGAATAATGAAGCATAGAAAATATCTTCTCCATGGAGTTGACCCACTGTTCTGCAACTAGTGGATCAGAAGATCTGCAAAATGTCGATGGTCATTGCCACATAAAACATTCAATAGCAAGTTTCTCCCTCTTTGGTGAAGGATGACATTCACCATTATTATGGTTATTGTTCATAACCTGAGATAATTGGGTAAGAATCTCCATGATGTTTTGAACTCCACCTCCCAAATCATTGGGGATGTCGTTCGGGCAATCATTACATCGGCCCTCACTAGAGTTGTTGGACTGATTTCTCCTAGTTCCCACCATATTCTAAAATAGAAATGGTTAGAACAAAACATAAGTAAACAATTCATGAATAACTTATTCATTTAAACAATTTATACCAAAAACATAACATATGGGATCCCTAGGTAAATACTCTTATGTGCATATTTGTACATAATCTCATGCTAGAGGTTTTCTCTAGGGTTCACTAATCCTAATTCCCAAATTAACTAAACCTTGCCTCTAATACAAACTATAATGACCTAGACTTTTCTTATTACATCATTTCAAAGGTAAAAAACATAATAGTATTACACATAGAGGATCCAAAGGTTTAGTGTCTTGGGAAAACTAGGACCACACATTACAAAAACAATATCAAGCATAAACACTCATTTAATTTCTTCTTCAATAGCTTCTTATTGGCACTTGTCCACTCCATAGTACATTTAGCCACATGAGGATATACATAAAAAGGGGTGAGCTAAAATCCCAGTAAGAGTATAGATAAGAACAATATATCATGGGGTGAGCATAATCATAACATAGGCAAAAGATCATGAACATGAGAGGAGCATAAATAATAGACTTGAAATGTGGCAGTGCATAAAAATGAAACATAATGTCTTATTGGTTAACTACCACACATACTTGTGATCCAAGCTAGAATATTTTTCACACATCATTTCACATTTACTCATGAGATTCATCACTTTACCCAATGCATTGGAGCGCTGTATAATTCTGGGTGCACCCCTCACATTATAACAATATCATTTATCATGCTTGCCACAGTGAACATATAACATTAATTACATTAATTAACCCATTAAAAGGAATGAGTTTCATCTCATAATAACATATTCATAAGCTTTGTGTTCCCAAAATAAAGAGGGAATATCATACATGTTACAAGAACCATTCACTTTGACTAAGAAGTAAAAGGGGTGTTTTTAAAAGAAGGGTTCTTTTGGAAAAAATTTGGATTGATATAAACTTCATTAGAAAACATTTATATCCCAGAAAAGGAAAGAAAATGATGAAAAAAAGATATTTAAGGTGTGACCATACCAAAAATTGAGTAAAATAGGTAGAACCCGATGGATGAAAGTTGGGTTCGAGAATTTCCCCTTTACTTGTACCTGAATGCCTCCTTCTCTTTAATGTCATGTATAATGAAATTATTGTCATTAATTAGAAATCTAGAACCATGTGTACATTAATAGGGTTCATTATGGTTTCATTATGTCATATTATATTCCTTTGGATGACTTATAGAGTTTAAAAACATTGTTCGGGGATGTTTGTTTTTATGGTTTTTCTTGAGTGGTTCAATTGTATTCTTAAATTGATGTTCGTGTAGATCATGGGTAAACATACATAAATGATATTACATGTTATTAGTGATATTATAAGAGGTTTAATGATTTTATAATGAATTATATTTGATCCATGTGGGTGAATCATTAGATAATAATTAAATGATGATTATTTGGGGTAATTTGAGCTATTTTTGGATCACAACGAACTTGTTTTAACTTTTCACTTAGTAATATGGCCATAGGTTATTTCTAGAACTTAACATAAAACATAATACATATAAAATATTCGTGTTCAAAAATAAAAATGGTTTCATTACCATATTTGAATGTAGAAATGGAAGAAGAGAGCATGTCGTTTTTGAAGGTGATAAATTTAACACCTCATGAACAACATTCCCTTTAATAAAATAAAAGGAAGAGGGAAAGGGGGTGGGGTGATATAATATCCCATTAGCATCATAACATTACAGTATATGTATAATAATGGAGTTAAAATACAATTTAGATGAAAGGAGGTGGGGATCGATCAAGAAATGAACTTGAACATGAAAGGAAAATAAAGGAGAAGAGGGAGAGAAATTACCTCTAGAATCCTCCTCTTAAGAATCTCCTTAAGGGCTTAAGCATGGTATTTTGATGAGACCAGAAGATCTTGGACGTGGGGGAGGGGCTAGGGAAGGTGTTTGGGAAGATATTAGATAATTTTTGAAGATTTAGAGGTGTGGTTTGGAAAGAGGAGGGGAGGGCTTATTTATACATGAGGAGGGAGGTGTTTTTGGTATAAAATATTAAATAAAATAATATATCAAGAGTTAGACTTGTAAATAGTAGTTCTTTGACATCCTGAATCATATATTAATATAACATAATTCTTTTTTGGCTTTAATTCTTCTTTATAATTCGAATTCATTAATTTAGTAAAAGGAAAGTGAAAGAAAGAGAAAAAGAAACTTTAATAAATCACCTTTTGACCTTAGTCTTTGGAAAGTTCTTTTTAGGTTTGAGAATTGGATTTATTGTATTTTAAGAAACCATTTATGAAATTTAATATAATTTTGCTGAATCTATGGTTCTTGAATGTTTATGTCATTATTACATCATTAATGATGCAATTTACTATACACCGATTATGCGAAAAACTGTATTTTTTTTACTATTCACACGAAAATTGTAGTATTTCAGAAAAAACCCAAAAATTTACCCCTACCATTTTTCGATGTGTAGAATCCAAAAATAAATTCCATTTTTCAAAAATTATTTTTTAAATATTATAAATTTAATATTTAATTAAATTCATAATTTACTTAAAAACAGTTTTGAAAAGTAAAAAATGATTTTATTGTGCTTTCAAAAATTATGTACGGTCTTACAAAATTATCTAAAAAAATAAGACATTGATTAAATAATATATGAATAAATTTTAGGGAATAAATATTCTTTTGAATTAATTAGTTAATTATAATTAATTATTTATGACTTACAAATTACCAAAACGTTTACTAAGGTAAAATGTTCACTTTCTAAAATGTCTAAATTTTATTTTATTATTCATAGGTAATGTTACTCTTATGTTGGATGATTTACTATTCATAAGGGTCATATAACTATTCATAAGGGTATGTTACTATTCCTAATGGTATGTTACTATTCGCCAAAAATTATTTTTGTTTCATTAGACTCCAAAAATCATCTTGAACAGAACCGTGTATGTCGAATTTTCAAAATTCCTAACATAGAAGTGACCAAATTATATTTAATGGTCACTTGACACTTAGTAGTTCATTTTTTTGTGATTTCATGTTAATTTATGACATATTTATACGAAGGGAATTTCCATTGAAAATTTTTGGGTCATTACAAGGAAAGGGGGAGGTGACCTCCTACGTGTACAAGGGGTTGGGGGGGGGGACAAGATGATTGTTTATTATTATTAATATGTTTAAAACAATTAAATCACAGACACAACCCTGCCTTAGACCAAACCTCCCAGCACAGAGAAGGTGAGGTCACCCTTAGGGTAAATGTGTCGTTCTGAACGCAATGACAGACTCATATTTTTGTTCCGAGACTCCGTTCAGAAGTTATTCGAACGGACACTCATAGATACACTATTCCATTTATATATGAAAACGTCACTGGTGGCCTTTGTCACAGCAGACCCGCGCTCACAATGTTTACACACCACCTAGGGTAAATGACATGCTCTAGACGCAACCGTGCCCTAAGATTTCCGTTCTGAGCTACCGTTTATGAGATATTACTAATATTCCATTTTCATAGTATAAAAATAATAAATATTTTAATAAAATTAATTCCGGGAATACCAGGCCTCGAAATAGCATGTCGTCTTTGACACTAACTCTAGAATTATTTGTTAGAATATTCTAAAGTCTGATAGGGCCAAAAAACGATTCGCTACAGCCTCCCCACCTTAAGACTTTTCGTCCCCGAACAACCATAAGTACGAGGAAATGAAATTGAAGTCTGCACTGGAATTCCCACACGAGCGAGTCCACCAACAAAAACCGCTGGCCGAACACATAAATTAGAGGGACTCATCCACCAAACCTAAAAACTACCCACTTTGAGAGGCACTGACTCTCCCGCACAGTTTTGATCGCGTCAAAAAAATGTGTCTCGGTGGGGGAAGGATCCCTCTTCCCGACGCATTCGAAGCACACCGAACAACACCCACACATGGTCTTACCAACGCCCTGGAAAAAAATTGAGCAAGAAACGGAATAGAAAGAGTACCTCTAAATAGTGTCTATTAAAACTACTACAGAATGTAGAAAGGACATAAGGTGTACCTCTATCCATCCGGGGGCCTCTGGGTCAACATCCTCTAGGGAATGCAGTTGTACTCTCCCACATATCCAGCTCCCTGAGCTTGGAGTGGACCACCTAGGGGTGGGGGTGGTGGCAACTGATACTTCCTACCACATCCCACTGCTGCACCCGCTCCGTCGCCTCGTCCGCCACCCTGTGGACCTCCATACTCGAGATTCTGCCTCTACCAAGATGGTCTCTCAACCGACTCCCTCTCAGCTGCACGACGGGTTAGAAAATCACTAGCAAGATGTCCTCGACCTTTGCAAGCGTAACACCGCCTCTCCTGTAGCTGACCAAAACTGTCCTACCAGCCCTGTAAGCCATGTGCCTCAGATACTCTATCCTAGGTTCACCTCCTGAAACATCGGCTATATCCAGACCCCTGCACCTACCACCAGATACCTTTTTCTGACGTCTCAGCTACCACTCACCCAACACTGATGGGTTGAATCTGCTCAGCCAGGAAGCTCTCCACCACCAATGCTCGCTCCTGAACTCCAGCAAATGTGGGCAGAAAAAAGGAAACCAAACCTTCCCATATGTCTCTGTGTAGGCCCTGCTTGAAGGTCTGAGCCCTAAATAATGGTTCTCGAACTATATAATGGGAGTAGTGCGATAGGTTTGTAAACTTTTCTGAGTACATAGACACAGTCATGCCCTCCTGCCGAAGTTGTAGAAGCTCTTGAATCCTCCCTGATCTCTGCATCACCGAATAGAAGTCTTCCTTTAATAGCTACTCAAACTCTGACCATGTGAGAATCTCCTCATCGCCTAGCCTAACCATGAAAAAGGCTCGCCTCTAGGACCACCATATGATTTGGGGGTGTCCTCACAGGGCGAAAAACTTGGGTGACTGCTTCGAACCAGTCATCAGCTACCTGAGGATCTGGATCACCCCAGAACCTCAAAGGTCACTGCCTTTGGAACTCATGCTACACAATTAGCCTGCACGCAACCTCATCCTGCACTACTGGCACAACCAGCTGCTTGACAGGTGGTGGCTCAAATGGCAGAACACCTGGAGGTGTATCCTCAGAACCAGCACCCTGGTCTACAACCTCTACATGGGAAAAAATGTCACCACAATCCTACTATGGAACTCTCACATGCTGTCATCGTGGAGGCATCCTGAATTAAAATCAAGACGTACCATAGGAAAAGAGTATATCTGGAGAGATGACTCAAGTAGAAAAATGGAAACCCAAAAACCTAGTCATATATGATGAATGTACCATTATTTCCCTACTACTAGTGTCCAAACGTTCTGAGTTGAAAGGCTGGTTATCAGAGTCCAAGTGAATGGATACATCGGCGACCGCATAAACACTGGAGTCCTTGGCCTGAAATCCAAACTCGAAACATCTTGACACTGCTGCTATGCAACCCAAACCAAACTCACAGCTAGAACATCTACACTTTGAGATCCCAAAGGTGGAACCTCCTATGATACCACTCTATCATAACCCAACCCAATGGGGCTCGAGAGGAGACTCCCCAAGCTCGCCTCCAATAGACCAGGGTCTGGCGACTAGTGCCGAGTAGGATATCACACACATGAGAGGCATTTGACTAAGGTACCTGTACACATGCACCAACATAAATTATTTGGTTTATGTAGGGTTGAAAATTATAGTAGGGTTGCGGTATCATTATTTATATGATCCTATTTGGTACATCTCGCACTGTAGGGGATCTAAATGATGATGTCGTAACCCTATAGAAACCATGCGCTGAGTAGAGGATAGTATAATCAATGATACCACAACCCTACAATAATCCTCATGCTGAGTAGGGGATCATATAACTGACGATGGCACAACCCTACTGAGCATGGCCCACTACATAGGGGATCATATTCTATATGATTCCACAAACCCTCTGGGGTTAACCTGCTAGATAAGGGATCACCTCCCGGGGATAAACGGTCACATCGATACCAAGAACTCGATCTAGGGAAAAGATGTTAGAGGATCAAGTCCGGGCCCACCAAAGAGATGCCACAACTCTAATAGATTAAACATCCCATCAAGAGGATCACAAACCTATACTATGGTTTTTATGCCGCACGAACCCTCATAGGAACAAACCAAGGGAGTACACTCAACCACTGCTGGTCCAAACGTCGCTAACCCGAGCGACCCACCATAACGCCACACCGCACACCTCTAAGGCCGATACCAAGGCCCCCATCACGATCCATGGGAAAAAACACATAGGATAGTATATTTACTCGCCCGTAACGGACAACCAGTGAAAAGGGAACTATTCACCGTAGCTAGCCTGGGTGGGGCCCAAACCAAGATCCCAAACTAATCAAGCAGATGAAAACATTACGATACCCTTGAAAAAACAAATGAGATTGATTACTCGTTTGTCAAAAACGGACAACCATCGGAAAAGTTGTGTTTCTCTGAAAATGCCAAAACCCAGTCTTGTGGGGCCCACACCCTGTTCTCGGTCAGAACACCTGAAAACCATCTCGAAAAGTCTGTTGTACCATCAGGGTCTCAAAGCCACTAATGGAACGTCAATCAGACACTCCAGATAGAAGATACAATGGCCCGAAGTCGAATAATAATAAAATAATAATATTTTACTCGATGTTTGAAGCTCCCGTGCCACGATCTTGAAACTTTAAACCCGCAAACTCACCTCAAAGGTATTTCCTTATCGTCAGGGTCATGTATCCATAGATGGAACATGATTATGACCTCCAGGGAGAATAATATAGGGGTTTTAATGAACCCCTAGATGAAACTGTGCCGGGCTGGCTCAACCTGGGCGGTCCGGCCTGCCCCAGTCGGCGGCCCTACGCCGCGCTACGACCCACCATTCCACAGGACCGTAGAACTCCACCGCTCTGGGAGGCATGATTACGTGTCTCAAAAACCATCCACTGCCACGCCATGCCGGCCCGCCTTGGCCGGCTGCTGTGCCGGTGAAACTTTCGAGGACCGCCGGGACAACCCCGGTGGTCTGTTTTTTGATCTGGAGGTGTCTGTGCGACCCTCAGGACCACTTATACACTGTTATGAATTCAAAAAGAATAAAAATGTAGTAGAAATGGTATCAGGGATTAAAAATCAAATCACCTACCTCGCAGGTGAAACGCCGAAGCTTCGGGTGCAGTACAACGCCTACAACACGCTGGATCTCGATCTGCCGACAATCGACGTCGAAAACGGCTGCAGTTGGCTCCTTCGTGGGTCGTTCGTTCATCGGCGAAGAGGATAAAAGGGGGTGTTGGCCTCCTCTGCATACAAGGGGTTGGGGGTAGAGATGATTGTTTTTTATTTTTTTTAAAACAATTAAATCACACAGACGACCCCACCTCAGTCCAAACCTCCCGGCATAGAGAAGATAAGGTTTCCCCTAGGGTAAATGGGACGTTCTGAATGCAACAGCAGACTAATATTTTTAATCCGAGACTCTGTTCAGATGTTATTCGAGATGACGCTCATAAATACACTTTTCTATTTATTTACAAAAACGCCCCTAGTGGCCTTTCTCAGAGCAGGCTCGCGCCCGCAAAGTTTACACTCTGCCTAGGGTAAACGGCACACTCCGGACGCAACTGTGACCCCAGATTCCCATTCCGAGCTACCATTTAGGATATATCACACCACCACCATGTGAATAGTATAAAAATACTTAATATTTTTATAAAATTAATTCCGGGCACACCGGGCCTCGGAATTGCACGCCACCTTCGCGCCTTGCTCTGGAATTAATCATAGAAATATTATAATGTCTGATATGGCCAAAACCCAAGTCTCTACACATATGGGGTCTTGTATCAAGTGTTTTTATAGGGTTAATTATACTTTTCAAATATCATATAGCTAATAATTTCCCATGTACCCAAAAAGTTAAATTATAAAGTAACTAAGAAACTTATGAATTCTTTATCAAATGTTTCATGTACTCTAAAAAGAATTACACTTCTTAGAATATAACATATAAAAATATTATTCTATACCTTATGAATTTATTATTTTTCCTATGAAATAAAATGTTCTTCCCACATTATCTTGTATTATCCAACAATCAATATCACCCTTTATAGGAATATATGATGCAAAGAATGAAATAAAAATAATTGTGATTGAAAAACCACAACATCCAATTTTAAATGTTAATAAAAAATATAGAATTAATGGATTGGAAACAATTTTATGGATCCTTGAAACATTTTATCACTATTAAGGGATGAACTTCTAATTTATTAATCATGTAAGAGAGAATATTATATAATTAATATTATTATTTTCAATACATTAGATATATCCTCATCCAAGTCCCCCTTTAATGTAATTTTTAAATTCAATACTTGTTAGTTCAAACAAAAATAAATAAAGGAATAATGAGGGGCATTTTTATCACAATTCAGTAAGATAAGTATGGTTGAGTCAATATTATCAACCAATACACCTTCATTCATGCCATAAAATAATGATATCTCTTTATTATTGTACTCCATCTGTTGATATATATTTTGTATTTTGAGAGAAGTCTATTTTATTTAAATTTATTAGAATTCACTCTATTTGGGTAGTTTATCATTATCATTTTATCCCTACTGGGAATGGTTTGAAAAATTATTTTATTTTTTTGATCACTTTTTATGTTCTTGATTACATTACATTTATTCCTTACAATATTTATTCATCTGATTATTTTTATATTTTAGAATTAATTTCACACTATTCCATGAATATTTCTAGACTATTACATAACAATATTATTCAATATTGTAAGAAATATTATAGAAGTAATCATAGATGTTAGTAAGAGAATAAAATCTTTTTTTATTGACATATTTATCATATTCTATGAGAAATGTATTTTGATAATAGGTGTTATACCTAATTAGAAGTTACCCCATTACTTCAGGACTCTTAAAATATTTATAAATTTGTAAATTATCTGATAAATGTTTTTCCCACATTCCCAAATGTAACAGCCCAAGATTTTATAAAAAATATTCTTTTTAATTTTATTAATGTCTTGTGTTGTACGCTACACCAAAAGAAGCTTGCACAACAAGCATCCTTGACTTGCCTTGCATTACACGCAATCTCGACCTTCCTCGATAGCGTGTGTAATACGCAATACCGAGTTTCACTAAACAACGATATGCTATTAAAATATTATTAAAACTAGCCAGTATGAATAGTAATAACCACTTTTTAAAATTCTGTAAATCTTATTTTTCAAAATGAACTTCATTTTTGGATTCGGAGTATCGAATTTAGCCTAAGGTGAAATTTTGGTACATTTCGGATAACTTTCATATTCTGATGAATAGTGAAAATTACTAAATTATAATTAAAAAACAACTTTTTTAATCGAAATAATTAATAGTGATAAATTATTAATTGGAGTAGTTTTAAAGTATATTTAGAATATATTTTTACAATTTAATACAATGTTGGTCATTGGAGGTAATTGAACATTTAAACCAGACATAAACAAGTGTCAATCTTTTGATAAATATTGTTTCTTAAAAACACGCTATTTGTTTTAACAGCGGGATTTAATTATAAAATTAATTAATGCAACTTCTATGTTATGAATTTGGTAAAATAGACCTCATTTTTTAATTTGGAATATGAAATATAGCTTAGGATGAAATTTTGGCCTTTTTCTGAAAACCTTCATTTTTTGATGAATAGTGAAACTACTAAGTGGTAGTTAAAAAACTGAATTTTTCATAAAACTTAATTTTACCGCTTATGTGAATGGAATTTCAAAAATCCGAGAGACACGGTTGATGTCAGTATGTAAAATGTGGTTCAATGAGATGAAAATAATTTTTGGTGAATAGTAACTTTTTTACTTTTATTTACCACGGTTAAAAGTAAATAGGGTAATTAAGGGTAAGAATGATATTAATATTACCCTAACACATGTCCTAATTCTATTGGACAAGTGTATCTCGACCAAAAACAACCTTAAGTGTAAATTATTATCATTTAGGCCCACTTGGATTAGATTAGGACATTTATTATTATTTAATTCAAAGAAGAGTTAAAAGAGTTAAAATCAAAGTTTATTCACTAAAACATTTTTAATATGGGGTTATACATAAGGTAAATTCGACTATAAATATTCATTAGAAAGATAAAAAGATTTCCTATATAATGATATTTTATTTATAATTTTTAGACTTTAAATAAATTAATTTATTTATGACACAACGATGATGCAGTAATTACCCTTTTAAGGAAATATTAACATAATTGATGTTATAAATACTCAAATGAATGTAATTTGAGACTTTTTATGAATTCCACTAATTTTCTAGGTTACTATGATATATTAGTGTTGATTTAATCAACTTGGTTCGAACATATAATTCTGTTATGACTTTCACAAAAATCATATATCAAATAGTGTCAAAATTGACACAAAATAGTTTTTAAATGAAATATTATATTATTAATTGTTATTTTATTCCTAAAAACCTAAGGTTCGGCCAAATGACTTAGATAAGGATATATTTATTAATAATATACAATTTGGGGTTCGTTTGGCATGTTATAGTAAGTGTATTAACCATATAGTGAAAGAAAAAAAAAAGACACGGTAAAAGTTAAATTATTTAACTTAGAGTTAAATCTTATTGATAAGGTTAAAATAATAACCTAAACTTGTCTAAATCCTATTGGTTGATAGGATTTCGACCCATCCCCACTTTAGATTCGAAATAAGACCCTTTGGAACCATTATAAACCGATTTTTACTTTAATATAAAATAATATTTTGAGATATTCCTAAGGTGCCCCTCTCCTCCCTTATAAAAGGGCACCTCCTCCCCCTCCTCCTCACACCAATTTGAGCACTCAAGATCGGCCAACCCCTGCCCAAATCTCTTCTCCACATCCCTAGCAACATCCTAGAGGTTCTGGTCTTCCTCAAAAACCAATTTTAGTTCCCTAAGAGGAGGTCTCCAAAAGGCGCTTCAAAGAAGAGGTAATTACCGTTACCAATTATTTCATCTTTATTTCTTCTTCCACTTCTTCTTATTAGGTTGTTTCATTATGAAGTAATAACATCAGTATCACTAATATACTTATATGTTATTATAAGTATGAAACAACCCTATTTCACCATCTATCTATCCTACGGAAAAAGAAATCACCGCGCGTGCGTACGTACGGAATACCGTCTCCACGCCGTGGTGTAATCTATTTTCCACCACCACCTTACATGGATGGGTATAATGGTGTAAAGAATAACTATACATAGTTATTAAAATATCATATTGATTCTGATATATTGTATAATCCACTCCAATTCAATTCAATATTTATGGAAATGATATCATCGCTCGTGCGTACGTACGGACTACCGTCTCCACGACGCGATGAGATTCATTCTCCATGTTAACCATTTAAGAATGATTATAAAGTATATATAAGAAATAATAATGAAATATATGACATTATAAAGCTACTGGATTTATGTATATATATATATGTATGTCATCTACTTACTTCCATTCAAGACAATAGGGAAAGGAAAACAACGTTCATGCGTACGTACGGACTACCGTCTCCATGAACGGTGTTTTTCATTTCATTTATCTATATATTATATATATATATATATATACTGAATATATATGATATATAAATCATATTTTATATTCTGGAAGTAAGTAAATCATGATATAAGTAATAATAATGTCAAGAACAACAAGTCAAAACACCTACGATAAAAGAAACGATTTTACCCAAAACGCTTCTTTAACATGGAATTTAGAAAAGAACGGGTAATATAATGTCATAAGTGAACCATATATGATATCATAACAATGAATATGATTCTGTAATAAGTCAATGACATTATTTAAACCATTATAAAGGAGCTTCAGACACGTACAAAGCAAATCGGACCTAAGGTAAGGGAAATATCACAATCTCACTTTTATCCGAGATTGTTTTTACATTGGTAATTACTAGGGTGTATTTTATCATCCACATCCATGTTTCCTCAATATGTAATATTATTTCAATGCTTCTACAATATTTTATATCCAATTTTACCCTTCGGTAAGTTTTTTTGTAAAAGATATGAAAGGAATCTTTTGTCGTTTTTCGTACGAGGTACTTTTTGACTTTTCCGACAAAAGTACGAAGAATGTTTTTTTTAACTTATACGGCATGAATGGATTTTTAAAACATTGTTTCCAAGAATCTTCCTTTACAAGTTTTCAAGTTTATTTTTAATCAACTTCTTTTATTTTAAAGTTGTATGACATGTTATGAAAGGAAAAATGTTTTTGAAGAAGAAAGGATATTTTCCTCAAGAATGGAGTTCAAGTGTTTTATCAAAATTATTTTCCATCTAAGATAATAAAGGGTTCTGTTTTTATCCCTATTATGAAATTTATTTGTTCATGTTGTGATGGAATTATTTTTATGAATTCCTTTATATTATATTAATTGTTCTATGATGTCATGTTGTTTAAGAATCCCATTTTTATGCGATGAAGTATGATTTATGATTATGTGGCACACATAAGAAAGGATTCATTATAAGATGGGTGGGACCTATATCTCCCTCCAATGCATTGGGTAAAGATTTTATATCTCATGAGATAGACATGGCTGGAACGGTTGGTTATACCGGTTCAGTGAAACAGGACTGAAACGAGGGTTACTCGATTCAGAAAGGGACTTTGTCCACTAAGATAGTCTTGGCAATTAGTCTTGACTAACAAGAAATGATTCTCTATGATTATGTGTGTATGCCACAAAGTTTCATGTTTTACATTATGATTATTGGGATTACTTTTTCACTGCCATGATTTATCCCATGACTATGAAATTATGCTCTCTTTTGCAGGTTATGATTTCAAAAATGTTATGTTCTTATGAATATGATGTGATTGATATTTATTTTGTATACCCTTACTGAGCATTTGATCTCACCCTTTTTATGTTTTCTTTTCCCCAGGATATAAAGAAAGGTTTTAGGTAAAAAAGGAAGATCTTTATGGGAGATTTTGAAGATCTTTCACCATGATTAGAAGATTATAGACCGAGTTTCCAAAGACACTAAACTATTACGGTCCTTGTGTGTGTGTTTTTGTTATGTACTAAGTATTCCGCAAATGTAATTCAATGTCCATGTACGTCAAGATACGGGTCTCTACAGTTGGTATCAGAGGAAAGGTTTAGTCAACCTTTGGAAACTAGGATGCGAAAACGTTAGTGAGATCCCTAGAGATATTTCTAAGGTATGTCTAGGTATGTCTCTAAGGTTAAGTATACGTATAGGTTATAGTCCTAGAATTGCGCTAACGATCTTCGAATTTAACCTAAGATGTTAGATATTGAGGGTACTACCCCTTTATTATGTCGTTTTCCCTAGCATGATTTTTGCCTCTCATACTATTCTTTTGGGGTTTTAGACGATGGCTGGAACCCGAAGGAACCGTGTTAATGCGGAATGTGATGGGCAATGCAATGATTGTCCCCCTGAGCAACCAAACGATATGGGAGCCGGAATGCAAAATCTTGTAGCCATGCTCACACAACTTTCTCAAGCTATGAATCATGCAGGACTTCCAAACGAGCAAAGGAAGGAGCAACATTCTGTTGAATCCTTCATGAGGCAGCGTCCGCCTTCTTTCAGTGGGTCTACTGATCCATTAGTTGCTGAACAATGGATTAGTACTACTGAAAAGATATTTTCAGTTCTTCAATGTTCTGAACATGATAAAGTCATCTTAGTAGTATATCGTTTGGAAGGTGAAGCTGATCAATGGTGGAATCTTATCAAGAATACAAGGCAAAGAGATGAAATTGATTCCATGGAATGGGACGAGTTCAAGAACTTGTTTTTCAGTAAGTACTTCCCTCGTATTCTTCGAACGAAGATGGAGAAGGAGTTTCTTGAACTAAAGCAAAGGGATGATGAATCTGTTGGTACCTATGAAGCGAATTTTACAAGACTTGCAAGGTACGCTTCTGGTATTATCATCCAACCTGAAAGTAAAGTTGATCGATTTTTCAGTGGCTTAAAACCAAGTCTTCGAAGGGCATTAGCTATAAGAGACTTCAGTAGCTATGAAGAAATTGTGCGTTGTGCTATCAAGGTAGAAATGGAAGTTGGTGTTACATATCCATCTCATGGTTTTGACAAGAAACGAAAGATGGAGTTCAAGGAGAAATCTCAGAATAATGGTGAAAAGAAGATGAATGTTTCCTTATGCACAAAGTGTGGAAAGAAGCATGGTGGAGATTGTATTAAAGGGACTAGAAAATGTTTTAAGTGTGGAAAAGAAGGTCATCGAGCAGTTGAGTGTCGAAGTAATGGAAAAAGGGATTCTAATGAAGTGAATAAAGAAAACACTACAGAGAACGCACAACCAACACTTCAATGCTTCAAGTGCAAGGAGATGGGACATTATGCCAATAAATGCCCTAATCCAAGGGTTAGTGATGATCGACATGAGCAACCGCTTAAGGCAAATGACAAAGGGAAGTCACATGCGATCACTATTGGCAATGTTGAATATGACAACGATGTGGTGGAATGATTAAGTTTTTATGTAATGGGATTCCAAAATAATGTTGTATCATGGAATATTGGAATATTTATGTATTGGTCTAATGTGGTATTCAAAGTGATTGAGATATTATGCGCATAATGAAGGGAAAACGAGAAAATGAAATGTTTAACAGTATTCATGAGCTCATGATTGATATAAGGACTAAGTGATATCATGGTTTGAGTATATAGAATTTTGAGGATTTTGGTATGTGGAAAGTGTTAACTTTTAACTACATTCAAGTTTTCACTAAGGTTCAATGGGTATTCAAGAGAGTACAAGATTAAGGCCTTTGAATGTTTGGAATGTGTCCAACAAGATATATCTTATGATATATGGGGATCAACGATGGTATTAAATCTCTGGTAATAGTTTTCACTATGTTATGAGAATGGACTGCAGTATTATGGATAGGACTAAAGATTGGAATGGATTATGTTGGACATAAGTTAGTATTGTTTAAGGATAGAAGTTTTTTCGATATTATTTATGGGATGTTATAGTAATATAGTTTTAGAAAAAGGACAACATGCAGGACGGGCGACAGCCCATCGCTTCGGACAAGGCTGTGGGAATCGAACCCACAACCGAAGTGCGACTGGCCTTTATCGCCTACCACTGGCCTACAGGAAGTCCTTGTTTAGTAGAAACTAGTTTTATTATATTAAGCAGTATGATATATGAAGTATAAGTCCATTTTAGGAACTATATATGATTAATCTCACTATAGATCGACTTATGTATATAATTTTTGCTAACCTTTTGTTTGAGACAGATGGAATGACCCGTCATTCTATCACATGATCTGCTAACACTTCACGAATAACAAATTCAACTTCATTTATTTAAGAGATGAAGTGGAAATTGTTCTAGGCACGAAAATTAGTGATATTGTACCAAAATAAAGAAAGTATTTATTCCAATTCAAATTTTCAACTTTAGGGAAATGATCTTGAAAACCAAAAATGTTGTCCTAGTGATCTTATACCTGATGAATCTGATGGTACCTTAGATCGTCACAAATTTATGGATTTGTGATTATTGGCTTTTCCATAGCCATGTTCTCTACCACTCTCCATCAGAACATGATGGTTAGATTTCTCTTCCATATCCATATTTTCACCTATGTGGAAACCCAATGATTAGTTTATTTGGGTAACCGTTACGTTTCATACTTTTGTTTTTAAAGATTGGTTTTGATATTCCTTTTTACGATTTGGGTTTCTATTAAAGAAACTTTCAAATAGTAAACCATTTATAACCCCGACGAATTTCGAGGGCGAAATTCATTTTTAGGGGGGTAGAATGTAACAGCCCAAGATTTTATAAAAAATATTCTTTTTAATTTTATTAATGTCTTGTGTTGTACGCTACACCAAAAGGAGCTTGCACAACAAGCATCCTTGACTTGCCTTGCATTACACGCAATCGCGACCTTCCTCGATAGCGTGTGTAATACGCAATACCGAGTTTCACTAAACAACGATATGCTATTAAAATATTATTAAAACTAGCCGGTATGAATAGTAATAACCACTTTTTAAAATTCTGTAAATCTTATTTTTCAAAATTAACTTCATTTTTGGATTCGGAGTATCGAATTTAGCCTAAGGTGAAATTTTGGTACATTTCGGATAACTTTCATATTCTGATGAATAGTGAAAATTACTAAATTATAATTAAAAAACAACTTTTTTAATCGAAATAATTAACAGTGATAAATTATTAATTGGAGTAGTTTTAAAGTATATTTAGAATATATTTTTACAATTTAATACAATGTTGGTCATTGGAGGTAATTGCACATTTAAACCAGATATAAACAAGTGTCAATCTTTTGATAGATATTGTTTCTTAAAAACACGCTATTTTTTTTGACAGCGGGATTTATTTATAAAATTAATTAATGCAACTTATATGTTATGAATTTGGTAAAATAGACTTCATTTTTGAATTTGGAATATGAAATATAGCTTAGGATGAAATTTTGGCATTTTTCCGAAAACCTTCATTTTTTGATGAATAGTGAAACTACTAAGTGGTAGTTAAAAAACTGAATTTTTCATAAAACTTAATTTTACCGCTTCTGTGAATGGAATTTCAAAAATCCGAGAGACACGGTTGATGTCAGTAAGTAAAATGTGGTTCAATGAGATGAAAATAATTTTTGGTGAATAGTAACTTTTTACTTTTATTTACCACGGGTAAAAGTAAATAGGGTAATTAAGGGTAAGAATGATATTAATATTACCCTAACACATGTCCTAATTCTATTGGACAAGTGTATCTCGACCAAAAACAACCTTAAGTGTAAAATATTATCATTTAGGCCCACTTGGATTAGATTAGGACATTTATTATTATTTAATTCAAAGAAGAGTTAAAAGAGTTAAAATCAACGTTTATTCACTAAAACATTTTTAATATGGGGTTATACATAAGGCAAATTCGACTATAAATATTCATTAGAAAGATAAAAAGATTTAATATATAATGATATTTTATTTATAATTTTTAGACTTTAAATAAATTAATTTATTTATGACACAACGATGATGCAGTAATTACCCTTTTAAGGAAATATTAACATAATTGATGTTATAAATACTCAAATGAATGTAATTTGAGACTTTTTATGAATTCCACTAATTTTATAGGTTACTATAATATATTAGTGTTTATTTAATCAACTTGGTTCGAATATATAATTCTGTTATGACTTTCACAAAAATCATATATCAAATAGTGTCAAAATTGACACAAAATAGTTTTTAAATCAAATATTATATTATTAATTGTTATTTTATTCCTAAAAATCTAAGGTTCGGCCAAATGACTTAGATAAGGATATATTTATTAATAATATACAATTTGTGGTTCGTTTGGCATGTTATAGTAAGTGTATTAACCATATAGTGAAAGAAAACAAAAAGACACGGTAAAAGTTAAATTATTTAACTTAGAGTTAAATCTAATTGATAAGGTTAAAATAATAACCTAAACTTGTCTAAATCCTATTGGTTGATAGGATTTAGACCCATACCCACTTTAGCTTCGAAATAAGACCCTTTGGAACCATTATAAACCGATTTTTACTTTAATATAAAATAATATTTTGAGATATTCCTAAGGTGCCCCTCTCCTCCCTTATAAAAGGGCACCTCCTCCCCCTCCTCCTCACACCAATTTGAGCACTCAAGCTCGGCCAACCCCTGCCAAAATCTCTTCTCCACTTCCCTATCAACATCCTAGGGGTTCTGGTCTTCCTCAAAGACCAATTTTAGTTCCCTAAGAGGAGGTCTCCAAAAGGCGCTTCAAAGAAGAGGTAATTACCGTTACCAATTATTTCATCTTTATTTCTTCTTCCACTTCTTCTTCTTAGGTTGTTTCATTATGAAGTAATAACATCAGTATCACTAATATACTTATATGTTATTATAAGTATGAAACAACCCTATTTCACCATCTATCTATCCTACGGAAAAAGAAATCACCGCGCGTGCGTACGTACGGAATACCGTCTCCACGCCGTGGTGTAATCTATTTTCCACCACCACCTTACATGGATGGGTATAATGGTGTAAAGAATAACTATACATAGTTATTACAACATCATATTGATTCTGATATATTGTATAATCCACTCCAATTCAATTCAATATTTATGGAAATGATATCATCGCTCGTGCGTACGTACGGACTACCGTCTCCACGACGCGATGAGATTCATTCTCCATGTTAACCATTTAAGAATGATTATAAAGTATATATAAGAAATAATAATGAAATATATGACATTATAAAGCTACTGTATTTATGTATATATATATATGTATGTCATCTACTTACTTCCATTCAAGACAATAGGGAAAGGAAAACAACGTTCATGCGTACGTACGGACTACCGTCTCCATGAACGGTGTTTTTCATTTCATTTATCTATCTATTATATATATATATATATACTGAATATATATGATATATAAATCATATTTTATATTCTGGAAGTAAGTAAATCATGATATAAGAAATAATAATGTCAAGAACAACAAGTCAAAACACCTACGATAAAAGAAACGATTTTACCCAAAACGCTTCTTTAACATGGAATTTACAAAAGAACGGGTAATATAATGTCATAAGTGAACCATATATGATATCATAACAATGAATATGATTCGGTAATAAGTCAATGACATTATTTAAACCATTATACAGGTGCTTCAGACACGTACAAAGCAAATCGGACCTAAGGTAAGGGAAATATCACAATCTCACTTTTATCCGAGATTGTTTTTACATTGGTAATTACTGGGGTGTATTTTATCATCCACATCCATGTTTCCTCAATATGTAATATTATTTCAATCCTTCTACAATAATTTATATCCAATTTTACCCTTCGGTAAGGTTTTTTGTAAAAGATATGAAAGGAATATTTTGTCGTTTTTCGTACGAGGTACTTTTTGACTTTTCCGACAAAAGTACGAAGAATGTTTTTTTTAACTTATACGGCATGAATGGATTTTTAAAACATTGTTTCCAAGAATCTTCCTTTACAAGATTTCTAGTTTATTTTTAATCAACTTCTTTTATTTTAATGTTGTATGACATGTTATGAAAGGAAAAATGTTTTTGAAGAAGAAAGGATATTTTCCTCAAGAATGGAGTTCAAGTGTTTTATCAAAATTATTTTCCATCTAAGATAATAAAGGGTTCTGTTTTTATCCCTATTATTAAATTTATTTGTTCATGTTGTGATGGAATTATTTTTATGAATTCCTTTATCTTATATGAATTGTTTTATGATGTCATGTTGTTTAAGAATCCCATTTTTATGCGATGAAGTATGATTTATGATTATGTGGCACACATAAGAAAGGATTCATTATAAGATGGGTGGGACCTATATCTCCCTCCAATGCATTGGGTAAAGATTTTATATCTCATGAGATAGACAGGGCTGGAACGGTAGGTTATACCGGTTCAGTGAAACAGGACTGAAACGAGGGTTACTCGATTCAGAAAGGGACTTTGTCCACTAAGATAGTCTTGTCAATTAGTCTTGACTAACAAGAAATGATTCTCTATGATTATGTGTGTATGCCACAAAGTTTCATGTTTTAAGTTATGATTATTGGGATTACTTTTTCACTGCCATGATTTATCCCATGATTATGAAATTATGCTCTCTTTTGAAGGTTATGATTTCCAAAATGTTATGTTCTTATGAATATGATGTGATTGATATTTATTTTGTTTACCTTTACTGAGCATTTGAGCTCACCCTTTTTATGTTTTCTTTTCCCCAGGATATAAAGAAAGGTTTTAGGTAAAAAAAAGGAAGATCTTTATGGGAGATTTTGAAGATCTTTCACCACGATTAGAAGATTATAGTCCGAGTTTCCAAAGACACTAAACTATTACGGTCCTTGTGTGTGTGTTTTTGTTATGTACTAAGTATTCCGCAAATGTAATGTAATGTCCATGTACGTCAAGATACGGGTCTCTACACCAAACATCCAAAAATATGAGCAATGGTCCAAAAACTACATTATTTTCTCTTTAATTAATTTTTTTTTCATTTTATTAACCTTGTTATTTTTGAGTGGTAACTCCAACCTTTTTGTATTCAATTGGGGAGTCAGTTTTGTAGGATATGACCACATAATCCTTTTCTATGTTGATTGATTTATTTGGATTTTTATCCACCCATTTTTTCAAATTATTTATAACATGAAATTATACATGATACAATATTAGGGAAAGAAGAATTATTGTGGTAAAGGGTTACATTTTTCGAAGAACTCAATGTAGATGATTAATCAGATGACCACAAGATATTTTTTTTGACTATCATGATTCCTTTTGATAAAAATAATTCACATCTCGTATCTAGTTCGTTCTATTTTTTATAAATTCCATATTAATCAAAATGACTACATGTTCTAGTCACATCATGTTAATGGAAATATTTTCATAGTTAACTCTGGTAAAAATCTATTTCAAGTAATTATTTATCATATAAATATGATCTTATTGAATTGTCATTGCTTAAATTTTGTATTTTTCAAACACGATTAATTAATTCATCAACCTCTAGTTCAAAATTTTTATTTTTTTCTAGGAATTATTATTTATCTTCTATTGCATTTTTAACTTCTCAAAGAACTAATTTAGGAAAAAAATATCACAAAAATTGCTTTTCAATTATTCTTCTATTATATAAAGAATATTATTATAATGGGACAAAAATTCTTCTTCAACTTAAATTTTTTTGACAGACATACACTTTGGAAACATGTTGGCTAATTTATTTTGCATCTACTCATAGTTCTCTTTTAGTTTCACCTTATCATCAATAATTCCTGGGGAAAAAAATTTAATGTTTCTACATCGAAGAAATATTAAATTAGAAAATTATTTCATTCAATTATAGGTATTGAATAATATCAATATTATTATCCACATTATACTCTTCTTCTCTTGAATTGGTTTCATAAAAAGGATTACTCTTAACAGAGTTGGTTGATAGAGACTTTCCACATTGATCATCATTTTCCTTTGAAACATTTATATTCTAATTTTAATATCTTCACTTTAATTCCTTTACCTAAGGTAGCATGATATATTTAATAAATGGTGGATCATTCATAGGGGATACAGGTTTGTCTATGATAAAACATGATGTTACAAGTTCCATTGAATTCACTAAGAGGGGGAGGGATGAATCAACGAGTTGTTTGTTTTTATAATCCTATCTCTTTTAATTCAACCTCTAGGAAAAGTTAGATCACAATCCTATATTTTTTTGCATATCTAATAATTTCTTTACAAATGTAGTAAATAAAGGTATGAACATAATTTTTTTAAATTTTTAATCCATTAAATAAAAAAAAATTCTGGGCTTTTGTTAGTTTTAAGTTGGTTTTCCACAATAAATCATTGAGTACAAGTACACGCTGTCTTATAAAAATATTTGAATAAAAACTCCCAAATTCCTGACTTGTAGATCATAGAGTGGGTACCTAATAATAAGTTCTTTATACAAGCTCCAATTAGATGTATCTACCACCTAAAAAGATTCTCAGAACCTATAAATTGGACAATATAATAAATTTTGTCTATTATTCAAAGGTCTTACACAACCTCTCTAAATAGGTCTTCAACCCCAAAAATATATTGATGAAATATTTTTGTTGAACTTACTCGCATTTATGTTATTATGTACACAACTTCCAAAGGACCACTTTCCATGTTCACCTTCTTTACTTGATGATATGATGGAATTGTAAGTAGCATGAAGAGGTTATAACTTATCACATCTTCATCAAAATTAACATTTATTAAATATTTTTGGATTCCTCCTCCTTGTTTTTTGACACATAGGGATTCTGGATGAATTTAGTAATATTATTTTATACATAATAGGTGTTATCATGGAATCAGTATTGCGTACTCTCCAAATTTATAAATTCATACAAATCTCAATTATATTTTATATTTATAGAATAATACATGGTTATTATTTTTATATTAATTTATGGAAACTACATTAGTTCCCGACCTGATACACATCATTTATATTCCCATTAAAATCCATGAAATGATCCTCCCCTTAATTATCCATATGTCCTAAAACACCCCTCTTCATTCAATATTTTAATATTAATTTTTTTAATCCCCCAAAAAACATACGCATTAAATTTATTTTCAAATATTCTATTTCAGTGTGACATGGCAACATGGAAATAAAATTATGATATAGAACTCATATTTTCAATACATATTTGATTATAAGACATTTAAAAAGATCTTGATGTATAAATTCTTGAAGAAAAATTCAACAATATCTTATGATTTAATTACATTTTTTGGAGAATATTTTTTATGATATTTGTTCTAAAATTTATTTTAATTTATCAAAACATTCATTCTTATATTTCCCCCATTTTTTCAATTTAAATAATCCTTGTAGAGTTTCAAATAACTATACCCTAAAAATATTATATGGCTTGATTTATCATTATTTATTGGGTTTATTATATCCACTATTTTTTATAGTGTAAATTATAACATACAATGGTAATGTAGCCTATGTTGTCACTATAACATAATGATAGTACCCTAAGATTTCACCTTGTATGTTATGATGTCTTAACCATAGGGTTTATATAACCCATAAGGCCTACCATATAAAGGTTCTGTGATACATCTTACAAAGATGGTATGTACCCTATAAATTATATCATAGAGTTCATTATTTATCCATTCATTAATTATTATACACATCTTTTACCTTAAGATGTTTGTATATTTACCCTACAATGTTCATGGGGATCATTCATTTTCTATTATTCACTTATGCATATTATTTTCAAATCTCACCATGTATTAGTAAGAATTATTCAACTCACTTCATGGGATTTTCGGTCACTACAAAACATATTTAAAACTCATCTAAAGGGTCTCCTTATACTGAAACTATAGAGTTCATTTTCAGTGATTCATGTATGGGATTTCTTTAAATCATTTCGTTTACACTTCTTGTATTACAAATCTTTAGTCAAATAAAAAAACACTACCTCTTACTAGAATTCATCAAATTTAACAAAATGGTATTAAAAAAAATTAGAGTAAATATTTACTTTATTATAGCATAAATATTAGATCAGAAAATATTATAAAATTTAGGTTGTTTATATTGAATCTATCTATTAAAATACATCTCAAACTTCACATTCTATTCCTTTATATAAGTTTATACTTAAATTAATCCTCAATAGTTATTCAATAGTGAGATCTATTATCCTTTATATATTCTTTTCTAAGTATAGTGATAGTATCTCACTCATCTGTAGTAATATAAATTGACTTTTTACATAATATCATTATTAATAATAATCATAACCTATCCATTTTGGTAAATCAAATAATTATTTACCCAAAGTTGGAATACAATTTTTTATTACCATTATGTATTAAATGGGTGTATAATCTTATGATTTTTTACGGATATACAAATTTTTTAACATCCACGTGGTATATATGTGTTTTGAAATATCATAAAAATGATAATTGGTCCTATTGTTATGCATCCCTATAATGCATTGGGTATTGCCTATACCTCAAAAGATAAATATTATAATGAATTGGTGTTGAGTCTTAGCCTATGATTTTATCACCGTGTCTGTGATCTTTAAACAATGAGTTCGATTACTTGGTATTTAGCCTTGGCATATGCATATACTTCAATGTAGTGGTCGTTTTCTATTGTTTATGATGTGTCTGTTGTGATACTTCACCATTGAAGACATTCATATATATATTCCACATTCGATTATTTCTATATGATTTCACATCCATGTGTTTTGTTTCTATGAATCATGATTATTTTATTAATATTTTATATCCTTATTCCATGGTACTAGTTATTTGTTTGAGACGATATTTATGTAGATTTAATACAATGATAAATGATTATACAGTAAATTGTTATATTTTCATGATCTTATTCCTTTATCAATTCCATTTATTACAAGATCACATCACTGACTTGTTTTAATATTTTGATAACCCTTATATCTATTAATGATTTTTTTCATCCTTTTCTAAGAATTTGAGCTCACTTATTTCTTATGATTCTCCATTTAACAAGGTTATTGGAGGTTATAAAGAGATTATGATGAGTTATAATTGGTATGTGGTAAATTATGTGGATTATTTATATAGTATATGTATAATATGAATATTTGTTTTTTACTGGTTCCATGTAAAATAAAAATTTGATAATGAATATTGGTATATTTGTTTAATGAAAGGAAAGACTGTATATTTAGCTCCAAGTTTGAAAGTGATCACTTAGGGGTGTCTTTGTAATTATATAGTTTCAATATTCATATATATGGTCAAAAAAACTAAACAATTATCATTATATATGGAAAAAACTCATTATTTCCTTAAATTATACCTTCTACAGAATAATAATGACATTATTTTTATGTTACTAAATTGAATAACCAGGTTTAAAAATGTTGAGGAATAAAAAATAAATGATAAAAAAGTAACATACATTGAATAGTTAGATCCCCACTAAGGGATAATCCATGATTTAATGTCCTTTAGACCTCTTATTTTGACCAAAATCTACAAAACATGATTAATAATAGTATGGAAAATAATTTGTATTGAGTTTTGATATAAAATAGAGTTATATTTATGGTTTAGAGAAGATAAAGGAATAGACCTTTTATATTAAATAAATTGTATGATTTTATTTTAAATATAATTTTTATAATAGTTAGTCAATGCGTATTGACAGGGAATGACACCCATAAATGAAAAAATATAAATTGGGAAATTATTGATTTTAATTATTGTCATTTATACTTTTTTTTACAAGTTTATGTTTTATTTCAAACTTATATAGTATTTTAAAACATTGAATACTTATCAAAATAATTTGATAAAAAATAAAATAATATTTAATAAATAAATCATAATAGATATAAAGAACCATGAAAGATACAAATAACAATAATAATTTATTATATTTATGTGATAGGTAAATTATGAAAAATTATAATATTTTTTTTTCAATGATAATATTTAATTAATGAACTATAACTTAGAAGATTTTCCCATTACTATTATTTGTGATAGACCGACACTATTATAAATAGAATTATATTATTTGAAATGAAAATATTAATCAATGAAAAATATAATTTATAAAGGATTATCATGTATGCTGTGAATAATTTCCATTCAATTTAATTTTGTTGGAAATTGAAATTTTTCATGAATAATATTGCTTATTATTTTTTTTAAATTTTAACAAATACTATTTCTGAGACACATGTAATTATATCAAAGTTAATTATAAATTAATAAGAAAAATAAAAAAATTACAACACATTGAATGATATAATACATAATTCATAATAAAATGAAAACATATATAATAAAAAATATGTTCATAAAAATAATATAATAATGATTCCACTAAGAGGGAGAGTGATCAGATCCTTTAGATAGATTAAAATATATCCCTCAACACCATGTTAATCATCACATATGATTTATCATTCTTCTATGAATCTAATCATCCTAATGAAACCACTATACCAATTTCTATCTCTATTGTTCTTTCTCTTTAGTCAATCTCTATGTTGTCTCATCTTAAGCACTCATCCTCACAACGTACTCTAAAGAAATAAAGAATTATGATCCCACATGAACTGAAATTATATCAAATGATTAAATAACTTCAAACCCACATTAAATTGATAGAATTGTTTATGAATCAATTCCTATCACTGGAACGTTCTCAATACCACTTATTATATCTCTATTCCAAAACACCTTTTCAAAATGTGACTCACACTATTCATCCTCACCTCGACCCTACACCTATGCCCGACTCTCCCACATATGAGAATACACTATATAATATTTAACATATAAACAGGTAATTGGAAATTAAAACTATAATAAAATAATTATATGTTAATTTAAAATAGAAAAAAATACACACTATCCATAATATACCACAATCTTGTATAAAGAATCTAACCAGTATAATGATTAGTTCACATCCTCTTAATTAAATAAATTTCTATAATGACTGTATCAACCAAAAACTATAAAAATTTATTATATAAATTGTGTGATAAATAAATATATAAATTATTATATAATTTCACTTATTAACTATTGATTATATATATTGAAAGTGTATCTCTCATTTAGATGGTGGAAACCTCTCTCTATATATCTTATTGATAGAAATTTTTCCTTTTTTTTGAATTCATCTACAATATAGTAAATGAAAAATATATCCCATGATAGGTTGGTGATGTAGTTAGTTCTAAGAGATAAATTATAGAAATTATATAATGTTATAGATGATCAATCCATATCTAGATATTGAAGCTATTGTTAAAACGGATAGAATCTGTCATGCATGAACGCCTTTTATGCCTCTATGATGGAGAATATCATTCTATCATTAATAGGATACCATAAATTCATCACAAATTTAATAAAATTTTAAATTATAAATTATACATTTTTTTTTAAAAAAAGTAAATATTTTTTATATATCTTCCAATATTGAACATGTGATGGATCACATCGCATGGAACCTGATCCCACCACTACCATGGTGCTGAGAAATAATTATTTATACTAAACCATTATTTCAAAGAATTATATATTTATAAATTATGAAAATAATAATATTTAATAACATAATTAATAAAAACAATAAATAAAATTTGAATTAAATATTCTTCATATGAAAAATTATATGCTCTAATGAGGATTAAATTCAGGATATGTATGTTCCCCTAAAATAGGATCTAGAATCACCAATAAGGAAATACCTCAATCAATCATGGTAGATGGTGAAATGATAGAACCTGAATATGATTAAATAAGTGGCTTATCACTAGGTATATTATCCTCATCCACGCCATGAAAAAACTCATAAAACTAGTCTCACATATATGAAACATTTATTTAAAATTGAATTAAATTAATATTAAAATAAGAATATATATTTTAAACTAATAAATAGTTATTGAATTAAATTAATTGATATTAAATATGATTATAAGTACCATGTAACACCTAAATTATCCTTTTCATCCTCATCCCCATATTCATCAGCATAATTTTCGTCAACTTATTCTGCAGTATCATCAATTTCTAAAAGGTTATCAATTTCATTATCTCTCATTATTCCGAATAATTAGATAGTTAAATCATTCATATTATTTACAATATCTGCCCAAAATTTAAAATCCCCACATTATATATTTTAATAGATTGGATAACGACATGTATTAAGTAATTTATTGAAATTTTTTAAATATTTTCCCACTCCAAAAAAATATTTTCATTTTTAATAAGTAAATTTTTATAATAATTTATTTATTATTGTCTGCCAATCATTTAAATGTATTATTGGCATACTAATTTTCTTAATAAAAAGTTTTTCATAATGTTCTAATATAAATGGTTCATTCAGTATAGAATGATATTTGTAATTATTGATAATGAATCCCTAACATATATGAGAATGCATCACTCGATTAGAATCAAACTAATAACATTTAAAGATTATTGTATAATTTTTTCCTATATTATATAACTCAATTATTGAATTTTAAATTCAATAAAATATACATAACATTTTCTATAATATTATCCCCTTCAAATATCACCACTATTTATTGATTTATTGACACTTCTTATAAGAATGCTTGAAATTGAAATCTATTATCCATATAATCATTAAATAATTTTACAATTTTGGATGTTTGTGTAATCTATACTCATAATCGTCTTTCAATTCTATTTCCATGTTATGAGAAATGAAAAATATTAAATTATTAATTATTATACCAATTAAAAGATTGATTTAATATGTATGGTCATTAAAATATTTAACATACCAGTCATGGAAATGAAACTTAAAGATTAAGGTTGAAATATTTATCAATTTAGTTCATTTAATTTGGGTAATTTTTTGGTATGATAATTGTAAAATGTAAATCAGAAATAACAAAAATTAAAATTTACAATAACCTATGGGAAAAATTTAAAAGACAGTGGTATTTATTTTATGAATAATGATATTTATTAATCATTGAGTAGAAAATATGTATGAGCTCTATGTTTTTCATTATATAAGTAACATCATTCATGTTCACCAAAAAAAATATACATTGTATGATTAAAAACTATAAATATTTTAAATATTATATCATCCAAATCTCCCTCATTGTGACACATTCAATTGTGTTTTAATGAATATTTTAATTGAAAATAGTAAGTGAGTTTATTTATATTTATTCATGTAAGTATTATTTATCAATGGAACCTTCAGAAAAATCTCAACTAGATACCTTCTCATTAAATTTTTATATACATCTGTAAAAATTTTATATCCATTAGAACTCTAAAATCCTTCAACAGTTTTCTTCACATGTAAATGTATCGTTAAATGTTGTTTAAAATTAATGAAGTCCAATGGATGTTTTTTTTAATTTACACATACAAATATATTATATTTATTTTTATTAAATTTTTCATTGTTTTATATTTCATGACATTAATGTCAATCTATTATTTTGGTTAGAATATCAAAAATTATTTTATTTAACAACCATATAAGGATAATTTTCAGGGATCATTCCATTGGGATAAGATAATCAAGAAATTTAAACATAGTAATATACCCATTTTTAAAATATGATATAAACTAGAATCATATCCATATGGTAAAATGAAATATAAAATTAAATAATATAATAATAAATAAATTTTAAAAAAATATAAAAAATATTATTTTTGATTTATAAAATTTTGTGATCAATTATTTATAAATAGATCGATTTAAAGATGAATATAAATTTGGGGAAGATCAGACCATTCCTTTTTAGTATCTTTATTGTTACCCAGTGTGTCTAAAAATGTATATAATATTTTCTCAAAATAGCTACTGTCAATATGATTTAGAGATATATTGTTTCTCAACTATAAATCAATCAAATATTGTAGATTAAAAAATACAATATTTTTTCAAATTATAATCTTTCTGAAAACCTCTTATTAATGATGGTTAATAGTCCGTATAAATGTAATAAGTGGTAATTAAGAGATTATTTTTTTCACTTGATTAACAAAGAACTCAATTAGAGGCCCACCTTTTTTATTTTTACCATTCATAAAATAATTTATATTATATAAATGTGGATGAATAGAAAGAATAAATATTTAATTATAGTAAAAAATCGATTTCATCCATTGACAAGCATAAATAATTTATTATAACAAATGTATTATGGATAGGTTTAGAAACACATTATTCTATCAATTAAACATAAAAAATGTCGAAATGTAACTTATTTTACACATTAATTACACTCTTACTTTAAAATCATGCTGGGAAACTAAAATATATGTAGTAAAACAATCACTTTATAAAACATTAAACTCAGTAATCAATTAATTAAAGTAAACATTGATATTTTTCTTCATATGTCCTGTAATTAATATAAACAAATAGAGATATGGTTTCATCATCAACATAATAGTTGTTATGTGTACTAGAGTTTTGAAAATAGTTTGGGAAGTGTACTAACATCCATAATTACCAAAAGGAGAAGAATAATATGATGAATTTCCTAACATGATATAAAATGTTTCTGAAGAAAATGATGGATTTAACTAATAATTTTTTTAATGAATCAATATCACAAGATTTATTTTCTGATTATATATAAATAAATATTGGATTGATTAATTGCCATGAAAATATATATCTTATAATACAAAAATAGATATTAAAATATTGATGTAATCTAAAAATATTTTAACCATTTTATAGGAACTAGAATTTGGTTTCTATGATGATGGTCTTTGTACAACAATTTATCACATTTTTTAAAATTTCCAAAAACTAACTATCACCACATTATAATCATTCAAACATAGATTGATATTTTGAATTTTTTTTCCAGTTATAGACTATGAATTTTCATTCATAGATATTTAATGAAGGTAAATTTTCCTCTGGAAATAGTGATTTCACTAAGTAAAATCTCCAATGAAACAAAATAGTGAGGCTTTAATAAAAATCCTAAATACCTATACAATTTTAAAAAATTTATATGTTTCATTTATTTCATCTAGTATACATGGCCTTATTTATTGTTTTTAATAGATGAAAAAATTGAGATAGTTCAAATTCATAGATTTAATTATTATTATTTTATTTTTAGTTTTATAAAATGATAGACCATCATTCTCATGTATAAAATTTGGAATTATGATGCCTCTATGATAATAATTTTCTGACTAAAATTTTTTTATTACCAAATCAATTTAAGGGGAAAGTGAGAACCCCAAATTCAATCATACAACTAACATGTAAAAATTGAAAATGTCCAAATATAGATCAGATCTACCCCCCCATCATTAACATCCTGACAAATAACCCCACTAATGCATGACCTCTCGTCTAGCTGTCCCTTGAAAAGATGGGCTTGGAACCGATGGAATAACAATTCACTCTCAACTTCCTAGTACAAATGGCATGAATAGTTGAAGGCTTTGGGATATGAACCCCAGCTTAATCAGATCTGAGAAATGATGGACATGTCATCCCAAACAAACAAAATAACATGAAAAAATAAAAGCTATTGACTAGAAAACATTTCAGCCCAAACAATAACTTTTACCACTTTTACTATAAGAATTGATGAGTAATTTGATATTACTAAACTCCTTTTCCATAAGAAATTTACATGTGATAGAGGTTACTTGGGTGTCTGGAGCCTCCATTAACAAATTTTGAAATGCTAAGGGATGTTGGTCCCATGATGGTATTTACTCCTCAATGTTAATCTTACCTTTGTTGAAACCTCCAACAATAATGAGGTCTTGTTTGTTCATCCAAGATTATTGCTCCTCATTAAGGGTCTCCCTTAAATACTTCCCCATAATTTCAGATGCTTCATCTTTAGAAGCATTAAGAAGAAGGACCAAATCAACAATTTTGTACTATGGCCTTAACAGTAAGTCATAATTTTGCTCGCCCTGGGCCTCAATTCCAGGTTGGTTCATTTCATTGTTGAGCACCTTTTTTAAGTATTCCATTCTTGCTGAATGAGTCTCAAACGGATGTGGCAATGATGAGTAATCCCTCCATCCCTTCAACCTCTTATTAATCTAGTTCATCTTCGTGCTTGATGCTGTGCCTATAGAATGGAAGTGATCTCAAATTCCCTCATGCACGCATCGTTGGTCGATATCTGAAGAATTAGTCAGGCTAGATCTCTAGCTTTCCTTAGAAAGCACATCAAATTTGTTGCTCAGGTGGGTTGAGGACCGATACTTTTATTATGATCCCCCACCCTTCCCACCACTAGTTTTATAAGCCACCTCTATAGTAGGTCTTTGAGTCCCCTAAGACAACACACAACCACCTGACTCAGTAAACTCACCAAGTCCATTATAATCTATTTCCTCCACCCGCACCACCACAGTCTTACTCCCAGCTTCTTCATATCCCATTAGATCCTCCTTTTGTTGAACCACACAGTCCTTCATCACCTTATCCATGAGAGGCATCTTAACCGGTATGTCCTCCCTCATCCAGCTCCACACTGCCTCAAGTTCCATATCCCTAGCCCCTGATCTGACAATATTAGTCTCATCCACTCCCCTACTACTGAAGACATCGCCCTACTACTTGATCATCCACCACAGTGAGTATCTACACTAATACCCCTCCCTCACCAGGAACATCAGGCTCCTCCTATATAACATTTCTCATTCTTATGATAACCCGTACCCCCTACGACAGACATCCAGCGAGTGACCCTGACACCTGTAACCAGAGAAAAAATTGGTCCACGATTCACACACCACATGCAGCTAGCATCGGTAATATTTGCCTATAGTGATCCACAGAAACTCAAATATAATTTTTGACACATCTGATTAGACACAGACAAAAGGATTGATAGAATTATAAAGGTATTCTGTTCGACTATCCGAACACATCTACTTAACACAATTTGAAAACATAATGTAGTTGAAAACCAAAATGCATAAATAAATTTAGTAATATTTGACATTTCAAATCCCTATAGCTAACATATCATATAGGGACACATAATTTTAACTTATTGAAGAAATTATACATTTTAAAATTAAAATGGGAAAAATTATTAAACAACAACAAGTGATACTGGATTAACAGTCAACTATTTGGGTTTTTAATTAACTTTTCCAAACAATTTTTTGTAAGGAAAAATCATTCTAATTTTCAATATATATTTTTCAATAAATAATAATAGAAATTTTATAATAATGAAATTAATTTTGTTATCAATTTACAATAATATTATAATATATTTATTATTTTTAATTTCATTAATATATATATTTTTTTTATTCATAAATTTTTCGTAATTTATCTTAATCAAGAATGATTTATTAACTTAACTAGGTTATAAAAAAATATTATAAAATTTTATTTATAGTTATTTTATACTAATATTTTTTTATTTAAAAATAAATAAATATTTTATTCTATTTTTAACTAATATATTGTTTATAATTAATTTTATAATAATTTTTTAATTGTTTATAAAAAAAAGTAATATGTTTATACTATTAACTTGATTTTTAGATTTTTTAAATTTTAATTTGTTAAATATTTTATTTTTTAAGAAATAAAGTAATATGAATAAAATTTATAGTAAATTATTCATTATATATATATATATATGTTAATAATTTAAAACCTTTTTACTATTTTTTCATTAATAATTAAATATTTATATAGTTTACTATTTTTTACTAATTTATAGTAAACATTTTTTAATTATAATTTCAATTAAATTTTAAGATTTTAATATCGGTGTTATTTAATTTTTTCATATATGTTTAATGTTAAATTTGAAAATTTTGTAATAATTTTTGAAATTATTAATAATTTGACAACCCATAACCCCCTCTTTATATTATTGACCACAATAAATTGATATGTTTGACTATTCAATCAAATAAATTATTTCCCTTGTAAAATATATACATACTCCTATATAATCTGACGATTATAAGTATAATTATAAAATTATTATTTTTTAATTGAAATTATGATAATAATAAATATGTCATCAAAATGAAAGCATATAATTTATAAAATGAATTTTTGAATGATAATTTTTCATTAGAAATGAATGATTTTATAATTATTTCATTTAATTTATTAAATATTTATTTTATTTTAAATAATTATTCACATATATGAACAATGTATGAATATTATTCAAATTAATTTTATTTATTTTGCTCATTATAGAAATCACATTAAAAAATCATTTCAAAATAATATTATATAACATTAATAATTATATATCAATACTCCTAACTTAAAAATACATATACCATAAAACAACCACATAGATATAAGGGTAAGATAATAATAATGGTATATAATTGTGGTGTATCAACTTGAATAAATTTTGAACTGACCAACATAAGATTGAACGTCTATTATAGATGATTCAATTAAAGGCACATTTTTTTATTTTCAGGTTAAACTTAATCATAGAAAAATCTAGTGATGTTACGACATTATATATATATAAATCATGATTCATATAAAAGGTTATTATAGAATGATTCAGTGTCTTCTCCATTCATTAATTTCACTATGTATTTATAGTAATATAAGATAACTCGTGTGGCTCTTTTTTTACATATTTTTTCCACAAATGTTTACATAATTTTTAATGATTTAATTAATTATTTAATCACTTTATACTAAATAATTGTACTTTAGTATTTGTACAATTAACTTTGTTAATTAATCAATTTTTTATAATTAATTATAAATTTTTAGTCATCAAAATAAAAATTTTAATCATACATTACTTTTCTACTTTAATTATGTCTTATTTAGTTTGGGTAACTTATGTCTGCCTGCCTTTTTTTAATAAACTGACATTTTTATAAAAACAATTATTTAATCGTTGTAATCCTATTTAATTAACTAATTCATTATTTTAATAATTAATCTTTTAACTTAGTTAAATTAGAGTATGTTATCCATATTAATTAATTTGGTAAAACATCATGCTCAACATTTAATTAAATAATTTGTGTTATATATTAAATTAATTAGTTCACTTTTAATTTCATGTATTCAATTAGTTTTTTAATTAATTAATTAAGGGTTTTTAAAAATTAATTATATTATTTTATGTATGCAGTTGGATTATTTATTTGTTTTCTATTGATTTTATTCTACTAGTGAGGTAGATAAGTGCTTGCGGTGACTTATTGGGTCACCAACGTTTTTTATTTTTATTTACTTCTGCTCTTTAATTAATTTATATAGTTATTTTAATTTAAGTTTTTTATTAATTTAGTTTAATAATTATTCAGGTTATAATTTATGTATTTTCAATTAATTATTTTAATGCTTTTAAATTTAATAAATACATTTTTTTTAAAAAATAATGGTTTTTAGTTTTATTTTTAATTTATTATTTTCAAGCAATTATTTAGTTTACTTATGTTTTTATTTTATGTTCAGTTTACGTGTTTTTATATTTTTAAAGTCACTATTAGCTATTTATTTTAGTGTTAACAGTGACTCTTAGTTCTACCGGCGACCTTTGTCACCATTACAGTTTTATTTAATCTTTACCGGTAATCTTTTTAATTTTTATACCGGTGTCCCTCTGTTCTAACAGTAACCTTTTTTACTTCAACTATCGGTGACTCTTTTTATCCTGATATTCTTTTGTTTTTCAACTGTTAAGTTTTACATTTTTCTTTTCTATCGGTGAGCTATTTAATTTTGTTGCGTAACAGTGACCTTCATTATTATTTTACTGGTGGCCCCCGCACCTCACTGATACATCGCGGTATCAGTGACATTCATTTTAAATGTACCGGTGTGCCTTTGTCTTTTAATTCTAAATTGATAGTATCTTCTTTTAGTTCTAACGGTGACCCTATTTTGTTTTAATTTTATTTTTAACGGTGAGCTTTTGTTTTCGACTAGTGACCCTTAAATTTTTATCCCTAATAGTGAGCACCTCACAGCTATACTCCCTCTCAAATTTCTCATTCCTTCCTCTACGCTTTACTCTTACCTCAATGATATCTTCCACAACCATGTTTAGATCCGTAACCCCCTCACCGATACCTACCTTCCCATTTTCCTCACTTATTTCCCTTCGTGAACAGTCCCTGGAACACCCATTCTCGCTTTCTCCGTTCTTGCTAAATCGAGCAGGTAGTCAGGCGCGGGGAAGGTCTGCCTATCAGGAGAAGTGCACGAAGTGAACTATACAACGTTGCATGGGGAGATGTGTTTATTTCGACATTTTCCAAATTCCATTAGTACTATACAGTTCTCTTAAACCTAGGGTTTGTGAATTTTGAATAATGAGTTTACGAATACCACAGGAGAGGGGTTTCTCCGAAGTCTTCTAATTCGTCCTTCTAGGTATCTAGAGTAAAATTTCTCCATCACATGTGTGAGAAAAAATTATTTATTGTGAAGATCGCTGTCTGCTGCGGAGTTGCTGAGGAAGAAGAGAAGGCGTTGGGTCTGTTTCACGAAACCACTGAAAATCCTCTCCCTACTGAGCCGAAAATTGGGGTAGGGGAAGGAAGAAGGGAACCAAAAATTAAAAAATATTAATGAAAATTATAATATAGTAAATTAAAACAAAAAGTAATTTATAGATAAAAATGTTAATGTTAATGTTTTAACTTTAATTAAATCAAATAAGTAGAATATAATTTTTAAAATGTTATGAATTAAAACAAATATAATTTTAATAAATAGATAAATGATAATTTAAAATATAAATCTAAATTAATAATAAAATTTAGTAATTAATTAATTTAATGTTTTTAGTATAAATATATAATTAATGATAATTATAAATAAACTTTAAGATATACTTATTAATTTAAAATTAATGTATTTAGTTCTAATTACTTAATTAAAATTAACTAATTAGTAGATTAATCTAGTAACTTAATTTCTTAAATGATAATAATAAAATTATTAATACATTCAAAAATTTTAAATTTCAAATTACTTGTTCACTTATGATGTTAAATTTTAATGATTTAGTTAAATATGATAAACTAAAAAATTAGTATTTAGTATTTATATTTATTAATTTAATTAAATAAATAGCATTTGATAAATTTATAGTAATAATTAATTATTAATTAAGATATTTATTAATTAACATTAGTTAACCTGTAATAAGTAATATAACACATAATTTAAAAAAAATTACTTTTCTTTCTTTATGTTGTCATTTATTTACATTTATTTTCAATTTCTTTTTTAGTAGGTCTATTCAAGAGTCAAAAACATGTCCAGGTACATTCAACTAAATCTATCGGAGTTATTTACGAGGGAAAAATTAGCACGACCTGCCAGTCACGAAAAAAAGCACATTTTGCGGTGCGTTTGTGAAGAACTTTTGAAGTTGGTGGAAATCGAGCAGTGACATGTAACTTATGATAGATGAATACTTAAGTAAAGAAAGGATAAGGAGAGGAAGACTCTCATTTTTTCTATTCCACGAACACATCATAAGAGAGCGAAGACTCCCGGAAGCAGCATTGGAGATGAGCAAGGGACCGAGGAGCCCGAGAGCAGAGTAGTATTTTGGGAGTACTTTTTTCCTTCATCCTTAAATTTTTTACTCTGTTCTTGTATGTGTTCCATTTCATTAATAAAGATGATCATTGGATGAATTTTCTAGCTCGGGAATGAAATTTTATTAGTTAATCTTCTAGTCTTATTCATTCACTCTATATTTTTTAGAATTGTAATCAATTGGCGAGATTGATTAATGATTCTTTGTTTAGTTTCTTGATGCCTCAATCATTTTCTTAATTCATTAATTCAACTTCAACTGGAGAGGTAGTTCTTGAATACTTTTTAAAGCATTAATATCTTTACATCTAGAAATTTACGGAGAGTTTATTTCTAAATGTTATCATTTTATAACAGTCAAGCAGTTTGACTGATTTTGGAGTGGCGAACTCCTAAAGTCAGTCATATGTGTGTTGAGTTTCCTGGTGAAGGATAATTTTAACATTTATTTCATGAGGTGTGACTCAATAAAATTTAGTGGAGAAGATATCCATTAAACCAGTAGGTTTAGATTCTTGAGTTTTACTTATGATCTTCTCCTTCGACCCTGATGCTTTTTTAGTATTTTGTTCTCTTATGTTAGTTTTACTGTAGATCTTAGTTTATTAGTATAATACTAAGTGATTTAGTCTCTTGTAATCATCTTTTATATTACTTCTTTCTTAAATAAAATTAAAAAAAAAGTAAAGTAAAAACAACTGAAAAGATGCTCACTCACTTCACTACTGACAACAGTGGAGTTACTTTTGAATCAAATCTAGAACTCTCCTTTGCCTTCTCTGTGGATCGACCTTTCACCACTATGCGAGTGTAGGTTAATAAATGTAATTTTGAGGGCCATTACGAACTCTTGGACTATTCAAAATTTGGCATCGTTGCTGGGGAAGGCATGCACCGAGAGTCTAGGGTTTAAAAAAATAAAAAAACATGTCAAAAATGTGATTAAAAAAATACATTGAACTGTATCTACTGATTTTTTGTTTTGAGAAAAAAATCTTCTCAACTGTGCAACCTTATGTGTTTAAACTTATTTGTTTTTAGTTTAAAATAAAATGGAACAACATCAGAACTGGAATCAACCGGGACCTTACTGTGTTTTTTAGAGATTATGGGCACACTGCTTGGGAGTGTGTCTATAACCAGCTAGAACATGATTTTTACATTAAATAAAATGAAAAACATGAGTCTATTCCTGACACCCTAGGTTAAATTGAATTAATTGATTCTAAACTGGATTATAGGGTGGAACTAATTAATTATTTTCTTACTAAAACCCATGAAATTCAACTTAGATATTCACAAGAGCATGATCAAAGAATGAAAAGATTAGAAAACATACTGTTGGAATTACAACAAATGGTTATAAAACAAGAAGAATTTGAATAAAAAGAAAAAGAATGTGTTTATAAAATATTTGAACATCAAGTTAAAGAGGATAGTGATTGTGAAACTAGGAAACAAAACTATCATTTTGATGAATATGAAACTATTGAACAAAATCTTAAAATAACCTACTCATTAAACAAAGAACACAACATTGAATATTCCAAAATATGTTTTAATGATGTTTAGTTAGAGAATTCTGAAGATGAATTAAAACATATAGAAACAGATTGAAATTTTTTTTACATCATTCCTTCTTCTGAGAAAAATCACTATTTTAGAAGCTTTGAGAATGAAGATAATTGGGTTTAAGATGTTCTTGAAACTGAAAATTTGAATTTTAAAAACTCTTCACCAAATTTTTTTTTTGAAATTACGAACTTTGAGCATGAACATGATATTTGATATAATCTGGATGAGATCATTTAACTAGAAATCACATAATCTCAAATTTTTGAAATTAAATTGAATACTTCCCTTTCATGTTTTGAACCTGTAAACCCAATAATTTCTGAACTGTTGTTGGATGAAGAAGATGGGAGAATGATATTTGAAGAAAAACTAACTGATGAGTTTTCATTTCCCTATTATCATTGTAATCACTTTTCTGAATCATTGAGCAATGAAATGGAAATTAGTGTTGGATAACATAAGGAAAATTGTATTAATTTGAACATTCTAGAAACTAATTTTATTGATGCTGAATTGGACATTACTCCTCTTGATTTAAACTTTTTTAGACACTCAAATGACATGGTTGGGGAAAGTGAGCCTTTTGAATTTGAATATGAAAATGAGTTTGAGCACACACTTGAGTTAGGCAGAATTGATTTGTCTAAATTAGTAGATCTTGAACGTTCATTCACTAATTAGGAACTTTTGGAATATATTTACAACGTTGTTAAACCTGAATATATTGGTGATAAAATAAATTTTCTTCCCTACCTATCACTTCTATCATCAACTATGATGGGTTCTGAGCCTTTTCATGATACTAATAGTATTCCAGATGGAGAATCAGTCTTGATTACCATTTTTCATAATTCTATTCAGCACTCTAGTGATTCTCATCTTGAACTTCATACTCAGAATTTACCAAAATGAACCTTTTATTTTGAATCTGTTATTATTGAGGTTAAGAGAGATAGATCTGAGTTCAATGCTACACCCTTTAAAGTACCTTGATCTATGTTGTCCCTTCATGTGTTTTCAAATATTGAAAAGTAGGAATTTATTCTTTATGTGGATAGCACTATAACCACTACGGTGAAAGGGTGCTACTTAGGGGTTATTTTAGGCTATAATAATTCTTTTTTTGTCTTCTTAAATCTTGTTGCTCACAATTTTCATTGTTATATTAAAAATTCTGGGGCCAAACACATGTGGTGGTTCCTATTAAAGAAAACCACATCCTCCTAGTGACTATGGTTAATTCTAGGTGAGTTTGGCTGGGGACTATAAATCTAGCACTGCGTGGGAGGAAACCTATGGTCTTCGGTGTGTTAATAAATAAAAATTTGAAATTAAATAAAGTTTAACTGAAGAATTTAAATTTAGTGCTTCATGGGTGGAAACCCATTTTCATTCTTTTTTTAACTTTTTACTACTTTGTGTTGAATAAAGTTCTTCAATGATTCCTTCTATTTGTAATATCTATGCTGGTTATTTTATGTGGTTTACGTACTCCGTGTTTTTAGGATGATGATCCTGTGTAATTTATGGAGTGGAATTCCCATGATGAAGTAGTAATGGAAAACTTTAAATCAAGGATGTATCTTATAGTTATCATTTGATTCATTTTTCTACTCCTTATTTCTTTTGAAACAAAATCCCATGCATGTTTTGCTTGCTTGGAAAATTCTGCTTGTATTGAGAAAACATACAACTTATGTACTGAAAATTTGCTGCATATATTGAAATTAAAAACTTTTTCTACATGTCACTGTGTAAATAAAAATACTGCATGTACTTCACTACTTAGAACTGAATTTGACTGTTATTAAAATTTTCTCACTCCTTGAAATTAAGTGTGGGGGTACATGCTGCTTGAATTTTTTAATCTAATTGTATAGGTTGGGGTGTTTAGAATGCATTTGTTTTCATTATTGAACATCCAACTGTATAAAATTTGTTAAAATGCTTACACCCAATTCACTCTGCACCCACAATCTACATTCCTGGTTTGAACTTTAATGGAAACATTGTGTCACTGGACTTAAATGTTAATGCATGTACTTGGATATGAACCTTCTGTTAAGTTATTCATTGTGGTGAACAATATCTTTGAAAATTAATGAGACCTTTTTTACTTGTCATATATCTACTAAACTGAAAATCTGTTTTGAAGTATAATTGATAAATTGTTCTTCTCCACTTTAGATGTCAACTTTGGGGACAAAGATGGATTTTATGTGTGGGGGAGGGGGACAATTATTGACTATGATAAAATTTGCTTAATTGAAAGCCCATTAATTCCCACTGCAACTCAAATTATTTGGTAAAAAATGGTTATTTTTTTTTCAAAATTCTGTTTTATTTTTGGCTTTACACTGTACTCAATTGGGTCTTGCCTTAGGAAAAGTTCTTTGCGGGTAGTTACGAATTACTTTGAACCTGATATTAAAGATAATGGATTATTGTTGAGTGATCTTATTTAGTGATTTGATGAAAATTCGGTTTTGGACCTACTTCTAGAGGTGATATGGGTTACATGTTTGTGGAGCTATGGTCATTACTCATGGAAGTGGAAGTTTGATTCTAATTCATGGGGCATCATTCATATTTTAATTATTAAAAGTAAATTCTTTTATGAGCCAATGTAAATGGTTTCTCTATAAATCTTTTGAAACTGGAGTAATTTGGGCATTTGGGATCCCATGGTGAGTCTATGAGACACTAGATGCTATGTGCATTTCTGTTTACTTTACACCCTCTGTTCACCTTGAATGAGTGCATTGCACAGTGCTTAGCACAATGATACATGGCTTGGGGATAAAAAAATAAAGTGTCTAGGGTTAAAAAATGAGCTCATTAAGGTGAGGGTAATGATGAAATATGGATGAAGAAGGGATCAATTGGTTTATATGAGAGTAATTTAGGTTGTATCATTGAGGTGATTCACAAAAAAATTAATTATTTTTAGACCCTGAGATTCGTTCAAAGTACAATGTTTCGTGGTTAAGGTCTTAATTCCATTGATATTTTACCTCATGTCACTCTTGAAATTAGAACCCGAGTTTGGATTGAAGTGATTCATTAAGTTGTTTCAAATATGAGTCATGACATCTTCATTGCATTATTACTCATAACTTTCTTAATTACCCTTGAGTATTTGTTATAGGAAAGATTCATATAAGAAATTCATTTTATAAAATCCTACCGTTATGTTTTTTTTCCTCTGTTTTAAGTGCTGGACATGTTATATTTTGAGCAAAATCATAAATACATTTTACTATTTTTCAATGAAAATAATACATGGGATTGTTTGAGGACAAACAATGCATAATTTTGGGGGAATTGGATGTTGCTCTTTTTTACATAGTTTTTCCACATTTTTTACATAATTTTTAATGATTTAATTAATCATTTCATCACTTTATAATAAATAATTGTACTTTTGTATTCTTACAATTATCTTTGTTAATTAAAAAATTTTTATAATTAATTATATTTTTTAGTCACCAAAATAATAATTTTAATATTACTTTACTTTTCGACTTTAATTATGTCTTATTTAGTTTGGGTAACTTAAGTCTTCCTGAATTCTTTTAATAAAATGACATTTTTATAAAAACAATAATTTAATCATTCTAATACTATTTAATTAACTTAGACATTATTTTAATAATTAATCTTTTAACTTAGTAACATTAGAATAGGTTAGCCATATTAATGAATTTGTTAAGACATCCTGCTCATCATTTAAGTAAATAATTTGTGTTCTAAATTAAATTAATTTGTTCGATTTTAATTTTATGTATTAAATTAGTTGTTTAATTAATTAATTAATAGTTTTTAAACGTTAATTATATTATTTGATGTGTGATGTTTTATTATTTATTTGTTTACTTTTGATTTTAGTCTAAGAGTAAGGTAGATAAGTGCTTGAGGGGACTTATTGGGTCACCGATGCTTTTTATTTTTATTTTTTGCTACTCTTTAATTAATTTATAAAGTTATTTTAATTTAAGTATTTTATCAATATAGATTAATAATTATTCAGTTTATAATTTAACTGTTTTCAATGAATTATTCTAATGCTTTTAGGTTTAATAAAAAATTTTGTTTTAAATTAATTGTGTTTATTTTTCTTTTTAGTTAAATATTTTTAATCATTTATTTAGTTTACTTATGTTTTAATTTTATGTTTATTTTATTTGTTTTCATTTTTTTAAGTCACCGTTAGCTATTTATTTTAGTCTTAATAGTGACTCTTGGTTCTACCAGTGACCTCTATCACTGTTACCCTTTTATTTAATGTTTACCAGTAATCTTTTTAATTTTTATTCTGGGTTCCCTTTGCTCTAACCGTAACCTTTTTTACATCACCTATTAGTGACACTTTTTGCGTCGCATTTCTTTTGTTTTTCAATTTTTACGATTTTAATTTTAATTTTGTACTGGTGACCTATTTTATTTTGTTGCATAATAAGGACCTTTATTTTTATTTTACCGGTGGTCCCCGAACCTCACTGATAATTCGCCGTATCGGTGACCTTCATTTTAAATGCACCGGTGTGCCTTTGTATTTTTATTCTAAATTGACAGTAGATTATTTTAATTCTAACGGGGAACCTCTTTTATTTTAATTTTATTTGTAATGGTGAGCTTTTGTTTTCTACTGGTGACCCTTTAATTTTTATCCCTAAAAGTGAGAACCTCACCGTTATACTCCCTCTCGCATTTCACCTTCCTCACCACTTTACTCTTACCACACTGATATCTCCCACATCCATGTTTATATCAGTAAGCCCCTCACTGATAACCACCTTCCCCTTTTCCTCACGTATTTCCCTTCATGAACAGTCCGCAAAACCCCCATGCTCACATTATTTGTCCTTCCAAAATCGAGCTTGTAGTCAGGGGCGGGGAAGGTTCACCTATAAAGAGTAGCTTACGAAGCGAACTGTACAACGTCGCACCTGTATCTATGATTATTTATACATTTTCCGAATTCCTTCAGTACCATACAACTCTCTTAAACCCGGGGTTCACAAATTTTGAAGACTGAGTTATCGAAAACAACGGGAGTGGGGTTTCTCCGAAGTCTTCTAATTCGTCCTTATGGGTATCTGGAAGAAAACTACTCCATCCCATGTGCAAGAAAAATGATTTATTTGGAAGACCGCTGTCCACTGTGGAGTTGCTGAGGACGAAGAGCAGTTGCTGGGCCTGTTTCGTGAAACCACCGAAAATCATCCCCTTGATGTGCAAAAAATTGGGGGAGGGGAAGGAATAATATAACCAAAATTAAAAAATATTAATGAAAATAATAATATAGTAAATTAAAAGATAATGTAATTTAAAGAATAAAAAGTTAAAGTTAAATTTTAAACTTTAATAAAATAAAATAAGTAGAATATCATTTAAAAAAAATTTATGAATTAAAACAAATAAAATTTTAATAAATAGATAAATAATAAATTAAAATATGAAACTAAATTAATAATAAAAGTTAATAATTAATTAATATACTGTTTATAGTATAAATATATAATTATTAATAATTATAAATAAACTTTAACATATACTTATTAATTTAAAATTAATGTATTAAGTTCTAATTACATAATTAAAATTAACTAATTAATATATTAATCTAGAAACTTAAATTATTAAATGGTAATAATAAAATTATAAATACATTCTATGTTTTTAAATTTCTAATTACTTGTTCACTTATGATGTGAAATTTTAATGATTTAGTTAAATATGTTAAACTAAAAAATTAGTATTTTGAAATTAGTATTTATTAATTTAATAAAATAAATTCTGTTTGATAAATTTATATTAATAATTAATTAATAATTAATATATTTATTAATTAACATTAGTTAAAATGCAATGAGTAATATAACACTAAATTTAAAAAAAACTATTTTTAATCTTTATGTTCCCATTTATTTACATTTATTTTCTATTTCTTTTTGTGTAGGTCTATACAAGAGTCATAAACATGTCTAGGTACATTCAACTAACTCAACCGAAGTTAGTTACGATGGAAAAATTAGCACGATGTGCCAGTCGCGAAAAAAAATGCACATTTTGTGGTGCATTTGTGATGAACATTTGAGGTTGGTGGAAATCAAGCAGTGACATGTAGCTTATGACTTTAGGATACTTAAGAAGAGCAAGAAGTAGGAGATGAATACTCTTATTATTTCCATTCCACGAACACATCAGACAAGAGCTAAGACTTCCAGAAGCAGAACTAGAGAGGAGCAAGGGATCGAGGAGCTCAAGAGCAGAGCAATATTTAGGGAGTACTTCTTCCCTTCATCCTTTAATTTTGTACTATGTTCTTGGATTTTTTTCAATTCTTTAATCAAGATGACCATATGATGAATTGTCTAGCTCGAGAATTAAATTCTATTAGTTAATATTTTAGTCTTCTTTATTCACCCTACATTTTGTAGAATCCTAATCAATTGGAGAGATTGATTAATGATTATCTGTTTTGTTGCTTCACCCCTCAATTGTTTTCTTGATTCATTAATTCAAGATCAACTGGTGAGGTAGTTCTTAAATAATTTTTCAAAGCATTAATGTCTTTATATCTAGAAATTAACGACGATTTTATTTCCAAATGTTATCATTTTATAACAGTCAAGCAGTTTGACTGATTTTGGAGTGGTGAACTCCTATAGTCAGACTACTGTGTGTTGAGTTTCCTGGAGAGGGATACTTTTCACTTTTATTTATTGAGGCGTGACTCAATAAAGTGCAGTGGAGAGGATAACCATTAAACCAATAGGTTCAGATTCTTGGGTTTTACTTTTGATCTGCTCCTTCGACCCTCCTGTTTTTTTAGTGTTTTGTTCTCGTATGTTAGTTGTACTATATGTCATAGTTTATTAGTATACTAGTAAGCGATTTTTTTTCTTGTCATCATCTTTTATCTTACTTCTTTCTTAATGAAAAGTTAAAAAAAATTGTAAAGTATAAACAACTAAAAAGATGCACACTCACTTCACTTTTCACAATAGTGGAGTTACTTTTGTTTAAAATCTTGAACTCTCGTCTGCCTTTTCTGTGGATCGACCCTACACCACTCTGATAGTGCAGGTTAATAAATGTAATTTCGAGGGCTCTGAAGTCCTCTGGCCTATTCAATAACTATAAAAAAATGAAATTAAAATGGCCACTAATCATGTTTATTTCAATTGAATGCCAATTACTATTCAACCAGCTACATAATAAAGTACATTAACTCATTGAACAAATATTCCTAATTATTATATATAATCCTAATGGATACATGTTCCTAGAATATATATATATACATATATCACATATATATACAAATACTCCCTCAAATAATCATATTTACTACTCATTTTAATAAAAAAAAATTGTCCTCCAAATTCGGTTAATATTTCTAATATGTTGAAATATTTGTTTCATTATACATGGTGGTATGATTTTCACAGGATGTTTTAAGGAAGAATATTCAATTCTTAATCCTTTTTAGGTAGTTATTATTATTTTACATTTATAGTTTTCATAATTATGATCAATATATATTTCTTCTAATAATGTTTATTTTATGATGCAATGTTTAATCTTACGACAAAAATGATTTTTTCAAATAGATTCATATTATTTATGAAATAAGGATTTTAACTAAGAGACATATGGGAATTATATAATCACAATTTATGAAAATATTTGGTATATTAAAACATGGAACTCATTTTTATATTTTCATATGTTTTTTCCAAATGATTTTCTATATTATCACTTCTACCCCCATTAAAATATTTTCATAAACACCTCCAATAATATATTTAATTACATCTAATAATTTATGGATAAGTTAATATATTTAGTGATATAGATATTTTTATCATGTGGTATTATTACATTTGTTAATAATGTAATAACTTATAGTTTCATTTTTATGAAAAAACCTATGTCTAACTTTGAAATTATTTATCCAAACAGAACCAATTTCAATAATCAATGCTTATTTGTGATATGTTTTTATTTTAGTTACAACTATGGGTAACCTCTCTAAAATCATATAAATTATTTATCAAGAATTTAGGTAGAATAATAAACATGACCATGTAAAAAAGGAACATTTTTTTTCAAATTATCAAATGTTTAACCATTTATAATTAGATATTCCACTTTAAAATTACATAAATACATATATAATTATTATGAAGTAATTACATATTTTATTTAATTTGGATAATTATATATTACTTGGTTATAACTTATACCAAATTATTCCACAAAAATAAAATAACAGACCATGTTGTGCATATTACATGTCGTGGTTGAATAATACTATTTCTAAATGATAAGTAATCTTACTTATATAATCCTTATAAACCACCATATATGGTTATATATCCTTCATAATATATTCTATATAAAATAAATATAAAGATCCATTAATAGAATTCCGTATCAAAAAATATTTTATCACCTTTCTAATATATGTGTTTTAAAATTTATTAGATAACTTATTAAATATATCCCTATAAAATCTTATTCATAGGTTATAATTTATTTCTCATATAAAATATATTTGTGAACACTTTAGAAAAATTGATTTTAAAGGCTATAATTCTTGAATATAATTTTACATGTTAAATTTTTTTTCATTATAAAACACTAGAAAAATGACTATCCCCCCTAAACATCAAATATATATGTAAGATTTATCATAAGTCTTAACATAATAAATTTTTTAATTACATCATAAAGAAATCCAGCTCCATGAGTCTATTAAATACATGAATGGATAAATTTAATTTTTTTAAAAGAAAATATTCTATAATTTCTAAAAAAATTAATTATTATTATATGAATATCCATGAATAATTTATACTTATGAAATACTTTATTAACATATATATGAAATATTTACAAATTATCATTCTTTAAAAATTCAAATAAAATCATTTTTTAATATATCTAAAAATATTTTTTATAGTTTATAAAAATATTTTTTATATATGTTATGCTAGTCAAGAATTTTCATTTTTAACCCTATTAGTTATTTTTCCCAAAATTAAATTTCAGCCTATGGGTTTTTTATTCAAGTTAAAGTACCATGGTTAAAAATATGTTATTATATATATAATTTATTTAAATTAAATATAATCTTGAATTTATATGAATCAGTTAAATTAAAAAATTTATTATAGTAGGTTTATATACTATGTTATTTAACACATTATCTTTTTCTATAAGAAATACTTATCCCTCTTCAAAGTTATGATTCCATCAAAAACCTTGATATTCTCATGTATCTTGAGTTAGATCAATTTCCACTACCTATAATGAAATTATCTCATCTAAAATCATAATAACATTTTCATAATATAGGTATAAAAATAAAATATTATGAAGATTCCTCTATTTGTTCCCTTACAAAATGAAATAATGATTATAAATTATGAAATATAATATATTACTAATTTATTATCTAATGCTTCATAAAAATAATACCTCTCTATTAATAGATAAATATAATAGATTTAAACAATCCATGTTTATAATATGAAATGAGATTTATTTTTTTTAACCTAAAATATTGATAGGGGATAGATTAGTATTCCTTATTATCCCAATAACTAAATGTTCCATTTTTATTTACTTAAATGAAATGTGATTTAGGAAAATAAAATCTTATAAAAATTATAATGATAGAACAAAATTGGATTATTTTTTTGACAACCATAGTTTGAGATATTTCTAATAAAGTTTCCCTTATCCATTTAGACACACTATTCCACTCTTTTCTAGGAATATATTTTATTATAGTTCCATAATCTATTATATGTTATATAGAATCATGGGTTATGTATTTTCAAAATTTAGTATATTTATTTATTTTAATACTATTACAATTTTATTGTGTCCATATTTTTTTAGTAACATGAACTTCTAAATGATTTTAAACTTTTGTCTCACTAGAAACATGAAAATACATATACCAAATTTATAATAAATAAATATAATTTATATATGACCATCACCTTAAATTCTCACTACAAAAAATTCATATGTAATGAATTATAGTAATATAACCTAGTTGTTGGCGTGAAAACGAACCTAACACACTCCACTTTATAGCAGAGGTTAAAGAACATCAGTTATAATAATATATCCCATGGGGGATTTATTTCTATATATTTACTATATTTAGGGAAAATTATCGATTTCTAAAGTAAGTTTAATGATTTATACATATATTAAAAATACCCACACCCATTGGAAAATAAAAAATCCAAATTTGGGGTTAACAACCTTAGTATAATTTTGGAAAATAATATATAAAACACCTACATAATGTTATAATTCATAAAAGAATCCAAATAAAATATTTGATATCAATTATCCTTGAAATAATTATAATATTATATTTTAATACATAAATACAACTATAATTTTTTTATAAATCTTGTTTGTAAACCATAATTACTTTTACTTCACCTTAACACTAGTTGTTTATCTACTTTAATCCAAATCATGTTGATAAAATACAATGTTTCATTAAAATAAAACATTATTATAATAATAATAAAATGATTTTTTACACCACAATTCATAAAGATATACTAATTTCCATTCTAAATGGAATCAAGTGAGTAAAAAATAGTTTATCAAAACCAGGAATTGTGTAAAATATTACTACATGATTTATTTAATATATTTGGTTAGATAAAACATTATATCAAATTATATAGGCTATATAAAACAATAAGTACCTAGAACTCATCAACAAAAAACAGGTCAAATACTATGAAATTTATAATAATATATTATTTATATTAACTTAATATATGATCATATTTAATCATAAAATCAAATAGATAAATTCATTAGAGAATCACAATGGGTTGTTACATTTCATTCATTCTATGTTTTTAAAAAATATATAAATTAAATAACAATATATTAAACAATGGTAAAAATCAAAATATATATATATGAGAATGTTGACAATAATGAAATTATGAAATATAATTCCCATAACACTAGGATAATTATATCAAGAATCAATCCCTTAATAGGATCTCTATATGACTGTTATATAAATACCACATTTCCATATAGTGTAATGTATGTGGTATAAATTCATATATTTGTGTAACTAATAGAAATATTCAAAAAATTTATAAGTAAAAAATAATGTTCATTAATTATTATTAAACTATACTTAGTTTTACACTTTTTTATTTTGAAAATACATAAATAAAGAAAATAATTTTAACATTTATTTTTAAACAATTCTCCTAAATTTTAGATATCAAGTATTAACCATTTTTCTTACATCCCCATTCTTTTCTATAACTTTTAACTAATATAATATTCATAATTCTCACACTATGAATTAAAATGGTATGTATTGTAATATAGAAAGTTAATGTAATGAACTAATATGGATTTTTGGAGAGAGTAAACTCACAATTAAACTTTCATGAATTAAATTATTTCTCTATCAGGGGCCTCATTAAGATATCATTAGCATAATACTTTTTTCAGACATAATATAAGTTAAGTTTAGTAAATTACACCAACCGTTTTAGATATATTTAATTTATGATATGATGTTTCATTCTTGATTGTTTTTATTGATTCTTTTAAAAATAAATTACTCCTTTTTTTCACATATAATAACCATTAGATATAAAAATTTTAATCTAATATCCTAAAAATAATATTTTCTCCATATCACAAGAGTTATATCCTACAATTCCATGATATGATTAAATTCTATAGTTTAGAGAGTTATTTTATTTTTATTTGTTGAATCTTAAAGAAATATGTATTCCTTTGATTAATAATACTCCTCTAGATGTTGAATATCAATCTCTAACAATATCTCACAAATATTCATCAATAAAACTTTTTAGATGAATTTATTTATCACTATCATACATGACCATGTAAAAAACAATTTTATTCTCTATAGATAAGATATTATTGACTGAAATAATATGAAACTCCACCAAATTCATGTTCCATTGAACATATTATATAATATTATGAAGAATTTATATTCATACCACTTTCATATATAATATTTTATGATAAATATTTCAAATTTTTTTCATTAACACGAATTCCATAATTATCATTATAAAAACGAATTTTAATTTTGTTAGAATTAGATAACATAATCTATTATTCAACTTCAAACAACTTCAATAGAGTACTAACATATTTCTCTTGTGATATCAAAATAAAATATGTTGCGAGGACCACGTATAAACACATGAAAAAATTTATTTTATAGTAATTATCATTTCATTGTTTTTCTTAATTTTTATAGAAAACTCTACACAAGGTTTCACTACCCTACCATTAAAGGCCCCATTCTAGGTTGAAGAATATAGAAGGGAGTCAATAATGCACGAATCCCACCTCCAATAGTCCATATATTAGAGACAAGAACCATGGGTATATTTTACACAAATATTGTAAGGAATACACAATAATATATGATAAATGAGATATAATATATAAAGAACCAAAACCATATCCTAAAGATAAAAGAAAAATATCTAAAACACATGCATGTAATTTCATACAATTGAACAACAATAACAAAACTAAAAGTATAAAAATATAATCCATTGTATTATATATTCAATGATAAATGTGTGTGAAATAAAAAAAAGAAATTAAAACTCACTACACGCACCTATAATGATTACTGAAAACTATAGCAACCCAATCCATTTAAATATATTTTTAAACAAATTTTAACATAAATATCTATTAAATATAGATTATGATTGAAAATCCTCAATTTTTTGGTGGACTCGGTACATAATTTTAAAATTTAAAACTATAATAATTTTTTTACTAATATATATAATGTTATCAGAAATCCCGTTGATCCCCTATAGTATAATTGATAACCTAAGGAATAAAAAGAAAAAATGGGTGATCTAAAAATCCCTATAATGGAATAAACATTTAAATAATGTATAGAATATTATTAAGAAGGAATTAGAAGATAATATAGAAGGCATTGATCATGAATAAATATATGAAGGAATAAAATATAAAACATGTTATAATATGATCATGGAAACCTGGGAATGTGATAAAGACATATAACATGATAAAAGCATGATTAAATGATAACTGCCAAGACGATTTCTTATAGTGAAAAAATTCCAATAATGGACTAGTCTTACTCCTGAATCCCATTCATAAAATATCAATTGAATAAAAATTAATATATGTGTTACTGATCTATTTGTTCATAACCATCATAACATGTACATGCATATGTGTTGCACATAATGAAAAAAACATTCGGAATAAAAATAAGGGTTTACCATGAAAAGAAATGGTATTTGTAAATATATGATAAAGAATAACATATGGAGTATCATAATTAAATTCAGGATATAAGGTTTTAGATAATTATTGGACACTAATAATGGAAATAATAAGGATATATCATGAATAAAAATGTCTAAATGAAGCGAATAAAAGAAAAAATAATGGTTATGTGACATTTGAAATGTGCCACTAAATATTGTTTTTAGGGAAAAGAATAATGTATCCTTAAGAAGAAAAAGAGGATAATTATTACCATAAAACTAGAAATTAAATAAAATTATCATTCATGGTGAAATCTATATCATTATAAAACATGGATGGATCAAAAAATAATGGTGTTTACATGAAAAGGGGTAAAAAATAGAAAATTTCTCTTTTAATTGAACTTTCTTGTCGAAATAAATTAACAGGGGAATCTTTTAGAAAATAAATATCCCCATTGGAAAAAGATGAATTCACCAAGATATATATGTTTGGAACATATATAAATAATATATTATATATTTATTAAAATAATAATAATAAAGATATATATTTAGTAAAAGTGGGATAAATCACAACCCAAATGAAATATGGAGGTTAAGAGAGATCCCTTACCTTATATCTGAATGCATTTTTCTCTTTCAATTAATGTACTATATAACAAAATTATATTCCTTAATGATATAATTAATAACCTATTACATAAATTTTTATTTATTATAATTTTATTATGTTAATTTATGGACATTTTTTTTGAGTTATAAATTTCAAATTTGTTGTTCTAGGAACATTCATTTCATGGTTTCATGGTTGGATCACTTTTGTATAAATATAAAAGTTCTTTTGAAATTTGAATACTAATATAGAAGTGAAATTAAATGGTATTAATGATATTAATAATGTTTAATATTATCATATTTCATTTTTACTACATTTTGACGTTTCATTTAATAAAAGGTTACTACTAAATGTTTATTTTATTTTGGCATCTTTTCCAACCATCTCAAACTAGTTTTGTTTAATTTAATGTTATGTAAATATAATATTTCCATAATTTTAAACCATATAAAATAGAAATAAATGGTTCATTTTAAAAATTTATTGGTGGTTTTAATACTTTGATGAATTCATTAGTGAAAAATGAAAACTCATCATATATAGAGGCGATTAACCTGCATAATAAGGACAACAGTTATGATTTAATTTTAATGAGAGTAGATGTGAAAAGGGGTGGAGAGAATATATTATATTTTAAATATAACAATATAGTATATAAAATATATTGTAATTATTATGTTAATTTTGATGAATGATTTGAGGAGAATGTAGATGAAAAAAAATTAATTTTGGTAATTTGAGAATGCTACCTCTTAAGTATCACCTTCATTAATGACCCATTACAGAACATGTAAATGATCTTTTGGTGATACCATAAAATCATTGATGTTATGAGGGTGATTAGGTTAGGGGTTTGAATATATTTGGGAAGCTTCATGTTTTATATTGTGTGAGGATATAGGGTTATGAGTGGTGGTATTTATAAGAGTAAGAGAGGGGTGTTTTTTATTATTATATTCATTAGATTTTTAATTTTTCTCAAGAATATCAATAGTGTTGATTCCTGTGAATATATATAGTAAATTTTTATTATTATTTTAAAATAATGAATTCTTTTGTAATTTATGACTCAAAAATTGATGTATTAGACTTATAATTATATATACTGTAAATTACCATTTTTCACTATTCAAAAGATAATCTATTTTATAAAAACACCCAAAAATCATCATAATTTTTTTATATGTGTATTTCATGAATAGAATAAATTTTATAATTTATTTTCAAAATATATGAAATTTTATATTCAAATAGAATCTTTATTTATTAAAAAAATACTGATATTAATATTATAAACAATTTTATGACACTAAAAAAAACACATGTTCTCATAAAATTATATTATCATTATAATTCAAATTAATAATTTATAAATCTATTTTATGTTAAGAAAAATTAATTTAAAACATTATATTTATTATAAATGTACTTTTAAAATATTTATGTTTTATAAAAATACCAACACTTAATTTTTCATTTTAAAAACATTTATTTCCTTGTACCATAGTATGAATATATGAAAATTTCAATTTATATGACACCTAAATAATATTTAACAGTCCCATAGTTATGGATACTTTTGTATTGGTAAGATTAATATTTCTAATAGAAATTTTAATCTTATAAAAATCATGTTGTTATTCTTATGGTGAGATTACATTATCAACAATCACATTTATAAAAATCATCGGGGTTCCCTACAAACTATAAATTCCTATTATTTCATTCATTTTTATTTTTATTATATTTTCTCACATATTTATTTATAATTTCATCATCAAAATTAAAATTTTATTATTAAAAATAATTTTTATTTCTACAGTTTGGTTTATGAGTCCCACCATTCTGGTGGATCAAGAAGATACAAATTTCCCTATGCGTAATATATTATTTTCTATTTATTTTCTCATTATGATGTTTTTAATTATTATTATTTTAATTTTTGACTAACATATCATTATTCATTGATGAGAATAATGTTTTTTTGTTTTTCTCTATGTGATTCATGTGCTTTATACTACGTGATATAATTATAAGAAGATAAATTACATCGATAAAATTAATTATCATTATAACTACCATACTTAACAAAAAAATAAGACTTATAGTTGAATATAGAGAGGGAATATGGGGATAGTCATCCATAGATTTTCTACTCACATAGATATTGGGAAAAACACCATCCTAGAGTCTACAGTATGTTGGTATATCTACCAACAAGGATGGAGTATGAAATCACTAAACATACAGGATATAATATATCCCAAAACCACACCCATGGAAAAAAACTATCCTCAGGATCAACTGCTGGTATCGTCACTCAGACACTAGGCTACCACCACTAAGAACATAATATCAAATAAGAACATAATCATTCATGGCGATAATGAATTTTTATTTATTTCCATTAAAAAACTCACTTTCCATACATTAATTCATTTATTCCAATTAAAATTATTCTATTTCACCTTTAATGAACCACCAAGTAAATCTCACGCATTCAATGCATAATCTTACCAATTCAATGGTTCTTCAAGATATTAAACATTTTCTTTCCATTTAATCACCAAACCTATGGATTAAAAATTATTAATAATTAAAATTACATAATTCTAGGTACTATAGGAAATATACTAAGCTACCATAAATTACATGAATAATAAAATCACAACCCAAATTTTCACGAAGTGGTGAAATGAATTCATAAATTGGAAACCCATCCAACCGGACATGAAAATAGAACATTATAAATCTTGGATCCCATATATTACCACAATAATATAAAATACTATATTAAACCTATTCCTTCAAAAAAATTTCCATCCCAAACACCACCATATATATAACTATGCATCATCAATGCATATCACCATGTATATTTCCAAAATAGGTATCAATTTTTATAGAACAAAACCATGACTCCCCAGCCATATTTATCTAAACATAAACCATTACCTGATCAAATCTAAATGAAATGAAAGGAATACATCTAGAGAAAACACAACATCCAAAAAACAAAGAAAAAAATTAAATAAGACATCTATGGCCTAAAATAACATATGTATTTCAGATGAAAACAATAACACACAACCAAAAACATTGATCTTTACCAAAAAATAATTTCTCTTTCCATATTGGATTAATTTATTCAGTTACTATAAGTTACATATATTACCACCAAATTAGATCTTATATTAAAAGCTGTAAATTTTTTAAACATGATCTAAAGCATAACATTCAGTTTAATGATAATTAAAGGATGAAAATTATCATTCATCATGTGTCTTTATTATCATAAATATACGGGATTTATAGAATGAATTTTTTTAACTTATTACATTATCATTTGAAATATTTTTTTTATTAAACTTGCATCATGAGTCATTTGATTTCCATCAAATTATATCAATAAAAAATTCAATAAACATAGATAATTAATTCATTATACAACCAGTCATTACTACATTTAAATTAGTTAAAAAAAATCATTAAATTATCATGTTTGACCATAGAATAATAAACATTATAATAAAATAACAAAAATAGATAGAACACTATTAATAAAATCAAGAAGAAACCCATTATCATGGGTGAAAAATAGTCTATCACTACAACCATAAAACATTTATTGTTTATTATGATAATTTAACCCATCACCCAAATATTTAAAACAAGATGAATTTAGAATTTCATATAAAATTATATAATAAGTCACATAATGCCTATTATTGGTTGTGTAAAAATAAAAATTATTTTCATATTGAAACACAATAGATAACTAGGGTAGTCTCACATGAATAGATTTCATAGTTGTTAAATTATATAATCTAATTCACCTAAACTACTTTTTTGGTTTTTAAGATTAATATATGAAATAAATTATATTTAATAATTCAAATGAAATGACAAAGAGTAAACTAACATGCAGCGGCATAATGTGCTTAGTGAAGAAAGAACCTGACCTTTATGGTTTGGTTTATGTGTTACATCATTCTTTTTTTTGGTGTTCAAAATTATTTTGATAGTTTAATAATGAAATATAAAATTAAAACTATAATTATTATATTTAGTTGTGTGAAATATTTAATTCCATTAGAAATATCAATTCCACCTCCCTCTGTAATCAAGGTTGATGGCACACCTCAATTAAGAGTGTGGAATCTTATAGGACCTAGCTCCATCGTATGTCATTTCATCCACTGAATGGATCAAATACATTTTATAAAGATACTACATTCAGAAGAAGAATGGAAAATGTTTAAATAAATAATATAAATTAGTTTTAGTTTAATTCCATTTCGTACAATTTCTAAACTCCAAAACTTATCTCTTTCGCAAATCAATATTTAGGAAACAAATTAATTTATGAGCATAATGTAAGGTAATAACCACTTACCAACCCTGGGACATGCCTTCAGCTAGTCATTCATGTTTGATGGTAAGAGGTCATGAAGGAAATATTATAAATAAGACATGAATAAAAATAGATAATAATATAAAAAGAATAATGTGAAGTAAGATAGAAATATTAAAATAAAATATAAAGAATATATATAATATATATAATGATTGTTTAAATGAAAAAGTTATAAGAAAGAATAATAATAAGAAATAGATAAATGAGAAAGAGAGAATGATGGGATGAAGATGATTAAATGGATGGTAAAAAAATCAATTTAAGAAGAATTAATGGATTTTTTTAATTAATCAAAACAATAATTTATATGACATGAAAAAAATTACTTAACAAAATAAAAAAATAAATACTGAAAATATGGAGGTAGCAATATCATAAGGTCTCCCTTGGTCTCTTCCCAAATAGGGTAAAACTCCCTAACATTGGATATCTTGGAGTTATTTTATATAGTAATGGAGGAGTACCTCAGTATTCATGAGTATATTTCAAATTTGTGATGATATTCACATTAAATGTTTGAAATATCATAATTATTATTGTCTCTTTAGCTCAAGAAGTGTATTTATAATTTGAAAACACCTAAAATTTTTAGTTTTTTGAATATTTTATTATGGACTTGTTCTAGTGGAGATTCCTTCTTCATGCCTTGCATAGTTTTTCATGGCGTCTGTGAGATATATAAGGGGAACAAATAACCACACTAAGTTCTTTGACCATTACAATGGATGGTGGGAGATAACTTTGTGAGAATATATTTAGAATCCTTCAATAAGGGTCTTTTGGTGGTCATAATATGACTCAGATCTGAGTCATGGGAACTCAAGATTTAGTAGTGTTGTTGTGCTGAAGATAAAGATTTTATGGGGGTGGAAATGGTGTTTTTCAGTGGGAAGAAGTAGTGGTTTTCACAGAAGAGAGGCAGAAGTGTGGTAGATCTAAGTCTATCGAGTCTCCAAGAATGAGGAGAGCATAATGGGAGAAAAATGTTACTATTTTTTTTATAAATTTTGAACAATTCCACACACAAAACAAGTCCCACATCAAAACGAACAAGAAGAGGGAAATACCATACATGTGATCTACCAACAATCCATGAGAAATGATGTCGCATTTTGGTTACATGACCTCCTATAACCATAGTGGACCACCCCGTCTGGGTAATGTGTTCCTCCCGTCACCCCGTAGGTTTCACTTCAACATGCCAACACTCCCTAGGCGTCTTCCTAGCAAAGAATCACCTGAGGGTTTGACCCCTGAGGTCCCTACACTAGCCTGACCCCTTTATGAATCATCTCTCTACGATGGCCCTCCCATGGGCCAAGATGGCTGGATGACCCAATGTGGGTTTTCTTTGTTGCACATGGATCCTTCAGTTGAAGGAAGCCCCAATTGGGAATTATTTTAAATTAAAACCTGAAAATAATGAAACAAGATATAAATCACTTTCATATATAGAAAAATATTTTAAAACTCAAATATCATCACTATTATAATGATTTATATCAACGTTATTTCCAAAATCATATTTTCCAATAAATTGATAAACTAAATAAATACATGAGTACTATTCATTGAAATTTACTTAATCCCTTTTAGAATTGTTAAAAAATACTGATGATATTTTTATATTTGAAATGCCCCCACACTAAAACCATTATTTTCTTGAGGAATAAATCATTAATATGGAATTTAGAGGGAACCAATGTTACTACTATTCAAATTCTAATGTAAAAAAAACAAAAACATTTTTACTCCAAATGAAAATTTCTTAAAACGTCAAAAAATATAAAATTAATTTCTCAATTTTCAACAAACAATAAAATATAGTATTTTACCATCTCCATTTTGATAATGACGGGGTTTCTCTTATCCTTCATCCATGTTCATTAATTCATTATTATTAAACATTCCAAATAATAAATTACCACATTTTTGAATCTTTTCACTCATCACTCATCACTCATGATACAAATTCAAGTAGAGTTATTTTCATATCATTAGATCATTATCCTTATTTATAGGTTTGTAACGGAACCATATTCTCACATTTATAAAGGAAAAAGGCGTATAAAATCATGAAGACTTTTATATTAAGGTTATGATTTATCTGAGGCTATAAAGAGTATATTGTTTTAATATATCTCTTAATTATGTGTTTTGATGATTCAAAAAATAAATTCTTTTTTTCTAACATGATTATCTCAAGTTTTTTAGATTATATTTCTATTACGCTATATGTTTTAGTTCTTATTTAATCATAAATTATTTAAAGAATATCTTCAGTTTTGTATAATCATAATGTTCCATGTTGGAATTTATCTTATGAAATTCGAATGAGTTTCCCAATAAATATGCTTTAGTCAATGTTAAAATTAAAAAGATCATTAAACACAATAAATACGTCATAGTGAAATGATGATGAAAAATTTATTCGGTTTTATCTTTTGATAGAGGATTATCTTATTCTACATTTAAGATGGTTTGTATTTTAGAGAAAAGATTCATTGTCCTATGAATGTTATCCTTTGATGAATACTAATTTCAATCAATATATTAAGAATATATGGTATTGAATAATTCATGATGAATTTTTTATTCTCTTAATAAGTCATTTCATACCTTTAGAGTACACCAAAATAAGATTAAACATTTGGGAAAATATAGATATATACAAGACTTTCCATGAATAGAATAATTCAAAGATATAGAAGATCTCTATAATCAGTACCAAAAAAGAAATTATATATTTGAAAAGTGTTGATGAAGAATTTGATTAGCCTATCTTATTAAGATTGATGCATGGCTCATTCAACCATTTATAATTTTCTCATGCTAATGCTCAAACTGCTCTTTTATAAATATTATCCTTTGTAGGATACAAAAAAAAGAACATATGTGAATTTCAATTGTCTACGAACAACACAAGAGGCATATCCATATAGGGAAAAAACCATTATGTTATGATTTTCAATTCTATCAATTTCAATGAATACCATCATGATAAATATTTTGATATCTATCATTCTATCAGGATGAATCTTAATGTACTATCATTTTATGCTTAAAACTTTGTAAAATAAAATATAATTCATATTTTATATCTAATTATATTTTATTTCACTTAAATAATATGCGTTTAATATTGTGGATTTGTATAGTAATGGTAGATCATGGTTGAATACTATTGGTCCTTTTTATTATGTGATAACTACTTACACTCAATTGGGAGCACCCAGTAAAAAAAATTTAATAGTGAAAATCACCAAGCTCATGGATAATAACATTAGTTGAGTGGACTAGGGGATATATGGTCCTAGAATCATTATATAATTTTATGTTCAATTTCCATTCATCATGTTTTATATTTCCACTGTATATATTCTTATGTAAATAATTTAACTCACATACATCAAAGTGGGTGGTCTAAAATTCATGATACTTTAAAAACATAATTAACCCCCCCTTCTGGAGATATTTATTCATTCATTATCTAGGAAAACAATTGGTATCAAATAAAGTGAATCCTATGGTTAAAAAATTCACATATTGATATTTAATAATCCATCTTCAAATTAATTCTATGGATGATAACCGAGAAGGTATGTCAGTACTTAGATCTCTATAATTCAATGAAGAGAACTATGGTTGATGGAATGATTTTATGATAATATATAAAAAACATTGGTCTAAATTTCTATCTAAAAGTAGTTAAGGCCTATAAAATTCCACTTTCATAACGTGAAAATCGGGATGTTGTTGCCAAAGGAAATTATGATTTAAACTCTAAAACTGTAAATGAAATAATATATGGGTTAAGACCAGATGTGTTTAACATGATATCTCAATGAAAGAAAAAACATGATATTAGAACAACTATATTTGTATCATTTATAGGTACTGACAACACGATATCTATTAGGTACTATATAGTTATGCTTATGTTTAATAATTTCATAATTGATGAAGGAGAGATAATTGTTTAACTAAACGAAAGACTCACTAATATTGTGAACAACATTTAGTCACTAAGAACACCCATAAATGATCATAAAGTGGAATTTACTGTTTTTATTGTATTACTAACTACAAGAAGTGTAATGTCATCTGATATTAAAAAATCTATAGATGTCTATAATTTCAGGATAAAATGTATTATTGGTACTCTGATGCTTTATTAAGATAAAATGAAAAATGGAAGGGGAATGTATAATATAATGAAGATTAAAAATTCTTCCTTAACAGTTTCTACTTATAAAGATGCAATAAAAATAAAAATCATACAAAAACCTAATTTATCTTAAAAAGAATATTTATGAAGAAAATATGAATCAAATGATGAGTTTGTTCTATTTTCTAAAAATTTAAAAAAAAATTAACAAGAGGGAATGTGTCTTAATATTCTTGAATAATAATAGAATGTGTGGGGACAACACTAAATATATGGGATGAAAAGAAACCAGAAAGTTAGAACATTTAGACAATCTATATTAAAATTAGTGATGAAAAGAATATAAAGAATAAATACATCAAAAATACTGGATATAATAAGTATAAGAAATCTTTTATGGACCACCTAGAGTGCTTATAAATATTTTATTGAATAAATGTCATTTGGATTTGAAACTGAAGCCATAAATCATAAGGCCATCTTATTCTTTACATCATAGTTGGATGAGGAACATTCTTATTATTTTTATGAGTGTGAACATGAATCAGAATATGGGATTTTCTCAAATGAAGAATTAAATTAGTATTGTACCATGTTTGAAATTATTTATGAAATCCGGAAAAATAAAAAAAAATCATGTCAAAATACTTATAAAAATATTAATAGTTTAAAAGATAATATGAAAAATCATATTTTGTACTTAAAATTTAATTTGGGAAAATATACTATCTGGAATAATGACAAAATTAACTCATTTGAGAACCTACATAAAGACGTTAAAATATTCAAAGATGTTTAAAGTGTATTTTCTAAAGGGAATGATTTTATAAACAATATTATTGGAAAAAATCAACCTTGAAAACAATAGTTTTCAAATAATAAGGCACTATGAATAACCTAACTTTTATAGAAAAACTTTTCTGCCTTGATCCGAAAAGAAAATCCCTCTTCATGATTTTTGTTTTCATTTTAGGGAAATATATAAATTTTCAAATATTTGTGATTTGAAATAAATGACTATGTTTTTGAAATTCAAATTTGTTTTCACATAAAAATATTTTTTAAAACAGTTTGAAAATATTTCAAGAAAATAGATTTAATTCTAGAGGACTAGATCTCTTACAACTAACATTCCTAGACCTAAAATAATTTGGGTTCCAATTAAATCTATTGATGGATTTTAAGAGAACTAGTCCTATGATCAACAAAAAAAATGTTTTATGGATAGAGGATTCTAATTGAATATGAGAGGTTATTACACCCACTTTTATTCTCAATCAAAACTAGATGGAGGATATGTCACATATGGAGATAATGTAAAATTAAAGATAGTTGGCATTGAAAGAGTTGGAAATAATTGTGATATTCACATAAAAAAGTATATCAAGTTAAATTTGAAACATAAAACACGATAAGTATCTCTCAACTTTGTTATTATTGTTATTCTTTTGATTTTTCTAACAATGATTTATTAGTTTTTAAATATATATACCTCAAGTTTAAATCACCCAGACAAAATAATGTTTACACAATATATCATAACTTCTTGGGTTAGCCAAATGTAAACTATTTAAATGATGAAATTTATGTATCATTTATTTGGCATAGATGTTTTGGCCATTAGAATGGCCATTACTTCAAAAAAATTTCAAAAAGTAATTTGATTTCAAATTTTCATGATCTGAAATTTGATATAAAGAAATTATGTGATACATGACAAATGGGAATGTAAAAAAATCATCATTCGAACAATTAAACTAGTTTCAAATTATACACCTCTTGAGCATATCCATATGGATTTTTTTAAACCAAATTGTACTTCAAGTATTGATGGTAAATCTTTTTTATGTGTTAGTAGATGATTTTTCAATACTTACATTTGTTTACTTTATAAGTATTAAATGTTAATATTTTTATATTTTTATTAATTTATATAAACATGTAATAAATTAAAATATTTAAAAATCATTCATTTGAAAATTTATCATAGAGGTGAGTTTTATAATCATAAATTTAATCCTCATTTCACTAAAAAATTAATGAAACTTACATTCATTAGCCCTTGGACTCCAAAAAAATAGTGTTGTCAAGAGAAGGAATAAAACGTTGCAAGAAATATATAGGACTATGCCATGTGAATATAACATTCCAACTCAATTCAAGGGTTATAATATTAACAAAACAAGTTATATGATTGAAATAGTATTAATAAAGACTATTGTAAGGAAAATATCCTATGAGTTGAAGAATAATATAATACCAATGTTAGGATTCATCAATGTGTTTGGATGTATGTCTTATATCTTGAACAATATGGATAACAATGGAAAGTTCAATTAAAAGGCTGATGATGTTATCTTCCTAGGTTATTATACTACATCCAAATCCTAGAGGGTTTTCAATAAAAGTTGTAGGATTTTTGAAGAATTGACTAATGTGAAATTCGATAAAAATGATCCTTTTAGTCATAGAATGATTTACATTAATGATAAAAATGATTGACATAAATAATTTGATATGAAAACCACTATTTAATGACAATAAGGATGATGATTTGGAACATGATTTTTTATACTAAATCCAATAAGGATACATAGTAGAGATCTAGAGGCTTCCTTCCCTAGAATACTTAGAATATTTAAAAACCACCATTTAGAAACATTCAAAGGAAGTATATAAATAAGTAATAACTAGATAAAAAACATAATAAATCTAGTATAATTATATTCCTTTATATCCAAATTAGAACAAAAAAATGTTGAAGAATCCTTATCTGATGATATATGGTTATTAGAAGTGAAATAAAATACGAATCAATTTAAAAGAAACAATGTATGAGAATTTGTTGAATGACCCTCAAGTTATACTGTAATTGAAACTAAATGTGTGTTTAAAAACATTTAATATGATAATTTTCTAATAACTAGAAATAAATCTATATTAGTTTTCAAAGTATCTAATCAAGGATGAATAATATATTATTGAGATTAATTTTCCCCTGTAGCAATATCAAAAGCTATTAGAATCCATCTAGCATATGCATCCTAAATGGATTTTAAATTATATCTGATGGTTGTAAAATCAACAATATTGAATGGGGTTTTAATGGAATAAGTTTTCAAAGACCATCATCTTGGTTTTGATGATCATATTGTTAAAATTTCTATTTTTAAACATAAAAATTCATTAAATGGTTCTTAATAAGCTACAAGGGTATGGTATGAAAGACTAATTTGTTTTTGTTTATCTTATATTTTTACAATAGTAATAGAAGATCCTACATTATTTATGATTTTTTTTAATTTGATATATTATTAGTTAAAATATATTTTTATGATATGATTTTTAGATCATCAAATGAAAAATTATGCAAAGAATTTTCAAAACTTTTTCGAAAAAAATTTAAATTGAGTTTGATGGGTGAATAAATTTTTTATTGGATTTCAACTTTATCAAAAATATTTTTGTAAATATTTGAAATCAAATCAAATAGATAAATTATTTACATAAGAATTTTGGAATTGAAAATATAAAGTCCTAATCAACTCATATGAGTTCCAAAATCGTAATTAACTGTGATGAAATTGGAAAACCCTATTATAATATGATGTATTGAGGAATCATTAGAAGTTTATTGTACCTTACTACAAGTAGACAAAACATTAGGTTCCCCGTATGTGCTTGTGAATGACTACAATATAATACAAAATAATCTCATTTTAATGCTACAAAAGAATTTTAAGATATCTTAAATAAATTGCATCTCTTTCTCTTCATCTTCCAAGAAATAGTAATTTTAATTTTTTTGTTTACATAGATGACAATTTCTATGGATATATATTAGTTAGGAAAAGAACCTCATGAACCTCTCAGTTTCTTGGTTAATCGATTATGTATTGTTCAAGTATGAAGCAATATTCTATAGCACTATAAACTACTGAGGATGAATAAATTTTGGAATGAAGTTGTTGTGAACATGTGTTTTGAATGAAACACACCTTAATAGAATTTGTATTTAATATCAATTGTGTTCTAATAAAGTACGATAACATGGGTTCTATCAACTTATTATAGAATCCAAATATCTATTCATGAATAAATAACATTGTTTTATGATTTCATTTCTCGAGAGTTCTTGTATATAAAATTGGCATCTTTTTAGACTTTTTTGAAGAGAAAATATATTAGTATCCATTTTTTTATAAACCATTCCTTACTGAAAGAATTAATTTTATTAAAAGAGAATTAGGTATGATTCATTTTACTAAATGATATTTTATCTTATATTTATCGTATTTAGAGTAAATAATATATTTTATATTTTTAAAATTATTTTTATCTATTTGTTTTGATTAATGGTCATATCTGATTGAACATGTCACCTATTATTAGTGATAACTACTCTGCATGACATTGAATGACCCCATGATTACCAAAAAAAATATTGCGTATAAAATCTACGCATAAATCAACATTGAAAACCTTTCAACCCCCATTATCTTATCTCAAAACATTATTACCCTTGCCATCCGACCCATCAACCCTTAAAACCCACTAAAAATGGTGAAAAATAACGAAATAATGGTTGTTCATATTGTTGGATAAAACATCATTGGATATCAAGAAATGTTTTATATTTATAAGCCTTTAATTTTAAATTGATGGGAATGATAAATATGATACAGAATAAGGACATAAATAACCTAGCTTTGGAATAAATATTTGAAGTTTTCTGAACCTTGTATTTATTCACAATGGAAGTTAATGATTTTTATGAATCAATAGTCTTTCTCTTTAATGATGATAATGTCTTGTTTACTACAATTTTTAATAATAAAAATCATTCTTCAACCTTATTTTAGTTGGCTAAAGCCTTGAAATTTCCCCCACAATGTTTACCCATTCTTCTATACCACTTTCGCTACTATGGATGTTGTTACCCCTCCAAAAATCATAAAGTAGAAATTTGGAATTTCAATCACTAAGAAGAATCAGGCCAAGAATTATGATATTAATAGAAAACATATGTCCAAATTCATCGAATCAGGAATCACACAATGAAATAGTGAGTTGTAAAAGATTCATTTTTCATGATATCTCTTGGATGTTTTTTATTTTGGTAAATCCATTGAATTAGGAAGAATATATTCTGTGATATATGTGTCATGTTCAAAAGAGGTCACTGAAATATTACCCTTATAGATGAATATTCACAATTTTATTTCAAAGTACTTGTGTTTATTAGGATGATGAAAACTCAAATTCTAATCATAGGATGAAAAAATTAAAATGCTTGTGTATTAAGTAAAATTGGTTTGCTTTGGGACTCTTTATTATTAAAATGGGTTCCCTTATCCTTGACTGCTGAAGAAAACCCTTCTCTGACTCATAGGGAGTCTTATCGTTTTCATGAGAAAACAATGATAGTATGAGAATAATCTCATACTATTATGATAATAGAAAGTTATTAAGACACAGAAACTCCTCAAATAATGTTAAGAATTAAAATTTTTTATCAGGAGATCACCCCTCTTATTAATTCCTTTGTACCTGTCCTTGTTCTAAAATAAATGATAGCCTCGACTATGACTCTGATCTTTTCAATCAATCAAGAAAAGAAAATTTCAAAATGACTAAGACTATCTCCTCACATAATCATGTATCACTCTCAAGTGTTTAAAATAACATGTAAAAGAAGATTCTATAGAATAGAATCACATGAATTACGTCATGTGGATAGAGTACCTTAGGTTGCTGAAAAACAATCTATTCAAGAAGATAGTATTTATGTTCTATAAGAAAGTGTTTCTTGTATTCCTCATCAATATAGAAATGAAGAGTCACCGAAAGTTGATACAAGTATTTATAAATGTTCTCAATAGATCTATTAATAGTTAGTATGTGAAGCTAAAACTCTAAAAGCTCAAATACTTGAATCAAATTGAGAAGTAAATTTTTGTTATGATCAGATGTAATAAAAATTTGATCTCCATAAATTGGTCCTTTTGGATCAATCTTTTGTATAAATAAGTGTTCAGAACATTCCCCTTTTAGAGATACACATTGGTCAGATGTTTAGTAAAAAATAATGGAGTTATCTTAGGCTGCAAATAAATTGAATGTAGATATTGATTCTCTTTAGTATTAAGTATCCAGAATAGATATGTATCAAAAAATACATATAAATATCATATATGATGTTAAAAGGCTACATTTTACCCCAAATTAAGTTGATGAATCTATTGATATATGAATAAAGAAAATAAGTTATATGGTCAAGCAGAAGCTACCAGATGCCCAATAAAATACAATTCAAGTGAAGAACTATGTCAGTTTCATCATCAAACATCTACAAAGGTTAGATAGTTCATTATAAAAAAACAATAGAAATAAATAAAAGAATGTTGAATACATAAGAGAAGTCTGGGTAAAGGGTATTAGTCAAAACATCTCAAACTATTATGTGGTTGAGACAGATGCCTTTTTAGATTCCTCAGATAGATTTGATCCTTCAAAAGAATATGAAATCATTTATGTTGTTGGTATGAAAGTAATTAAGTTCAGTGTATTGAAAATATTTATATCCAATTTTGTAAATAAGGTAGACTTATTTTACATTGTCAAGAATTTCTCACAATGTGTTTGAAATGGTTTAACAATTCTTCGCTACTACCACAAAAATGATATTCTATAATGGATTGATTCATGTGCTGATGCACTTTTTAAAATTCATTGAATAAGGTTGTCTAAACGTTAAATTTTTTATCACCACCACTCTAACTATCATTGCCTTAATGAAATATTTTATCATTTAGAGGTTTATGAATAGTAAAATATAATTTTTTCTAAAAAATAATAATTATCATTATCTGAAGCATCCATTAAATTACCATTTACTCATGAAAATAACTTTGATTTGGTGATGGAAAATCAATATTCCCTAATCCTTGAGTCCACACTAGTAAAATTTTCTTGTGAACATCACACTAGTCTTAGAGAATCCCTATAGACTCTAGGTGATGTTGTTATCATGACATTTGACACTCCTATTACTTTATCTTCATTTGCTCACCATCAACCCCTCTCTTTCAAGAACTCACACACAAAAAGTTATTTCATGTCATGTAGTTGATAATCTTTTCACTTCAGTCCATGGAATCAATTTTATAGTGGATGGAAACTATAAAATCCTTTGAATTATGACACTTTTATGTCATTCAAACATTATAATGTCTTTAAAATTTTTAATGATCGTAATTCATAAACATATGCTTTTTGTTGAATGATATTAATGCCTTTACTACTATTTATATTATGTTTACATATAATATGATTTTATCTTTTTCCTATAAATTCAATGCTATTTTTTATAATATATTTTCAATCATTTCATTTATTGTCTATTTAATATAAAATATTTTAACGATTCATTATATACTATATTTATTACATATTTATTTTTATCATTATAAGTGTTAACTTGTTGCTGATATTTGTTTGAAATATAAACTATTTCAATTATTATAAGTCTTTTGAATATCAAAAAAGGTGGAGAAGAAAATGAAAATAAATAAAAAACTAAATTTAATATTTCATAAATAAAGAGAAAGAAAATACTATCACTTTTTCAATTCAAAAAAAGGATAAATCAAAGAATATTTTCATAATTCCAAAAAGGGGTAGAAGGAAAGGGAATTGAATTTTCAAAAAAAAAATTAAAGGAAAATTCATTATGTTTAAATATTTTAAACATTTTACAATTTTTTTGATCTCATGGGTTTTGTGATCATTAAAAGGGGGAGATTCTAGTAATATATATATTGTTAAAATATAACTATGTATTATGTGTTTTGATGATTCAAAAAAAACAAATTTTATATAACATGTTTATCTCAAGTGTTTGGGATTATTTTTATCTTAACATTACTAGTAAAGTGATTATATTATTTAGTATTAAATGAATAATACCTTCCGTTGTTCAAAATCAGAATGTTCCATGTAAGAAATTATCATACAAAGTTTAACTAATATTCCCATGACATATGCTTTATTAAATGTGAAAATGTAGAAGGCTTTTATCCTATACAATTTTGTCATTTTTAGAAGACCTAGAAAATGTTATTCAATTTTATCTTACACTATAAAATTATCTTATTCAAAATTAATGAAACTTTATCATACAGAGACAAGCTGATTTATCTTATGAATGTTATCTTATAATGAATATTAATTTCAGCCGATATCTTATGAAGATCTGGTGTTGATAAAATTAATTATTACTTTTCTAATCTATTGAATAGTCATTACATACCTTGGGAAAACATAAAAAAATATTATCCATTTAATGAAATGTTGATGTACACAAGACCTTCCATGAATAGTATAATATGATGATTGAGAGGATTTATATCATCAATTCAAAAAAAGAAATTATATATTTAGAAAGTGAGGATGTATATTCTTAATATCCTATATTATTTGTATCACTACATGGATCATTCAACCATTGGAATTATCTTGAAATGAATCTCAAACCACTATTGAATGAAAATTAGCAATTTTAAAATACACAAAAAACAAAAAAGACAAGTTGATTTCCTATTTCATTGAAGAACACTAGGGACCTATACATAGAGGAAACAAAAAATTTGTTTTATTCTTGTTAATTATATCAATTTCACTAATGATAATCCTTATCCAGAATTTTAAGTCTATCATTCTCTCAGTTGAATATTCGTCTTCTATCAGTATCTCCTTGTAATTATGTGCTATACATGTTTTTATAAATTATGCATCCCATTATATCTTGTTTATACTCACTAAAAGTGTGTATAAGACTGTGGATAACTCTTGTAAATGGAGATCACGGTTGAAAGATCATGGACATTAATACTAAGTGAAAACTTCTTGTACTCGGATGAGATCCATTTGTAAAAGGGATGTTATAATAAAAATTACCATACTTATGGAGTAGAGAATTGGTGGAATGGACTAAAGAATTTATTTTCCCTGAACCACTATAAAACACTACAGTTAATTTACTTTCCCCATGTTTTACATTTACAATGCATATATTTGTAAGGAAATAATTGAACTCATATAATTTTATGAGGGTGGTCTAATATTCAATATTTTATAGGAACTCAATTCCCCCCTCTTGAGCTATTCATTCAGTCATTATTTGGGAAAACTTCTGAGGATTAAGGTTGGTATGATTTTTTTTGAAAAACATTTTCTCAAGGAGAAGCCTTATCAATTACAAAATAAACTGTGATATCATAGTAAATGTTCAATAAAATACTCCCTTAAAATTATAATAACTCCCACATGGCCAATACTCAATGTATGGTCATAATAAAATTAAATCATAATGAATGATTTGTGAAACCTCTTGAATTATTTTTCTATACATTTATAATTTTCTTGTTTTTCAAAGTACTTTTAATTTTTTTTTGTAAAAATGTATACTTTGAATAAACCTCAAATCCAACACCTAACCAGACATGATAAATGAAATAGGTCTATTAATGATTATTTTTAGGTTTCCCAAATCTTAACAATTTTTTTTTATTTTAAGGTCTTTTAATCATTTTTATAGTCAATATGGGAAAAGAATAATTTAAATTGAATGAATAAAAAAATATTTATTACCACAATATTGAACATTCGACTACTTTATTTCAAGGTAAATCTCTCATTTCATAAAGAGAAACTTATCCCACATACATTAAATTTAAAATATCTAGAATATACATAGAGATTCTTAGTAATTGATAAAAATGGATTGAAACATGTTTCATTCATAACAATGGAATTTATGGTATCTATTGGATAAAAAAAGATTAATAAAAATGTGGCATTTTAAAGATAAGGTATTTTAAAAATAATCCTTAATAATTTTAATTTTTTTCATAGTCATAGTTTTGAAAAAATCAAATACATGTTCTTCCTAGTGGTATGTCCCATGATCAATCAAAAAATATGAAAATGATAAAATAGGAATCACATGGTCTTGGAAACCTCTAGAGAATGGGAATATGATGTCGTAAAATTTATTAAGATATGATAATGAATAATTAATCAATTAAAATGAATATAAAAAGTAAATATTAAGAAATGTTAGAGAAATTTAATTTACATTATTCAATTAATTCTTTAATATGATCTTTTATTAGTTAGATATTCATGATTCCCTTTAATAATACATTTCTTTCTTTTACACATTCAATATAATTAAAATTGAAATCTAAAATATTGAATCACATGGTTCATAGGACTATAATGTTTCCTAGATATGTCAAGAATACGATAATTCTTTCAAGTGAATAAAATTCATTTTTAATGTTCAAAAATGTTTTTGGAAGAAAATGAACAGAGAGTATAAGATAGAAATTAAAAGTTAATTCTCTTTCCCATGAAGCATAGTCCATTTATTCCATTATTTGGGCATAATTATTATATCACAAACCTTTAAAAAGATATTAATGAATTAAAATAAATGTTCAAGTAATTTTGGATAAAAAATATTAGAGGGAGTTGGTATAAATGTTGGAGTAATCCTAAAAATGAAAATGAAATCTAATTTCCTAGAAAAAAATTAAAGAGATAAGCCTAGGTATAATCCCACATGTGGGACATAAATTTATACTTAAACTAAAGGGAACTAATAGCTGTTATCCAAAATATGATGGTGGGATGCTCTTTTTGGAGTTAATCCACCACATATAGTTTTTCCCTACTGACACTTCTTCTTTCTTGATGAGGAATGATCCATGGATAGAGTATACTTGATCCTCCCCCTTCATAATTATATAAACATTACATGGTGGGGGTAAGAGGAATTATAGATCATCATCATTATTAGTTTCTTCTTTGGTGACCTCCTCTTTCTTTTTTAGTGTTGGATAAATAAGGGAGACATAAATTGAATGATCAAAGATAAATAAGATGGTATTTTTACTTGAAAAAAAAATTAAATTTGATTTCATTAGTACGTGATTTATCACTTTCAATGTGAGAAAAATATATATTTATTTCCTCATGATCTGTTACGTGGATTTCCTCATGGGATTCATCAATTATTTGTTCATAAAAATTAGTTAACTTTATATATTTCTCAATAGATGCATGTCTAGTTTTTCTGTCATCCATGAAGTGCTAGAAAGAAGAGATCAAATAAAAAAATTCAAAAAAATAAATTGTGAAACTCAAATAATATTTAATAATATCATAATATAAGTAATTTAAAATAATATCCCTCCATGAATAGTTTTATGTTCATTCACTACCTCAGTGGTGAGAGCCTCTTGATTTTGGATCTCAATGGATGGAGTCAAGTAGATGGGATCCTCCATATTTTCTTCTAATTCAATCATTAATTTGGTTAATTACTCCATGGATAGAGTGAAATTCAATGGTAATGGATCCTATAAATTATTGGGATTGTGTAGATCAATTTGTACCTCAAATATTTTCATAAATACATCTAGATCACGTTGATCTACAGTAGTTATCTTTGTTGGAATGTTTTCCTCATCATGGATCCACCTTTGCTAATTATGGTAATCCTATATTCGGTTATTCAAATGATTGGTAAGTGAATAATAATCAAACATTTTCAAGTAGACTTGGATACTCAAGAACCTATGGGTAGACTAGTGGTTCTTCCTCGTTATCATCTAGTTTAGGTTTGGGAGACCCCGATCATTCTTGGAAATATGTAGTTATGCATTATATTTTCTCACGACATTTCATTTAGCATGTCTCAAATCGCATGTAATTTGTGGTTTAAATTATTTTTGACCATTTCTTCATGATATTACTATTTGGTAATCTCTTTATAAATGATGTGAGGATACAAGGAACACTCTACATGGGTTTTGAACACTTCTTGATAAAAATTATGTTTTGTACTCCTATAATTCAGTTAACTATCATGAAATTTCTTTAAAAACATGTTTTGTGTGTGTCTCCTTTAGATAATAGATGAGGTCTTGAATTCATCCTATTTTAATGTTTGGATATGGTTTCCCCTGATCTATCTAGAAAAGGTGTAATTCTATCTTCAGTAGACTAGGTTTGTTCAACTATCTGTTCTTTAAACTATGAGTAGTTATTCCTTACAACATAATATATTTTTGTATAAATCATCAAAAAACTATTTTTATGGTTTTTTAATTTGGAAAACAATGAAAATTATATATAAAAGGAAAAGGAAAATATAAATAAACACTGATTATCTCTATAATAACATCACAATTTTTGAAATCATGCATGTTAATAAGCTTCGAAAAAGAAAATTTATTTTACTCGAACAACATAGTGGATCAATGAGGTCATATCATATAAAGGGATTTCTCAGTTATTCAACTACATAATATAATTTAATTGAAGCACTTATTTTAGGTTGATTTTATTTAATCTACGAAAACAATAGAATTTAAGAATAAAAATAATATACTAAATAGGAAACTAACATGAAATGATAGATCCTAATTAGTGAAGCAAAATCCTTGTTTTTTAGGTTTTGTTTATGGGTTATATTATTATTCTTATCAATGATTGAATTTAGTTTCATATTTTAATTATATAATATCACTTCTAGACTAAAATACTTATACTTAGGAGTGTGAAATCTTGAATTCCTTTAGAAATATCAATTCAACAACCTCCTATAATCATGGTTTATGTAACACCTCAATTGATAATGTGACATCATATATGTAATTTCTCATTCATATTCCATTTCATTCATTTAATTTCAAAAATTCATCTTATAAATAGAATGTATCCAATATAAGGGAGTGAATTTTTTAAACAAATAATAAAGATGAGTTTGAGTTTCGTGCCTTAACAGAAAATCACCGCACTAGTTCCCTTCAATCATGCTCACCAAAATCATAAAAAAACACAATAATTTAAGCATAAAATAAAATGTAAACAATAGTGACCACCCATGGACCATGCCTCAAGTTAGTCCCTCATTTTTTATGGTAATATGCTTTGACGGTAAGATGAAAAAGAAGAGAAGAAGAAAAGAATAAAATAAAATAAAAAGATGAATGGGGAGAATGAGAGAATGAATATAATACTATATATATTGTATAAATAAGATGTTATATGAGAAAATTATATGAAAAAAAATATGAAGAATAATGATAAGAAGGGGAAGAAGAGAAAAAGATTATGAAATGGTTGATGGAACACTTAAATTGAAGAATAATGTAATGAATATCTAATTTAATCAAATTACTAATTTAAATTATAAGAAAAAATAACTAAATATAATGAAATAAAAATGATATAAAAATAATGAACGAACAAAAACCAAAGGCATAAACATCAACCAGCCTCCCTCGGGCTCTCTGCCAATAGGGTCGATCTCCCTGGGAGTGATCAGCCATGCATCCTTTTATTGATGTAATATGGAGTGCATTGATCTTCATGAGTATATTCCATATCTATGGGGAACTTCACATTAATGTTTTGAAATATCAAAAACATAAATCCCTCATGATACCTAGCAGTGATGTTCTACTTAAAATGCACCAGAAATATTCAGGTGTTTTAATATTTTATCATGGAATGGTTTCAGGGGGCATCCTTCTTCATGAATTTAATGGATATTCATGGAAGATAAGAGACATGTAAGGGGTAAATCAAACATCACCGAGTTCTCCAGGCTTCATAGTGTCCTAATGGAGATCTATTAGTTTGTAAATATTATGCTTCCTAGATAAAGGTACTCAATGTTGACAGAACATGCCTCAGAGATAACTCATGGTAACCATAGTATTCAGTTGTGTTGAAGAGATCAAGATTGATATTTTGGGTCTGAAAATAGTAATTTATGGTGTGTAGTAGTTGTCATTCACAAGGAATAATAGTGGTCATGGAAGAGACTGGTGGTGTGAGTGCCCTTGTGTGGGGCGAGTAGAGTAAAAGTGAAATATTGATATTTTTATGAAAAAATGAAGAGAACCATGCATAAACCCATTACAAATAAAAAGGAATGAGTGAATAGAGAGACTTTTAATGTGATCCTATGTAATTCCATGAGAAATGATGTTTCATGGTGGTTATATGACCTCACCCACAATCATGAACTGCCTCATCTTGGTGAATCCTTTCTCCGATCACTCTATGGGTTTCCCGACAAAGGGTTACTGCTCCACAGGCTTCCTTCCAATAAAAAATTTCCCACAAATTAAAACTCCATGGGCCATATATGAGATTAATCCCCCATTTATTGAAACTCATTGGGATGGACCTCTTGTGCACCTATATGGTCGAGAGACCCCTTGTAGGTTTCCTATGTGGCATATGGGCCCTTCAAATGAGGGATATACCAATTGGGAATATTTATGATAAACACCTAAATAATTTGAAACAATATAGAAAGAACTTGAAATATATTCATATATGAATTTTGTGAGTGCAAAAATATTTCAAAATTCTAAAATAATCACTATTTTAACATATTTAAAATACATTAATTCAATATTATTTTTTCCAATAATTTGATAAAATAGTAGATTATATGAGTACTATTAATTTAAATTCACATAAAACATGGAAAATTGATAAAAATAATACACATTGAATTTATGTCTATCAATAAAAAATGTTTTTATATAGTCAATTATTTATATGTTTTTCAATTGAGAACCAGACAAAAATAGAAATCACTGATCTCATTTACAACTGGTGAAATACATCCCTCTATGAAAGCCATTCCATAACCAAGCCAAAAAACATAAAAAATCCAAAATAATAATGGAGATAAAAAACATTAGAATTGATATAAAAAATGTGAGAAAAAATAATGATCTTGGTTGAAGCCATATGATAAAGTGGTAAAACTAACCTCAGATCACCATAGATTAAACACTAAAACTTAGGGTTAAATACCAATCAAAATGAATTCAGTATTAATTAACAAATATCCATTAATCCTATATGGTTATGTTCGAATCATAGTATTTCTTAGAAAACCAAATTTGTGATTAGATTTATAGGCGCAGTTCTATAATTACTTTTATGGTGTGAATGGGTCATTCACACAATGAATTTCCTGAGAAAATGATCTATTGAAAACTTATATTTTATATCCACTAAATCTAGAATTAATTCACATTGAAATATTTATTTTCATCTATTATTTTTTGGGGACTAATTTATCAAATCTGATCCTCCACCCTTTTATTTCCTAAATATACCTTACATTCATTGATTTTACCATATGAACCAACCTCACACAATCTCTTAACCTTGTTTTGGGCTATCAATTAATCTTACGCAAGATTAGAACAACAAATCTACTTGATAATTTCTATCTCCTGATGTGAACTACATTTCACATAATGAACTCCTCAAAGATCTATATTTTAGGTCCCAAACACTACTGAACCTACTCTTAGATTCTTCCAAACACCGTGGACCACAAATACATGAAAAGGAACAAGATAAAAGGATATATGGTATTGTATAAGATGCCTACCAAAAAATTCCCATCATTGAAAATTAAAAAAAATAGAGTGATGGAAAAGTAAAAAGGGTTTTCTGAATAGCCACATTGTGATATACCTCCCAAGAATCTCTCCATCAATGGAATTGAACTACCTCACTCAATAGAACAAAGATGAAAACAATGTGACAGTAAAAAATAGATACCAAACACCCTCTTAGAGGATATATTTCAAAAAAATTCTACAAACACAAAAAAATCATCAAGGATGAGAGATCCATCTCAATAACCAGATTAATACCAACAACCCAAAAAATGAGTATTGCTACAAGAAAAAAGCTAAACATTAAACAACATGGGATATTAAACATGCATATGTGACTCAAATTCCCAGGCACTCACCGCCATGAAACTATGCTACCAAAGAATACAAAATAAAGAAATAAAATTACCATAAAACAACTTGACATGGTTTTCCTAGAACTCCATTGGATTCCCCTAGAAGGTTAGAGATCATCAAGATAGATCTCACCAAAATCAATGATTTGAGAGTCATAATTAATATAAAATAAAAGATACAACACAATGAATAGATCATGTATCTAGATCATATCTGGTGGAAGTGATATCTAATATTTATGAGTTCTAACATGCCCCAACAACTCAAATAAACTGGAAAAACTATGTATAATGCTTAGTACCATGTTTAAACCACTGCTACTCACGATGAGGAGTCACATTCAAGAACCCATGATCTCTGACTTTGAACTCCACTAGTATCTTCCTAATATCATCATATATCTTCTAATGTTCCTAAACTTCCTTCAACCTCTCATGAATCACAAAAAAACATATCTACGATGCTCTATACTAGTCTTGACCTTAGAATTGTTGACTTTAAAACCCCAATCCATCATAATAGATAATGATAATTCTGGTCAAATAAAGATTCAAATGGTTCCATACATATGGAGTCATAAAAATATTTATTATAAGATAATGTTACTAAAGGTGGGTTAATAATTCACCAAACTATAATATTCATGAAACACGAATGTATTTTTTCCCCTAGATTATGAATGATCAACTCTATACAACTATCCATTTTTTATAAAAAGTAATGCTAAGGAACAACTGAGAGACAATAGAATAATGGAGGCCTCCCCACACAATTGATAAAAAACAAGGATCATAATTAGATATTACTTACCATAATAATCATTATTGTCTCACCACTTCCTCCATGTAGAGCCTCAGTAATACATATAATATGATTGACTCATTAATTACTACAATGAGGGATGATTTCATAAAATGGTCTATTATTACCCTTTTAAAATCCATGACGAATTGAAATTTAGTTAAACAACTGAAAAAAATCCATCGATATGTCCTACCAATTTCATTGAGGAAGATACAATGTTTGGAGAAATCCACCAAGAACATGGAAATAATCCTTCACCTTTTGGAAAACTAAACATTAGGAAATAAACTATAAAACTGAATTCTTTAATCTAGGCAAAAAAATTGAACTCTCTGGGTATGGTACATCTTTTTCAGGATAGGATGTACAACCATGTTTGAGCTATATAACTCATAAAGAATATCCTCATGTGTCACCAAATGAACAAAGAGATCAACTTGAATATTATGATGCTATTTATATTTATACCAACTATTAGAGGCATCACCATAGAAAAATCAGTCCCTCTATACCTCTACCATAGAATTCACCAGGAAGGACTCTTCCACCTATCACACCGAGATGAAAAAATGGCTTGTAAAACATTCATCCACTTCCTCGAACCTCTAAATCATAAAGATGAAACTCTAATAGAACTTCCATCACTCTCTAGGAATCTTGATATTCACACACATCATCAATACATGACTTCCTACTCTGTGCATTAACTAAATCATTATCATTTTTGAGTGTATATACAATTTTAAGTAGAAATACTACAATAATTACATCAAAATTCTATATAGTTTGACCAATTCAAATAGAGAGAACACATACATTTGGCTCTCCGGACTAGTAAAACCCATAAAATTATCACTTATATGGTATCATTGAAATAAAATCCTGGAAAACATGACTGCTGCTAGCTCGAGATCATGGGTGGAATATTAATTCTCTTGCATTCATAATTACTAAGACTCATAATAAACAAAAGATATAAACTAAATTAGATATGTACCTAAAATTAGGTGTAATGATTGACATTAAACCTTGAACTGTACTCCCTCTTCTAGAAAATAATGTACCATAGTGTCGAAGAACTTCTCCTTTAGATACATAAAATATTCGTTACTAATATCAAGCGACAAGAATTCATGATTTATCATATTCAAGGATATAATTGGATTTACAACATATGTGAAATTAGTTAAAACACTCTTATATTTTCCTGAAAGTCCAACTAAAATACTACCTTTTCCATAGTCTTGGGTGATTTTGAAGAACTGACTTCCTCAAATTTGGAGGTATCTACAACAACACTATTGTTGGAAATTTAATTCCATAAGAAAAACACTAAACAATCCCATACCTCATAGTTAAAAAAAATTATCAAATATATTTTAATGATAAAAAACTTCCAAAATTTCATGATGATGATCTATATGATCCTCTTCAGATGTAGAGTACACAAGGATTTTCACAATGAAAACCACTATGAACTGATCCAGGAAATGTCTAAAGATTGAGTTAATCAAACCCACGAACATGGATAGAGTGTTCATCATACCAAATAAGATCACAATGATATCTAAATTCCAATAACAACATTAGAAAGTATTATTTGGTATTTCCTAATACATTACCTGCATTTTGAGATATCTTGACCACATGTCAATCTTCAAGAACCAACCTATTCATTTTCAGTTGATCAAATAAATCATTTATCTATAGAAGAGGATAATGGTTCTTCACTATCACATTACTCAAGAGATGATAATTGATCAACATATGTAATATAACAATAAACATCTTTATGAGTAAAACTGGTTCTCCCCATGTTGAAACACTCAACCAATGAAAAACATTTTAGAAAAGGTGCTCATTTTTTTACTCGCTGATCTCAAAAATCAAAAGATTCTATAATATAGAGAGTAAAAATCATCATAAAAGTACCTTAATATAGTTATATCCCAAACTCAATCACCCATTATGAGGGTAATTCCACATCATTATTAGGAAATACACTATGGGACTCTTATACAACACTAGAAAACACCATCAATTAAAGATCAGATAAACTCTGCATCATCCTTTCTATTGATGGAGATACAGGAAAATAACCCTCCAAAAAAACTGTGGGTATCTCCCAAAAAAACAAAATAATATTCAGCATCACAAAACACATATTGTCTCTAGATGAAATAAAAAAATGTGTATACTAAAGACAGTCAGTCAATGTGATGGATTTTTTTGTATGGTTGTATCCGTAAATATATGATGTATCCCTATGAGCGGTGATACTCTAGAACATTCTCATAGTCTCTACATACTTCATACATATAATCTTGATCTCTAAAAGGAGTAGTCAACTAAAATGAAACTAGAATCATCTTACCCTCATGTCCCATGGAACATACTATGTAATGATATATAAATAAGTATTTTGCTCCTAATTCAGAAGTGGTATGTATCTATGAAGGAAAACAAAAGGGTTCTTTGAACATTGAATAGATCTAATGAATCCAGAAACTCAAAATCATAAAGCTATCCGTGAACATTTCCATTTCTTCAATTACAATAATAGAGACCACCATCGTGGTCTCAATTTTTTCTATAATGATGTTGAACACCTATGGTCTGTTCTCTTCCATCCCCATCAACTATCAATTAATCCAAATATGGATCACAGTACAACTACTACCATGAAAAAAAATATTTATATCCGTGGAAACTAATGAAGAAAAAATACTATAAGAACTCTCACTAGGTCGGAACAAAACCTCTATATAGAAACAAATGTGTATGATCTTTTGGAAGAGACCTCAGTGCCACCACCCCAAAACAAATAACATGATGGGGGATTTGGAATATCCTCTATTATAAAAAATATCTTCTATCTCGGTAAATGGGAACTGTAGACCTAAACTATACTACATGAGGAATCATAATGATTTCCATATCCTGAAAATACTTTCCTAGACAACATCCTATCCATGACATATTCTCTATCCTAAACCTCTAGGTTTGTCCACATTATAAACATGGTAACCTAGATATCGGTATCTTAATGAAAACTATCCTTGAATTGCCTCAGCTAGCCCTCATCATCTTTCAATATTTTCATAGCATATCAAAGAATGTCTTGGAAATGGATCCTGAAATAACTTATGTTATAACTTCTTTTTCAAAGGGAAGGAACATCCTTACGAATGAAAAAATTAATGTTCGCGGTGAGAAAATAAAATTATATCTGGTCTAGATAATTCTCTCATGAGACTACTGACTCCTCATGGTCCATGTGGAATATGAACCAACACTATCTCACTTATCTATGAAACACCAACATCACTATAGAAACATAGTTATCCTTTTGGGAATGAATCGAACAAAATACTATCTATACATTTTCCAATAATTCCTCTATCACTATTTCTGAAATGGATACCTCATTTTTCTATATATTCTTGCACCAAATATCTCATAGAATCCTCATCTTAGTTCTTTATGACCTTCCATAAATCTGTGGTGATCTGTGGGAATATATTGTGAAACTTATTCAACATGATCTTGATGTAGACATCGACTTGGGTCCATATAAAAAAAATGAGAAAACTATTACGTAATCCTAAACCTAGAATAGATATCATATAATAGTATTTATTTATTTATTAAATTTCATCATAATCTTGAGGTCTACCCAATTAATCCAAAGAAATAAAAAATAATTATGAATGGTCATTTCTTAATTATCTACCCAACAACCAATATCCCATCATATAGAAGTCCTACTAAATATAAAGGATAACGAATCATATAAAAGGGGTCCCTAAATACTTGGGTCGTAACTAGTCTCCATTATTTACATTTTATACTATGTTATGCTCAGACCATTTACCACAAACCCATATAGTTCTTACATGTTCCGACCTTCTAAATCCATCATATCCATTTACATGAATCATTTGTAACCACTCTATCAAGACACACTAATGGATCCCATCATGGGATGAAAATGAGTTAGGGTAGATAAATAAACCTGAATCCATCCTCTAATAAGTCATGGTATTGTTAAGGGATCCCAGGGTATCTCATAAAAACAGAAGGAAAGTATTACATTTTATCATAAGATAATTGAGATATAAGATTAAATTTCCCAACAACACCTAATCAATATAAAATTGAAAGATATGAAATAAATTCATGTAATTTCAAACAACAAATCTATAGAATGAAATCTAAAATTAAAAAAATTAATTCATTGGATTCTATATCTATAAATACTTGTTTTTAAAATAAACAAAAACAATTACAACCCCTTACACAATTTTAAAGGGAAATATCCCCACCATGCATAAAAATGAATAATACATACAAGATAAGAGAATGATGTTAGAGGGGGAAGTTATCCATCCCTTCCTTATCAACCTGGATGTTGAGGAAAACACCCTCCTAGTTTCTATTGGGTTTCAGTCACCCAGCATACATGGGTGGGTATCTTATGAAATAATTAAACATAAATGAAATAATATATGACACAAGCACAATTAAGAAATAAACATAGTCATAGGTTTAAATGAAATTGTCTTCACTAGAACCCCTGGTTTCCAATAATAAAAACTATATAACCGATATGGAAATAAGAATTCATGAAGACATTCATTTATTTCTTCCCAACATTTAAACATATCCATTATGAAATATTTTATTTTATTAAGATATAATAATTCATGATTCATTTTATTAAATGTTATATTATTTTAAATTTTATGTACTTATTATAAATATTATATTTTCTTTTTTAAAAAAAATTTATTTTTGTGTCTTTCTTTTGATTAATGGTCATATCTGATAGTCAATGTTACATATTATCAGTAGTAATTACTCTACATGTTATTGCATGACCCCTTGATTAACACAAAATGATATTTCATATTAAATCTACGCATGAAGAAACATTCAAACCCTTTCAACCCTCTTTCTCTTTTCTCAAGACTTTGTTACCATATTCTTATGAACCATTAACCATTAAAACCCACTAAAAATGGTGAAAATTAATGAAATAATGTTGGTTAATATTGTAGGATGAAAAATCATAGAATATTAAGAAAATTATTAAATTTATGAACCCATGATTTTATATAGATGGGCCGGATAGATATGATACAGAATAAGGTCATAAATAATCATGCTTCGGAATAATTTTTTGATTTTTTACGAACCATGTATGTATTCAAAAAGGAAGTACATTATTTTTATGAATCAATAGAATTTCTCTTTAATGATTATGAAGTATTGTTTACTATAATTATTAATAAGAAAAATCATTTCTATAACCTCAGTTTAGTTGGATAAATCCTTCAAAGTTCCCATAAAGGTTAATCATTCTTATGTACCACTTTAGCTACTTTAGATGTTTTTACCCCTCCCTAAATCATATAGTAACAATTTTTAATTTCTATCAATGAGAATAATCAGGTCAGTAATTATGATTCTAATAGAAAACATATGACCAAATTCATCGAATCAGGAATCACACAATGAAAAAGTGAGTTTTAAAAGATTCTTCTTTCATGATATCTCTCTAAATTATTTAATGTTGGAAAATATTGTGAATCAGTAAAGAAATATTCTATGATATATGTGTCACGTTCAACACAGGTAACTGAAAAATTACCCTTGTAGATTAATATTATCCATTGTATTTCAAATAATTGGTGTTTATTTGGACGATTACAACTAAAATCCCTATAATATGTTGACAGAATAAAATTATTGTATATTAAGGAAGATTGGTTTGCATTGGGACTATATATTAAGAAAAAAATATCCCTTCTCTATGAAAGCTGAAGAAAACCCTTCTATGACATAGTGAGAGTCATATCTTTTTCATTAGAATCTAGTTATAGTACAAGAATCATTTCATAGTATTATGATTAGATAAGGTTATTAAGACATAGAAACTCTTAAAATAATTCCAAGAGGTCTGATTTGCTATCATGAGATCACCCTCTTATTATTGCCTCTGTGCCTATCCATGTTCTAAAAGAAATTATAGCCTCGATTTTCACTCTGATCTATTATATCAATCCAGCAAATAAAACTTCTGAAAGACTATGAATGACTACCCAAATAATCATATCTCACTCTTAAGAGTTTAAAATAATAGGTTGAAGAAGATTTTATATAATAGCTTCACATGAATCACATCATGTGGATGAAGTACTTGTGGTTGCTGAGAAACAATCTATTCAAGAAGATGATATTTATGTTATTTAAGAAAGGGGTTCCTCTATTCCTTATGAATATAGACATGAAGATGCACCGAATGTCGATTCTAGTATTTATAGATGTTCTCAATAGAGTTATTCAAAGATACTATGTGAATTCAAAACTATAAAAGCTCAAATAATCGAATCAAAATGACAAATACATTTTTTGTGATCAGATGTGATAAAAATTTGGTATTCATAAATTATTAATTTTGGATAAATCTACTATTGAAAAAGGTGTTCAGGAAAACCCTATTTTAGAGCTACATATTGGTCAGATGTTCAGTAAAAAATAATGGAGCCATCTCAGGCTCTCAATAGAGTGACACTAGTTATGAATTCTCTTCAGTATGAAGTATTCATGGGAGATATGTATCAAAATATTCATATAATTATCATATATGATTTTAAAAGGATACTACTTACACAAAAGTAAGTAAATAAATCTATTGATAGATTAAGAAATAAAATAAGTTATATGCTGCACAAAAAGCAACCATATTCCCAAGAAAATTCACATCTTGTGATGAACGATGCGAGTTTCTACATCAAACTTCTATAAAGGTTAGATGGTTCTTTATCAAACAACTGTAAATATATAGAAAAAAATTTTAATACTTAAGAGAAGTAGTGGTATATAGTCTTATTCCAAACTTCCCAAACTATGATTTGGTAGAGACTGATGCCTTGGTAGAGTCCCCAAAACGATTTCATCCATGAAAAAAAAGAAACCATTTATGATATTGGTATGAAAGTAATTCAGTTCAATTTATTGAAAATATTTATATCCAACTGTGTAAAGAAGGGTGAAAGAGGTTCGAGACCAGGTGAACCTGGCCCCCCAAAAATTATATAAAAAAGAGCATCGCCAAGGAAGATGTCACATGGGGGGATTACAAACTCGGGTGTGCATCTAACCCTTCATATCAGACTCCACAAATCGAAGGCAGCACGGTGTGGCCACGTGTGACCATTTCGAGATCCTCTCCACAATCGCATGTTTGGAAAGCACATCTGCAACCGAGTTAGCCTCCCAGTAGGTGTGTGTGACATGAAGGTTGAGCCGCTGGCAGGAGGCAAGGCACTCCTTCTATTGCGGGAGGATCCTCCAAGGGACGCGCTATGATTTGGCCTTGAGAGCAGCCACTGCAAGCATGGAGTCTGATTCAAGCCAAAGGGGATTCCAGCCAAACTGTACAGCAAACTCAATCGCCTTAATCATGGCCCAAAATTCTGCCTCAAGGGAACACCCATTTCCGATAAAGTGATGGAAGCAACCTTTGACAAAGCCTCGGTGTGTATGGAAGACCCCTCCACACCCCGAGGGCCCCGGTGCACCCAACGCTGCACCATCCACATTGACCTTGATCCAGGTGGAGATCGGAGGGATCCATCAGATGTATTTGAGGATCTTCGGCTTCCTTGGCCTGCCATCAACGCCATGTAACCGCAGAAGGATGAGATCACTCACATCATTTGCCATCGAGTCAGATTGGATATGAGACGCCACATGGATCTCCGAGTGAATTTTAACGACACCACCATGAAGAGAGAGCTGCCCTTTGTTAAAGGCAATCACATTCCGGGAAGCCCATGTGTGTTAAATGGTTTCACAAGTCTTATCTACTACCAGAAAAATGATATAAAAAAATGGATTGATGCATGTGCTGATGCACTTTTAAAAATTCATCGAATAAGGTTGTCTAGACCATATGTTTTTATCACCACCACTGTACCTCTCAGCTCCTTAAAGATATATTTTATACTCCAGAGTTTTATCAATGGAAAAATATAGGTTTTTTCTAATGAAGCATCATTATCATTTCCTAAACCATTAATTAAATTACCATTTAATCATACAGATAACATTGATTTGGTGAGGGAAAATCTAGATACTCTCATCCTTGAGTACACAATAGTACAGTTTTAACATGAAGATCTCAATAGTCTTAGATAATCCTTAAATACACTAGGTGATGTTGTTGGAATGAAATTTGACACTCTGATTACTTTATCCTAATTTCTTCACAATCAACCACTCTCTTTCAATGAATTACTTATAAAAAGTTATTTTATGTCATTTTGTTGATACAGTTATCTCCTCAGTCCATGGAATCCATTTCCCAGTTGTAAGTAACTATAAAAACCTTTTAATTATGAAACTTTTTATTGAATTATATTAATTCCTTTACGATAGTCTATAGTATATTTACATTTAATATGCTATTATATTTTTTTCCTACAAATTCAATTTTCTTGTTGTATAATTTCTTTTCAATCATTTTATTTATTATCTTTTTAATATAAACAATTTTAATGTTTCATTATATACAAAATTTATTACAAAATTATGTCTATCATCCGCAATGTAAATTTTTTTTAGAAATTTGTGTGCAATATAAACTAGTTCACTTATTATATGTCTTTTGAATATCAGAAAAAGGGGGAGAGGAAAAGGAAAATAAAAAAAATTTATATTTTAAAAAGAATGAAAAGGAAAATACAAACACTTTTTTAATTCAAAAAGGGGAGAAAGAAAAAAATATTTTCATTATTCCAAAAAGGGGTAGAAGGAAAGGAAATTAATTTTTCCAAAAGAAGCCAAAATGAAAATTAATTATTATTGAATATTTTAAACATTATGTTGAATTTTTTTCCACCTCATGGGTTTTTTGATCAGTAAAAGGGAGAGATTCTTATATAGAGTATATTGTTTCAATATATATCTGTATTATTTTTTTTTGATTCAAAAAATAAAATTTTTTATTCTAACATGTTTTTCTCTACTGTTTGAGATTATATTTTTCTTAATATAAATGAAATGGTGATCATTTTATCTCGTAATAATTTAAGAATACCTTCATTTGTTCAAAATTATAAACTTTCATCAAAGACATTATCACAAAAAGTTTAACTATGTTTCCCAATCCATATTCATTACTCAAAGTGAAAATGAAGAAGTCTGTTATCCTATAAAAAAATATTGTAGTGAGAAGAACTGGAAAATTCTTTTCAATTTTACCTTACAATATATAATTATCTTATTCAACATTAATGACGAATTATCTGACAATGAAAAGATGATTTATCATATGTATGTTATCTTATGATAAATAGTAATTTTAGTCAATATGTTATAAAGATATAGTGTTGACGAAATTCATGATTACTTTTATAATCAACTGAAATTTCATTAAAAACCATTAGATAACATCAAAAAAGATTATCTATTTAAGTAAATATTGATCTAAATAATACATTCCATGAATTGTATAATATGAAGATCGAGAGGATGTCTCTCATCGGTAATAAAAATAAAATTATATACTTAGAAAGTGAGGATGAATACACTTATTATATTATCATATCTATGTTACTAAATGGATCATTCAACCGTTATAATTATCTTGAACTGAAGCTCAAACAACTCATGTATAAATATCATCCATTATAAAATACACAAAAATGAATAAGAGAAGTGGATTTACTATGTCATTCAAGAACACTAGAGGCTTGTACATAGACGAAATAAAATATTTGTGTTATTTTTATTTGTTGTATCAATTTCACAAAAGATAATTGTGAGCCACACATTGAAGTATACCATTATATCAGGTGAATCTTCATATTCTATTAGTATCTCCTTGCAATTATGTTCTACAGTAGTTTCTATAAATTTTTCATCCCATTCTATATTTTTTACACTCAGAGAATGTGTGTGTAAGAATGTGGATATGTCTTTTCAAGTGAGAGAAAGGTTGAAAGATCTTATACATTTATACTAAGTAAAAAATACTTGTCCCTGGATGGGATCCCATAGTAAAATGGATGTTATAATGAAAATTATCGTGCTACTTGGGTAAAGAATTGGTGGAGTGGACTAGGGGATTTATGTTCCCCGAATAACTATAAGAATATATGGTTAATTTACCTTCCACATTTTTTACATTTAAAATACATATATTCTTAAAGAAGTAGTTAATCTCATATACTTTTAAAAGGGTTTTCTATTATTAAATATTTTTTAAGAACTCAATTCCCCCCCTCTTGAGCTGTAAATTTAGTCATTATCTGGAAAAACTTATAAGGATTAAGGTTGGTATAAAATTTTATTTTAAAAACTAAGTCTCAAAGACGAGTCTTATCTATTATGTATTAATGTTTGATTTCAAAGTAAATGATCCATGAAATAATCCCAAAAAAATTTAATTACTCCCACTTGTCCAAAACACAATGTATGGTCAGAATCAAAGTAAATCATAATGAATGATTTATGCAGCATCTTGATTTATGTTTTTATACTTTTATAATTTTCTTTTTTTAAAGTACATTTTATTTTTTTGTTTGTAAAATTTAATGCATTAAATAATCCTCACCTCCACAACCTAAACAAACATGATAGAATTCATAGGTCTGTTAATGATTATTTATGGGTTTCCCAAATCTCAACATATTTTTTCATTTTTTAGTTCTTTATTTCATTTTCTATTTTTATTCAATGTGGGAGTCCAAGAAATTAAAGTGAATGAATCAATAAAAATTATTTATTACCACAATATTTCACATCTACACTTAATTATTTCAAGGTAAATTACCCCTTTTATTAAGATAACCATCACCCAAAAACATCTAATTTAAAATATCTTAAATATAAAAAGAGGTGGTTAGTAATGGATAAAAATTAATTAAAACATAGTTCATTAATAACAAAAGAATCTATGGTTGCTCTAGGATAAAGAAATATTAATATAAAGATATAATTTTTAGGATAATATATTTTAAAAATAAGCCTCATTAATTTTAATTTTGTCTCACAGTCATTGCTTTGACAAAATAAAATATAATTTATTGCCAGTGGTATACCCCCTGATCACTCAAGAAATATGAAAAAGATAAAATTGGAAGTAATTGGTCTAGAAGACCATTATAGAATGGGTATATGATGTTTTACAATTTATGAATATATTATAATAAATAATTAATCAATTCACATGAATATAAAGATATAAAATTATGAAATTATTAGGGAAATTTCATTTACAAAAATTAATCAATTCTTTCAGATAACCATTCATCAGTTAGATATTAATGTTTCACATTAATAATACAATTATCCATTTTAAAATTTCAATATAATTAAAATTTAAATCTAAAATAATTAATCCCATGGTTTTTAAGAATATAATGTATCTTAGATATGTCAAGAATTCTGTAATTCATTCATGGGAAAAAAATTCATGTCTAATGTTGAAAAAAGTTTTTGGAAGAAAATGTGTAGAGCATAAAATATAGGAATTAAAAGTGAACTCTCTTTCCCATGAATCATAGTCCATTTATTACATTGATTGGGGATTTTTTATTCTATCATGAACCATTAAATTGAAATTACTCAAATAAAAGAAATGTTCAATTGATTTTAGATAAAATAGATAAGAGGGAGTGGTTATAAATGTTGGACTAATAAAAAAATTGAAATGAAATCTAATATCCAAGAAATAAAATAAATAGATAAATCTTGGTATACGCACCAAAGTGGGACATAAATTTATACTTACTCTAAAGGTAATTACCATCTGTTATCCATAATTTTATGGAATAAACCTATTCATGGATTTGAGCCACCACATGTTGTTTTTTCGGCTAACACTTCTTCTTTCATAATGAGGAATGATCTATGGACATAGTATAAATGATCCACCCACATCATAATTATGTAATCATTACATGGTGGGATTAGGATGAATTATATATCATCATTCTTATTATTTTATACTTCTGGAACATTCTCTTTCTTTAATAGTGTTGGATCAACATGGGAAACTTGAATTGAATGATCACAGTTAAAATACGAAGGTATTTTTACTTGAAAAAAATTTAAATTTTACTTCTTAGTTATTAATTTATCCTTTTCGATGTGATGTGAATCTATATTTATAACCTCAAGATCCGCTACATGTATTTCCTTGTGAGCTCCCTCAAATATATGTTCATCAAAATTAGGTAACATTAACTGTTATTCAGTAGGTGCATGTCCAGTTTTTTCACCTTCCTCAGAGTGCTTGAAAGAAGAGATAAAATATATAAATTCAATGAAATAAAATTTTATACTCAATTATATTGAATAATATAAGAATTTAAATTATATAAAATAATATATCTCCATGAATAGTATTTGGTTAAATCACTACCATAGTGGCGAGTGCCTCTTGAAGTTCGATATCAATTGATGTAGTCAAGTAGTTTGTCTCCTCCATATTTTCCTCAATTTGCATCATTAATGTGGGTTATTAAACCATATATAGAGTGAAATTTATTAGAAATTTATCGACTACATCATAGGGATTATGTAAATCAATTTCAACCTCATATTCATTCATAAATTCATCTAGATCATATTGATCGACTATAGTTATCTCATCAAGAATTTAGTCGTCATCAAGGATCCAATCGTGCTAATTATGGTCATCCTAAATGTTTTTCATAAAATGGTAGGGAATTGGATAATAATAAACCATTTCCTAGATGTCTTGGATCCTCAAAAACCTATGGGAAGACCACTGGTTTTTCCTCATTATCCTATAGTTTAGGTTTGGGATACACCGATTATTCTTGGAAATATGGAGTTATCCATTCCCTTTTTCATGACATGTCATTTAGCATTTCTCACATCCCATGGAATTATTGATTTAAATTATTTTCCCCATTTTTCTTGATATTACAATCTGGTAATCTATTTAGAAATTCTTGGAACAAACAAGGAACACTCTTCCTGTGTTTTGAAATCATCTTTAATAATTATGTGTAGTACTCCAATAATTCAGTTAACGATCATGAATGTTCTTCAAGAACATATTTTTTAAGTATCTCTTTTAGATAATATTATAGGTCCTTTAATTCATCCTCTTTTAATTTTTGGCTATGGATTCCCCTAATATCTCTAGAAGAAAGTGCAATTCTATCTTTTGTAGACTAGGATTGTTCAAATATGAGTTCATTAACCTATGAGTGGTTATTCATTATAGTATAATAGATTTTTGGATAACTCATCAAAAACAATTTTCAATGGTTTTTTAATTTCGAAAAAATAATATATATATATATATATATATATATATATATATATATTTAGATTATGAAAATATAAAGAAACATTGATTACCGCTATGATTACATCGCCCTTTTCGATTTCATGTTTGTCACAAGGCATTGAAAAAGAAAATTTATTTTACGGGCACAACATAGTGGATGACTGCGTTCATATCACATGTGCAACTTTATCAATTATTTGATTACATAATATAATTTAATTTAACCAATTATTTTTGGTTGTTTTGATTTATTCTTTGAAAACAATTGATTTTAAGATTAAAAATAAAACACTAAATTGTAAACTAACATGAAATTATAGAATGTGATTAGTGAAGAAAAAAACTATTTTTAGGTTTTGATTAAGGGTTATATCATTCTACATATTTTGTTCAAATTTAGTTTCATATTTTAATTATGAAATAACACATTTTGACTACTATACTTTTATCTAGGGGTGTGAAATCTTGATTTACTTTAGAAATATCAGTTCCACCACTTCCTATAATCATGTTTTATGTAACAGATCTATTGATAGTGAGGAATCTTATGTGTACATTATCCAAGATATTAAATTTCTTTCATTTTATTTTTCAACTCCATCATATGAGGATAATGAATCCAAAAGAAGGTAGTGAAAGTATTTAAACATATAATTGAGATGAGATTGAGTTTAGTTTCGTAGTAGTAAATCACCATACTAGTTCCCTTCAATCTTTCTCACCCATATCTTAACAGAACATAATAATTTTTGAACATAATAAAATTTAAACACCAGATACCTCCCTTTGGACATGCCTTGGGTTAATCCTTTAGTTATTAGTGGAAGACGATATGATAGTAACATGAAAAAGAAGAGAAGAAGAAAAGAATAGAATAAAATTAAAAGAAGAATGGTGAGAAAGAGAGAAAGAATAAAATAAATAAATAAATAAATATATAATATAAATAAAATGTTCTACTATATAAATAATAAGAAAGAAATTAAAAATAATAAGAAGAATGAAAAGAAGGGGAAGAATAGAAGAAGATAATGAAATGGTTAGTGGAATACATAAATAGATGGAGAATGAAATGAATTTGTGATTTAATAAAATTATTTATTTAAATTACATGAAAAAATAACTAAATAATAAGATATGAAAATTATATAAAAATAATGAATTAACCAAAAACGAAGGTAGAAATATCAGCAATCCTCCCTCGGGCACTTCTCCAATAGGGTCAATCTCCCTGGAAGTGATGATCCATGCATCATTTTGAAGAGGAAATGTGGAGTGAATAGATCTTTATTAGGATATTCAATATCTATGGGGAACTTCACCTTAAATTTTTAAAATATAAAAAACATAAATCTTTCATGATCCCTAGTAGTGATGTTCTAATTAAGAATCCCCTGAAATATTTAGCTGTTTGAATATTTTATCATGGAATGGTTTTAGTGGGGCATACTTCTTCATGAATTTCCGGGATATACATGGAGGATATGAGGCTTGGAAAAGGTAAATCAGACATCACATACTCCTATAGCCTTCATAATAGTAGAAAGGAGCTCTATTAGGGATTGTGGATTATGCCTCCTTGAAAAAATGTGCTCAATGTTGACACAACATGCCTCAGAGATGACTAATAGTGAGCTCAATATTTAGTTGTGTTGGAATGATGAATAACGATATTTTTTGGGAAGAAAATACACATTTAGGCTTTCTTTCTATTTTCATCAATAAGGAAGAACGATGGCAGTGTGGAATAGAATGGTGGTGCGAATTCCCATGTGTGGGGTGAGTAGAGAAGTAGTGAAACATTGATGTTTTTATGAAAAATGAATATAACCATACATAAAACCATATCAAATAAACATGATAGTAAAAGGATACATTTAATGTGATCCTATATAATTCCATGAGAAATGGTGTTTCATGTAGGTTATATAACCCCACCCTCCAACATGGACTTCCCTATCTCAATGAATCCTTCCTCCGATCACTCTATGGGTTTCCCCACCAATGGTCAATGCTCTCCAAGCTTCAATCTAGTGAACAATATCCCATGAATTTTTCCTCAATTTTCCCTATAAGATAATAACCCCCAATCTGTAGCAACTCATTGGGATGGACCTCTCGTGCAGCTGCATGGTCAGGAGACCCCCTACGAGTTGCCTATGTGGCATATGGGCCCTTCGAATGAGGGATGGGACAATTGGGAATATTTTCGGATAAACACATGAAAATTGTGAAACAAGATAGAAATAACCTGTAAAATATTCATAGATGACTTCCTTAAGTCCAAAAATATTTCAAAATTTCAAAAATAATCACCATTTTAACCAATTTAAAATACGTTTATTCCATATTCTTATTTTCCCATAATTTGATAAAATATTATAGTACTTGAGTACTATTAATTTAAAATCACTTAAAAAATTGAAAATTGATAAAAATAATACACATGATATTTGTGTCTATCAATAAAAAATGTCATCCTATAGTCAAATATTTAATTTTTTTAATTGAGAACCAGAGATAAAATTCAAATCTCTGATCACCTCTACAACAAGTTAAATACACCCCTCTATGAAATTCATGCCATAACCATGCCAAAAAATAGAAGAATAAATCCACAATAATAATGGAGATAAAAACAATAGAATGTAAAGGTAAAATGAGGGAAAAATGATCTAAGAATAAGCCACAAGATAGAGAGGTAAAACTAATCTCAGATCGCTATAGATCAGACACTAATAACTAGGGTTAAATCCCAATAAAAAAGGACTCCAAATGAATTAAGAGATATCTATTAATCTCATAGGGTTATGTTTGAATCAATTTATTTATTAGAAAACTAAGGCTGTGATTAGACTTATAGGTGACATTCAATAATTACTTTTTGGTGTCAATGGGTCATTCCCATAATGAACGTCCTAAGTATAAGATCTACTGAAAACACATCATCCATATCCACCCAATATATATTTAATTCAAAATCTAATATTTATGTTCATCTATTCTTTTTTGGTGATTTATTTATCATATCTGATCCTCCACACTTGTATTTCCTAAATATACCTTACATTCTTGAATTTCACCATACGAACCAACCTCACACAAGCTCCAAACCTCATCTTTGGCTATGAATTAATCTTTTCCAAGATCATAACAACACATCTAGATGGGAATTTCCAACTCGGGATTTGAACTAAATTTCACATCATGAACTCCAAAAACATCTATATTTTAGGTCCCAAACACTATCGAACATACTCTTGGTTTCATCCATACATCATAGTCCACAAACACATTGAACGTAACAAGATAAAAGGATATATGGTCTTATATAAGATGAATATCAAAAAATTTACATCCTTTAGAAATAAAAAAAAATAGTGATTGAAAAGTAAAATTAGTTTTTTGAATAGCCACAATGTTATGTACCTCTAAAGAATCTCTCAATAGAAGGAGTTAAACTACCTCCCTTAGAGGAAAAAATAAAAAAATAATGTGACACTAAAAAATAGATACCAAAAACTCTCTTAGAGGATTTATATCTCAAAAAAGTGTAGAGACACAAAAAAAGAATTAGGGATGAGAAAACAATATCCTAAAACAGATTAATACCAACAACCCAAAAATAAGCATTGCTACAAGAAAAGAGATAAATATTAAACAAAATAGGATATTGAACAAGGATATGTGAATCAAATACCTTGGATCTCTCCTCCAGAACACTTTCCTAACAAATCATACATAATAATGGAATAAAATTTTCATAAAACACCTTGACATGGTTTCCATAGAACTCCATAGGATGCCCCATGAAGGTTATAGATCATCAACATCGATCTAACCAAAATCAATGATGTGAGATTCGTAATGAAGATAAAATAAAAGATACAACAGAATAAATAAATCATCTAGCTAGATCATATTTGGGGGGAAGTGGAAAATAATATTTATCTATTATAACATTCCCCAACTACTAAAAACCCAATAAAAATAACTAGAGACATTGTTTTCTACCATGTTAAAACCTTTACTACCCGTGATGAAGAGTCACCTTCAACAACTCATGATCTCTAACTTTGGACTCTACAAGTATCCTCTTACGATCATCATATATCATCAAATGAAACTACAATTCCTTTATCCTTTCATGAATCACCAAAAAAATACCTAGTATGATCTTTACTAGTCTCAACCTAAGAGTTGTTGATATTAAAACCCCAATCCTTCGTAATAGATAATAAAAATATTGGACATAAAATGATTCAAATAGTTCCATACAAATGGAGTCGTGAAAACAGTTATTATAAGATAATGTGTCTAAAGGTAGGTTCATCATTCACAAAACTATAATATTAATGAAACAATAATGTATCCTTCCCCCTAGATTCTTAATTATCTTCTCGATCCTACTATACATTTTTTGGATAAAAATTACTGTTAAGGAACAACTGAGATCCAATAACATAATAGAGGCCTCGCCACAGAATTTATTAAAAAAACGATCATGATTAGAGATTAGTTTCCACAAAAATATATAATTTCTAACCACATCCTCCATGTAGATAATCAAGATTAACACTAATAATATTGACTCATTAATTCCTACAATGAGGGAGAATTTCATAAAATGGTCCATTATCACCCTCTTGAAATCTATGTCTATTTGAACATGAGGTAAACCAGTGAAAACATCCATTGATATGTCATCCAAATTTCATTGGGGAACATTAAATGTTTGTAGAAAATCACTTGGAATATGGGTATGATCCTTCACCTTTTGGAAGACTAAATATTATGACAACAACTACAAAACTAAATTCTTTAATCTAGGCCAATGAAATGAACTCTCCGAGTTCGGTACATCTTTTTTAGGTTAGGATTGATAACCAAGATTGAGCTATAGAACTCATAGAAAATATCCTCACACATAATCCAATGAAAAACAATATCATTTGGAATAATATGATGCTATTTTTCCTTCGTCCAACTATTAGATGCATCATTATAGAATAATCAGTCCCTCTTGACCTCTTCCTTAGAATTCACTAATAGGGACTCTTCCAAATATTGCACCAAGATGATAAAACTGTATTCTAAAAAATTGATCAACTTCCCACAACCTCTACATTATCAAGATGAAACTATAATATAATTTCTATCAATCTCTAGGAATCTTGAGATTCACACACATCATCAACACATGTCTTCCTACTCCATCGATTAACTACAAAATTTTCATTTTTGACTGTATATAAATTTTTAAGTAGAAAGACTACAATAATTACATCCATATTACTTATAGTTTGATTAATTCACATTGATAGAAAATATACATTAGACACTATGGAATAGTAAAAATGATAAAATTATCACAGAGGTGGTAACATCAAAATAAATTCATGGAAAACATAACTGCTGGTAACTCATGATCATGGGTGGAATAGTTATTCTCATGCATACATAATTATAAAGACATATAATAATAAAATGATCTATACTAAATTATAGAAAACCCAAAAATGAGATGTGATGATTGACATAAAACATTGAACTATACTCCCTCTTTTGGAAAATAATGTACTAGAGTGTTGATGAAATTATCTTTAGTTACATAAAATATTTGTTACAAATAGAATGTGATAGGAATGCATGATTTATCCAAGTCATGGATATAGCTGGATTGAAAAAACATGTGATATCTATTAAAACAATTCTATAGTTTCTAGAATGGAAATATAAAATACAGGCCTTTTCCACCGTCTTGGGTGATTTCCATGAAATAACTGCCTCAAATTTTGATGGATCCACAACTACACCATGCTAGGAAAATTCATGCCCTAATAAAAAACAACACAAACCCATACATCATAGTTAGAAAATATTATCAAATAGTTTATAAGGATAAATAACTTCCAAAAAATCATGAATATTCTCTGCATGATCCTCCTCAGATGTAGAGTACAGAAGGATTTATTCAATGAAAACCACCATGAACTAATCCAGAAAATGTCTAAACTTAGACTTCATCAAATCCATGAACATGGATTGTGTGTTCATCATATTTTATAAGATCACAACGAGCCCTAAATTCCAATAACAACATTAGAAATTACTATTTGGTATATCCTAAAACATCACCTACATTTTGAGATATCTTAACCACATATCAATCTTCAAGAACCAACATGATCATTTTCAGTTGATCAAATAAATCATTTATCAATAGAAGAGGATAATAGTTATTTAATATAAAATTATTAAATAGATAATAATTAATCAATAGATTTAATCTAAAATCAAACATATTTATAAGTAGAACTTATTCTCCCCATGTTGAAACAATCAAACAATGAAAAATGTTTTGGAAAAGGTCCTCTTTTTTTACTGGCTGATCTCACATATTCTATGAATCATTCATATATATTGAAAAAATGTTCATAGAAGAACCTGAATATAGTTATATACCAAACTCAATCACCCATTAATGGTGTAATTCCAAAACCTTATTAGGAAATACATTAAGGTAGTATTCTACAATACTTGGAAACACCATCAAATAAAGATCAGAGAAACTCCACATCAACCTTTCCATTAAGGAAGATACAAAAAAATATGCCTCCAACCCATCTATGGGTATCTCTCACAATAAAAACAAAATAATATTTAGCATAGAAAACACATAGCTTGTCTCTAGATGAAATAAAAAAAAATGTGTATACTAAATAAAGTCAGTCAATGTGAATGATGTGTTTATATGGTTTTGTCCATAAATATATTATGTATCCCCATAAGTGGTGATACTCTAGAACATTATCATAGTCTCTACATACTTCATACATATAATCTTGAACTCTAAATAGAGTACCCAATTATAATGGAACTGGAGGCCTCTCCACCTAATGTCCTAGGAAACATACTATGGATTGTTATATATATGAGTGTTTTTCTCCTAGATCAAATGTGGTATGTATCTAAGAAAGTAAATATAAGGGCTATTTGAAAATTTAATAGATCACAAGGATCCATAATCTCCCAATCATGAAGTTACCCATGTCCTTTTATGAAGTTTTATGGATCGAATGATAACTGAGAAGGGGGTTGAATTAGTTGTTTAACTTTTATAAGTTTCAAGACATTAACAAACATAACCCTTGCAACCTGTTAAGATTAATTTCCTTATCAACCTTTAGCAAGATACTAAAGCATGCAAGAAAGGAAAACCTATAAAGGCACACAAGATTTATAAGGTTCAGTCTCAATAAGAGAACGTACGTCCTTGCTATAGCCACTCCCACGGGTCTATGGAAATCCACTATAATGAAGAAGTGAATACAACTTGTTCCAACTCCCGTTGGACACCATCTATCACCCGATAGGAAAGATTATACTAAATCCCGTCTGTTTAAAATGTTTCCTTAAAGAAAAAATGATTCAAACACAAGAATAAGAACTTTGATAAGTTTTTCCACAGATGCTCACTCTGAATGATCACTCTGAATGTTTAATCCGATTTCTTGAATCTGATTTTCTAAAACCAATTTTCTCACCAAGATAATGATGGTTCCACACAAATGCTCACTCCGAATATTATATCTGGATTCTATTCTTCTCAAACACTCAAGGAAACTTCTTCAAGATGGTAGGAACATTTCAAATATAATTCTCCAGTACTTCGCCTTTTTAGCATGTGTAAAAAGTTGCAAATCAAAGAATGATCTGAGCACATATTTATAGGCAACTCAGAAAACAAAGGTGGGAAACTTGAAAAACATTCCCGCTTCTTCAAATTTCAAAAAAAACTCCACAAATATATAGCATTTAATCTTAAATCATTGACATCTTTAAACGTCCTTAAATTTCTTCATGGTTTAAGAGAAGTTGAAATTATGGTTTTCTTGAACTCAGAATTGTCATTCGGAATATCTCAGCATGTTGCTCAGGATTATCATTCCGAATTTCTCAGCATGTTACTCAAGATTGTCATTCTGAATTTCTGGCTCAGGATTGTCATTCCGAATTTCTGGCTCAGGATTTTCATTCAGATTTTCTAATTCAGGAAGTACACTCCAAATTTTTGGTTCAATAAGTACACTCTGAATTTCTAGTTCAGGAAGTACACTTGGAATTTCTAGAATAGGAAATACACTCTGAATTTCTAGTTCAGGAAGTACACTCTGAATTTCTGGTTCAAGAAGTACACTCTGAATTTCTGGTTCCGGAAGTACCCTTAGAATTTCTAGTTTAGGAAGTACACTTCCAATTTCTGGTTCAAGAAGAACACTACGAATTTCTGGTTCAGGAAGTACACTTTGAATTTTTGGTTCAAGAAGTACACTCCAAATTTCTGGTTCAGGAAGTACACTCCGAATTTTTGGTTCAAGTAGTACACTCCGAATTTCTGGTTCAGGAAGTACACTCCAAATTATTGGTTCAGTAAGTACACTTCGAATTTACAGTTCATGAAATACACTCCGAACTTCAGGCTTATAAGATAGTCTCCGAACTTCAGGATCAACAAGTAGACTACAAATTTCTGGCTCAGGAAGTAGACTCTGAACTTCAAGCTCAGAAAGTAGACTCTGAACTTCAGGATCATCACGTAGACTCCGAACTTATGGTTTAGTAGGTAGAATCTGAACATCAGGTTCAGCATGTAGACTCTGAACTTCTGATTTAGAATATAGACTCAGAACTTTAGGCTCAGCAAGTAGAATATGAACATCTGGTTTAGAAAGTAGACTCCGAACTTCAGGCTCAGCAAGTTGACTCTGATCTTCTGGATTAGCAAGTAGACTCTGAACTTCAGGCTGAGAATTGTTCTTAGTTAAAAACATCAATCATCTTCACCATTTCTTCAACATATTTTATCATGAACCTTTTCATGATTTGTGAGAACCTTAAGATCAGTAAAGCATTGTCTGGTTTAGTTTATAATGTTTGAGACACTTTCTTAACTTCTGAATTCTTATTCTTCAACATAATCTTCTTTTTAGAAATCTTTAGCAACCAGCAACTTCAACTTTTCTGTAACTCAAAAACATTCTTCAATAAAAAGTTTATTTTTCAACAAATACAAAACATTGTTAAAAAAAACACCACAAAGGTTCTTCTATCTCCCCCTTTGGATTTTATGGCAACCCTTGGTAACAATTTTTCACCTCTCAAAAAAAATTACATCTCTTGTTCATGAATTTTACCAAAATATATCCTTTCTCAAAAAGAGTTTCCTGACACCACACTACTGGATAAAGTAAAGTTTTTTAAGGATTTCTATCCCTTGGTAAGAAGAAAAACATGCGGCCATGTAAATATAAACTTCACCTTACTCAAACTCCCCCTCAACATTGATATTATTCTTTCTCACTTTTCTTTTCTTCCCTCATTTTTCTTTCTCTCTCATTTTTCTTTCTCTCTCTCCCATTATATGATAACCACATCTTTAGATTACACAAAGAAAACTTACTCTCCCCCTTTTTCAACATAATCCAATTCACGGTGGGGGATAATTCCTTTTGAGTTTTAAGAAGTCATGGGAAGAGGATGAACATGGGGTTGCAGCCTCAGTTGAACAAACCTCTCCTTTGAAATTGATTTTGTGAAAATATCGGCAATCTGATAATTTGTTGAAATATATTAAAGCAAGACTTCTCCAACAACATCTCTCTCTTTTAAAAAATGATACTTTATATCAATATGATTTGATCTTGAATGTTGAACATGATTTTTGGAATGATCAATGGAACTTTGATTATCACAGAGTATCTTCAAAGGTTTAGAAACTTTCACTTTCAAATCTTCCATTTGAACCATCATCCACATCATTTGAGTACAAGAATGAGTAGCTGCAACATATTCAGATTCAGCTGTGCTTAATGTTATTGAGCTTTGTTACTTACTGTGCGAACTCACACAACATTCCCTTAAGAAAAATGTTCCTCCTGATGTTGGTTTTCGATCATTACAACCACCAACCCAATCAGCATCAGTATAACCATGAAACTTCATCTCATTGCTTCTTTTGTATAATAACCCATGTGAAGTTGTTTCTTTAACATATTTCAGAATTCTATTAACTTCTACGATATGTGATTCTTTTGGATTACTTTGATATTAGGAACAGAGAGTCACTGCATAAGAAATATCAGGCCTTGATGCTATAAGATAAAGAATACTTCCTATTAACTTTCGAAAGTCTTTCTAATTCACACTGTTACCTAAGTCATCTTTGCCCAAATTTTTCTCACTGAGATAGCGGTTGAAACTTCCTTTGATTATTCCATCCCAAATTTTTTTAATAATTATTTGGCATACTTTCATTGGGATAGGAAAATGTAGTTTTCTTGTTATTGAACTTGTAATCCAAGGAAGAAAGTTAATTATCCAAACAATAACATTTAAAAAATTTCCTTCATATCATCAGCGAAATCTTCACAAACCTTCTCTTCAACTCCATAAAAAATTATAGCATCCACATAAACAATTACAATTAATGATCCAGATTCATCATCTTTAACATACAAGTTTCTATAAAACATTCCTTTAGAAAAGTTCATATTTCTCAGAGAATTGTCAAGCTTTGAATACCATGCTCGTGGATCTTATTTCAACACATAAAATGCCTTCTTAAATTTTCAAATGTTGTTTTCATACTCATCATGTAAAAACACACAAGGTTGTTCAATGCAAACTTTTTACTCAATATCACCATTTAAGAAAGAGGACTTTACATCCATCTGATAAACCTTGTAATTCTGATGAGCATCCACTACAAGAAACATTCGAATAGTTTCCAACCTTGCAAGAGGGGCATATGTTTCATCAAAATCCACACCTTCCACTTGTGCATACACATTACACATAATCATTGCTTTGTTTCTTGTAACTTCTCCATGATCATTGAATTTATTTCTGTAAACCCACTTGGTTCCGATAACATTCTTATTTTATGGCCTTGGAACAAGTTCCCATCTTTCATTCTTCTCAATATGATCCAGTTATTCATTCATAGAATCAACCCATTCTTTATGTTGATTAGCTTATGAAACTGATTCTGGTTCAACTTTTGAGATAAGGGAAGTCTGATTTTCTAATCTCAACTTCCTACTTGTATGAACTAGAGCCTCTTGATCCCAAATTATATTTCCAGGTTCAACATGTTTTTGTAATGTAGGAAAACTCACATTTCCTTTCCTAGAATCACTTTCTTCCCCATGTGACTTATCTGAGTCACTCTCACTATGGTGGGGATTCTCTGATTTATCTTTCTCAGTATTCTTAACAAATTTTGTGAAGGAACATGGATTTTCAATTACCTTCACATCATATGAATCCACCAACTTCTGTAAAAGTTTGTTCCATTATTTGTATCTTCTTCCTTTTGGTGAATAACACATAAATATTCCTTCTTCAACTTTCTCATCAAACATTCCTAAGTCAAAATTTTTTATTTTGATAAAGCATGGACTTCCAAAAACTTTGAAGTAATTAAAAGAAGTTTTTTTGTTATACCACATCTCGTAAGAAGTCATATAGGTTTCTAGTCTCAAGAAACATCTACTTTGAACATGTACACCAGTGCTAATAGCATCTCTCTAAAATAATTTTAAAATTTTGTATTTTTATAACATACTTCTTCCCATTTCCACCAACCTTCTATTTTTCCTTTCTACAACTACATTTTGTTGTGGTGTATAGGGAGCACTATACTGATGTCTGATACCATGCTTCCTTAGGTATGTTTCAAAAGCAGTGCTTATGAATTTAGTACCGTTGTCTATTCTTAATTTTTTTATGGATTCCCCCAATAATTTCTCGACATCTCTTCGGAAGAATTTAAACATTTCAATAGCCTCTGACTTATGCTTCATGTACATGATGTTTTTCATCCGAGTGAATTCATCAATAAAAGAGATAAAGTATAAATTTTCTTTTTTTGATTGATGTCTCATTGTCCCACACAGATCGGAATGAATATGCTCAAGTGGTTTGTTATATTGAATCTCAACTCTTTTATTCCCTTTGTTAGTCATATTTCCATTCTGGCAAGTAATACAAACATCTTCATCTCTTCTTTTTAGTTCTGGAAAATTCCGAACAACATCAACTTTAGAAAGCTTAGTCATGTTCTTCAGGCAAAGGTGGCCACGTCTTCGATGCCACAACTTATTTTCATCTTCAGCACTCAAATAACAAGAGTTATTGGATTCTCCAATTTGAAAAAGATTCCCATTGGTTCTTTTTCTTTTTTGTAATCACTTTTCCATTTTCACACTTTTGATGATACAAGAATCCTTTCTGAAGATAACTTATTTTCCATCATCACAAAGTTTAGTTACACTAAGTAAGTTATGTTTTATCCCATCAACAAGAAAGACTTCTTAGATTTCATTTTCTCTACTTCAATCTCTACCGTTCGGATTCCCTTAATTTTTAGGAAACTATTATTTCCAAACGTAACCGCTCCTCCATCATGACTTTTGACATGTTCCTATATTTTTATATCACCTGTCATGTGTGATGAACAACCACTTTCAAGAATACATGGTTTGTTCCTCTTACATGCTTTAAAATATGTCTCAACAAAAAAATCTCTCTCATCGACCTTCTTATTTTCAACATTCTTTTCTTTCTTATCTTAAGGAACATGTTCTGGAAGGAGTGTCATACATCATTCAGAATGATGACCAAACTGATCACATCTTCCAAAAACTTCTTCCAAACATTCAAATTGACTCTTTTTTGGAATGTTTCTAACATTTTGAGAATTCGCCTTTTCAAAATTATATGAGTACGGAGAGTTACTATTTCATCCACTTTTCTAAAACCTTATTTCGGTTAGAGATAAATCACACAAACAATTATAAACTCTATGCCAATATATTCCACAACACCTGCAATATCCCTCAAATATTCATTTTCTATTGATGAATGATCTGTCATTATAGAAACTTTGTTGAGGTTGATAACTTCTTTCAGCTCTAGAAAACCCAGGATGTAGGCCATCTCTTATTTTGAGCGAGTCTTCTACTATTATGGGCTTGATAGATTTCATACATCTTTTCTCCGCCCAAGCTTCACTAACACTTATTCCAAAACCTGAAATGTTAGAAGAATTAGATGAAACATTATTTTTGGAAAGAGAATATTTGACCTGATTCTCGTAATGAGACTTCACAACATTTTTGTAGGTCTCAGATTTTACTTCTGTAGCTTTGTTTATGTTTTCATTCATCTTCCTCAGGGTATTTTCGGAATCAAGGAGTTTTGATTTCACATTGTTTGATTCTTATTCCTCAGCATCCAGCTTCTTGCTAAGATCTTCAATCATCTTTCCTTGTTCAGCAATTCTATGTTTGTATCTTGAATTTTCTTGAATGTATTCATGTTCCTCCATGGTGACATATTTACTTCCATTATGAACTTCTTCATGATTTTTCTTCATCACATGAATTTCTTTCATGAGAGATTTTTTTTGCTCAAGACATGCAAGGAGTTCAGATCTTAGTTGATATTATCTGTAAGATTCTTCACCACCTTCTCCACATTCTGATTAAATATTTGTTTTCTCATCTTTTACAACGAAGGTTCTAAATCTTTCATTAATTTCATCTTCTGAGGAATCATTGTCAGATGATTCCGACTCAACCTTCTTGCTCTACATACTTATTTTCTTTCCTGAAAATGTCTTCTCGAATTCTTTTGATGTCTTCTCTTCTTTATCACTCTTGTTATACTTCTTCCATTGAGAATTCTCATTATAAACATCTTGATATTCTCCAACATTCTTCTTAGGGAAATTTATCGCAAAGTTTCCAATTCCACCACACTCAAAAAATTTGGGAGGAAGTTACCCTCCATACATTCCTCTTCCTCTTAGATAGTTCTTGGATATGAGAGAAATGATTTTTTCATTAAACTCTTCATCTTCTTTATCAACAGACTCAAAAGGGTTAGCTTCTTCATCATCTTGGATTTTCATCTTTCACATAGCTTCAAAAGCCATTTCATCTTTCATCTTCTTCTTAAAGATTGAAGATTTCCTCATTTCATAGGCAATGAGAATATTATGCAGTTCATCAAGAGATAAATCATTCTTATCTTCTAAAGATGAAATTTTAGAATCAAACATATCTGGAAAGTTTCTCATAAGTTTCATCGAAATTGTAGAATCTTCCACGTTTTCTCTAAATCCCCTGATGTTGCATAAAAATTCATTAACTATGGTGAAGTATTCATCAATTGTTTCATCATCTCTCATCCTGATGTCTTCAAACTTAGTATGCTAGATTTGTATCTTGGACTCCTTGACTTTTGTGTTTCCTTCAAAAACACTTTCCAACTTGTCCCACATTGTTTTTGGTGTTGCGAGACCCACCACCTTCTGATAAAAAATTTTCAATAAGGACATGAGAATAGAATTTCTAGCCTTTCCATAAACTTTTATATTTCTCTTGTCCACAAATTTCATAGGAGAATTTTTCTCAATAGGTGGAAAGCCAATAGTACCAGCATCAACAAATTCAAGGCAAATATATAAGAGATAAGGAATCATTCTATTTTTCCATCCAGAATAATTCTTTCCATCGAATGTAGGAATTCCTCTACTGTTGACAGAATTGATATTCTCCATGATAAGGATTGAACAAGGGAACCTTTCTCTGATACCACTTGAAGTTCCAAGGATAGAATGACAACTGAGAAGGGGGGGGGGGGGGGGGGTTGAATCAATTGTTTAACTTTTATAATTTTCTATACTTTAACTAACTTAACCCATAAAACCTGTTAAGATTAATTTCCTTATCAACCATTAGCAATATACTCAAGCATATAAGAAAGGAAAAAAAAAGAAAGGCACATAAGATTTACACGGTTCTGTCTCTATAAGATAACCAATGTCCTTTCCATAGCCACTCCCGTGGGTCTATGGAAATACACTATAATGAAGAAGTGAATACAACTTGTGCCAACTCCCGTTGGACACCTTCTATCTCCTGATAGGAAATATTATTCTGACTCCCGTCATTTTACAATGTTTCCTTAATGAAAAAATGAGACAAACACAAGAATAATAACTTTGATAAGATGCTCCACAAATTCTCACTCCAAATGATCACTCTGAATCTTCAATCCGATGTCTTGAATCCAATTTTCTAAAACTGATCTTCTCAACAAGATAATGATGGTTCCACACAAATGCTCAATCCGAATATTAAATCTAGATTCTCTTCTTCTCAAACACTAAAGGAAACTTATTCAAGATGGTAGGAACTTTTCACTTATAATTCTCCAGTGCTCCACCTTTTCAGTGTGTGTAAAACGTTGAAAATGGGCGAATGATCAGAGCACATATTTATAGGAAAATCCAAAAACAATGGCGATAATCTTGAAAAACATTCCCGCTTCTTAAAATATCAAAAAAAAACTCTGAAAATATCTCACATTTAATATTCAATATTTTACTTCTTTAAATCACCTTAAATTTCTCTGAGATTTAAGAAAAGCTGAAATTATGGTTTTCTTGAACTCAAAATTGTCATTCTGACATTCTCAGCATGTTTCTCAGGATTGTCATTCCGAATTTCTCAGCATGTTGCTCAGGATTGTCATTACAAATTTCTGGCTCAGGATTGTCATTCCGAATTTCTGGCTCAGTATTCTCATTCCGAATTTCTGGCTCAGGATTGTCATTCCGAATTTATGATTCAAGAAGTACACTCTGAACTTCTGGTTCTGGAAGTACTCTCTGAATTTTTGGATTAGGAAGTAAACTCTGAATTTCTGACTCAGGAAGTACACTATGAATTTTTGGTTCGTGAAGTACACTCGGAATTTCTGGTTCAAGAAGTACATAACGAATTTCTGTCTCAGGATTGTCACTACGAATTTCTGATTCAAGAAGTACACTCCAAATTTCTGGTTCAAGAAGAACACTCTGAATTTCTAGTTTAGGAAGTACACTCCGAACATTAGGTTTATCAAGTAGACTCCGAACATCAGGCTCAACAAGTAGACTACAAATTTCTGTCTTAGGAGGTAGACTCCAATCTTTAGGCTCAACAAGTAGACTCCGAACATCAGGCTCAATAAGTAGACTCCAAACTTCTGGTTTAGCAAGTAGACTCCGAACTTCAGGATTAGCAAGTAGACTCTGAACTTCTAGTTGAGCAACTAGACTCTGAACTTCATGCTCAACAAGTAGAGTTTGAAATTATAGTTTAGTAAGTAGACTCTGAACTTCAGGCTCAGTATGTAGACTCCGAACATCTGGTTTAGCAAGTAGACTATGAACTTTAGGCTCAGAAATTTTTCTTAGTAAAAAACATCAATCCTCTTCACAATTTCTTCAATAGATTTGATCATGATGCTCTTCATGATTTTTGAAAAATTTGAGATCAGTAAATCATCTTCTGATTTAGTATAGAAAGTTTGATACACATTCTTAGCTTTTGAATTCTTATTCTTCAACATAATCTTTTTTATGGAAATCTTCAGCAACCAGCAACTTCAACTTTTCTATAAGTCAAAAAAATCAACAAAAATATTAGTTGTCAAAAAATAAAAAATGTTGTTAAAAAAAACACCACAAAGGTTATTCATTTTCCATATCTTCAATTACACTAATGGACACCACTAACATGGTATCGATTTGTTTTATAATGATGATGAACACCTAAGGTCTGTAAACTTCCATCCCTATAAACATTAAATTAATCTAAATATGGAGCGCACTATTGCAGCTACCATGACTACAAATATTTTTATCCATGGAAACTAATGAGGAAAACCACTACACACTACCTAACCTGAATGTTTGTAAACTCTCACTATGTCAGAACATAACCTCCATATGAAAGAACATTTGTCTGATCTCTTGGAAGAGACCTCAGTGCCACCACCCCCAATTAAATAACTTGATCATGGATTTGGAATATCCTATGTAATCAAAATATCTACTATCTCGGTAAATGGAAACCCTAGAACACAACTATACTACCTGAGGAATCCTAATGATTTCCATATCTTTAAAATCATTTCTTAGAAAGCATCCTCTCAATGACCAATTCACTCTCCTATACCTCTAGGTATGTCTGCATTATAAGCATTGTGACCTGGAGATTGATATCTTAATGAAAACAATACTTGATATTATCTAGATAGGCCTTATAATCTTACAGTTTTTTCAGAGAAAATCAAAGAATGACTTGGAAATGAATCCTAAAATAATTCATGCTAGATATCCTTTTTCAATGGGTATGAAGCTCCTTATGATTGAAAAAATTAATTGTCGAAGTGAAAAAATAATATCATACCAAGTCATGAAAATTCTCCCATGAGACTACTATCTCCCCAGAATCCCTAGAGAATATAAACCACAACTACATCACTTATCTATGAAACATAATCATCACCAATAAAACTCAGTTCTCCATTGGAGCACGAATCAGACTGATGTCTATATCATAAAATTCCATTAATTATTCTATCACTATGTGTGAAATGGAGGCCTTTGTTTTCTATATATTCTAGCACTGAATATCTCAAAGTATCCTTATATTTGTTTTTTGTGACCTGCCATTTATCTCTGGTGTTCTGTGGGCATATCATTCGAAACAAACTCAACATGATCATGAAATGGACATCAACGTGGATCCATACCTAAAAAATGGGAAAACTATTAGGTAATATTAAACCTATAATATATAATAAATAATAAAATTTATTTATTTATTTATTTAATCACATTTCATAACAATCCCAGGTTCTACCCAATTCATACAATGCAATAAATAATAATGATGAATTGTCATTTCTTAATTATCTATATTGGAACCAATATCCCATAATATAATAGTCATAGTAAATATAATGGTTCATGAAACATATAAAAGGGGTCCCCAAATACCCATGTCTTAACTGGTCTCCATTATATACATTTCATACTATATTAATCTCACAACATTTCCCACTAACCCATATAGTTATCACATGTTCCGACCATATAAATCTATCCTATACCTCTAAATAGAGACTTTGTTTCCACTCTTTCATGAAACCCCAAAGGCACCCCTCCTGGGATGAAACTAAGATACAAGAGATAATGAAAACTGAAGCCATCCTCTAATAGTTCATGGTTATTTTAATGTAACCAAGGTTATCTCATAAAGGAAGATGGGGAGTATTACACTATGCGATATGAGAATTGAGATATAAGATTGAAATACCAAATAACACCTAATTAATATAAAATTGAATGATATGAAATGCATTCATGTAATTTCAAAAAACAAATTAATATAAAGAAATGTAAAAGTAAAAAATTTTAATTAATAGGATTCTATATCCATATATACATGTGGGTAAAATAAACACAATCCAGGACAACCCTCATCACACTTTTACGGGTAATATCACCACCATGCATAACAATGAATAACAAATTCAAGAGAATAGAATGATGTTAGAGGAGGAAGTTAGCCATCCATTCCTCACCAGCTTGGATGTTGGGGAAAACAACCTCGTAGTGTCTACTAGGATTCAGTCACCCACAATACATGGGTGGGGTAGCTTATGAAATAATTAAACATAAATGTAAAAATATATCACACAATAACAATAAATAAACTAACATAATCTAACGTTTAAATGAAGTTATCTTCACTATAACACCTAGTTTACACTAATATAAACTATATATCTGATAAGAATACAAGAAACAAAGAGGAAATTCATTTACATCTTCCCAACAATTAATCGCTTCACTATATGTTAATTAATTCATCATCCATTAATTAAAATTATTATATTTTACCATTCATTAACCACCAAGTGAATTAAATTACAGTTTTGGATAATACAATTCATTCATCATTTATTCGAGATCGTCAATATTTTTATTCCATTCATGAGATGACCCCATGGGTTAAAAAAGTTATTAATAATAACTATTCTATAGTTCTAGGCACTCCATGAAACATTCTAATCAAACATAAGAGAGACGAATAAATGATGAATAATATAATACCATGAGAAGAAGGAAAAGGAATAAATTAACCTTACACCTATCCATCTGAATTTTAAAGAAGAAAATTATCAAGAAATCATCCCAGATTTTTGAAAAAAAGGGGAAATCCCAACTTTACCATATTCCATCAATCCTAGTTCTAGCCCCAAAACTAACATGCATTTCACCATGCATCATCCATGAATTCCCCCACACATCCTACCATCTTAGGTGCCAATTGGTGCTAAAAAGTCATTCCCCCCACCCATATATCCCCAAACCTCCATCCATCCCAGGCTTACATCAAATTGAAAAACAAGTGTTAAATACATAATAACATAAATAAACAAGAAACATAAAGAGTAAACATGGAATCTGAAACATAAAATGAAGGTATCCATCCCTCACATAAAAACATGCCTGGTAAACACCAAATATTTATCAATATCAAACAAAATTTATTATTAAAATAATAGATAAACTAATTCATTTGTCATTGGTTACAATTAAATTTAACAAAATGCATCATCTATTAATAATATAAATTACAAAAAACAATATCTAAATCATATCATTTGGATTTAATGAACATAATGGAAGAACATTCACATTTATGATGTGTCGTTATAAAAATCCAAAATAAGAATTTACCATTAATAGTAATTAATCCAATTCTATTAAAATAAATAAGACCAATTTTAATTAAAATGTATCAGAAAAAATTTGATTTCCAAAATTATAGAGAATTAGTTAATTCAATAAAACCAAATCTTTAATTATTTATCCAATAAATCATTAACAATTTTCCATTTTATAACTAATTTATTCAAATTAATATTTCAATCATAATAATATATAACATAAATCTCTTTAGCACACTATCTTGAGAAACAATTGGAAAATCATTATCATAGTGGAAGCATGTGCGTTAAATAAAATATAAAATTTCTTTAATGAATTCATTTTATTCTTTTTTAAGAATAAATAAACCATCAACCAAATAGATAAATCATGATTTATTCATTATTTCACATAAATTGATAGGAGAAGAAAATTATCCCCCACCTCAAATATTTCAATGTTCCTTAATCAAGAACAAAAACAAAATTCTGATCTTCAATCACTTATCATATAAGAAAACTATTGACCATGAACAAAACCATTCCACCAACTCACCAAAAAACAACAAAATGAATCTACAAGCACAAATGAGATCAACCACGATAGAATGAAAAGAGTTAATTGGATGAAACAAGATAATTCAATGATGAATCATCCAGATAAACAGGGAAAACTAAAAAAATATCACAAAAAATATAATACCAGAAGACGTTAATTAATTCATTCCAAAATGGATTTGAAACAACATGAAAGAGATACATTGGCCTCATAGGGTTGGGTGAAAAATAGTTTATTTATTAAAAGTGTATATGATTAAGATTATATTTTCACTAATAGATCGAATTTCACAACATGAATGGGATATTTATGTCATGGATTTCCAAAGATTATGATTTTCTAAAAAAAGTTACTTGCATATCCTCCCAACGTAGAATTAAGTCACATCACAATCTTCATGATCACATCATGAATTTTTTGGGTGGTTTTATCGAAGATGATTCTATAACATTTCATATCCTAAAAATACCATAGACATAATTAATTGAACACAATGAGCCATCCTCACAAAAGCCTAAAAAATCCCCTATCACTATAAATTCCTCTTATGCAAGTTGTAGAAAACAAAGGCCATGAACTATTCACTGATGATGTAAACTACATTTCATGTTGTAGTGTTATCATGAAACAATATTCTATCTCAAAAAAACTACTTAAATTTCTATAAGATTCCCCCAAACACAACATACCTTAGAAACACATAAAATAATATCCTAAAATAATCCAAATCCATACATAATATTTATCATCATTTTCAAAAAAATTATTTCATTAAAAAATACTATAAAAATAAAAAAGTTAGTATTGTTTTATTCAAAATATATATTATTATCCACCTTTATTATCTGAAAAAACCTTCTCTTTAAACCACTATAAATCTTTGAGTAAAATGTTCAGGGTAATTATTTATTTCTATATAGTGATTTATTAAACACAAACATTCTTATTCTATCACTATCGAAGATAAATCACTATGGCTGTTCAAAAAACACCTCCTTGACAAGATCTCTAATAAAAGATAGAGACCTTATGTATATTTAGTATATATTTTAAATACATTAATAAAAAATGGGAAAATATAATATAATCATTTCAAGCCTTATAACCAATAAAATGTATCATTAAAATCAATTATCTCAATTTGAAATTTTCCTTTATAAACCAGATAATATTTGATTCATTCAACTTCACCTTTATCACTGAGTATTTTAATGAAAAAACCTACTATTAGAATAAATTTATTTTGTAAATGAATCCAAAATTAATGCGTGATTTTAATCTATTTGACTTTACCATCCATATATGGAAACTATCAAATCGTTAAGTTGTAAATATTTTGAAATAAATTTTATCTAAGCATGAGATTGTAATCATGTATGATTGAAATTCAAAAAATTCATTTTTGTTACCAAATATTTAATAATATACCCTAGGAAATTTACATGTTATGATTTTTTATTATTATTTAAAACTTATATCCACATTGATCAAATAATTCCTCATTGCATGAAATTTCATGATTTATTTTTTCATGAATCAAATCTTCTTTAGAATTTGAAAAAGTACTCTATTGAATTTTTTTATTCGTGAGAATATTAAATATTTTCATTGCACAAAAAATGATATTCATGAAGCTTAGTTTTCTTCCATTATAATAAGTTTAAATTTTTCTAATTTATTTATGATATTATATTTATAATGCCAACTTCTTCCCTCACTACGTGTATAGTAATAAGAGAAATTAATCTTCAACACTTTCAACTGACTTGCTAGACTATGTTGATTTTAATATATATAAGGATTCCATATCCTTTTAAACTTTAAATGTGTATATTCTTTAAAATACATAAATTATAACTCTTGTGAAGTGAATTAAATCAATATAAGACTCTTGTTTTTGTAAAGACAACTATTTTGGTTGATTATCTACAAAAATAATTTTGATTCCATGCTCTAATAATGGAGTTCCTATCTTGAAAAATAAATTCTTATTATTTGGATCCTATAATTCATTTTTATAGTTGAAAGTAGATTAATATTTTTTTATTATTCTATGATTATCAGAATATACTTTGAACTTATAATTTTTTAATCTATTATCAAATTAAAATTTATTGTTTTTATATCATATTAGCTTCCCAATATTTCATTGATAGTTCTTAGACTTTTTTCATGATTTTTATTTATTTGAAATAAATTAAACATAATTAATATAAGTTAAACAATTGAAATTAAAAATACAAAATAATTATATCTATTTGTTTTTTTAGAATCATAATTTAACAAAGACTCATATGTATAATTTCAGTTGACCTTCATATATTGAACTCTCCCAGTTTGACAATCTTCTTTAGCATCATCCCTTTATGTCATAATTCATGAAAGTATCATCATTCCTATTTTAGCTAAAGAATATTTCTCACCCTAATATATTGAAAAATAATTATCATGTTCATTAGGCCTTGGATCCTTTTTCCATTATTCCACAACTCATTTGTTTCTTTCATATAAAATAAATAATAAATTTTATAACCTATGGTTTAAAAAATATCAACATTTGTTAGTTTTATTATAATAATGATAGTCACATACTTCAATAATATAACAAAAAATATATATTTTTATAAAATAACCTCATATTAATTTACATATAAGTGAGTTAAAATTGGTTGAGTGGACTAGGGGATTTATGTTCCCCATACCACTATAATACTCTAGGTTCAATTTACTTTTTACATGTTTTATATTTACTATAAATATATTATTTTGGAAATAATTTAAGTCACATAATTTTAAGAAGGTAGTATGATATTCATGATTTTTGAGGAACTCAATTCACCCTTTATTATACTATTCAGTTAGTCATTATATGGGACAACATCTGAATCTTGAGGTTGGTAGTAGTTTTTGTTTGAAAAACTAAGGCTCTAAGAGGAGGGTTAACTATTAAATAATAACGTGCGATATCAAAGTAATAGTTTAATTAAATCCTCCCATAATATTTTAATAACTCCCACTTGACCAAAACCTAATGTAAGGTCATGATCAAATTAAATCATAATGAATGATTTGTGTAGCCTCATGAATTATTTTTCTATGATTTTATACTTTTAATCTTTTTCAATGTAAATTTTTTATTTTTTGTCAAAATTTATTATTTAAATAGTCCTCACATACACCACCTAACCACACATGAAAAAATTAATAGGTCTATTGATATTGAAGATCTTGTACCATTTAATGCCACTCTAGTCATGGAGTAATAACCCACATTAATGATGGAATTTGAAGAAAAGATTAAGTAACCCATCTACCTACCTCCAACCATTGAGATCCGACTTATAAGTGGCACTTTCCACTAAGGTAGTAACCGAATGTGAAACTACTCATGGAGTGATATTATTTTAAATTATTTCAATTATTATATTATTCAATATAATTTGAGTATCACATTTTATTTTTTTCAAATTCTAGATTTGATCTCTTATTTTCATCACTTTTAGGAAGACGATGAAACTTGACATTCACCTATTGAGTAACACATAAGGATCCCAAATTTGGATGAACATTTATTTAAGGAGGCTCATGAGGAAATAAAAGTATCTAATCATGAGAAAATAAATAAATATTTTTCTCATATTGAAAAGAATAAATTATATACTAATAATTAAAATTTAAGTTTTTTAAAGTAAATATAACTTCTGATTTTATCTTTGATCATTCAATTCATGCAGTCCACGATGATCTAGCACTGGAGAAGAAAGCGGAGGTCGCACAAGTAGATTTTAATAAGTATGAATATCTCTACTTTATCCTCCACTCACCATGTAACCAATTAATAATTATTATGGGGGTGGATCTTGTATACTTTGTCCATGGATCATTCCTCATCAAGAAAGCAGAAGTGTACGGTTGAAAAAACTAAAATTGGTGACTCAAATCCATGATTTTCCTCCCACCATCAGATTATTGATAATAGCTGGTAATTCTCTCTAGAGTCAGTATAAATTTATATCCCACTAGGGGGCTTACACTAAGACATATACCTTTATTTCATTTCTAGGAAATTATATTTCATTTTCATTTTTATGATCTTTCCAACATGTATACTCATTCCCTCATATCTTTTTTAGAAAAACTAATATGTAATTTTCCCTTAATTGAGTAATTTTATTTTAAAGGTTCATGATAAAATATGGAATCCCCAAAAAACGTATGAAAATGATTATTATTCAGGGGAAAGGGAGTTCACTTTTATTTTCAATATTCTATGCTCTCTACAATTTTTCCAAAAACGTTTTTCAGCTTTAAACATGAATTTCATTACCATGAAAGAATTATGATGTACATGACTTATCTAGGAGGCTTGATATTTTTTTAATCATTTGATTCACTATTTTATATTTCAATGTTAATTATATTTAATTCATTAAATAGAGAATTATATTATTAAATTAAAACATTAATATTTAACTGATAAATCATGATTTGATGGAAATAATTGGTTCTTGTAAATAAAATTTTTATTGTATTTTCAAACTTTTATTTTTTCAGATTCATGTGAATTTATTAATTTATTTATTATCATAACTTTATAAATTTTACAATATCATATTCTCATTATCATGTGGTTTCTAGACCATTTACTTTATATTTTATCTTGTGCATATTTCTAGAGTGATCATGGGACATTCCACATGCTAGAACTTGTATTTCACATTGTCAAAACTATGATTATGAAATAATTTAAAATTAATAAGGCTTATTTTTAAAATACATTATCCATAAAATACCAGCTTGTATTTATATATCTGGTCCCATTGAAACCATAAATTCCATTGTTAGGAATGAACCATGTTTTAATCCATTTTTATCCATTCCAAACCACCTCTTAGTATAATCATGATATTTTAAATTTGATTTTTGTGGGTGACCATTATATTGATGAAAGGGGTGATTTATCTTGTAAAATAGAAGTGTCGATTTTCAATATTGTAGTAATAAAATAATTATTATTATTTAGTCACTTTAATTTATTATTTTTTCATATTGAATACAAAACAAAATGGAAAAAACTAAAAAAATGAAAAATTGGGTTATGATTTGTGAAACCAAAAAACTCAATCAATAAACCTATGAATTTTATCATGTATAGTTATGTTGTATATGTGAGGTTTATTAAAATAAAAAAATTTTGAGAAAAACATGGAAAATTACTTTGAATAAGATGAAAAGTATAAAAGTATAGAAAAATAATTCAAGAGGCTACACAAATCATGCAATATGATTTACTTGATCATGACCTTACATTGAGTTTTGGTCAAGTGGGAGTTATTAAAATATTATGGGAGAACATCATTGAACATTTACTTCAATATAAAACTTTATTCTTTAATAAATAACCCTCCTCTTAGAGACTTTGTTTTTCAAAAAACAATTAATACCATCCTTAACCCTCAGAAGTTGTCCCAGATAATGACTGACAGGAAAAGGTCCTCATTTTTTACCTGCTGATCTCACGACACATATGATTTATATCGTATAAAGAGAAAAACATTTCATAGAAGTACCTGAATATAGTTATATCCCAAAATCGATCTCTCATTAAGGGGGTAATTCAACATTCTGATTAGTAAATAAATTGAGGTAATCTTATATAACACTAGGAAACAACATAAAATAATGATCAGATGAACTCCACATCAACCATTACATTAAGGAAGATAGGGGAAGAAATTGACTCAAACCCATATATGGGAATCTCTACCAAACCAATCAGAAAAACATTCATCATCACAAAACATGTATTTTCTCCAGATGAAATACAAAAATGTGTATACTAAATACATTTTATCCATGTGAAGGATTATTTTGTATGGTCATATTTGTAAATATATGAAATATCTCCATGAGCAGTGGTACTCTACAACATTATCATATTCTCTGCATACTTAATACATATAATCTTTAATTGTAAATGGAGAAGTCAACTACAAGGGTACTCAAATAGTCTCCACCTCATGCCCCAAATAACATACAATATATTGTTATAAAAATGTTTATTTTGATCCTATTTCAAATGATTTTTGTGTCTAATTAGGAAAACACAACGATTACAAGATCATTGACTACATCACATGGAACCAGAAACCCCATAAAAAAAAGCTATTTACAACATTATCCATATCCTCATTTACACCGTTGAAGTCCAATATCTGGGGAAAAATTTGTTATTTGTAGATGATGAACATATATGGTATGTCCTCTTATTTCCCAATATGATATCTATTAATCTTAATATAAATCACACCACTGCTACTTCCATGACTAAAAATATTTTTACCTATGGAAATTAATGAGAAGTACCTATAATTCAATACTTAACCAGAATGTTTAGTCACTCTAACTATAGTGGAACATAACCTCCATATGATGAAACTTGTGTATGATCTCTTAGTTGGGACCTCAGTGACACCACGCCCATATAAATGAGATGATGAGGGATTTGTCATATCCTACTCTATCAAAATTATCTTATATTTATGTAAATTAGAACCCTCTAACAAAACTATACTATATGAGGAATCCCAATGATATCCATATCCAGAAAATCTATTCCTTAAAAACATCCTCTCAATGATCTATTCTCTCTCCTACACCTATAGGTATGTCAACATTATAAATAGGGTGACCTAGGGATTGATATCTTAATGAATTAAATCCTTGAAATTCATAAACTTGGCCTCCTTATCTTAAAATTTTTTCATAACATATAAGAGTAATGTTTATTAATTGATCTTGAAATCATGAATGATAGATATCCCGTTTCAGTGGGTAGGAAGTTCCTTCAGATTTAAAAAATTAATTGTCGAAGTGAGAAAATCATATTATAACTGGTCTTGTAACTTCCGACATGAGAATACAGACTCCTCATGATCCTTGTGGAATAAAAACCACCACTACCTTACATATATATGAAACAACATCATCAACAAGGATACTCAGTTCTCATTTCAAGCACAGATCGAACTGAAGGTTATCTCCACATCTTCATAACATTCCACTATAACTATGTCTAAAATGGATACCTCATGTTTATATATATATTCAAGAAATTAGTCACTCAGAGTATCATCCTCTTAGTTTTTTTATCAATCGTCTTTACTCTGTGGCGATCTATGGGCATATATTTTAAAACATATTCAACATGATATTGATGTGGACTTCGACAAGGATCCATAAATAAAAAATGGGAAATATATTAGGGAATACTAAACCTAGAATATATAATATATAATATTAATTAATTAATTAATTAATTATTCATGTTTTATTATAATACAAAGGTCTACCCGATTCAGACAAAGTAATAAATAAGAATGATGAATTATCCTTTCTTAATTATCTAACCTACAACCAATATCCAATCAAATAGTAGTCTTAGTTAATAAAATGATCCATTAATAATATCAATGGGGTCCCTAAATACTTATGTCTTAGCTGTTATCCATTATTTACATTTCATACTACATTTATCTCATATCATTTCCCACTAATCAAAACAATTTTCACAAGTTCTAACTTTCAAAATCCATCATATACATTGACTTGAAGCCTTTTTACCACTATTTGATGACCGCCAAAGGTACGCCTCCTGGACTGACAATGAGATAGGGGAGATAATGAAACCTGAAGACCTAAACCAATAGGACATGGTTTTGTTAAAGGATCCAAGGGTATATCATACCAATAGAAGGGATGTATTACACTATATGATATGATAATTAAGAGATAAGATTCAAAAACCCAACAACACCTACTCAATATAAAATTGAAATATAAGAAATAAATTTTGGAAATTTTAAGCAACAAAACAATAGTAATAAATATAAAAGTAAAAAAGTAAATTCATAGAATTATATACCTATAGATACATGTGTATAAAATAACCACAATCCATTGCAACCTTCTTAAACCACTTAAAGGGAAATATTACCACCACTCATAACAACAAATAATTCTTACAGGATAGTAGAATGATGTTAGAGGGAGAAGATAACCACCAATTACTGACTAACTATGATTTTGGGGAAGACACCATGCATGTGTCTAATGAGTTTCAGTCACCAACTATACATGGGTGTGGTAGCTTTTGAAATAATTAAACATAAATGATATAATATATCAGTTTTTAGTTGCTTGAAATGTGTGTTCAAGATTTATGAATCACTGTTTCTAGGCAGTTTCCATTGGATTTATTCATGGAACTGGAAACATCCAATAGTTATTTATCCAAAAAGGTCCTGCTTTCCAAACGCAGGTGTTCGTTATGTTTTGAATTTTACGATACTTAAGAATGTACATGTGTCGAGAGGATGGGAGGTTGGACTTATCACACCCTTTTGGTGGAATTACTGCTTACTCTGGGACTCTCTTTTTAAAATTAAAATATTTTCATAAATCCTTATTAATTCAATAATTATATCATAAGTATCCCTTGTAATTTATAATCAGTTATTAACATGTGTAAAACATTAGATTTATCGGTTTGTATTCAAGGATCTTCATTAATGGAAATATCCATATGTATTCAAGGTTTTCCAATAATGGTATCCTCTAATATAATGATTAGAGATTCTTTTAATCATCATTGTGATTATACTGGTTTTGAATCCACTCATTGGGGCACTCTGGAATTTATTGTCATCCATGGAGGCAATGGTTTGTTTTGATCTTGGGATCATGCCTGTAAAATGGGCTACCTATATATCCCTGTAAAAGTAATTAGAACCCTTGTAGTTCGGTGTCACTTAATAAAAAACATCATAACTTTTATGGTCATGCGATAACAACCATTAAGTGAAAATGTTCTTAGTCAAAACCTAATATGGGACTTATACTGAAGTACCCCGAGGAACTTGGATGGGATATGAGTTTATAACTAGAATCAGAGCCTATTGTGAATATGACCCAAGGACAAAAAGGTTGATTTGAAGTGTTGGTTTTTAACCTCAAGGAGGATTCCTACGTATCCCATATGAATGGGAATAGAACCCCATGTAGTTCAATATGTCTCTTAGGAGAGTTTGGTCCATTGAGAGAGATGACTTTATGAATAATTTTTGAAAAAGAATTCCTTGGTTATTTGAGGATTGAATTTTGGAATTATTTCATAAAGGGGATTCCCAATTTGGGGGGATTAGGGTTGGATTCCTGTGGAGGATATCGAGTGAGCTCGGCCTCTAAAAGAACATACTACGTATCCGAATTTGAATAGGAATTAAAGTTCTCATAGTTCATATCAATGAGTGTTCGTGCACATGTTATAACCATCACATATCTCTAAGACCAAGTGAGTCATTCTTGGTGTGAGAAACAAGAGGATTTGAAAGATTCCACAAAGGAATTTACACTTCCAAAATTTTCCTCTATGCTGATGAAAGAGGGAGCGTCGACCGTGGAAGAGGGTGAGGCGATGAACCTTCCATCAATCGTCGGACCAGAATATTATAACATTGTTGAGAGTACACTTCATTGGATATGGAATGAACTTATTCCGTACCAACATGACTACGCACAAAGTCCTTATTTACCTTTGTATAGGCATGGTATTTGGAAATATTCCCATGTTCCATCTGTTAAAAAGTACCTTCCAAAAAATTTGTTTCTTCAATATTAGAACTACAAATATATGAATATTAATGAAAGGGGGTTCCAGTACAAGGGGGAACTGTCCCTATTAGTTGCATCCTTCATCATAGTGGTTTCACTCTCGATATGAATGATCATGTTGTAGATCCAAGAACACATTGTTATGATTCCACTTTTCGAGCTTCTCTAACATGTCAATCTAATGGTTGGAAAAGATATTGGGACCTACGTTCTGGAGGGGGTATAAAACCTGAGTGGATGTGGGCATTCTGGGTACATCCCACTTGTGTAGAATTTAGAAAAGAGTTATCAGATGTTCATATCTAAGAATCTATCTGGATGGGAAAAACTAATGTTTATAAAAATGAATTCATTTCTGAATTACTAAGCCGATGGAGTCCACAAACAAATTATTTTCATTTGATGCATGGTGAAGTTGGTAATAGTCTCTGAGACATTTACCAAATAGCTGGCACTTCCATTCTTGGGGAAATGTATGATGAATTCATTCCACCTACTGCAACATTGGGCAATTCGTCTATAACACCACCTCTAGATCATCAATAATTTAAGATAGTGAATAATTTAACTAAGTACAAAGTATATATCCATACTAGAGTGTGGATGGAATCATTCTTAGAACCCAACACAAATGAAGGTCCAACCTGTGGACGTCCCACTCTTTGTACTTCTAAAGATAACCGAGGAAGTCCAGGCATAGATTGGCCTATGATAGAAAGAGGTATTTATATGAAATCGATCAATAAATTCAAACCCAATATAGATGCAAAAGTATGCTTAGCTTCTTCGTTGATATGTGTATATGTATTTATTTTCTTCTAGTCAATGAATTTGGAGGTGGTGTGAGATCAGGGACGTTCATCATTATAGCTAAATTGGTATATGGGAAGTATATTGGGCAAGAAATCCATGTATTAGCAATAACTTACCATCTACTATTGCATTTATAAAATGGGAAGGCTCTATTTTGGATTGCAGGTCCATTTCATGTGTGGTGGGGCTGGATTACAACACATTTATCTTCATAATTAGTGATGAATTTAGTCAGAGTTCCGAATGGTCAATTCACCCCATTTTTACAAAACGTTTCTATTATTAAGCCTCTGAACATGAGACCTAATGAGGTGATGAAGCTCTGGAATATCTCCAGAGAATTAATCTTCATTCCTTTTGGTAACCCAACAGTTGGAATATTAATTAATAATGGTAATGAAATGAATTATGATCAGAGATTTTATATGATGAAATTCAAGGATAGAGTAATATCAACTAGGATTGATGGTGAAAGTATTTGTGAGGCTTATATCCCCTATAGGTTTTCTAGTCAGTTCATATTCCTTTAAAAATAAAATAATTTTATACCCACTCTTGTCATACAAGAGAAAAAACAAATGGTAGCACCATAATTTGGGATTCTAACAGTATTATAGGTATCCAAATTGTTGATTACGCTACCTCCACCCGATGCATCAATTGGATTGGAGGCTGAGTTTGACAAATCTTGGGCCTCCTCATATCCTCAAGGGGCTTTGATGAATGGAATATATCAAGTGCCGTCTACAATGATTGTTGCATGTGGAAGTAGTGGTTATAAGTTCAGGACCAGAGATGATACAAAAGTTTGGCAGGTTACAGAGCGCTCAAAACTTCTTTGTAATAGGTATTCATGGAAGACCTAGTCTAGAGAAGAAAAACATCCAATGCCAAGGCAATTGAGTCGCCACCATCCAACAATGATTCCTATTCCATCTATTTAACATTATGAATAAATGAGGCATGAAGAAGTTATCCAATCAAAATCTGTCGAATATTCTCTATAGTCAACCATACCAAGAATGAATTATGTGAGAGCTTCATCCATTCATCATTGGGAGAGTATAACCTATGATCTTAGGGATGCCTGCGAATTTATTCAACATGGAATTCGAATACCTAATATTGGTGACATCAAAGACCCTTTGGATTGCAATCCGAGCACTAACTTGGCTGATGTACAAATTTATATTGTGAAGATGGAGGTTTTTATATATTAAACTAATGAACGTATCGCAGCCTCTAAATGAGAATCTCATATGCTGGATTTAGTAGTTTTCAAAGGGTTAATTATCGACTCGAAGGAGGAGTGGGATTTTTATGTTAATATTGAGAATATAATTACCTTCTTATTTTCTCTCAAATCTACATTTCCATTTTTCATCATTAATCTTGATGAAAATATGTTTATGCTGCTTGAATGTCATGATGGAAGATTCATACCAATTATCGAATCATCATAGTATAGTCATACAGGCTCTCTTATTGATGCAACAAATGATCCTCCCAGTTCGCCAGAACTTTCTCTATGAGCAATAATCATGGCTGGGGTAATGTTGACAGATAATTATCAACCATTACCACATTTTTACCCTACTAAAAATAGTGTTTAAATCATTACCAAATCATTTGAACCAAAATAGAAGAGAGAAAGGATATTGATTTGAAACATTCCCTGATGGAGTATTTATTTATAAGATCTGTAGGGCATAAAATTTTCTTAATATATTTTGTTAACCACATTTTATCCTTTTGTAGGATCTATATATCTTTCCTCTATCAAGGGATTAAGATATGATTCTTCAAGACTAGAAAAGGAACCCCCACAGGAATCCCAGGTTCATGTTGATGAATATATAATTTTTATAGATAAATCGTCAAAATATTCTGTTATACATGTTCCTAGCTCTACTGAGAGAGAGGAATGCCACAGTATGATTAAATACATTCCTCAGTTGCTTTTGTCAATGGATTATAAAATAATCAACACTAATATTCCTATTGCTTCAGAAGAAAGGAATGATGATCCATGGAAATATAAGACCAATTCTGATATTGACCCAAACGTGGAAAGACCTGATGCTGGAATACCAGTTGAAGATCCCATGGAACAAAATGTCAACAGATCCAATTTAGGAATCAACCAATGTTTGTTAGATACCTTAAATGGTGAAGATGCTGTAATATTTTAGGCCATATACACTGAAATGATGGGAAACTTTAATCCAAAAATTGATATTCCTAGTGAAATCAAGGAGTTTGGGGATTTTAATGAATAATTGCAAGGAAAGAAGTCCCGATTCTTGTATTTTTTATACATAATGGCTCTTCAACTTGATTATTTAGATCAAATTTCAGCTTATGCAGCTTTATCTGCAGAAAATGTTTCAAAGTCTCTTAAAAACCTGGTGTTCTAATTAATCCATCCACTAGGGTTGAAAAATATTTACAGAGGATCATTTTTCAAGATATGTTACAGAGCCTTCAAATGTCATAACTGAGAAAATTCAAGGAAATTCCCCTTCTCAAGAAACATCTACTCAAAACATTGAGGCTAAGAATAAAGGTAATGAACCCAATCTAGTAGCTGTCTTATTATTAGCTAAATAGAATCTTCTTTTTGAATCATATTTGTTTCGTCCATTTGAAAATAATAGTGACCTTGATTTTATCATTTATGTGTATAATTTTCTAGATCAAAAGGTTAATCTTATACTGTCCCAAGAGAAGTAGAACAAGGCAGCTCTTTAAGTGACCTGTTTCCAGAATACATTTTACCTCATGGTAGTGAATCAGATTCAGACATAGATAAGAAATATTCTCTTGGTATGGAACGTAAGAAGACATGGTGGCATATCTAGAGCATAATTGCAGAAAATCCTTTGGATAATTTTTTTCCCAATTTTCTTAACTCCAAGCATTATTCTTCATATTGGGATTTTGTGGATTTAATTATCAGCCAGTCTATGATGCCATGAAAGAGACGATTTACCGATGGGAATAGGATAATAAGCTTCGACAAGATTTTAAAGAGGATAAACGACACACTAATCTTGAGGGCTTTCAAGCTGCAGTAATTGAGGCAGAGGAAAACCCTAACAAGAAATTAGTCGATATTATCCAACAAATCAACGAAACCATGAAAGATTTGATATATCTTCAACAAAAACAATATGATGTTAATAAAAATCTTGATCAGGTGATTCATACATTTTTAGAAACCCAATTAGAGAGGATAACATCCATTTCAACTGCTAAAGAAGCACTTCGTCTGGTAGAGGTGGTTGGAGTTGCTCAACTATCTCAATTTCAATAGGTAGCTGATAGAGTTTATGAAGCGATTCAACAAATGAAAAGTCATGTTGAAAGTTTATTATCAAACGTGATAGAGAGGATCCATTTTGGGGATGACCCTCTATTTTCAAATGAATGAATGAAATATTGTTTGAAATCATATAAATATTCATTCATTTTTTTAATGATTGCAATATGAAAATTAAATGATGATAAGGATTACATTATGTCAAACAACCATTATTATAATAATAATAATTTAGTGATAAAAATTTTCTTATTAAGCTGAGGGACTTAATGAGCATAATTTGACTATTGCTAGGGTTATATGGATAATCCCACAAATTTTGTATGTTTTGACATTCTTTTTTTTTTGATCAATATTACCTAAATCATACAAAAATATATGTTTAGTGAGATGGGACTCAACTTTTATTTAGAGTTCCCTTTGCAGGTTCTCAATCTAATGAGTACTGAGTCTTCAGTTATTGACAGTTTAGAGGCATGCATGTTGGACTATAAAGAGAAAATATTTACAGTCGAATAGCTTTGACTATAAATTTTGAATTAGATTCAAAGCAAGAATCAGTGGCTAAGAATTTCATTAATATTCATTAAACATTTCCAAGTGTAATCTTGAGTCATGATTTTTATGGTCACCAAATCTAAAACCTGAATCGACATAAGTGGTGTATTTTCTAGGAACGATGTTACCATTATTTGACAACCCCATTATGGGGTTTGTGTTATGCAGGACCAACTGGGGGATATACTGCATATCCATATAGTATTATATTTTGACTAACATGCATGTTATGTAGGAAACTTATGCAAGGCTGTATAAGGTAACGTGCTACATAGTCAAGAAAAATAGATCTCTTGGAATTTAACATTTTCTGCGGATAGATTGTGTGAAATAAGATTTGGCTCACATAAGAACACAGTAGGTCGTTTTTCTAAGGAAATGTATTTTGATAATGATAAATGGGCTATTTTAGACCAACATATGTCATTAATAGGAATAACATTTTTATACAAATTTTGTGTGTGAGTAATGGTTAAAATCTATCAAAAAATGAGAGATTTTTGATATTATATAGTGTAGTTTTAAGTCATGCAGTAAAGATATTGGTACTATATAGTTTTAAGTCATGAAGTGAGGAAATTGGTACTGTTTAGTTTTAATTCATTCCCGGAGGACATTGGTGTTGTGTAGTTTTAAGTCATGCAATGGGGACATTTGTAGTGTGTAGTTTTATGTCATGCAGTGAGGACATTGGTACAATCCAGTTTTAATTCATGAAGTTAGGACATTGGTACTATGTAGTATTAAGTCATGTGGTGAGGAAATTTGTATGAAAACATTCTCCCAATTTCGTGATAATTTGTTTTGAAACATACTATCATATTCATGTATGGAAAGGAAAACAGTAAACTATTATTTCAGAATTCTGGGAACTGAGGAATGATATGGGAATAGGGATAAAATAATTTGAGGAAGTCTTTTATAAGAATGAAGTTACCATTAATTGAAAACCCCATTATGGGGGTTTTATTATGTAGGGAAAACTAGGGCATATGCTGCATAGCCAAATAGTGACATCATTTGACTGATAGGGGCTTCCGAAAGAAGAGGCAACCTTCTTAAAGGTAAATTTTTGTCTTGTTTCATTATTCACCTTATTAAATTATTTTTATACACTGATAATATAAAATAATAAATTTAATAAATATATTGAGACATTTTTTTTATTTTATGTATTAAATACACACAATTCAATCAAATGGGTTGTAAAATCATTATTCGTGTGTACAGAGGATAACCACCTCACGAAAAAATGTTGTTGATATTTCCATTACACGTATCATGGTTGGGAATAATGATGGAAGTAATGTGTATATATATTTTTTTATTATATATATAACACAATAAAACCTCAGTAGTCATTATATAATATACACACTTTTATACATTTCATACCCTAGGGGATATGATAACGTCACTTGTTTGTCAGTGGACTACCGCTAGCGAATCGATGTGAAGCATTATTTCTAAATTATCTATGGAAGGTAATATAGGTAAATATAATGAACATATATGTTTTTATAAAATAATTATGATATTAATTACATAATTAACTTTCTTGAACTAAATTATATCACTTTCTTCTTACTTTTTCACACACTAAAAAGTTATAATGTCATTCAAGGACATGTAGACTACCACCACTTTGAAGCAATGGGATCATTCTTCTTTGAACAGAAAATCACAAGAACGATATATATAATTATATTTAATATTATTATAAATTATTTAAAATTTAATTATAATTATGTAAATATTAATTATACACACTTTCTTCCATCACGATCATTGGAAATTGTGAATTTTATTCATATGAACATACAACATACCATCTCAATGATTGTATCGTCTGTTCATTTTTCATTCCCATATTACATAATTTGTTTTAAAAGAATAATTTATGTATAAATGTTATGATTATTTCATTATTATTATTTATAATATTTTTAAATAATAATACTATTTGATGATATTTGACCTACCAAAGTTGTATTGACACAAAATCCGAATACGGTCAAAACACTAGACTTATGATTAATTGAATAATATATTTTATATAACAAGATAATAAGTGAAATTAATTTAATAATAAAACTAAAAAATTATCTCACGATATTAAATAATTAAAATAGGTTTATTATTCAATACGATCAAAACACACAAGACATGTATGTCTCAAAGTAAGTGATTTTATCTAAATCTCCATTCATTAAGGCATATAATGATATTAATAAACTATATTATATTATAAAGTGTATATTTAGACCCATTTTTATCTTATATCATGAATTTATTTAAGCTAAATGTGTTTAATGTTTTTTAACTTTAATCTTTCATGGGTATTATGAATCAAGTGTTTCTAACGTGATAATGGACATTTTCTTTTATAAAACCATTTTATATGTTTTTATTCCAAAAAATATTTCTCTTCCATGCCTATGAATCTGAAATAAATTTATTAATGTTAATATTTTGGATAACATATTTATAAAATAATTTTAATAAATAATTTTAAATAGTTTTCAAATGGAATCTTTTTAGGGGTTTTATATGGGCCTTTTTGACTAGAGAAGAAAGGGATGTTCTATTATTAACATACAACAGAAGAGTGAATTTTCCACCACTTTGAACATAATTTTATTTTAGTACTCCTTTTAAATATATCATATTTCCCTCTTTGAAAACCCCGTTTTCATTTTATTTGGGTATTTTTCTATTGAAAATTGTTTTTAAAATGTAAATTATATTATTATATAGAAAATGAATTTATAAAAAAATGGTATATCAATATCAAAAAGTGAATTACTTAAGAGTTTAAAATAGTTTTTAAATGACTTAATTTGATAAATTTCAAGCATAAATAATGTTTGATTCATTATATGTTAGTTTGGAATCGTACATGAGAATAATGTTGGTTAAGCCCGTTATAGAATAACATGGGACATGCCTGATAGCACAGAGTAAGACCATTATAGATTAACATTTTGTTTCCCAAATAGTGTCATGTAATCCCATTAAAACCTAACATGGGGTTCCTAAATTGTGATGGTTATGTCTTCAATATTCTAAATGATGGGTTTTTAAAGATAAATCTACAATGAAAAGGTTAATGATAATTTCAGATGTTGGCCATATGATTATTCTTATTAAAATGGTTTTGAACAGTGTTTACTAATACAATTCTCTATTTAATGAAAAATAGGATTAAATTTCATGATCTATTTTTAAAAGATATTATTTGAGGAAAATTTCTGTTTGTTTTATTTAATATACTAAATTCACATTGTAGATAAAGATAAATGATATATGATTTTCATTTGTTTACAAGATAATGGTATTCCTTATTTTTGGGACCCATAATGATATTTGGTGCTCATAAAATGATAATTATTGATTTTATCAACAATTAAGGGTGGTTAAGGGAATGTATGAAATGAAGTTCGATGTCTTGGAAATTTTCCATGAAAATAAATTATGATTTTTTTAAGAGTATTTCTTTATGAAAAAATTGGATAAAAATAAAAAGTGTCCACTTCATATTTTATGGTTTTTTATGTATGAGAAATGCCCTAATTATATAAAACTCTCATCCTAAAAACAAGTTCAATATAAAAATAATGAAAATTTCTTCACTAAAAATCTCTATTATGTAATTCTAGGGTCGGGGCCCTATTAAAACTCAGTGAAAATAATTTTCAGTTGAGGTAGTGGTCCAGAACATGCACTCTATAAGTAGTTTATAGTTGGTCCTCATCAGGACGCTATAATATAGAATATATGGTATACGTGAAGATCATGGAAGATTTTGTGAAATGGATATTCTTTATGGAATATAAAAAAGGGATAGATTTAATATTAATTGATATGGAATTAAGAGTAACTAAAACATTTACTAGAAGTTTTCAGTCTGGAAGATAGTACCTACCAGTGATTTATGACAAACCTTGAAAAATGTGGACCCCCTAAAATATAGGAGGATGGTGGAATACATTTAATGGGTGGACACCACTATAATTTAATGGTGGGACAATTCACACTTTTATCTTTTTATCAGATAATTAGTAATATAATTGGATAAAATTTTAATGTGGAATATAATATAATTTACTTTTGATAAATTAAAGGGTGCATAAGTGATCAACATTGGATAATGGAATTATTTTCTGAAACATTTAAATCCTTTTGTCCATTTCTTGTAGGTTTTTTTGGTGAGTTTTTATTTTTAGAGTGATAAGTCTTGACATGGTTTGGTGATTTAGGGTGCATTGAATTCCTATGTTGTGATACATTGGTTCCACGGGGTTATTATTTTTTATAGAGTATCCTGATATTATTTCCATAAATCAGTGTTCCAGTGATTTAACATCTGGTAATCAGTATCCCAGAAATCAATACTATTGGTACTATATCTTATCGTTTAATTTTTTTTATAAACACAATCAATTGAATAAATAAGATATTTTATTATATTTATGTTATTCAATTCAGTTGGATCCATTATTTTAGAAGGTATATAATCTATATAAGAAAATGAGTGAATAAATAAGTTCAAGGTGACGACTTTGACGTATGGGGAATATAAATGGAGGAATATAAAATTCAGAATGTTTGGGATGATACATTGAAGGGTTTATATATTAGGAAATAGAAAATCTGAACTGTTAAAAGCAGGATATAAAGTTACATATATTGATATACATATAATAAACACATCATATTGATTTTTCATTATTGGGATAATGATTAAATCATAGATGGTGAATGATCTGGTGGAAATGTAGGGGAAAAAATATTTATCAATAAGGTGTTCAAGATATAAACGTTTTTTAACATTTTAATATTGGAAAGAAGAATGGTATACGATCATGTGAATGATGAAAATATGATTTACATTTTCCTCGAATTTTTTTAAGTGACAACCATAGAAGATTTTTGAGAATTTATGTTGTCATCATCAATACCGGTTTCATGGGACATAATGGTTATGACTATAACTAAATGTTACTAGAATACTGAAATAAGGCTTTTGGATTTCAGAAATAATAATTTAAAACAAGACACAATAAGGAAGTATTTCAAGGATCTTATTGGAAATATACTCAATGTATAAAAAGTTGACATTAACATCATTAAAAAATAAAAAGATGATCAGGACATAGTTCTAAGGAGATAAGCTGAGGTAAATCGACGGGGCATTGGCATATATATTGGATTTATGGGTAGTGAGGGAACCCAAAGAATGGTTACAAGATTCATAAATTGAATTAAATATTATAATATTCTATATGTTATTTTTTGATGATTTTTATAATTTAAGTTAGTAGTATTATATTTAAAGGTGTCGATATTCTATTTGAATCAAGGATCATTAAATATAGGGGTTCATTTTACTATATGATATATAATGTTTTCATATAAAGTTATATATCAAGAAAATATTTAATGATAAAGCACTAGAGATTATATATAATGGGTTTGTCAATGTCCATGAATCAATATTTAGATATATAAACATAATGGTAGTTAAAGAAATTTCAATTTTATAGAAAATGTAATTTCTATTAGTCAACATAATTAAGAAATACTCAAAATATTTTTTGTAAATTGATGAGGAAATATTACTTTGGGTTCCATGGTTGGGTCCAAAAGTGAAAACAATGGGTCATTTTATAGGATGATAAAAATGGATGGAGCATCAATTTCTGGAATTAAAAATTTAAAGGCATGGTGTTTTGGATTTTTCACCTTGGGCACCATACAAAGAAGAATTTTTTTGTATAAGTTAATGTAATATGAAATCTTGATCACATGGAGTTAAAATTATATATATATATATATATTTATACTAAAAAATATGATAAAACTTTCAAACAATTTAAAAATAAGACACCAATTCCTTAGTATTTAAAACAAGTATACAAGATTGTTTTAGGGCCTACACTAGTACATTATCATTGTGGTTCAATGTGAATGGTGATATTAATTGCCGAATTGATAATGAAATATTATGATTACTGCATTGAGGAATAATCTGTGGTATTTAGTGTGTTTTTTATATGGAAGAAAATTATGGAAAAAATATTGGAAATAATATAAAACGATCATGGTCTAATGATGGTGAAGAGTATTGTATAAAGTGTTTCTAAAATATATACTAGAGAAATTGAATCAGTCTTAAAAGTATATACATAGACCAAAAGATCCAAATTGTGTTATAGACGATACCAATCATTCATTAACTAAAATGGGGTAAAGCATTATTCTATATTTTTGAATATATGAGGATATTTTTTTGATGTAGTAAATTGCATAGTATAAGATGTTAATAACTCTACTTCCATGCTAAGTGTGCATGGTATTTTTTGAGTGGATATAGAACAGTAAAAAAATTTAATTTACACACATCAATGTTTGACGAAGTTCAACAATGTCCATGTGAATACCCAGGAGTAGAAAAACTCAATTCTATGTTTAAGGAATGTTACCCTATATGATATGTTTTTGAAAAAATCAATTTTTCAAAATAATAATAATTGGATGGTAATTAAAATTTTAAATGTTCAATTCAATGATATGGTCATATTAAAATATTTTTTTAAATGTTACTTGAGAGAAAAATACAAATGACTAAATAAATTTTTATCGTAATAGATTTTATAGAAGGAAATAAGGTTCTGGAGGGTTCATGAGGTATAAAATGTTCAAAGGATTCATGTAGGATAGGGAATGAAGTAATAGAGGACTCCAAAAATTTGAAATTAGGGGCTGGTTTTTCATATGCTGTTTTTTTATAAGTTGTAGTTTTCAAAAGAGATGATTCATCGGTTGAATTTTAATGATCAACTAGAGTAATAATATGTGCATTTATTTTTGAAACTAAACTTTTTTACTTTCCAATAATGGGTGTAAAAGGGAATAATATCCCTTTTGAAGTGTCTAGTCTAAGTGATTACAAAAATTGGGAGTTATCTATAATAGATGAGATGGATTCATTGTGTAAAAATACAAACCATAATCTAAAGAAATGACCAATATGGAATAATGATATGTAGAATAAATGGGTCTATAATTTTTAATAAGTAGTTTATGTTAGTAATGGTTTAAGGGAATGAATATTAATAAAGGTTTTTCATATATTTAGGGATTCAATTTTTCTGGAATTTTTTTAATATTTAGCTAAACACACTTTGACATAGATGATTCTAAATTTGGTTTCATTTCTTATGTTTTCTACATGAAGATATAGATGTTAGGAATCCATCATTTATGGATAGAGGAATAATGTTTTATAAAGTAACCATATGGTATTAAGGGTAAATGGAATTAAGAATTTGTGTGTAAGCTGAAAAAAGTCTTTTTGGTTCAAAACAAGAACTACAGAAATTGGACAATATGTTTTACAACATCATGTCTGTGATCGAATTTATCCAGAGTAACTCAGATAGATGATTATTCAAAAATATTTTTAAGGATGATAGAATTATTAGCATACTACAAAACATGGATGAAATCTGCCTTGTACATTTAGATATTAAATGGATTTAGATGGTGAATAATTAATTTTCAAAAATATTTGAGATTTAATAACTTAGTAATTTCAAATAATCCAATAAATATTTATTGAGAGATATAATAATTCATATTGATTGGTTTTTTTAGAGGAATTACACTTATAAGTTTATAAAGAGAAGTGTAATCTCTATGTGTAAGCTATTTTGAATCTCATTTGATGAACACTAAAAATTATCCAGAGGGAAACGAACCAAAGTAGATGATTTGGTAATTTATGTGGTGATGATTTTATTTTTATAAAGTTTTAGAAACCATGATAAATTATAATTTATGTACAATTTTATATAATTGAATTTTTAGTGGGAGTTGTTAGTTGGTTTATAGAGAATCCATAGAAATAACATCGGGAATTCATTATGTAGATTCTCTTGTATATAAAATGATCAAAATATATTTTGTTATTTTTTGATATTATGATCCCTTATATGGTTATATGGATGTGTAATTTTGAGGGGATATAGAAAACTGTGAAATATCCCTCGGTCATGTGTTTTAATTTTAATTAATAAGCACAAAATATATTGTGCAGTTACAACTACATGTAGAATAATAAACCAAAAAAGATTCATATGAATCCATTAAAAAATAGGAGAAGAACAGACATAGATCAATCCTTTGGGTGGATATTATATGAATCAAGGAAGTATATTTAAATATTGTGATGGTTAGAGTAAAAATCATTAGGATTGAAATTTTGTGTATTATACAAAAACAAAAACATTGACCAACAATATATTTTTATTTCGATGTTGTCAGTGGAAAAAGTGTTAGAGATGTAAAGAATTTTTAGAGGGATGAATCCGGGTAACATGTTCAGTAAGGTTTTATTCCATGTTTTTTATTGCATGATTCTGAATCAGTAGCACTAGGGTAACCACAAGGGGTTGGGAATTTTATTTTCTATAGATGTTGGAAGGATATTTTTGTTACATATGTATGGGATGTTGTTTAGGTATCCTTCTAGGAAGTGGTGAATCGGTATAATTTTTTAAATTGTTATATCTATTTTATGTTTTAATTCTGATTAATGGAAGGAGAAATTATAAAAAAATTATTCATCATGATATCTATAATTACTGTATCAGAAATCTTAATGAGGAATTGATTTTGATGTTATGTTCTAGAACATGTGCATTTATGGTCACGATTCAGATGTTGGAGTGGGAATTGTTTGAAATATTTAATGTTCATAAATGATGATATGTAATTTTTATTGATTTCTTTTAAAAAAGTAAATGGTCGGTATAAAATATACATTAAATTGAAATATAAGTGTAACTTTATTATCGACTAGAATTTGATAGCCTATCCAAAGGCTCCTAACGAAGATCAAATATTTAAAAGGAAAAGGGTAGGTCTCAGTAATATATAAGCATTGTGAAACATTTTGACTGGATGTACCACATTATATTGGTGGTGTGGGACCATTCACTAACATGTATTATTTTTATATGATTAGTTATCTAATTAATAAAAATGTAATTTGAGATTTAGAACTTGTAAAATCCTATATATGAAGGGGTGTAACAAAGTTATCTCATTAATGTAGGAGTTATTGTCTAAACCATGAATATCCTTGAATTCATTTATTGTTTTCATTCATTTTTATTGAATATTTTTATTTAGTTTGTGTTTTATGTTTGTGAGGAGTTTTGATTTGGTGAGATGATTTAGGATGTACTAACATTCGCTATTTTGGAATATTGATGCCATGTGGCTCTTCGATTCTAGGGAGCTTACAGTTCTTTCACCCACATATTGAAGTTACTATAGTTTTAATTTTGTTTATTGGAATTTGATGAACCCCAAAAGACTAATATCTAATCAATGTGTGTCAAAATCAGTTACAAAATGATAGTCTCAAACTCAAAATAATCTTATATAACCCATGGATTATTCTCACACTTTAAACTATAGAGGATTTTATTATTTGGATGTATATATTTTATCTAGTCTATAAGCAGTTCTATACGTCTCAGTATGAACTACTATTATCTGTATAGGAATGATTTTACTAATGAAAAATGGAAAGGTAACTACCCTTTAAATATTTATTAATGATACCACTCAAAATAACCCTTGAATTGATGCCTCTTCACTAAAATAATAACTAGTTATTGGACTAAAAATTAGTATGATATCATCAAGACCAAACCTATGAATAAAAAAAGGTTGTCTAAGGTTGGAATCTTATATTACAAAATATGAACCAATGGTTACTAGTGAATATTTATGAGGGGAGAAAAAGGATGGACATGAATACTAGTGAACTATTAGAACATTATTCCAGTACTAACTTACTTGCACCTCAAAATTGATTACCTAGAGTTCTGAGTTTACTAAACTGTTATCAAAATTTTAAAAAATGGATATAGTAGTTGATTTAAATATGTTATGTTCTATATTAGGATAACCAAATTGAAGACACAATGTTCTATATAGAACTAAATTCTAAAATGAACCCTCTTAAGATATCCAAATTTATGATCTATACTTAGAAATTAAATCTATAAGATTTCATTATGACATAAAATTACACATATGGACCCCCAGGGTCAACAGTAATCTGAGTGTACCAACCCATACTCGAGTCTAACTTGAAAGGTGTGGAGAACAACAATATGAATTATTAAACACACATGTTATTCCAAATACTATAATGACTATCAATAAAAATTAATATTTTAATTTCCATGAACTTAGTATCCTCGATCCATTGGTTACTTTATTACATTGGTACTAGTTTTATGTGATCACATCCGTATAGAAAAAATTATTTAAGTATTCTTGTAAAACAACATAAATACGTGAATTTTACACTAAATTTGAAAACAAAAAATAAAACATATTATTTATTTGAGAAAAAAATTATCCCCTTTATAGTATCCCTATATCTCAGTCAATAATAAACATCCTAGAATGCTAGGGAAATGATATATAAGAAATGGGTGAGCTCATATGCCTAGTAGTGGTATGTGAATAAAGGAATGTAATATGGTATTATTAATATGTACAGAAAAAATAATCATCAAATTAATCCATATAGATAATCTAGTGATATAGAAACATTTAACCTTATATAATAACTATTTAAATAATCCTTAAGATATAAATAACAGATATCATAATGATGTAATACATAATGATGGACATCTGAATATTACCATTGAGGTATCATGGAAATAAATTTAATATAAATGGGAATGGCCTCAACCAAACACCCAATCTAGTTTGTATCATTATATGTACTAATTCATCAAGATGCAATTTAAATTTGATCCCTAACCATTACGTAAAAAGTCCAATGCATTCATTATATGAATAAAAACACCATTATATCAACATTACTTAATATTAAATAATGATTTATATTAGATGAACTAAAATATATAATGTCAATACATTAAATTACCAAGATAATCATATAATATATAATAAAATATGATTTAAAATATCATAAGTGTAAACTGTAGTAGATCATAAGATTCAACAAATAATGTTGACGTATATGAAAATACATTTAAAAGCACACTGAAAAAATTAATGGGAAAATTTCACCTATTAACAATGAAATAACATAATTAAAATTTAAATATATCCAAAATATTAAGGAAAAAATTTTCTTTTAAAATATCATTATAAACATGTAATTAAATCATAATATCAGCAGGAAAATATAATAATGTTTAATTACATTCATTCCATATATGTTAAAAAAATCAATCACACTTTTGTAAAAATGACAAAAAATTAATCATTAAAACATGATAAATTGAATTATTTTAAAAAAATTTATAAATAATAAAATATTTTTTAAAACTAATTTAATAAATCTTTATAGAATACTAAAATAATAATTTATAATTTTAGGGAAAATATAGACAAGGAAGATAATTATTTCAGATCAAGTTGAAAAAAGAACGATGGTTTTCCTTAAAAATATTATATGAGTATCTTAATTAATTTTAAAAATGGTAAGCGATATTGAAAAAAGTAATTTATTAAATTAACTAGTGGATAATAATATTAATTTTGTTTTAGTTATAAATACTAAATATTTCTCTCACTGTAGAGTTAAACATAAACAACCCCGAATAGTGTTGAGATTGTGAAATAAACTATTACCATATGTTCGACATGCTTCAAATGTGCTTGAAAATCCATTATAATCAATATATATTTATTATAAATATATTCCAGAACAAGAACCAGAACCATATATCTTTTTATATATCATTTACTTATAATATTTCACCACCCCTTTATTAAAATTCTTTGATAAAATCACTATTCCGGGTGTAACTACTTTGTTTTTCATGTTCATTAAGCTTTGGTAGCTTCAGTCCTGGTAATATAACTACGGTTACATCAAATCAAGAATATTAATCATTATATATATTTAAAATATATTAATTATATATTAATTTATAGTTATCAATGATTGTTAGGGATAGAAAAATGAATAATTCTTCTCATGGAGATTATAGGTTTTACGTACGCATAAACACATTTTTTACTATTTGAATGATGGAATGAAAGAAAGATAAATAATAATTCACTGTTAATGAATCATGAATATATATAAAAATTTTAATTTTGTCAATACACACATCTTTATTATCATCCATGTAAAAAATCAAGAACATATCACATCATTTAATGCAGGTGGTAGTCCACCATACACACGAGCAATGTTACTATTCTCTTAAACAATTAACATTAAGTTGGTATATGTGATATTATAATTTAAAAAGTATAACTATTTAAAAAATATCATATAAATAAATTATACTCTTAATTATAACCATCGAAAAAATATAGTATTGAATAATTAATTGTTCTCTATTTGGAAACGATAAGTTGTACGCACACACGAGTGATAAATTCATTTTCCAATTGATGAGAAAGAGGTTGGATAAAAAATTCACGATCACAACAGAATTTATTTATATTTATGATTATAAAATTACTAATTTATTATAAATACCATATATTCTTAGGAGGTAAAAGACGAAGTAAAAATTATATGATCAGTTAATGTGATTAACTTCTTCTTTTAAAAAATCCTTTAGTTATCCTCTTAAACACAATATTGTTGGTCTTATTGGGAGACCAGTACCTCTATAACATGGATGAGTATTTGAATAAGATAATTTTCTAATGTTTAGTTTTAACAAAAGCCTCATTTTTCTTTAAATAAGGGGAAATATGGGCTCCATTTTATAATGGAGGGAGATTAAACACTGGAAACATCATAAAAATAATAATATAATAAAGTAATTTTCACGAAAATGTATACAAATTGGACGTGAATTCGAAAGAAGAGTCGACTTGTGAAATAATATTGGAAAAAAATATTTTGATATATTTTAGTGTCATTTAATGAGTTTCATATAATTTTATGAAGTGAAGGATAACCCATACATAAGATGACCTACAATTAAAAATCAACAAGAAAATAAATAGATAAAATATTGTTCGTTGAAAAAAAACAGAAGTCTTATTCTTCATTGAGCATATAAATCTTGATCCATATGAATAAAGGGAAAATATACAAGAAGTATTATTATTCATCATCAAAGAATAATTCTTGATAATGACCATAAATTAGTGAACAAAATAAACCTACCTCATAGGGGGGAATGATGACCAATAGATTCATAATCATATTTATAGGATACCTAAATTCTTATGGAGAGCCAGTGACCTAATCTCAATTAATAAACAGTAGTATGAGAGGAGGATATAATTTATAGGCTAACAAACAATAAATTGTTCTCAAATATAGGGATCACATCCCTTAATATATCTGCCCATCACACAGTTCATTAAATGAAATTTGTCAACCATATTTGTGTATACATATAGAATTAGTCACATTGAAATTAATTCATTGAGTCATATTCAATTAATATTCATGCCAATGAATCCGCTCATACATATTTATAATAATACCATTTGGGAGAAATATATATATATATATATTATAAATCTATTTCTTATCACGTGTATTTAATACATGGAAGAGAATACCTTCCTCAAATGAATATTTTTAAATAGAAATATATATATATATAATATCATATATATAGATAATATTAAAAAATGAACCACATTAACAAAAATCACAAAAATCAATTAATTAATAATTTCAAGACACGTTTTCAATCTATAAAATCTATATGGGATACTATTATTCATAAAAATCTCTTCATATTAAAATATGCTACACAAAATTTTATCCCCATCCAATGGCCTAACTTTGAGAACATATGGGCCTCAGTAGCACTGAAAACGACTATGAAATCACTATTTCATAGATGAATGAAAATAGAGGCCTTTAATAAAACATATGTAATATTCATGATACTAAGGAATATTTTATGATCTCTATAAAAATACTCATATCTCTATGTGATTATTTCCACCATGTGATGTATCTTATACACCATATCAATTTTATATAATATATATGTCCATAACATGGACTGATAAATAGACATAGAACATTTAAATATATTATATAGATCTCAAATTTTTTTTGTAATGCTAAAATGACTAACAATGTGGATAAATATGTTACACTTCAATCCTGTATCTGATATTCACATCACATGTCACATAAAAAATGATCTGAACACATGATATGTGAAAATACATGGCATGAACATTCATTCCTTCAGTCTAGTTCTATCAAGGGGTATATTATTTTGTTATACATGTGCAAAAATCCTATCATGGTTTCTCTCCAACTTAAGAGATGACTGAAAACATAACCAAAAACCACTGTGTTAGGTATGTATATATGATTCCGTGTGTTATTAGAGTTTGAATGTATGATGTTTATCATGTTAGGTATCCTCAAAACCATAGATAATATGGGCTAATAATATTCATACACCCATATGTATATCGAAGACCTTATTACATTATATGAGGCATGTTTTAGTAGATCAGCCCAATTATTAATTCTATACGTATTACCCTAATAATAGTGTCTACAATATCTCATATACAACCCATTTTAAGTAATATAAGAATCTACTCAAGACAACCTTTACATATAATCGCAACCAGTTATACACCTAGATGATCATCAGTTATGGATATCTCAATGTTTATACTTTGATGGGATATATATCATTCAATCATCCAAATTAAATGAAATATAAGAACAGATGAATGAATTAGAATACAAAATTTCCTTTATTATTATAGCATGATATGTTTATAAATGTTACAACTAATCACTTAATATATTATACATGACACTCAACTAGTATTTATAATAAGGGATTTTTGAATAACACATCAAAATGTAATTTCTATAATCTCTATGTCACCAACATATAAAAGACTCCCACTAACCTCTTAATGAGAAACATTGGGAAAAAATATAATTTAATAATCTCGATACATATTAGTCATATTCCATATGTTCAAATCATTGAACATGTATTCTAAAACCATAACATCATAAAAAATGTTTTAATATAATTTTAGGCTTCCTATATAAAACTATTTCATAAAACACCATCATTATCATGTGAAGCCTTCCAACTGATTTTTTTTCTTTAAATCACATGTAAATAATATAAATCATTACATTATCACTTTAGTAGGATATCCGAAACATTTTTAAGATATTTTTCTATCAGCATATTCATGGTAACTAATATAACTATTTATAGTTTTTTTACCACCATACCTATACTATTTAAGGATAAATTGTTATCACATAGTTAAAATAACTAAAGTTACTGTAAAAATTTTATTTCTTGAAGTACCATGTAATAATTTTGGACTTAAAGACTAATAATATTTGTATTAACTAGCACACTCATCTATTGAATAGTGGCATTCATTTATTTTGGTAACTAAATATAACTTTTTATAATATTATGTATTATTATATCTAAAACACTTTTAAGATATAAACTGAATTTCAATGTATCATTGTAACATATGTATATTTTTAAAATTCTCATAACTGATATATTCAATGACTTATTTAAGGATATCAAGTGTAATTCACTTTAATGTGATTACTAAATATAACTCAATATATTTTTCATTTTCATATATGAATAAACATTTTGGAAATTTTTATAAGAATCAATAGGTTATCATAATCACATTATCAAGTGTGTAAAAGTAATAATAATCTTTTGAAATTAACTAAATTTATCTATTTAAACTTTTCATTGATGTCACATAACCAACCTCGTTTTGATATTTAGAGAAAAAACACTCAAATTCACACTGGAAAAATTATTTATTTTTTAACATTAAAAATTCCATAAGTACACACATTATCCAAGTATAATTATAAAAATTACATTAACTTCATGATATTATTAAATGATTAATTAAAAAGTTACCTTTTATTTCAATAAAAGGAATTTATTTTCTTTTATTAGAAGAATAAAAAAATAGATTGTTTTTTCATATATTATATGGTATTATATATGATTCAAACATTCTTTATCAAAAATAAGACTATTAAAATATCCCAACTTTGGGTAGAACACATTCCTATTTATTTTATAAAATATTTGGAAAAACATTTTTAATATGGATAAAAAATATTCATCAATTTATTCTTATAAAAAATGTTACTGAATCTAATGAATCATAAATTGTTGGTGTATATATAATCATCTCAGTAAAACTTTTTTCGATAAAAAATCCTCTTATCACATAAGACATGTGAGATGAAGACACACCTTCGTTAATTATATTCATTTATTCTTGATAAAATCCTTTACATTTAAATTCCCATGTTAGTAATTGTTTACTTCATAATTTGAATGAAAATGAAAAGCTCAATCATTTCTTCCATTGATTTTTAAATCCAATATATTTACAACACATATAAAACATATACTCGGTATTATATACCATTAAAAATTAAATAATTTATATCTATAACACTAATACATATCATTAAAATTCCATTGGTTTCCCAAATATCATCACGTATATCTTATATAATCCAATCATATACAGTTATTACCGTTTCTTCTTAAAATACCTAATTTTAAATTACATTGATTTTAAAATTTTAGAAGCATTTTTGAACTTTTAAACTAACTAATCATATTCATGTTTGAAATGTACCAACATTTACTATCTATATAGTACCATAATCTATACATCATATTCATAGTTCAACCATTATCAACACTTTGATAATATTGTGTAAAATTTTTCATTGAATGAAATCATATTATATGAACATTTAGAAAATTAAAAATGGATAAATTTTCTAAATAGAATAATAAATTTTAATATCCAAATTAAACCATATTTTAAAAATAAACTAATCATAAACCATATGTAAAAACACTCATATCATTTCATGGAAATAACCTTTTTTCATTCTCTTCTCAAGAGATAAATTAGATAAAATACACATCTTTCAATGAGTTTATACAAGCCTAAAGCATCAACATTAATAATATAGAAACTCCTTTGCTACATTGTTTAAAAAAACATTATGAAATAATTATTGGTAACATTTTTTTCTTATTTATATTAAAAACACTTTCCAAAACATACATCTGATATCATATATATTTGAAAAGAATATAATTGATTTCAATAAGTAATAAAATTTTATTTAAACTTTTAGTCTTACAGTATCACGTATATATTCAATCATATTGAATATTACATTACATACCAAATCATATTGTGTATATGAGACAAAGATCATTGATTTATCCAATCATATAGAGTACATGTGTGGATAATACGATTCAATTAAGCTTCCAATGACTTTGAATACATAAATAAAAATCTAAATTCTTATATACAAACCATGAATTACTTAGTAACCAATATCAATACTTTGTTACAGAGTAAGGAATGGTTATAAAAAATATAATATATTTATTTATCAAGAACTATTTTTAAGAAACCAGTCATAAGAGTTTTATACACTAAGATCCGAATCTCATGTTTTAATATAATGTTTTTTTGAAGATGATGATGTATATATATACAACTTTTTAATCAGTTTATTATCATGTATCATTTGTTTTCATTAAGGTACATTAATGAATGTTATCCGACTAAAAATGATGATATATTCATGAAATCCATTTAGAGATTAGTAATCAATATTTCACAATAATTTAATCAATTTATCTTATAACAATGTTATGATAATTTAGGTAAAAAATAATAATAATAATAACATTTCAGTATATTGAATAGTTCAGTGGAAAACTTTTCATCCCAATCCATCATATGGATTCCATCATCTGAATTTCTATGGTATCATAATTATTATGGATTCTATGATTGCATAACACAATGAAAATTTCAAGTATAATATGACTATAGACAATCAAGGGACACTAATTCTATGATTGAAAAAACACAATAATAATGTTTTGAGTTACTCATAAGTTTCTTACATTACACAATCCAATTTATGAGTACCCACGATAAACTCATCAAGACATGATTCAATAATCAAGGCTGTGAAAAGTATTTCTTTGGAAGGGATCTCAAAGTATTTATTTTAGGGATTTTATATTTTAAAGTATCACTATTATAAAATAAATTATATTCATATTAAATTCTAAACTATTAAATTAGTTGTAATCATTATCATTTCATGTTTTATTTTACTTTCTGTGTATGCATGCTTATAATAATTTTTTTTTGGAAACCATATTCCAAGGACCAAATTAATGTTTTCACACCACATTTATGTATAGATATTTACTCAAACCACAATTCTAGGTTAATCCCCCAAAATATAATTCATGTATATTAATACATATTCAAATTCATGAAATTAATAAATGACATGAAATCTTTATAATAAAATATAGTTATATGAGATTGACTAACTCTACATTTTTTTTGAAATAATTGAATAAAACTACATGAGTTTGTGTGGAGTGATAATTAGCCAACCCCATTAACTTTAATAGACATGGAAAGGATTGCAGAAAGTAAGTGGCCCATTTATAAATACATGTACCCAGGGAGACCTTACATAAAGATAAATTTAAATTCATGAAAAATCAAGGACCTAATATTTCCAAACTACTCCCAAAAACTTTTATCAGGCTCATAACAAAGATTACAAATTGAGGTAATGGTAGAAGAAAAATAAATTTTATGATATAAAACATTGCATGATATGAAATTCTGTATCATTGAAGAAATTTCTCATAAAAATTTTAGAATACAATAAATCATATTATAAATAATTTAAATCAATGAATTAAATAGATGATAACATTTAAATTAATAAAGATACAAATATTTAATCATGAGAGAAAAATTTATGAAAAATTTCCTAAATAATATATAATTATAAACCCACTTATAATTTCATTTTTAACATTAAATTCATTCCTTAATTATGAATATAAACTCTTTATATTCTTTTAAATATAAACTATTTAATATTCATATTAGATTTTATAATTTATAAACAATTTATGATTAATTTATTTTTATAATACAATTTATATAATATAAATATCATATAATTATTTATTATTTAAACCATGGTCAAATAAATAATCAAAACAATTTTTAATGTGGCTTAAGTAAGCTAAATAATATAGCACCTTTAATTTTAATAGTTCCAAATTAATTAATTATGAACTAAAAATATATTTTTAAACAAATTTATCAATTAAATGTTAATATATTTATTTTCCAAAAAATGAGACATTAATAAACTATTCATAAATAATTAGTAGTTATATACAAATTATAAAGTATAGTGAATATAAAATTTTAAATACATTTCAATATGAACCACTTCATATTTTATTTTAAATGGAATTTTTATGATATTTCTTGAATTATAAACATTATATTATTGAATATAAATTATATTAACATTTTTAGATAATCCTAATAATATATATATTTTAATTTGCAAACAATTTCTTAACCACCTTTTAAGATTTATAAATAATTCATTTATTACTATATTATAAAGAGAACGATTTAATTTTTCATATGATGTTAAAAAATATTTGTCAATTAACCACAAATATATTGTAGTTAATTAGTTTATACGAAACATTTTTAATATTAATAGAATATTTGAAAATATATTTTTCATTATATATGAATAATTTATAAATAATATAAGTCAACTAATAATTGAATTATACTGATTAAAATAATAACATTATTTATTTTCCTAAATACAAAAAATAAATATTAACTTTTCGTATTTGAAATGGTTAAAAAAAATTAGTTTTCCATATTAATGACTTTCCAATTTTATAAATCATAAAATAAATATTAATAAAATAAATAATTAAATACTATGTTATATTTAATTATTACATATGGATTTTTATCTTTATTTATTGGATTTTCGAAAACTATTTTTTTATAATTAAAATGAATTTTTTATAAGAACATTGATTCTCTAAAGAAGCCTTCAATCTAATACAACTAATGGGTTTCATATGAACATAATTTATCGAATTTAGTGGATGATAACCAAAACACCTGATGTTCTATATTTAATAATTAATTAATAATTAAATATGTAAAATGTTTTTCTTTGAAAATTACAACAAGAATAATAAACTTCTTCTTTAGTGAAGATGAATTCTTAATAAACATCATGATGGAGTGATGAAATGAACCCTACCTCTAAGAGGGGAACATTGATCATTGGATATGTGATTGTTTCAAGAGAATACTCAAATAATGAAGTGGTTATAGTCCCTTTGTCATAGATAATAAAATTAGTAATGGGGGAAGTGGGAATTGAGAAGCTTTCTCAAATAATTTGTTCACAATAAGAGGGATAACATCCCTTTATATATACATTCGTGACATGTTTCATTAAATGAAATGAATCATCAATATATTTGTATCCAAATATATTTATTCAGATTGATATTATGTAAAGACAAGTAAATTTCAAGGGAATTTTTTTCTTTATTTTCTTTGGAATTTTACAAGAATGCAGTTTCTGACGGCACCTGATTCTGAGGCCCGGTGTGCCCGGAATCATGTTCCGAAGTTTGGCTCAGGTACGTTCAGTGAACGGACGAGCGGGTTTTTCTAACTTTTGAACCGGTGCTCGGAATCAAATTCTGAGGGCACCGATGGAATCGTAGCGCCGATAATTGTTTAGAAACGCCTCTTCCAGAGTTGCGTTTCCTCGGGTGTGGTTTTGAATTTTTGGGCTTAAAGTTAAGAAATAAAATAATTGGTTCGACAAACTTTATTTTTTTTCACTTAAAGCCACTTGAAAGCCACTTAAAGCTACTTAATCTGAGTTGATGCGGATAGGGTGCTATCCAAAAATATCCTACCCTCTTGGTAGGATATTTGTGAGGTGGGGCCCGCACGAGCCCCACCGTTTCTTTTTATCTAAGTAACGCACCCGCGAAAACCCGTCATTATGAAAGTCAACTGACGCATTTTCTTAAATTCTTAACGCACCATTTAATTGGGCGGTTTTATTCATTGAATTAATTTTATGAATTAATGGGTTGTTACTTATCTCTTTTTCGTTTGTTGGCATGTTAATAAAATAAGACCAACGCTCTTTCTCCTTAAGTGTTGTTCGTTGAGAGGATTGGCAGAAATCTGAAGTTCTTCATCGTCCTTCGCGAAGAACGCGAAGAACGCGAAGAACGGGAAGAACGCCGGGTCCTCGGAGATCGACGACGCGACGCCAAGTACCGCGACACCGACGATTCTTCTTCCGTGACAATCCAACCCCGCGACAACCTTCGATCGACAACGACAAGGTAGGGGGTTGCGCTTCTTTTAAATCTCTTTGTGAGTTATAACAACCTTATGGATTTAATTATTATTAATTAAATCTGTTGTTTCTTGGTCCTTGGAGTTCGTCGACGCAACGCCGGATACTGCGACGACGCAATGATCCCCTCATTCTGCGACGTTCAATTCCGCGAAAAACGCGTGTGCGACGACTTGACGAGGTAGGGGTTGTTTCGAAATGTTAATACTCCATGTTGTTTTCCTCCAAGGCATGAACACGGAACAACTAAATTAACATGTTGGTCCGTGGTATATTTTTGCAGGTCAGGGTTTATCAATTGCTGGAAATTATGGTTTTGTTTCAAACCGCTAACGCGGTGGGTGCAGACTAGCGAACAAGTCTGAACCCACCGCCCCTTTTTGTTCTTGGTGTGCGAAACAGCGAACGTCAACCAAGAAAGACCACACGAGAGTTTGGAAAATCGCGGTGAAGGAGTGCGGCGCCGTCGCGCCATGCCGGAAAAACCACAAAGAAAGCGCATTCATTTTTGACGTGTGGATTGACGGACAATGACAAACGGGGCCTCAAGGGCGATTTGAGGGCCTTGAAGTGATGTTCGGGACCCGGGATGAACCTCAGCGCAGACGGAAATGAAAACAGACCGTTAGAGCAACTCTGGTGGCCCACGAAAGCATCCGTCGGTGCGCCCCGCCGGCGCGGCGGCGCCGGCGGCCGGCCGCCAGGCGGCGAGGTGGTTCCACGGCCGCGCGGAACTACGGTTCAGGGAAGTGGCAGCCCGACCACATCCGGGTGATCTAGGGCGGCCCCCCACGGGGGCCGCAGTGTTGTCACGCGGGGTCATGCGCACCCCCCTCGTTGCTCGGCCGCTCGGCCGAGCCGAGCTGGACCGGCCGGCCGATCCGGGCCGCGCCCTGGCTTGGCCGAACCGGGTCCTGCCGTGTCAGACCCGGTTCGGGTCGACCGGGTTCGGCCGACCCAGGGGGGGTCGGGCCAGGTCGGTCCGGGCCCAGACCCCCCGTTTTCGGACCTTTTTGGTATTTTTCCAGTAACATGAGCTACGAACCTCCGATTGACGCTCCGTCAGCGGCAACACGATCCTTGGATAGAGACGGTCGTTTCAGTATATTGCACTCAAGGTTTCGGAAAACATTGTGTTCGGCCGGGTTGGTTCGTTCACGAAACCAACCGGGCCCTCGGAGCGGAAACACTCATATCTTGAGTTCCGGACGTCCGATTGAAGTGCCGTCAACTTTAGTGGATTTCTCTTAGTGAGACGGATCTTTTGGCTCACTCCGCCCGAGGTTTGGATGCAGGTGGAGTACGGTCGGGTTGGTTTTTCCTTAAAACCCAACCGGGCCCCTGAAACAAAAAAGCCAATAACTCTTAGACCAGGCGTCCGATTGACACGCCGTCTGCGACGTTGAGTTCCTGTTGACGATACGGAACATTTGGATACATGAAACCTGGACATTGTGTCAGTTGATGTATCAGCCTCTCGGCTCGTGGAGTGGACCCTCCCGAACGAGATTGCTGTGTGCGGGAATCCTAGTGCTGGCTGCGACTTCGATGACGACGACTGTGCAGAGATCCTCAGTGGGCTGCGACGATGAAGAGTGATGGTCTTGTATCCTATGTGGGTCTCAGCCGTGCTGGTCTTGTATCCTTTGTGGGTCCCAGCGTAGATGATTCAATACTGGTCTTGTATCCTATGTGGGTCCCAGTATAGATGAATTAATGAAGACAACTGGTCTTGTATCCTATATGGGTCCCAGCTTAGATGATTCAGTGCTGGTCTTGTATCCTATGTGGGTCCCAGCATAGATGAATCAATGAAGAGTGCTGGTCTTGTATCCTATGTGGGTCCCAGCCATGATGGTCTTGTATCCTATGTGGGTCCCAGCATAGATGAATCGATGAAGAGTGCTGGTCTTGTATCCTATGTGGGTCTCAGCTTAGATGATTCAGTGCTAGTCTTATATCCTATGTGGGTCCCAGCATAGATGAATCAATGAAGAGTGCTAGTCTTGTATCCTATGTGGGTCCCAACCGTGCTGGTCTTGTATCCTATGTGGGTCCCAGCTTAGATGATTCAGTGCTGGTCTTGTATCCTATGTGGGTCCCAGCAGAGATGAATCAATGAAGACAGCTGGTCTTGTATCCTTAGTGGGTCCCAGCTCAGATGATTCAGTATCTATATCTGATCACCCCTTTCACCTTTTCGACGAAGTATACCTATGTGAGCTGAATCCTGTGTTACTCTCCTTTTTGGATTGTGTTGAACTATCCTGGGTGGATTTACTGTTTACTCTCCTTTGTGGATTGTGTTGAACAATCCTGTGTGGATTTACTATTTACTCTCCTTTGTGGATTGTGTTGAACTATCCTGTGTGGATTTACTGTTTACTTTCCTTTGTAGATTGTGTTGATCTATCCTATGTGGATTACTTTTCCTCTCCTTCGTGGATTGTGTTGTGCTATTCTGTGTGAGTATACGTTTTTCTTTCCTGTGTGGACTGGGTTGTGCTTGGGCTCGGATGTTGGAGCCGAACGGTAATTGATGACTTAGGTATATGTATGGGCATATACCTAAGCAGTGTCAGTTGTTACTTCGTGATTGTATCTTTTCATTGTGGTTTATCCTTGGTGGATTTCGGGAGACCTTCAAGGGTCTCGGGGTCCCTACTGAGTATCTTATACTCACCCCTGCACGGGATATGCCCGTACATCGTTGTGTTGGTTGCAGACGACGAGTAACGCTGATCGTGGTGGAGGCTTACGGAGCAGGACGGTACCTGGAGGTGGACCACTGGGCGGGACGTACTCAGAGCGGACGGCTAGACCGAGGAGCTGTGGAGGCTATCTATGCTCGCCCTTCAGGTGGGACTTCCAGAGGACGGCTCAACGCTGCAGCTTTTCTTTTCAGTTGTTGTTTTCCCCTTTCAGTTGTAATTTATAGTTGGGCTTGTATTTCCGGCCCCTTTTACTTTCATCACATCTTATTACAGTTTTTACTTAGTGTTTACTCTTTCCTCTTGCTTACTCTATGGTGCTTGTTTACTTTACAAAGGCAATGCCTTCCCTTTTTTCCGGGATTTACGCCTTGGTGCTAGTCGCCAACCCCTGGCCTATGGAAGGCGGGCTTGGGGTAGTCATGGCACGGGCCCCGAGGACGGGTCGTGACAAATTGGTATCAAAGGAGTTCGGTTCTACCGTAGACTCTGATCTTTCTTCTATGTGAAGCAATAGTGTTCAGCGTATTGGGTGTGGTTATCAGTCCAGGGAGTCCAGTGTTGGTGCGGCGGCCGACGTATCCGTACACCAGGACCCTGACTTCTGATTTCTGACTTAATGCACGAAAACATTTATTTCATGTGTGTTCAAGTTTTCTTTGTGATTACTTGTGTCAGCTCACCAGGTATACAGTTCTGACCGTGGAACACCTGTTTCTTTTCAGGATGACCCCACGATGGCAGCCAGCTAGGGTTCCGAGAGGGGAGCGTGATGAAAGCCCACCGAGCGACGAGGCCACGGTGCAGGGCTCCTTGTCAGCAGAGGCACCGGCGGTACCTTTACCCGCCGAGCCACCGATGCTACCAGCCCCATCCGCTGACGATGCACGTCGCCTTAGTGCACTTCATGAGTTCCAGCGCCAGTGACCACCCAGGTTCCGAGGGGAGACGGACCCTTAGGACGCCGAGGACTGGCTGGAGGCAGTGTTGTGGGTTTTCAGTTTAGTGAGGACACCAGCAGACCTCATGGTGATCCTCGCAGCGAGCCTCCTGCACGCGGCAGCAGGAAGATGGTGGAGCCTGATGCTCCAGGTGCATGATGAGACATCTCTCCTCTGGACGGACTTTGAGAGCATCTTCCGCTCTGAGTTTTTCCAGCCACCCTCCGTGCAGTGTGCATCCAAGAGCTGCTACAGCTGCGGCAGGGAAGCATGACAGTGGCCAACTACTCGACGAGATTTACTGATCTCTCGCGCTACTCCACAAATATGGTACATGACCCGTTCTTCCAGGCCCGGACATTCGAGCAGGGACTGAGGAATGAGATCAGGGCTTCGATGATCTCCCTCAACATTCTGACAGAGGCGGAGGTGTTGGAAAGAGCCCTTTTAGTGTAGAGTTTTCTCGCCGATCAGGCTCCAGTGACAGGGCCCTCTGCATGACGGTCCGTAGCAGGGTCTTCCGCAGCTGGTAGTAGAAAAGTGACGCAGAGGTCCAAACGGGCCAGACCATCAGTTGGACAATCTCAGGATGAAGATTCGGTTGTGCGGGGCACCCGAAGGAGAGCCAGCTACACGAGGGGAAAGCATTTCTACGCATGCAGCGGGCGAGGTCACATGGCTCGAGACTACCCGACTCGTCTTGCAGATGAGCAGCAGGTGGTAGAGGGACCTCCCAGACAGAGGTTCGGCCACGGTAGTCCGCAGGGTGCAGGCGAACGAGCCAGAAGAGCTGGCCGAGTAGCAGATGGCGGGAGACACTTCGAGGTGTTGCCACCACCACCACCAGGAGGTCCACCCCGACCGCAGGGAGTTGGTGGACATGCAAGAGCTCAGCTTCAGGCAGTTGAGGCCTTCGATCATGGATCTCTCAGAGCAGATGGACAGGAGCGGAACTAGTGGATACGTCCTTTGTACTTCTAGTTCCTTGTTGTTGTTGTGTAGTGTCTTTGTATTATGAGCTTAAATAGTAAAAGACGCTTAACTTTGTGATGGTTTCATTCCTGTCCTCTTTTGTGTTGTTACTAAGAGGTTCCAGTTTAGACTGGTGACTTGACCCTCACTTGTGAGACATGTACTGAAGGAGACCCAGTTACCACACACCGATGCCGACAGTGTGACTGAACCCTTGGAGGCGAGAGTAACGGTTGGATCTATTGGTAGTAGCGTCGAGGCCTTACGACATAATATTTGGTATGGATTAGTAACATCCATTTCGGGATTGGATGTATTAGGAAAAGGAAGTGGTTCATCCAGGGGATGAGACCAGATTTATCTTATCGGCAAAGAAGAAATCTTAGCAGTTCTTGTGGGATCGGAGATGGTCCAGGTCATCCAGGAGAGGATGTGTATAGCTCAGAGCCGGAAAACATCTTGTGCTGACAGGAGGCGGAGGCCACTTGAGTTCGAGGATGGAGACCAAGTCTTCACGCAGGTCTCACCTCGATGTGGATTACAGAGGTTTGGCCGAAGCGGCGAGTTGTCTCCATGCTTCATCGGACCCTTCCAGGTCCTCAGTAGGATTGTAAAGGTGGCTTATCGCCTGGCTTTACCACTACAGTTGCGTCGGGTGCACGACGTCTTCCACGTATCTCAGCAGAGGAGATACGTGCAAGACCCGACGGAAATCTTTGACCATGGAGAGCTGGTCTTTGAGGATGGGGCGACTTTTGCGGAGGTCCTAGTGGAAATAGAGGATCGATAGGAGCGGGTCCTATATGGAAGATCGATTCCTCTAGTGCGCTTCAGATGGCAGCTTGAGAACCTCCAGGAGAGCACTTGGGAGCGGGAGGCTCATATGTGTGCTCAGTACCGCCTTTGTATCCCTATGTTTGTGGTGACGTTTTACGGGGACGTAAATCTTTGTGGTGGGAGTAATGTAAAGACCCGTAAATTTCAAGGAAATGTTTTTCTTAATTTTCTTTGATATTTTACAAGAACGAAGTTTTTGAAGACACCTGATTCCGAGGCCCGGTGTGCCCGGAATCATGTTCCGAAGTTTGGCTCGGGTACGTTCAGTGAACGGATAAGTGGGTTTTTCTAACTTTTGAACCGATGCTCGGAATCAAATTCTGAGGGCACCGATGGAATTGCAGCACCGGTAATTGCTTAGAAACACCTCTTCAAGAGTTGTGTTTGCTGAGGTGTGGTTTTTAATTTTTGGGCTTAAAGTTAAGAAATAAAATAATTGGTTCGGAAAACATTATTTTATTTCACTTAAAGCCACTTGAAAGCCACTTAAAGCCGCTTAAGCTGAGTTAATGCGGATAGGGTGCTATCCAAAAATATCCTACCCTCTTGGTAGGATATTTGTGAGGTGGGGCTCGCACGAGCCCCACCATTTCTTTTCCTCTATGTAACGCACCTGCGAAAACCCGTCATTATGAAAGTCAACTGACGCGTTTTCTTAAATTCATAACGCACCATTTAATTGGGCAGTTTTATTTATTGAATTAATTTTAAGAATTAATGGGTCGTTACTTATCTCTTTTTCCTTTGATGGCATGTTAATAAAATAAGTCCAACGCTCTTTCTCCTTAACTGTTGTTCGTTGAGAGGATTGGCAGAAACCTCAAGTTCTTCATCGTCCTTCGCGAAGAACGCGAAGAACGCGAAGAACGCCGAGCCCTTGGAGATCGACGACGCGACGCCAAGTACCGCGACACCTTCGATTCTTCTTCCGCGACGTTCTTCCGCGACAATCCAACCCCGCGACAACCTTCGATCGACAAAGATAAGGTAGGGGGTTGCGCTTATTTTAAATCTCTTTGTGAGTTATAACAACCTTATATATTTAATTATTATTAATTAAATCTGTTGTTTCTTGGTCCTCGGAGTTCGTCTACGAAACGCAGGATACCGCGACGACGCGACGATCCCCTCCTTCCGCGACGATCAATTCCGCGAAGAACGCGCATGCGATGACTTGATGAGGTAGGGGTTGTTTCGAAATGTTAATACTCCATGTTGTTTTCCTCCAAGGCATGAACACAGAACAACTAAATGAACAAGTTGGTCCGTGATTTATTTATGCGGGTCAGGGTTTATCAATTGCTGGAAATTATGGTTTTGTTTCAAACCGCTAACGCGGTGGGTGCGGACCAGCGAAAAAGTCCGAACCCACCTCCCCTTTTCGTTCTTGGTGTGAGAAACAGAGAACGTCGACCAAGAAAGACTGCGCGAGAGTTTCGAAAATCTCAGCGAAGGAGCGCGGCGCTGTCGCGCCTCGCAGGAAAAACCACAAAGGCGACGCGTTAGATTTTGACATGCAGATTGACGGGAAATGACAAACGGGGCCGCAAGGGCGATTTGAGGGCCTTGTAGTGAAGGTCAGGACCCGGGATGAACCTTGGCGCAGACGGAAATGAAAACGGACCTCCGGAGCAACTCCGGTGGCCCACGTAAGCTTCCACTGGCGCGCCACGCCGGCACGGCGGCGCCGGCGGCCAGAGGCGGGCAGCCAGGCGGCGGGGGCGCCCAGCGCGCCGCCAGGAAAACTTCGACGCGGCTGAAGTCGCGGCGGCGAGGTGGTTCCACTACCGCGCGGAACCGTGGTTTAGGGACGCGGCGGCCCGACCGCGTCCAGGTGATACAGGGCGGCCCCCCGCGGGGGCCGCGGTGTTGTCACGCGGTGTTGTCACGCGCGCCCCCCGCGTTGCTCGGCCGCTCGGCCGAGCCGAGCCGGACCGGCCGACCGAGCCGGGCCACGCCGTGGCCTGGTCGGACCGGGTCCGGCCGGGTCGGACCCGGTTCGGGTCGACTGGGTTTGGCCGACCCAGGGGGGTCGGGCCAGGTCGGTCCGGGCCCAGACCCCCCCCCCGTCTTCGGACCTTTTCGGTCTTTTTCCCGTAACATGAGCTACGAGCCTCCGATTGACGCGCCGTTAGTGGAAAAGTGGTCTTTGGATCGAGACGGTCTTTTCAGTATATCGCACTCATGGTTTCGGAAAACTTTGTGTTCGGCCGGGTTGGTTCGTTCACGAAACCAACCGGGTCCTCGGAGCGGAAACACTCGTATCTTGAGTTCCGGACGTCCGATTGACGTGCCATCCACTTTGGTGGATTCCTTATAGTGAGACGGATCTTTTGGCTCACTCCGCCCGAGGTTCGGACGTAGGTGGAGTACGGTCGGGTTGGTTTTGCCTTAAAAACCAACCGGGCCCCTGGGACGAAAAAGCCAATAACTCTTAGACCAGGCGTCCGATTGACGCATCGTCTGCGACGTTGAGTTCCTGTTGACGATACGGAACTTTTGGATACATCAAACCTGGACACTGTGCCAGTTGATGTATCAGCCTCTCGGCTCTTGGAGCGGACCCTCCCGAACGAGCTTGCTGTGTGCGTGAACCCTAGTGCTGGCTACGACTTCGACGACGACGACTGTGCAGAGATCCTCAGTGGGTTGCGACGATGAAGAGTGCTGGTCTTGTATCCTATGTGGGTCCCAGCCGTACTGGTCTTTTATCCTTTGTGGGTCCCAGCTTAGATGATTCAATACTGGTCTTGTATCCTATGTGGGTCCTAGTATAGATGAATCAATGAAGATAGCTGGTCTTGTATCCTATGTGGGTCCCAGCATAGATGACTTAGTGCTGGTCTTGTATCCTATGTGGGTCCCAGCATAGATGAATCAATGAAGAGTGCTGGTATTGTATCCTATGTGGGTCCCAGCCGTGCTGGTCTTGTATCCTATGTGGGTCACAACATAGATGAATCAATGAAGAGTGCTGGTCTTGTATCCTATGTGGGTCCCATCTTAGATGATTCAGTGCTGGTCTTGTATCCTATGTGGGTCCCAGCATAGATGAATCAATGAATACAGCTGGTCTTGTATCCTTAGTGGGTCCCAACATAGATGATTCAGTATCTATATCTGATCACCCCTTTCACCTTTTCGAGAAAGTATACCTGTGTGAGCTGAATCCTGTGTTACTCTCCTTTGTGGATTGTGTTGAACTATCCTATGTGGATTTACTGTTTACTCTCCTTTGTGGATTGTGTTGAACTATCCTGCATGGATTTACTATTTACTTTCTTTTTTGGATTGTGTTGAGCTATCCTATGTGGATTACATTTTCTCTCCTTCGTGGGTTGTGTTGTGCTATTCCATGTGATTATACGTTTTGCTTTCCTGTGTAGACTGGGTTGTGCTTGGGCTCGGATGTTGGAGCCGAACAAGAATTGATGACTTAGGTATATGTATGGGCATATACCTAAGCAGTGTCGGTTCTTACTTCGTGATTGTATCTTTTCTTTGTGGTTTATCCTTGGTGGATTTCGGGAGACCTTCAGGGGTCTCAGGGTCCCTACTGAGTAGCTTATACTCACCCCTGCATGGGCTATGCCCGCACTTCGTTGTGTTGGTTGCAGACGATGGACAACGCTAATCGTGGTGGAGGCTTGCAGAGCCGGACGGTACCTAGAGGTGGACCACTAGGCGGGACGTACTCGGAGCGGACGGCTGGACTGAGGAGCTGTGGAGGCTATCTGTGCTCGCCCTTCAGGTGGGACTTCCAGAGGACGGCTCGACACTGCGAATTTTCTTTTCAGTTGCTGTTTTCCCCTTTCAGTTGTACATTACAGTTGGTCTTGTATTTCCAGCCCCTATTACTTTCAGCACAGCTTGTTACAGTTTTTACTTAGTGTTTACTCTTTCTGCTTGCTTACTCTATTGTTCTTTTTTACTTTACAAAGGCAATGCCTTCCATTTTTACCGGGATTTACACCTTGGTGCTAGTCGCCAGCCCCTGGCCTATGGTAGGCGGGCTTGGGGTAGTCACGGCATGGGCCCCGAGGACGGGTTGTGACATATTAGTTTATTGAATTCTATGAAATATATATTCAATCGATTCATATCAGATTGATAATAATACCATTTTATAGGAATATATATATATATCATATGCATATAATTATTATCCCATGTATTTAATAGGTTCATAATAACACAATCATCCAATTGAAATTCATAAATATTAACATATATATAACATAATATTATAAACTTATAGTGCATAATTGACATATAAACATTATCTTTTTTATTAACCCATTCATTAATAAATTTTTTCCGTAACCATAATAATAAATATTTTAATCTTAGAGGTTTAATATTGATACTATAAATAAAAAATAACTCATAAATTGACCATTTTGGATATTTTAAACCATGTTACATTCACTTGGGTAAATATAATTTTCTTTATGAATTTGAAATCAATTAATAAAATATTATCTATTATGAAATATCAATAATTTTAAATTTGGGAATTTTCATTTAATTCAATATTACAAACACCCATGAAAAAATGGAATTAAAATAAATAATTTAAAATATTCTTAACAAGTAATATTATCCTACCAATTTTTTTGGAAACTATAACTCACTCAAATTATATTATTTTTTTAAAATCATTTACTCAATTTTTCTTTTAATTGAAGAAATACTCTGTTGGAATTTTGTAAGTATTTAGTGTAATTACGTAAATACTAAAAAAGAAATATATTACCATCATGAAAATAATTTCATTATTCTCTAAATAATAATTAATAATCATTCAAAACATTATTTTTCATCAATATGAACACATTGTGGATATTTAAATGTAAGATATAGATATTTGTAGTATTTTCATTTTCCTTATTCAAATGTTTTAACTACATTTTACCCATTTTACCCTTATCGATGTGATAAAGATATACCCTGGTTATTATTCATATTGAATAAAATAGAAAGAATCTATTTATAAAATTTGACTTACAGAATCAAAATATAGAATATATTTTTATGATTAAATATCCATAAATGGATGAAATTAATATTTTAATATGTGCACAAAACATGACGAATATAACTTTTTAGAAGAATACTATTTTAAGCATAAATTTTTATTTATTAAAATTTCATGCATTGTAATAAATTATAGGGATGGTAAAAAATATATGGAATATGTAATAAATATATTTTTTAATAAAAAAATTTAACAATATTGATTGAAATTTAAATTTTCACTATTGAAATAATTTTTTAAAAATAGTGAGAAACCATGAGTTCAACCATAGAATAAAATACTAGAACCATTGCAATACAAATTTACAATACCATAATTAATAACCCAAAACAATTTCCAAGAGATGTCTAGTTCATCCATTAGATAATATTCTAAATATAAGGAAAACATTTCCCCAGAATGGATGTACTCCTTGATACTGATCATATCACTATGGAATTCCCCAACAAGGATTAGTTCATACATGTAGATTCAATTATATTTTTCCTCTTTTATATCCACCCTTAAATACCACCCCATTACTCTGGATGCTTCCTCCTTATTAGAAATAAGGGACATATTTTGTTCAACCACTTATTCTTCAGATCTAAAAAGACCATCTAAATATTTCTCAAATACAACACTTGATTTATAGTACATACTGATGAAATCACCATCAGTATTCTAACCATTAAACTTCTTTGCTATGTGTGTCTCTATTAGTGGTGGAAATGAGGATTAATTCATCCTATATGTACAGATTTTTTTATAGCTTGAGTTTATCCTAGAGTTTAGAGATCAATCTCTTAGAACCTCCTATTCTAATTCTCGCACACTTTAGACCAGATTATCCTCAAGCTCCTGGATGGAATCATAAAGCATATATCCTTCAAAATTATTACCCAAATCTACCGACGCCACCACCAGGCTAGGAATTGTCTGAGAACCTCTCTCTGAACACACCGCAAACACAAATGATGCTATCAATGGACTATTGAAAGAGGAATCAATTACATTGGCATCCAATTCACTAACCAAATCAGATCATCCAATTTCAAAGTTAGTTGAATGTAATATACCCATATCCCTTCCCAATAAAAAATTAATTAGATCTCTTTTCATCTGAAATTGAGTTCCATCATTAGTAACAATATAAACACCCACGCCCAATGCATTTTCCAAATGAGCCAATTCCATAGGAGGGTTCAGTCCATTAAGAGAACCTATTGAAAACAGTCTTGAATTTCAGATCATAAGGTATATGGATAGATGGATTCATCATTACCTAGACAAAATCATTATTAATTGAAACTTCATCATTCTTAGTGATAAAAAAAGAACATGATCCACCTATCTTAATAGATGTATAATTTCACTCATCATTAAAAAAATCATAACCATCAGTATGACTGAGCTCATAAACCATAGTACAACAAACACACATCACACCAATAAAATTTCGTGGAGTAGTAGGAACCTTATCTAGGACTAGTTATGTATGATAAACAGTCACTCCATTTTCCATTATCATATCACATATTCAATCCTTCTCCTAATGTTATAATTTCTTAATAATGCAAAAGAAATCATACCATGATTCAAAAATACCGTAATATATGTAGCAAAACTATTCACAAACAACAATCCAAAAAAATACCTAGTAGGAGGCTTCAATAAGACATCCTCAAAACATATTCTATGTGAAATTGTATGACAAACATGTCATGTTCGACTACCCATGCATAAATAATGACTTACGAGACTCTATAGAATACAATGAATTTCACGTTATTGAAAGGGAAGAGGATGTTTGGTAAACCTTACCCAAACCACCATGGATTGCATATATTGTTTCACATGGTATTCTTATTAAGATAAAAACAAATTAAACAGGTAAAAATTTTTTTTCAAAAAAACTTTTATTATAATTTCAAATTATTTTTATTTTTAGTTATAATTTAATAAGCAATGATTAATTAATTTTATATATTTTTTAACTATATATTTTCCAATATTTAGTTATTCATATTCATATACACTAATCCAGTAAATATTCAATATTTTCAAATTAAATAATAATATTTTAGTAGTATACCACAGTTCATTTAAACTCGGGTTTGCATGTAATACAACATAATTAAGAAATTAAATTTATTTAAAGAATGATATTTTAAAAAATCCTCGGTTGTTATAATCTACACCTCACCTTAAAAAGAATTTAACCTTAAAATTTTTATTTTTATAATATAAAAATTGTGGATATATCTATTTCATTACATCATCAGGTTCACAAGTACCTTCTCTAAATTTATGATTCCACTACAAAACCTTATCCAAGTGTGTTGTCTTATTCTATAGCACATTACAACCAAAATCTATGATTTATAGTTTTTTTATTTATAATAATGATTATTATCGGGTTGTTTGACTACTATGTTAAGTACATGTGATAGATCAAGTGTGTACTCTCTTTGGAGAGATACATGAAACATATCATGAATTTGAAATAGGTTCAGTTGAAGCACCATCACTAATTGATCAAGAATCTCAATGTGGATCATATAAATTTGGATCATATTTCATTTCTTTCCAAAAATCATAAACTTATTTAACCAATAAATTTATAAATATACCTTCTCACTAACATCAGACTCTAAAACCCATAGAGGATTGTGAATATTAAATTTTTGTCGAGTTTGAGATACTCATATGTGTAGTTGAGTGCTTATAAAATTTTATTCAATTTACTAATCTAGATCATGTTCAAATAAATTTATTTCTATAACCTCATCCCTACACATTGGAAATCTAAAATTCTAACTTTATATGGCCTCATAAGAATCCATCTAAATTCTCAAGTGAAAGATAGTATCATATGAAAATTATACCAAAAAAGGTGTTGATAGCAACAACATCTGTAATATATAGTGAAAGATATCAAAATGTCATTTTTATTTTAAATAGTCATATGAGACTAACTATCTTTCTAGGGATGATATGTTTTATTGGAACCCAACTATTTACCCCATGCTTGTTGAATAATTTTCTAGAACATCAATGCAAACCTTTTATCCTTACCAAAACTATATAATATGGTATTCCACACAACATTTCCACTTCATTAAATTATATTATTGAAGTATAATTCAGAGATAAATATTATATGAATGAAATGAAGTGTCTTTACTCTATAAGGTGATCAAATACAATAAAAATAACAATATTACATTTTTATATTTATCGGAGTCTGATGAAAAAAATACTTTGTGATATTTTACCATATCCATTTTTGTATGGGTAATTGTAGTAACAACCCATTAGATTTAAATCTATTTGAATTATCTCGTGTACATACCAGACACTGAGCTACATACCCTCCAATATCTCTCTTTGTGTTGTACCACATGAAATACAATTTTATTTTACTCTACATATTTTTACTTATAGGATGAATAGAGGATGATGAACTATGATATTTTTCCAACAACTCTTTCTTCATGTTTGGAATTTAAGGGTCTCATAAAAATTTCTTGTACCTAATCCTTTTTATCACAATCAAGGTTGAACTTAAGATTTTTTATTTTTTTTTCTTTTGTTGTTCCACATATTTATTATTCCCCATGTTTATCATACCATTAACAGATTTTTGGAAATTCCTTTGGGAGAGATAATATTTATTCCATTGCTTCAATATTTCTAGGTCTATCCTTAAAAAATGATGATATATTGTACCTTTTATGATCCTCATAATAGATAATCATGCATGAACCTTTTATCTCAAAGCATCAACTACATTTTTTTCCTTCCCATTATGGTACTGTATTGAAAATAACTATATTTTATCTACTCTAACCATATAATTTGTGTCAAATGAATCACTTTTTGAGTAAATATATACTTTAAACACTTATCATTAGTATATATATTTCATATTTATCCATAAAGATAATTACTCAATATATTCAGTGTAAAAATATCATTTTCTATATGGAAATCATTATTATGATAACTTTTGAACAAATTTTTAATTAAAAATCGGTATATGATATAACCATATAAATTAAAACTAGGAAACATACATGTCCATTTTTTTTCATCACTAAATATAATAAACCCTTCCCCATAATGTGGGAGTGTAAGTATTGGCACATTGACCAACATTCTCTCTAATTCTTTGAAACTCTATTCACATTCATATATCCCTAAAAACATAACACCCTTCCGAATTAACATAGTGAATGTATTAGTTAGTAATGAAAATTCATTAACATTGATTTAGTTTTACCCAGTAAACCCATGAAAAACTATGGATATCAGTTACTGTGGTTGGTATGGTGAATTTATCAATAAATTCCAAATATTAAGTATCCACTAATATACCTTAACATGAGATTATATAACCCAATACAAAAACTCACTGATGAAAAAATTCAAAACTATTTAATTTATTATACAAATTATCATTCCTTAGGGTTTGAAACTCATTTATCAAATGTTCATCATGATCTTCATTTCTCATTGCATATATAAGAATATATGTCATAAAGACTACCAAAAATATTTCATGGTAATATCTAAAGAAATTATCCACTAATTAAATGAATAGAGTAAGATATTTTCTAACATAAAAAAGGAGTTACTATAAATTCATAATGATCATACCTTGTATGGGAGCCTATCTTGGGTATATCATCATTTTTTCTTTAATTGATGATATCCAAATCAAACATCAATCATGTAAAAATATAGAGCTCCCTGTAAATAATGAAATATATCATTGATATTGGGTAAATGACACATTTTTATATGTTTGAAATTGTTATATTTTTTATAATTAATGAAAATATTCAATAACACATCTCCATTCAGAAAAAAAATCACAGGAAAACCCTATTGTGAAGAACTAGTCTGAATGAATCAATTATCTAGATTCCTTAAGAGTTTCATCATCAATTTAATTTTCACAATATGAGACATTCTATGTGGAGTAATTGTAACTGTCATTAAACCAGGTATATGTTCTATTCAAAACTCAGCTTTAGGACGTGGGGGAATACTATGAGAGTCCCCATGAAATACATTACAAAAATCATAAAAAATTAGTCACATTATTAAAGTTTATTTTAATCTAAAAAAATTGATATTGTGTGTTTTTGTTCATCATCACCTATATAAATGATTTATTTTTGATTTATAATATCAAATGAAACTTTTAATCCTAAAAAATTGAATAAACAACACCATTAATCAACTTTCCATAAAAATTAATAACTATCACTATTAAAAGAACTAGAAAACAAGAATAAAAAATTTCCCTAATCAAGATGATATTAAACCATACAAAGAAATACAGTGGATGGTATAATGAGAGAAAATACATGGTAAATTAAAAGATCTAACAAAGGCTATTGAAATCGATGAAAATATTTAAAAAATATCACTAGAATATTTCTTGAGATAAATACCCCCTTTTTTACTTTGAAATAGCTTATTTAAAATATAAATATTTACCAATAAATATTGGAAAAATTTTACATGAAATAAACTTTTATTGTATAAATGATTTTTTATATAAATCAACACTCATTATGACATGAAAATTTTCTCATATCATCTGAGTTATAAAACCATCCTTTAAAACTTTTGTAAAAAGGTCAAAATTAACTAATTTGAAAATATAAAACAAGAAACATTTTAGAAATTTTCATAAAAAATTTAAAAAAATATAAATTTCCCTGATAAATAATTATATACCTTAAAAAACCCTTTTAAACATTATATATAAATTATAGACCTGGAAGATAAAAATTTTCAACAGAGTATAAAAATAATCTCTGTTTTCCTTAAAACATTATTTTGGAATCTAGAGTACATTAAATAGAGAAGAACAGTATAAAAACATAAAATTTATAGAATAATCTAATCTAGAATAAAATAAGATGGTTTTAAGATTGAAATATTGAATATTTCCCCTATTGGAGAGTTAATCTTAAATAATCTTGAATAATGACGAGATTGTGAAATAAACCCTTACATAGGGATCTATTGCGTTAGTTTGTACATTAACCTTCAATATAATAAATATATTTTCATTATATATAAATATATTATAGAAGAGAAATAATTTACATCATACCATATATATTTTATATACAATCTGTTATCACATATTGACCGATAATTCTTTGTTAAAATCACAGTTTTTGGTAATAAGTGATTTGTTTTTCTTGTATGTTTTGGTTTCTTAGTTTTGGTGATTATACCCTGATCATTATTCCATATTCACTGATATATTAATCATAATATAAATATCATAGATATAAATTATATATAAATTATATTATTTTATAAAATTTATAGATATAAAAATTTATAATATTGTTCATAGTAACGATAGGCCATATGTACACATGGAAAAAGATTTTTACTTTTTGATGGATTTGATGAAAGAAATTTATATTATAATGAATCATTTAAAAATTATTTTATAAAAAACCACTAATATATATACATTATATACATCTTTATTACCATCTATATAAAATGGAAATGAAGAACACATCACAGCGCTTCGTGGAGGTGGTAGTTGACACGTACACCTAGGAGACATTACAATTTTCCCACATATTGGATGGTAATAATGAATATGTGATATTAAAATTATAGTTAAATAATTTGTTAATAAATGTCATATTATATCATTTTACCTATCGTAATAACCATCCAAAAAATTTGGTCATGAAAAAGGATTTTTATTGGTACCTAGAAATGGAAATCTATATGTAAGAACGAGTGAAAATTCCTATTCCCATTTGACAGTGAAGAGGGTGGATAATGGTATTTTCAAAGCAATAATAAATTGTAATAATAATTAATGTATTTAATTTATTATTTTAGGATTAATATCAGATATTTATAGTAGGTAAAAGAATAAGTAAAAAAGTATGCGACCATATATGGTGATTACCCTATTCTTTTAAAGTAATCATTTGGAACTTCCCTTACAGACTCTAGGGTTGGTCTTTTTGGGACACCATCAACATTAGAAGATGTATAGAAAATTTGTGAGAGTTTTATTTACCTATATTTTATAATTTTGTCTAATGAATAGAAATGATGGATGTCCTTTTATATGGGAGTGAGATGATACATTTGGGATTTCATAAAATATTAAAATATAATAAATTCATTCTCAATAAAAATGCTAAAAAAGGGATATGAATTTGAATAAAAATATTATATGGTATAAATAAAAATATAAAAATAATGTAAGGAATCTTTTGGTGTCATTATAATCTTTATCATTTTGATTAACACCTTTATTAAACATTTTTTATCCTTAGCTATGTCAACAACCACTTCAATCATCAATGGTTACTATTGTTACAAAAAATGAAAAAATTACTCATAAATGGACAATTTTGATATGCTGAACTATGTTATATGGAATATGATAAAGGTAATATTTTTATTAAACTGATGTCATTTTATAAAAAGTTATTTCTTATAAAATATCATAAATTTCAATTTTTAGACTATACATTTTATTTTTTATAAAAAAACAATATTTAATTAGTATATAGTCATTCATAACATCCCGAATATTTTATATGTATCTATAAAATTCATGGAATAATATAAATAAGTATAATTATTTATTTAATTTTTTTTGACCATTAATTTAATTCTTATGTAATTAATGAAATATTTTATCGATGATGTGTATAAATTTATGTAAATTATATAATTGATACAAATTATAAATAAATTATCACCATGAAATTATCATAATTATTATAAAAAACTAGTAATATTCATTCACAACAATCTTATTTTTCTTTATACACTCATAAGTGATATTTAAAAGGAAGAGTGTGAAATTTATCATTTTTATCATCATAAATTACTATATGTTCATAATCAAACAAAAATGGAATGAAGTGGTCATATATTATATAATTTTATTGACAAGGATGAAAGAGAAACATAGGGTATGATAAATGGAATGTGTCTGATACATTATAAAGGCTTATCACAATGTTTTAACCCTCTTTTACCAATTTTAGTATTAAATATTTGATAATAATTTAATATGGATAATATTCATATTGATAAAAAAGATACGTATTTACCAATTTTGAGTCTCAAAAATCCAATCTTATAAAATATTATTCAATATTAATTTTCTAACTATGTAAAAAATTTAATATTATATATGTTGTCAAAACATGACAACATCCACTTTTTAGAAAAATATTGTAAATATGTATAAAACTAGATGTATTCTAATCTCAAGCCTACAAAAAATATTTCATGAATGATGAAACATTTGATTGAATAAATAACAGATATTTCATTAAAATAATTCACTAATAGTGATAAATTTAATTTATTAATATGAAAAAATATTTCTAAAAAATGAATTGTTTTTTAGAAAATCATTTCATTTTCTTTCAAATAGTTCTTATTTTCATTTCATCAAATTGATAACCAATAACTTAATTTTATAACTCTATAAGTGATATGTTTTCATAATTTTGTAGGTCTTATTCATATCCTATAAAACAATATCGTTGTGATACATTTCACATAAAATAAAAATATTTTAATAGTATATCACGGTTTATTTAAAATTGGTGTTTTATGGAACACGAGATATCGAAAAATCAATTTATTTGAAAGAAAATTTTTCATGAAATATTGTGGGGTTAAACATAATCAATACACAATGTATTACCAAAAAATTACCATCTACATATTTAAATATAAAACCTAGATAATATAACAATGCATGTTAGTGACACCGACTATCTATTAGAACTATAGAATATGGTAAAACTAATTAGATAATAGTATAATAAATAATATTACTATGAATAATAGAAAAGATTTATGGGATAGAATTTATATACATTATTAATTCCTAGGAATAATACAGTTTTATTAATGAACTGCACAATGAACAACTTTACAGTATCTTGCTCCAGCTCAACTAGCTCACTAGCTTTGTATCAACTATCAAAATCACTAAATTGTTCAAGGCTTTCAATAAAACTACATGTTTTTGAATAAGGTCAATATGGTGGTTACTATTATCATACCATGTAATAAGCCCCCAAACTATTTTCTAGGAAACAAATAGTGAGTTAGAGAAATCCAAAGACATTGGGAAAATAAAAAATAACCCAAAAGTTACAGATATACTAAGAGGAAAGGATAATAACCGAAAGTAGAAAAATCACAATCTATAAAACATAGTTCTATGAAAACTCATATCTGAAGATAATATAGAGGCATAAAATATTATCAAGGCATCAAATAAACCAAATTCAATTGCTTATATATAGGTCATACCATTCAATACACACCTGTTGTAACAAAATAATTATAATTATATATTTAATCCATCATTACAACTAATCATACATTTTAAAATCTTATTATCCCCCACTAATAGTGTTTGGGGACCTGAACTATACAATAGAGTGTATTCCATTAATGGTGGTTCCAGACACTAATAGATGAAAAATATAAAACCTTCACTTATGAAATCACAAGACCCTATGGGTGGAAGGTCCGACCTAATAAAGTTGGGGGATACTGACCACTTTTATAGTATGGAGGACCCACACCTAATAGTGATCAAATGGGTGTCGACCACCTATCTAAATGTATTACTCACCCACTATGGAAAAAATTATTAGGACCCTATAACCATGGTGGAGAAATAAACTCCAAAATATATACATAAAACCGTTATCTTCCACCAAAACTACTCCTAGGGGTAATCGACCTCATTATATAAAATGAGAATTTAACCTCTATTACAACAACATATCATTAAAAAAAGGTTCACCAGTGGTTGTAAATGCCTAAAAACACACAATATTATTTAATGATGCACTATATTGTTTATCATGATATGTAATTTAGAATAGAGTGTTCATGAATCCAATTTTGGCACCAAAGTGTTTAGATACAAGAAACAATAAAAACTATATAATATATGACATGTAATTATTATGTCCACATCAAGTGGTATTGGGGGATTTTCTAGGTTCTTTCAACTATGGTCCTGAAAATGTGGATTTATTATATATATATATATTTAGTAGGGTACATTGTATATGAGTTTCCATACACTATTTTGGAATTTCTCACAAGTACATATAGAAGGATATTAAAGGATATGCGGCATATGATTTCCATGAAGTAGCTATGGAACCATTTATATACTTGTATTGTTCACCCATTACATTATTATATACCTCTTATGATATAAAAAACATTTATACGAGGTTCCATGTAGTGTGATTCTTAGGCATAATCACACTTTGTGTACCTAATCACATGATCTTGGAAAAAATAGATTATGACCCAAAGTCATTCCACATAAAATAATTACAGCCCACAAAACCCTATATAATAAAAATTAAAACATACACTATCGACCGATACTGATATACATGTTTAGTCAATATATCTTTGAGATCTGAGTTTTTTTTCATTTCCTTTTATATATCAGTTGTTTCTACCTTTGGGGTTTCCTAAAACATATTCCACTATGTCTGTCATTTATGGAGTCACCACAAGTCTCCATAATTTCACTTTTACTAATCACTATACAATTATTTTATTATTTAATGACCTTTCACTATTCTCCCTTACTCTATAAAAACACATCAAAGACACACCTAAGAGGGCCATAAAGAATGCTAGTAACTCACGTGAACAAATATTTATGACACTCAGCCACCAAATCCACCATCCCATGAATGATCCTTATAGAATAAGAAAATAGAATGTATTTTTATTTGTATATGGAATGTTCAAACACAAAAAAATTCAGAATCACAGTCCAATTTTTGAAGAATGCCTAAAAATATAATAATAATAACATTGGGATCATCTCTTTGGCCATTCATTAATATTTATCATTATTAAAATGATACCCAAAATTAAAAAATAGATGATAATAATAAAATCAATAATAATGATAATAATAATATAAATAATTTTATAAAAAATTACTATTCATGTCCGGATCGAATAACATTAACCATTAATGAAAATTTCATTACAAGAATATTAGAAACCATTTCTCATCCAAATAAAATCTAAAATAAATTTAATTCCTTTTGAATTATTTCATACACCATATCAGATTATTTATCAAATCATCAAGAGAATATTTACATGTGTAATCATTTTATAAATAATTCCCATTTTTAAATTAATCAATTTTTTTGTTAATAATTGTCCTGAAATTATTTTATTCCTTTTTCATATTGACATCATAATGAACATTTAATTTCTAATCATTGATTGAATTATTATTTTAATGAATAATGCGTCGGAATCAAATAATGAAATGATCACCTTATTTCTAACAACATAAATACATAAAACGATTTATTATTTTTACTGTCGATGAAAAATATAGGCTCCCACTAAGTGAATTCAATAGCTCGTCTTTACATTAGTAAGTGATCAAAATAACTAAAATTGGAGGAGTTATATAATAAATATTTTATAAGATAATTTTACATTTTATTTAATGTAACTATATATTTTGGTACATGGATATGACATGAACATAAAACATAAACATCACATAGGAAATAATACTCATTACATACATGAAAGTGGTGTTTTAGTTTATATTCTAGTTCCTTTCTCTAAGAATTATATATTCATCTTTATTAAAAAATTATTTATTTACTAAGAATTAATTGTCCCTTAAAATCTATATATCTTATGATTTCATGAAAATAAAATCCAATGTAGATCACCACATTTTATAATCCATCATATTTTTTTGTGTGCTCATGTATGTGGGTAAATTTTAAATTTAATTCCATTTTTTTAAAAAAAAATTTAACTCAAAATTTAGCAATATACACACTAAAATATCTCATGGCACAATAGATGATAAGTGAGAGGTAATTTTAATTATCGATGGATAGTGGTGTGCTCAAGTTATCTTGATTGGTTGGATATTCACATAGTATAATTAACAATTTTAAGTGGATAGTAATGGGAACTTGTTGGTGATATAATAGTTGTTACATTTCTAATTTTTTTTTCAGATAATAAAATACCATTCTATAGGTGTCTAACCATAATCTCTATCTTCCTAAGGAGGGAAAAATATTCAGTCTGTGTTTGGAAACTAAATTACTATCTTAGTTGATCATTCTATAGCCCAAGTTAGTGATTATATTAGATATAAACTTAGTTGATTTGAAGAAGTTGGGTTTTATATAATTATCGATTCAGTTTACACATAGAAACAGGTTATCCCAAATTTACTCTATGGATTGAATGAATTGATCATAAAATAGACATGGATTTTTTATATATAGATACATAAGAGGTGAACTAATAAAGGAAAATGATTTCTAGGTGGAAACGATTTCTATAACTCTTGTGATAGTTTTTCCTCTAATCAGTGATTTGGAATGGGGGCCTTACACACATCCCCTCTGGTGTCCCCTCCCACTATCCTCTAAATTATTCACCCACTCACACCTTTTTAAAACCTCTTTATCTCATCTACCACTATTCTTTGTTTATATATTTATCATGGTGATTCTTATCATTCAGGAATAATCTTAAATAATTACTTTTTCATTATTCACACATGTGTCTTAGGTTCTCCCCTCTACTAAAGCATTATTTTTATTTTCATTATGATCACATATCACTATTAAATCCAAAAATGTGTCTTTCAATGATCTTATCACATGTTTCAACACTTCAACATCCATATTTTCTATACAATTTATTGTTTAGAATGGTTTTGTATGTGTTAGATAAGGAAAAATACCTTTCGTAGAATGCATAACCTATGGTTTGTATTAGATCATTGTGTTCTTTGTTTATTTAGATAAGGTCTAAATACTAGATTTTAATGGAGATGTTTATGTGCCCATAGATGATCACAATCACTATTGAAGCACTAATCCAAAAAAAAACTCTACCATGGGCCTCTATTACATCACAAATATCTATGAATGTTTGGGGTGATGTTTCTCGAGGAGGTTTTGGTAAGTGTGGTCTAGTGTCAAATAATTCTAGGATGCATGATTTGTGTTGGATTATTTACACACATTTTATTTTTAGTGGGGTTTCATAATCACATAATTAATGTTTATCATGTTGGTTGTTCTGATTTAATGTTTTGTTTTTTTAAATAATACTCCACGGTATGGTGACAATTTTTATGGTTCTATTTCAGGTGATGGTGGTGTTTTAGTTTTTTTTGTAGCCATTCATTTTATTTTTTCTTAGAGGTCAATAGAAGTGATAAAATTATTGATATAATTTTATTTAGGATGATTTTTTTGGTGTGGTTATACACAGGAATGTTGTAAAGAGTTTGAGTTTATGGATCTATATGTTGATTAGTGTATCATTATAGATTAATAATTTATATGGATTTTTTTTAATTGGTGTTGGGGGGAAGTTTCAATGTATTATATTTGGTGTTTGTTTTTTTATGATGAATTGTTGATTGCATTATGGTTGTAGTGATTGTTTCCTCCCAATGTTTTGAATGATCTTGTTAAAAGATCATGGTGGTATTTTGCAGGCGAATTGCTCAAGGCAATTCTTTAATTAGTGGGAGGACTAGTGGTGGAATTAGGATCAATGCATCATAAACATGTGTTGTAGTTATATTTTTATAATTGAATTATAAATACATGAATTTTTTTATTTGAAAATAATTTGGTTTGTAGCAATAATTTTGTTTTTAGAGTTTATTAATTCCCATGTTTGATGTGTGAGATCCCACATCACCCTTCAAAAATTAGTTTATCTTATTTTGAAAATTAATAAAATCTGATTAGGGGAACATTGAAACAAATATGATGTTAAAATATTCATGTAAAAAATGGTCAAATATTGTGATAATTTTTTGAGGGATTAAATAAGTCTATGATTTAAATATAAATTATTATTAGAGAACGTTGAATAATTTATTTTTATTAGGTAAATACTATATGGATTTATTTCTAGAATTTCAATTTAATAAATTCAAGAGGTATCCACTAATCAAGATAATAATATTACTCATCAGTAATTCATTTAAACCACACACTGGTATAAAGATATTAACCTAAAAATTCAGAGAATAATTTTCATTATCACTCATTGGAATTAACTAAAAATTATTAGTTTTTACCTTATAAAAAGATAAAAAAATAAATGTTGAAATAAAAATATGAAATAAGATATCTAATTTTCTATTTGAAGTCAAATAAATATCATCTATTCGATCCCATAACTATAAATAAAATCAAACTATAATAGGGATTTCCAACCATTGATGTTGGAATCTTGATAGAAGAATAACGTTTACATATACAAACATGACTGAACAAGAGAAAAAAATAAAATAATGAACACTAAACTATTGTGTGAATAATTTCAAACCTTATTTTGTGAATATATTCACACAATGATAATATTGTATAACATTCCTAATGTGAGTTAATATATTAAATTATATAGAAATATTTTATGTATAAAATTATGTGGGTTTAGAAAAAATATAAATAAAAAATACATTTTTGATAATGAAGTTGTTTCATTAAATTATAAATAATTACAAGAAAGAAAGTACTCCCAAAACATAAAAAAAATCAACTGTATATAGTGATTTCAAGAGTCTTGGGTTGATCAGTTTTTTTGAAAATCATCGATATCATTATAGTTATCAAAATAATTTTGAAAGAGTGGTTGAATAATTAAATTTACACCATTGTCATGATTTAATGTAATATTTTTTCTCTTAATATTGATGTAAATGGATTAAATAAAATTTAGATGATTTTTTTGGATTATTATAAGATGAAATTATACCAAATATTTCATCTTGAATCTTATATAATACCAAACCTATTGGATTTCATATGAAAATGTTATAAATGAAATTGTGGGATTTAATTTTTGGACATGTCAATTTTCCATGAATTTTATTATATATAAATGGGATGCCCAAATCAAATTTTAAACATAAATATTTTTTAGGGAATTATTGAATGAAATATACATTATGTCAATAGTTAAAATGTATGTTTTATTAGATATTAATTTATGTATACACCTCTATTTTATTTATATAGTGTCTAGTTATCTTTTCAAATAAATTTATCAATATATAATGTTGAAAATGTATATCTTTCATTATTATAGAATGGTGAAATATTATATGTAATTTGAATTAATTGATTATAATATGAAAATTTTAAATATATAAGAAAGAGTGATATATAAATTGTAGAAATATATGCCAAAAATTAATTCATTTTAAACAATAATTTCAATCACTATAAGAAATTATGATTAAATTATAAAGTTTAATAACCTTAAAATTCTTGAATAATGAATCCCATGAAAAATATTTATATTATAATGAAAAATAGTTAATTTATATGGATAATCCAACCCAAAAATTGTGTTTTTATAGACATTATAGATTTAATTTCACACAAATATAAAAATTCAATTCCTTTATTCAAAAAAAATTTAATATAAAATGATATCCACTCTAAACTAACATTTAACAATTATGAAACTCATAAAAATGCTTTGACACAAGATAATTATACAAGCATATCTCAAACCCATTCCCTTTACATTGTTAAAATTCTTCACAATATTTTATTTAATTTCATTTATCCATAAATATATATTGTCAATCACAAAATATATGGAGGTTCATTTTTTTCTTGAATAAAAAATGTATATTGTTGACGTAAAAACATTTTAACCATTACAAGAATAACCATTTTTTCTTATTTTTTGCCTTTTTTTCATCATTATTGTGAAAAAATACCACCTCTAGAAAACAAATGGAATCACTATACTCACGTTCTATACTCAACATATTTGGTAAATCCAATACTCTAAAATGAAGATTTAAATCCTAAATATGGGGAATAATATTATATATTAAATATCTCGTGGTTTTGAATACAACACATTATGTTAACCCATTACTCTAGGTAGTATTTTTTTTGATTTTCATGGATATTAAAATTAAAATGAAATGATCAAACAAATTAAACTTAAATTAATATGCACCATGAACTAAAACGCACACCATCATAATCCCAGGAACATGCATTATTATTTTTATTAAAAAGTATAAAAAAAATTAAAATAAAAAAAGGAAATATTTCATTCTAATGTTTATAAACATGAAATTAAACACGATTAAAGATCAGATGAAGAAATTAAAAATTATTTGATATTAATTTCAATTTTTTCAAAGTAAATTATCACATAAAAGTAGAAATATATATTATTTTCCATTTATGCTAATTTTTTATTAAAAAATATTATATTTCCATTACTAACATAGAATTAAACTACCCTCAAAATTGAAATATAAGAAGAAATTAAAAAAGGGGAATGGATTATTATAGACAAGATATATACTGAAATTTAAAATAAATTCATGGATCAAAAATTTTAGAGTCGATCCTTGAAGTACATTAATTATGTTAACTTAAATATATAAAAATATTATTATTTCATTTTGTATAAAAATGCTTGGGATTCAATTTTTATCTATTTATTTTTTATTATTCATAACGTTTTTACCCTAACACATGTTTTTAGATCCTATTGTATCAATTATGTATGATTCAACTTTACCATTATGTATTTTATACAAATTAAGTTATATCATTACAAAAGTCATGTAAACATCTCTATACCTATACATAGTGTGTTTATTACCCTTACAGAGTACATGAAATGTTTTACTAGCATGTATGAAAACTTTATAATATATAAGCTACATTTAATATTTTTTGAATTATTTTTCCTTTATTCATCCATGTAAAATGACCATTATATAGGCATGAAAAGTAAAATTTATAGATTTTCCACAATTTATTATTTTTATGATATTAGGATTTATTTCTTATTTTTCCTCCTGATATTATATTATATTGTTGATTTTATAAATTCTTTTTAATGATATAGGATATATGTGATGTGTTTTTATAATTTTTTAAATAATTTTTTATTCTTATAAATGTTATTCTTGTTTTCACAAAGGAACATATGGCATGAAAAAAATTATTATTTATTTATTCAATTGATTTATTTTTTGTTAATATTCATAAATTCATCTTTTATGTGAGAAAACACATTCAAACTTGTTTTTTAAAAAATATTCAGTTGTAAGATAGATTTTATTCCCTATATAAATATTAATAGATATTTATAATTAAACTTTTCAATTTATACACTTTCAAGAATTTTGAGTATTACGAGATATCATTAATATGTTTTTTCATTTTTTTTGACGCGTTATTTTTTATTTTAAACAATTCAACGGATAGATTAAAATTAGATTTAATTCATAAGTTAATTTTATATAAAAAATTATATGTATATGATAAATATAGACTATATTTTTTTATTTTGTATTATTATATCATAATGAATGATAATGTTTAGTGTTTTTGAATTCTATTTAATGTTATTGAGTCATGCATGGGAAGGTATGGTAATGATATTGATTTTAAACTTCAACTATGATATGATAATAAGAAGGAGAGAATCCATTATATGAATTGTACATTCAAATAATGTTTGTAAAGAAAAATTCTTAATACAAGATACATAATTACTAGTCACTTTTTGATGTACATTTCTGGATCATGTAGTCATAATCATTAAAATATATTTTAGGTCCATCAATAACTAGTGTACCCTTTAACAACTATCCAGAACTATCAAAAAATTCCTTATTTTTTATTTCATTCATTTTGGATGGATAAGGATTTTGTGTATAAAATTTTCCCAAAATAGGTTATGAAGCTTATATGTAGTATTCTTGGGTAATAATAACCATAAAAATATATAGAATGCAAATCATTGGGGCTGCTTTATGTATAAAATTCTTGTTTTTTCCTTCTCCCAAAAAGGCTAGATAGGTTTATGGTTTCTACAACGTAAAATTTCTAGTGTTTTTATTTTACCACCTAAAAAGTTTTACTACTTTTTTGTGGTATACATTCTCTATTAGTTGGTGGTGGGTAGAGAATATTAGGATTGTTTTTAATAGAAATAAAATAACATTCTTTATATTTACCTGTTTATTTTTTTATTTACTCATTAAACATCCCCTATTTTTATTAATTTTTTATTCAATTTATTTTCCTATTGAAACCAACAAATTCCATAATTTTTATTAAAAACCCATATATTTTTAAGAAATGAAACACCATTAACTCATGTATTTTACCATAAACCAAATATAAACTAATTATTGGTATCAATGGTTGAACATAAATGGATACATTTAGTTTTTAAATATTTTGTTGAGGTAAAACATATACTAGTACATAAAATGAAAAATGAAAGAACTATTTCATTGATGGACAATTAGGATATTGAATTCATTAATTCAGTGATACCACCTCATTTTAGTATATGTGATTGCGGATATTGGAAGAATTGAATGATAATATTTTTAAAAAATATACCTATAGAATATTATACTATCATGGCTTGTTCTAAAAAATTTATATGGTTAAACTTCATAAATTAACAACATGTGATTCTAAAAGATATATATTTCATTATAAAATGGTGAATTAACATTTTTAAAATCATAGCATGAGTGTTTATAGTATCAAATTATCTTGTAAAACTTCTTCTCACATTTATAAGACATTAATAGACACTCAATATGGTGCATAAAATTATAGATAAATATTTTTGGAATTCACATTGATTTAGTTTTAAATTTTTGAATTCTAGGTCATTAATGTAGAAATGATATGTTTAGGAGATTCAAAAATATTATCAATAACATGGTTTCAATTAGTAATGATGTAAAGGAAGAACTAGTGATTGAATGCATACTTTAAGCCATATCAAATAAGAGGTATTCAGATAAAGTATGAATGAAATAATTGTTTTATATAATTATATCTAGAAGAGTTTAATATATCTATATAACCATATAATATTCAATTGGAGAACATTGATCTTGATTCAACGAAAATAATAATGGGAGTTACTATTAAATCATAATATGTTTTAGTTGTCTCTTCTAGGGATTATACACATTTTTTTCTCAAAAAAATATGATGATTCACATATAATTTCCAAAGGAATTCATGGTATAATAAATAAAATATATGCTACTAAAAATAATGAAGGTAAAATAAAGAGATACAAGAAGCATTTCAAAATAAAGGGCTTTAGAGGAAAATATAATATTATATGATATGAAGGTCTTAAATCTAATAATACTAGAGATGATTACATGATATTGACTGATAAAATGGAAATATATAAGATAATAAAAATAAAAATAATGAATCAATATATTTTGGTTGTATTTTACATAAAAATATGGACTCAAGTGAAAAATGTAGAAGAGAAAATGATTATGGTAACATTCTCTAAGGGAAAAATAACCACATGTAACAGATCTATTTGATGATATGTTATATATTATTATCCAATGTTTAATTTATTTATAAGGTAATATTTTAATTCTTCTAATAATATTTCAAATTCATAACCCACTTCATCATTGGATTGGGATAAATATAAATTTAATGAGTTAAGTGATGTATATGAAAAAATTAAGAGTGAATTGAAACTATTTCTTAAATAAAAGAAAATATGACTAAGGATTTTAAGAATGAAACTAAAAAAATAAAATTATTATTTTTTAAATTGAATAAAAGATATAATATTACGGTTTATCAAATTATTTTTATTAATTTTGAAAAGGTGAGTTATAGCATGAAAAATTATTCTTTAAGCAATTAGGATAATTTGCAAGATATTTTTAAAATTTGTTCAAATGAAAAACATGAAGCTCAAGGTTGAGTATTAATTTTTATGTAAATATTACTTAAATTAAATATTATAATTAAATCATTATATTAATTTATAAGATTGAGAAAAACGAAAAATTTGTACAGATGAAGTCTTGGTTATGATTATCCATTACACTAAAAGTATAAAAAATACTTTTTAAAGGTAATAATCGAGTTATCTCAACTGTTAATAAAATTATATATTATTTTTTAGACATTATTCTAATGAATTATCATTAAAATTTGTGAAATATCTTGGACACATGAAGGATTGTATTTTGAAAACATTTTTTATAGTTATGAGGACAACCCTTTCAATAGAATTGGGGCCTAATGATCTATTTAAATCCTATTACACCAAAACTAGTATGGATTACCATGTATGTTTATTTATTTAATTTTTTACGATAATATTCATATTCATATCATTACATCATATGGTATCATGACATTTTTATTATATTTCATTTATTTTTTGACCAGAGGAAATGTTCTTGTCATTTTTTATTTGGATAACTAGAATGTTATATAACTATCTAGTATGTTTACTTCATTATATTTTTTTTTATAATTATTTGGATATTTTTTCCTTGAATATTGAATACATGTTTTCAAGGATTAATTTCATAAAAATTAAATAACGAGGAAGTATTTAATTTTGTTTTATTTCTCAATAAATTTGGGAGATATTTACTATTTTAATCATTTAATGTTTTATTTGATTAAATTGTTTTTGAGATTTTTTGTTTCAAATATTGTTAATTATTTTTAATGTGGAAAAATGTTTTTTTAATCTTTTTGATCAATTAAAAAAGGGGGAGAACTTTTTAAATTGTTTTTTTATAATTATCAATGTGGTATGGTGTTATATTGTCTACATAAATTAATTTATTTGTTTGTTACATTCATTATTACTAATTTTGTTGTAAATATGTATTCATAAAATATTTTTTGATTTATATTTTTTATTTTTATTTCAAATTGATCTAATATTTTGGTTCCCAAATGATTGTTTTGAAAAACTTTTGTAACCTTTACATAAGTTCTCAATTTACCTATACATATGATATATAAATTATATTATACCATAAAGTAACAAGTTTAAATTGTGATATAACTTTAAGAAGTGTGTTTCAAACCCTCACAAAATATTTTTAATATTCTAAATACCTTTACAAACCCATTAAATAAAGTTGGATACCTTTTCTTATTGTCTTTATATTATTTTATTACTTATAATAATGAATATAAAATGACTATTGTGATGGAATGAAAAACAAGAATCTCTAAAATGATATATTTCAAAATTTAATCTATATTATGATTATTGGTTGTTTTTATTAGGTGTTTAAATTATTTTAATGATTTTATAAATTATTATTAATGATATAGATCCTATGTCAAGTGATTTTACAGTTTTGTTTAATTTTCAGATAATGTTCAATGTTGTTCTAAATTTCAAACATGAAATTTTTGCATTAATATAAAAAATTAGAATTTATGATACTCTTCATTTATTTATTTTACTAAATTTATAAACTCATATTGGATATTAATAAACTCATTATAACTTGTTTTAATGTTTCTAATTTATAATCATTAATATTGATGTAATCCATTGTATAAGCATGGAATGATATTTGGAAATCAAATATTTCATTTCTACAAGATAAAAACCATTTATTTTTATGAGATATGAGTAATTGGATTTTTCAAATTTGTTTGACATATTATTAAGTGTTTTTATTTATACCAAATATAGAATAAAATTCATTTATATTCATATGATAATTCAAGAATAAATTTTGTGCATTTGAGTTCGATTTAAAGGGAGTAAGTCATTCTTATAAATTCATGGTGCTGATATATGACAGTGAACATACACTGTGATATGAATAGTGATTAATAAATCTTATACATCCTGATCTATAAAATCAATTAAGGTGAAATAATAAAATTTATTGAAGTAAAAAATTACAATCTTTATAACTTGTTGAAGTAAATTACCGAATCACCCATACTTCATCATTAAAATTTACTTCAAGATCCAGATATAAATGCTCTACCAAAAAATATATATCAATAAATCAATAGTTTTTTATTATTTGTTTCTTATTTTTTAGAATTTTGGTAGAATTTTCTACAAAAAATCATTTCACACATTAGATTTTACCATGTATAGAAATTTTTCATCAGTGATTTTCACCTGAACAAAAGGTAGAACACATATGTTTGGGGAAGATCCTTGTATAAATTCATAGGTTTTGTTTTCTCACGTAAAATTCAAGAATGTTTTGGGGATGGTCCCATGTCAATGTCCTAGGTTTGAGATTTTCCTCATTGTAAATGGTTCCCTCTATTATAGTGGGTGATATACTCTCATGGTTTTGGTCTTAATGTTACATTATGATCATTTAGATCTAAACTACTATAAAATACCTAATTATCGTATTTTTATTTTTTCTACATTCACACTTCACACATCAACTATTATTAATCAATTAGTAAATTATTATTTTTTCATTATAAACCACTAAACCATGAAATTATTTTTGATAACTCATATAATTCTTTATAATAATAATTTTACCCCTCTTGTCTATTACTATAAAACATTTCATACCTAAAAAAATATCATAATTAGGGATTATAATCTAATAGTAATAAATTCATCATTGCAACATTATGTCAAACACATACTCTTGATGTATGATTTAAAATTGGATTTTAACTTTGGAATGAATGTGGTTAATTTAAAATGTATATAGATTCTTCATATCAATAAATTCATAAAATATTTCAATAGGATACTATAGAAACCCCAAGGGTAGCCAGTAAGATCCCTTGTTTGTCCAGGTTTGTTACTCTTGAGTTCTGGTTGTACAAATTTTTATTAGGTTTTATTTTATTATTTAAACAATGAATGTCATGTTTATTTTCATATGGATATATTTTTTAGGGAAAATGAAATAATGTATAGGGATATGTGTTTTTTAATATTAATTGAGTAAGGTTATAAATGTATTAATTTATTACAAGGATTCTCCATGGGTATTGAATGCTTTATAAATGGCTCTTGGTTTTTCTATAAAATCTAGGTTGTGATTGACCTATAGGAAAATTTCAAATCATGAACATGTTACATGATGTAAACATGTTTCTAGTAACATTCAATGAATTGGTTTAGTGCTGTAATTTTTTACATGTCGTGAAACTAGTTCACTTTGTGAAATAGTCTATTTTGTTTATTTAAACCAAAGGAATAACATTTTTTTCTGAATATTATTAATTGAAAAATTCCCATCATAAAGGGGTTCACATTATGAATATCACAGGTTTAGTGGTTTAAATTTCACTACACATATGAATTAGTTTCAATTTTCCATGCATCCTCCACATTCGAAGCCCATGCTAACACAAAGAGATTATGGAGGAATTCCTTCATTTATAATCATCTTAGTCTATAATTTGATATCAAATGAGTCCCTTTATTTTGTCCCATTTATTCGACAATCCCCCTTTATAGAAGTGTGATCTCTTGACTATTGCTGAATTAGGTTTTGATTATATTTTATGTGTGATCATGTTTTTCCTTATGACATTATAAATTTTAGTTCATCATTTTCATTACGTTGATAGTGTTAAATAGATCCCAAAATTAGGTTGGTGGTATAAAACATATCCATTTGTGTGATTTATTTATCCATGGTATATGAAATATCGGCGTCCACACCTACATGTTTTACATATGACCTAATTAATTGGATATAACAAAAAAAATAATGGTCTTTTTTAGATTATTTATTGGATCCCATTGGGCCAATAGGAATAATGACTGAGACTCGTATCCTCTTGATGGGTGTTCCAAAATTATAACCCCAGCTTGATATAAATTGTTTTTACTGTATAATTGAGGTATATTTATTACAACAAATAACAAAACTATGACAGGACCATATAGGTATAGTGTCTTTAGAAATTGGGAAACATAAACAACTAGTTCATAATGCATCTACGTTGTCTCCTGTTTATTGGATCATAACCAGACTCCTTTTTGGAATATCATATTTAATAACCTTCATCCAGACCTGGGTAAACAAAACATACCAAAGGGTGAGATCATGTTCTTAGTAAGGGTAAACAAAGGAAATGTCAATCATATCATATTCTTATGATCATAACATTTGAAAATCTGATCCTGCATAAGATATCATAATATCATTTCATGGAATAAATCATAGAACCTAAATTTAATCCATATAAAAACATAAGACATGAAACTTTGTGGAATACACACATAATCATCAAAAATCATTTCATATTAGTCATTGCTCATTTCCAAGACCATCATAGTGGACAAAGTCCATTACTGAATCGAGTTCACTCCTTGTTCTAGTCCTCTATCACCAAACCAAATTAACTTTTCAATCCAACCATGCCAATATGATGAGATATAAATCTTTACCCTTTTCATTGGAGGGAGATATAGGTTCCACCCATCTCATAATGAAACTATTCTTATGTGTTCCACAAAATAAATAATTAAACATCATAGCATAAACCATATAATAAAATGGGATTCTTAACCATCATCCCATCATAACATAATCAATATAAGATAAAAAGACTTCATAAAAATAATTACATCATAACATAATCAAATAAAAATAATAATAGGGATCAAAACATAACCCTATATAATCTTAGATGGAAAATAATTTTGATAAAACACTTGAAATTAATACTTGATAAAAATAACCTTTCTTCTTTAAAAACATTTTATTCTATCAATATGTCATGGAATTTTAAAATAAAAAATGTTAATTGGAAAAAATGAAAAAAATGAAAAATATAATTCATGGAAATAAATCTGTATGAAAGCATAAAAATCCATTCATACCGTATAAGTTAAAAAACATTCTTCTCGTACTTAGGAAAAAAAAGTCAAAAATTATCCCATGTTAAAAATGAAAAATGATTCCTTTCATATATTTTACTAAAAATTCACCAATGGGTAAAATTAGATTTTAAAAACATTATAAGGATATAAATAATATTATATATTTTGGAAACATGGATGTGGATGATTAATATGCCCCATTAAATACTTAAGTATAAACAATCTCAGATAAAAATAAGATTACATGATTCTCCCTTAACATAGGTCTGATATTCTTTGTACGTATCTGAAAATATTTTATAATAATTTAAATAATGTCATTGACTTATTCCAGAATCATAGTCATTGTTATGATATCATATATGGTCACATTTGTATCTTTTTATTACTAACATTTCATTGTTATGCGTTATTCAGGTGTTAACTGCTTTATGTTCTTATGCATGTTTTGTCGAATAAAATCTTATTACTCTTTGTAGGTTATATTTATATAATTTATAGAAACGTATTAGTATAATATATATCATATTTATTCTTTAAATTCATTTATATAATCATTTTTCAATGATGATCATTTAGATCGAATCACATCAAATCGTGGAGACGTTAGGACATACGTACGCACGAGCGACGATATCATTACCATGATAGTGGAATTGTATTGAAGTGTATGGGGGAATAATATTTCAGAATCAACATCAATTTAAAATCATAATATTTATTTATTTCTTCCATCATTATACCCATCAAAGTATTTTGGTGATGAAAACATATTACACCACATCGTGGAGATGGTAGGTCGTACGTATGTGTAACATCCCAAGTAAGTAATGAATAATAGATATTTTTACCTATGTCTATTAATGATTAAGATAGTGTTTTATAGGCTTAAAATGAAAATAAATACAATCTTAAGCATGGAATACACTAATATTCTTAAAAGATTGTTTTACTGCCTTATGATGGAAAACCCTTTTTGAATCTATATTTTGACAATTTTATAAACTATTTTTGTCATAATAAACTTATCCTTTATGATTGGGACATCAAAATTTACCTTGTGTGAATTTTTGGTATTTTTCTGAAAATGTTCATTTTTAATGAATAGTGAAAAATACTGCATTTTACATCAAAACTGTTTTTTAATCTAATTTATTTATATGATTAGATTATGTTTTGAATTGGTTTTGAAGTGAAATTAGAATATATTTTTACCATTTTATCCAATGGTGGTCATTGGAATCAATTTTACTTTGAAATTAGACTTAAACTGGTGTCAATCTTTTGATACTTATTGTTTTGTAAAAACACGCTATTTGCTCTGGCAGCGGGAATTAATTATTAAATTAATTAATGTGACTTATATGATTTGAATTTTGTAAAATGGACTTCATTTTTGAATTCGGAATATCAAATATAGCTTAGGGTGAATTTTTGGTAATAATCTGAAAAACTTCAAATTTTGATGAATAGTTAAACCACTAAGTGGTAATCAAGAAAACTGATTTTTCAGTTAAATGAAAGTTTACCACTAATGTGTATTGAATTTTGAAAATCTGACATACATGTTTGTCATTAAGATGTAAAATGTGGTTCAATGGGATTAAACTATTTTTTTGGTGAATAGTAACTTATTAAGTTTTTAATCGCGATTAGTGGTAATTAGGGTAGTTTAAGGTATAAATAATGCTTTAATAATATGAAATGACCTAGAAACATGTCCCAACCTTATTGGTTGTGTCATGGCCGACCAAGACAATCCATGGGTCAACTTGGGGACCCCATGGAGACATTTTGGTTGGGAAATGACAAAAATAACTTTTTATTTAATGTAAAAGTAAAAATGACAGAAAAATAATATGTTTTACGAAAACAATTTTTACATGGGGTTATAAAGATCATATATTTGATTATAAATAGTCATTGGAAAGCTAAAAATATTTCCTACATCATAGTATTTGTTTTATAATTTTTAGACATTAAATAAATTAAATTATTTATGACATAATAATGATGCAGCGATGACATCATTATTTGACGATTTAAATAAAATGGAAAGACAATGTAAAATATATGAACTACACATGGACAAAACCAATTGGATGAGTGGATTTCGAACCCTTATCACCTTATCCACGAATTCTATCAATGTGGGACCTTTTAAAACCGAAACACATTTTCAAATAAAGTAATATTTCTTTACTTTCCAAAAGTACCCCTCCTCTCCTCTTATAAAAGGCCCCCACCTCTACCTCATTTCACACACTCCTCAAGACTTTGGCTCGGCCAACCCCTGCCCATTTACTCTCTCCAAATCCCTCTCCTCATCCTATAAGATTCACTTTGGGCATAATCCTTTCAAAGGAAGCCTTTAGGCTCAAATCAAAAGGCGTTACACTTTTAAAGGTAATTCATTCTCTCATGTTCATTTGTTTTATTTTTCTTCTCCAACCCCCTAAACTATTTTTATTTACTTATTTTGTAACAAAAACCAGTATCTTCAATATACCACGATGTTTTTATAATATTTATTTGAGCTAAACTCTCACACAACTACATCAAATTGTTAAAGAACATACGGTTTCCGTGGATGGCGATATTCTGCCTCCCGAAACGATGATTGTTCAACACTCATTTAACACCTTCAAAGGTGGCCATTATGATGTCACTATTTTAATATATGATATATAATATGTTTATGTTTTCCTTAAGCTTCTGTTTTTTTCATTTTGGGCATACCTTTATGGTTTCCATTATGGGTAAACACGATATCTTCATTTTAGGAAGTGCGGAATACCGCCCCCTCAAAGTGATTTGATTCGTTAAATACCATATGTGGGAAATATAAAGGATGGAACTATGATATTATATATGATATTATACTGGAAGTATAATACACCTTTATATCATTATGATTCCATTCTATAAAATACGAAATAGAAATGAAAGTAGCGTTCATGCGTACGTACGGCTTACCGTCTCCATGAACGGTGCATTTCATTTCTTACCTACAAATGATTATGTAATATTATAAATGCATGTATGTACTGGATATATATGACATATATGATATCTACATCATGAATACCATTCTGGATATAATGAACCTTTGACCAAATTAACAACATGTAAGTGTAAGAAGTCTATTTTTTACTTAAGAACCAAATACCGACAAAATGAACATTATTAACTTAACTGATTACATGATGTTCATAACATGGTATAAAAGGAATAATGAACTTGAAAAAGATTCATAAGCAAGTAGAGATTAACTCAAGTTTATTATTCAGGAGATTAAAGAACAGTCGGGTCAAGTCGGATACGAGGTATGGGACTTCATCTCAATCTCCTTTCGTTGAGGCATATTTTATTTTATACACAACTTTCTTTTATACGGTGTATAAACCCCTTTGAATTTTACGTTTATTCAAAAGGAATATTTTTATACGAAGCGTTTACTAAACAACAAAAGGGAATGTTTTTGTCGTACGTATGCGGCGACAACGACTTCTCCGCCGTCGTGACTGTTATTTGAGTTTCGGCTTCCTCTACAAGCCATACCTTCTTTTTAAAAGAAAAATAAATACCATGTTTTACTTTTCTTTTATTTTAGTATTGAAAATGGTTTTCATAATGTTTTTATATCAATGTGTTGTATTGATATCTCGTGATTGAAATGTTGAAATTTTATGTTTCCTTTATGCATGTTTTATGTGATATGATTATGTTATGGTTCTTGGGCATTATTATGAAGATGGGTGGTTCCGTGATAAACTAAGGGAGGGTGAGCCCGTTATAGCTCTCCAATGCATTGGGTAACGTGAAGGAGTGAAACGTTAAGGTTTCTCTGAAGAGATTTAGGGAATATACTGTGATGGGTATTCCAAACGTAACCAAGAGGGTTACTCCCTACGTAAGAATGTTATGAATGCCTCAAGTTACCTTTACATCTTATGATTTCTATGATTTATTCATGATTTTATGAGGTATGTTAAAGTGCCTATGTTTTATGGGTAAAGTTTGATTTTATTCTTATGTATATATGAACTCATGTTTCCTTTCCATGTTTTTTTTATAACCCATACTGAGTTTTTATGCTCATCCCAAGTTTTTGAAATGTTTTTCACAGGTCAAGGGAAAGGTACATGATAAGATGATCGAGTCAAGGATGTGTCAAGAAATAAACCATGTTTTATTTTAAATGTGTTTCCATTGATGGGAATGAAGAATACTATCTTTATGTAACCACTTTGTTTATATGTGGAATGTAATGAAAGTTTTATGATCTAATTCTCTAAAACTCTAAACCCGAAAAGATCCTCAATGTGTAATCTTGTAATAACTCAAGATTAAGTAAGGTTTAAGGCTGTGGCCTTATAGTTGGTATCAAAGGTCGGTTTAGATAACATTAGGAGTTAGAATTCTATTAAATGATTATCCAAAAATATTTTTTTTGAAATGATATAGCATTTAAAGATTACCATGTTGCTTCATCTAAGACATGTTTGTTCAGAATGGTTTTCCACAGAGGAAACAGGGAAGCAGTGCTAGGAAGGCATACAGAAGGAAATAACCTTCCAAATCAGCATCCAGAAATGGTCGGAATTGGAACTGAACAGTTTGTTGCAGTAATGGAGCAGTTGACTCAAGCGATAAATGGTGGTGGTATCCATGAATGAGATCAGACTGATCAACCGCAGAGGAACATGTCAGTGGTGGAACATTTCATGAGGCGACATCCACCATCATTCAGAGGATCATCTGACCCTGTGCTAGCTGAAGGGTGGATTAAAGCACTGGAGAAGATTTTTGATGTCATGGGGTGTTCAGACAATCAAAAGGTTAGTCTTGCTATTTACCGTTTGGAGGGTGAAGCAGATTAGTGGTGGTCTATGGTTAAAAATATCAGGGACACCGATGAGATTGATGCTCTTGACTGGGATGAATTCAAAGGTATGTTTCTTGAGAAGTATTTTCCTAAGGCTGTTCGACTTAGGATGGAAAAGAAATTCTTGGAATTGAGGCAAGAGGAAGACTCAGTGGCTGCCTATGAAGAAAGGTTCACTCGATTGGCAAGGTATGCTCCAAATTTTACCTGAGACCTTGATAGTAAAATCAATCGTTTTTACTCAGGATTAAAGCCAAAATATCGAAGGGCATTATCTTCTCGTGAATTTAAAAGTTATGAAAAGCTTGTTCGATGTGCTGAGAGGGTGGAAATGGAGTTTGTCGATGACCAAGTGTTCTATAACAACCAGCAGAAGAAGAGACCGAGGTGACAGGATAAAGGTAAGAATTCTTCAAAAAAGTATGATGGTAAGAGAACTAAGTTTCCAGTTTCTGATAAATGTGGCAAAAGGCATGCTGGGGAATGTCTTCTGAATTCTGGGAAGTGCTACCGATGTGGTAAGATGGGACATAAGGCTCGTGATTGCACTGAAAAGGATCAAGGTGAAGGTAAGAACAAATTTGATTTACAGTTAGTGAAATGTTATAAGTGAAATGAGATGGGTCACTATGCAAAGTAGTGTCTGGCAATGATGTTGAGTGATGGGAAGCAGTTAGACTACAAGCAGAAAGGGGTGGTGAAATCCTTTGCAACTACTTCAGCAGATGTCGGGCCATCAAATAGAGATTCATAGTTTCCTTGGTTTGGCAGGATATTACCGAAGGTTTGTTAGAAATTTTTCACGGTTATCTAGTCCAAGGACTAAGCTAACTCGGAAGGGTGTTATGTTTATCTGGAAAAAATAATGTGATGATTGTTTTCAGGAATTGAAAAGAAGATTGGTGAATGCTCCAGTTTTGGCACTACCTTCCAGGAATGGTGAGTTTGTTATATACAGTGATGCTTCATTGAAAGGACTTGGTTGCGTCCTAATGCAGAATGATCAGGTAATTGCTTATGCTTCACGACAGTTGAAAACTCATGAGGTAAATTACCCTACACATGATTTGGAACTAGCTGCTGTTGTTTTTGCATTAAAAATTTGGAGGCATAATTTGTATGGAGTAAAGTGTGAAATATATACCGATCACAAAATTTTAAAGTATATATTCACTCAGAAAGAGTTAAACATGAGACAGAGGAGATGGCTAGAATTAATCAAGGATTATTATTGTACAATTCATTACCATTCGGGAAAATCAAATAAAGTGGCTGATGCTTTGAGTCGAAAAAGTAATGCTTCATTAACAATGTTGCATTTGGAACGTGATCCTTTGGTTAAGGATTTGATGAACTTTGGCATAGAAGTTGTTGGTGCAGGAAGTCCTTCTGTTTTGTTTCAGGTATCAGTGAGATCATCTCTATCAGATAGAATCAAGCAAGCACAGAAGCAAGATAGCAAGTTGCAGAAAAAGGTAGAGCTGGTTCAGAAAGGTAAGTTGCCTGAATTCAACATTGATAATTATTGTGTTTTGAGATTTGGGAAGAGATTGTGTGTGCCTTGTGATTCACAGTTGAAGAGAGAGTTGTTATATGAAGCTCATAGTTCTCCGTTTTCAGTTAATCCGGGCAGTACTAAGATTTATAGAGATCTGCGGGAGTATTACGGGTGGGATGGAATGAAAAGAGATATTGCTGATTTTACTGTGAAGTGTTTGACTTGTTAGCAGGTTAAAGCAGAGTGGCAGTTATCGAAAGGGATGCTTCAGCCTTTACCAGTGCCAGAGTGGAAATGGGAGAATATATCCATGGACTTTGTTGTTGGATTACCGAAGATATCTCGAGGTAATAATGCAATCTGGGTTATTGTTGATCGCTTGACCAAATATGCTCATTTCCTTACTATACAAGATACTTTCTATCTTGATCAACTTTCCCGTTTGTATCTTAAAGAGATAGTCAGGTTACATGGAGTTACTCTCTCCATTGTATCGGATCGTGATCGTAGGTTTACTTCTAACTTTTGGAAAGACCTTCAGAAGTCGTTGGGTACTGAATTAAATTTTAGTACAGCTTTTCATCCTCAATCAGATGGGTAGTCAGAACGAACAATTTAGACATTGGAGGATATGCTACGAGCTTGTTCTATGGATTATCAGGGAAGTTGGGACCAACATCTTTCTTTGGTTGAGTTTTCATATAATAACGATTTTCATTCCAGTATACAGATGATGCCATTTCAGGCATTATATGGGAAGCGGTGTCGAACTCCAGCTTTCTGGGATGAAGTGGGTGAAAGGAAGTTGATGGGACCAGAATTGGTAGAAGAGATGGTAGAAAAAGTTCAGCTGATTCAGAAACACATGAGAACAGCTCAGAGCAGGCAGAAGAGTTATGCGGATAACCGGAGGAAGGATCTATCTTTCGAGGTAGGTGATCATGTTTTTCTCAAGGTTTCTCCTTGGAAAAGCGTGATGAGATTTGTTAAGGAAGGAATGTTGAGTCCAAGGTTTGTTGGACCATACGGAATTCTGGAGAGAGTTGGATCAGTTGCATACCGAGTGGCTTTACCTTCGAGTTTATCTCAGGTACACAATGTTTTTCATGTTTCGATGTTGAAAAAGTATATGCCAGATCCATCTCATGTTTTGAGTCCAGAGGTAGTTCAGCTGGAAGAGAACCTATCTTACGAGGAACAACCGGTCCAGATTCTTGACCACAGGGAGCAAGTTTTACGGAATAAGGTGATTAAGCAGGTAAAGGTTTTGTGGAAAAACCACATGATTGAAGAGGCAACATGGGAATCTGAAAATGCAATGAGGGATAAGTACCCCCATTTATTCGATAAGTAAATAAATTGCGGGGATGCAATTTTCTAAAGGGGGGAAGGATGTAACATCCCAAGTAAGTAATGAATAATAGATATTTTTACCTATGTCTATTAATGATTAAGATAGTGTTTTAGAGGCTTAAAATGAAAATAAATACAATCTTAAGCATGGAATACAGTAATATTCTTAAAAGATTGTTTTATTGCCTTATGATGGAAAACCATTTTTGAATCTATATTCTGACAATTTTATAAACTATGTTTGTCAAAATAAACTTATCCTTTACGATTGGGACATCAAAATTTACCTTGTGTGAATTTTTGGTATTTTTCTGACAATGTTCATTTTTTAATGAATAGTGAAAAATACTGCATTTTACATCAAAACTGTTTTTTAATCTAATTTATTTATATGATTAGATTATGTTTTGAATTGGTTTTGAAGTGAAATTAGAATATATTTTTACCATTTTATCCAATGGTGTTCATTGGAATCAATTTCACTTTGAAATTAGACTTAAACTGGTGTCAATCTTTTGATACTTATTGTTTTGTAAAAACACGCTATTTGCTCTGGCAGTGGGAATTAATTATTAAATTAATTAATGTGACTTATATGATTTGAATTTTGTAAAATAGACTTCATTTTTGAATTCAGAATATCAAATATATCTTAGGGTGAAGTTTTGGTAATTTTCTGAAAAACTTCAATTTTTGATGAATAGTGAAACCACTAAGTGGTAATCAAGCAAACTGATTTTTCAGTTAAATGAAAGTTTACCACTAATGTGTATTGAATTTTGAAAATCCGACATACATGGTTGTCATTAAGAAGTAAAATGTGGTTCAATGGGATTAAAATATTTTTTTGGTGAATAGTAACTTATTAAGTTTTTAATCGCGATTAGTGGTAATTAGGGTAGTTTAAGGTATAAATAATGCTTTAATAATATGAAATGACCTAGACACATGTCCCAACCTTATTGGTTGTGTCATGGCCGACCAAGAAAATCCATGGGTCAACTTGGGGACCCCATGGAGACATTTTGGTTGGGAGATGACATAAATAACTTTTTATTTAATGTAAAAGTAAAAATGACACAAACATAATATGTTTTACGAAAACAATTTTTACATGGGGTTATAAAGATCAGATATTTTATTATAAATAGTCATTGGAAAGAAAAAAATATTTTCTACATCATAGTATTTTTTTTTATGATTTTTAGAAATTAAATAAATTAAATTATTTATGACATAATAATGATGCAGCGATGACATCATTATTTGACGATTTAAATAAAATGGAAAGACAATGTAAAATCTATGAACTACACATGGTCAAAAACAATTGGATGAGTGGATTTCGAACCCTTATCACCTTATCCACTAATTATATCAATGTGGTACCTTTTAAAACCGAAGCACATTTTGAAATAATGTAATATTTCTTTACTTTCCAAAAGTGACCCTCCTCTCCTCTTATAAAAGGCCCCCACCTCTACCTCATTTCACACACCTCTCAAGCCTTTGGCTCGGCCAACCCCTGCCCATTTACTCCCTCCACATCCCTCTCCTCATCCATGAGGATTACCTTTGGGCAGAATCCTTTCAAAGGAAGCCTTTAGGCTCAAATCAAAAGGAGTTACACTTTTAAAGGTAATTCATTCTCTCATGTTCATTTGTTTTATTTTGCTTCTCCAAACCCCCTAAACTATTTTTATTTACTTATTTTGTAACAAAACCAGTGTCTTAAATATACAAGGATGTTGTTATAATATTTGTTTGAGCTACACTCTCACACAACTACATCAAATGGTTAAAGAACATACGGTTTCCGTGGATGGTGAAATTCTGCCTCCCGAAACGATGATTGTTCAACACTCATTTAACACCTTCAAAAGTGGCCATTATGATGTCACTATTTTTATATATGATATATAATATGTTTATGTTTTCCTTAAGCTTCTGTTTTTTTCATTTTGGGCATACCTTTATGGTTTCCATTATGGGTAAACACGATATCTTTATTTTAGGAAGTGCGGACTACCGCCCCCTCAAAGTGATTTGATTCGTTATATACCATATGTGGGACATATAAAGGATGGAACTATGATATTATATATGATATTATACTGGAATTATAATACACCTTTATATCATTATGATTCCATTCTATAAAATACGAAATAGAAATGAAAATAGCGTTCATGCGTACGTACGGCTTACCGTCTCCATGAACGGTGCATTTCATTTCTTACCTCTAAATGATTATGTAATATTATAAATGCATGTATGTAATGGATATATATGACATATATGATATCTACATCATTAATACCATTATGGATATAATGAACCTTTGAACAAATTAACAACATGTAAGTGTAAGAAGTCTATTTTTGACTTATGAACCAAATACCGACAAAATGAACATTATTAACTTAACTGATTACATGATGTTCATAACATGGTATAAAAGGAATAATGAACTTGAAAAAGATTCATAAGAAAGTAGAGATTAACTCAAGTTTATTATTCAGGAGATTAAAGAACGGTCGGGTCAAGTCGGATACGAGGTATGGGACTTCGCCTCAATCTCCTTTCGTTGAGGCATATTTTATTTTATACAAAACTTTCTTTTATACGGTGTATAAACCCCTTTGACTTTTACGTTTATTCAAAAGGAATCTTTTTATACAAAGCTTTTACTAAACGACAAAAGGGAATTTTTTTGTCGTACGTATGCGGCGACAACGACTTCTCCGCCGTCGTGACAGTTATTTGAGTTTCAGCTTCCTCTACAAGCCATACCTTCTTTTTAAAAGAAAAATAAATACCATGTTTTACTTTTCTTTTATTTTAGTATTGAAAATGGTTTTCATAATGTTTTTATATCAATGTGTTGTATTGATATCTCGTGATTGAAATGTTGAAATTTTATGTTTCCTTTATGCATGTTTTATGTGATATGATTATGTTATGGTTCTTGGGCATTATTATGAAGACGGGTGGTTCCGTGATAAACTAAGGGCGGGTGAGCCCGTTATAGCTCTCCAATGCATTGGGTAATGCGAAGGGGTGAAACGTTAAGTTTTCTCCGAAGATATTTAGGGAATATACTGTGATGGGTATTCCAAACGTAACCAAGAGGGTTACTCCCTACGTAAGAATGTTATGAATGCCTCAAGTTACCTTTACGTCTTATGATTTCTATGATTTATTCATGATTTTATGAGGTATGTTAAAGTGCCTATGTTTTATGGGTAAAGTATGATTTCATTCTTATGTATATATGAACTCATGTTTCCTTTCCATGTTTTTTTTATAACCCATACTGAGTTTTTATGCTCATCCCAATTTTTTGAAATGTTTTTCACAGGTCAAGGGAAAGGTACATGATAAGATGATAGAGTCAAGGATGTGTCAAGAAATAATCCATGTTTTATTTTAAATGTGTTTCCATTGATGGGAATGAAGAATACTATCTTTATGTAACCACTTTGTTTATATTTGGAATGTAATGCAAGTTTTATGATCTAATTCTCTAAAACTCTAAACCCGAAAAGATCCTCAATGTGTAATCTTGTAATAACTTAAGATTAAGTAAGGTTTAAGGCTGGGGCCTTATAGTATGTATGCTTGGTGATTTCATTTTTCATAGGATGAATAGAAGATAGAAAATGGTTATTTAATATTCCTAAAAACATATCAGCATAAATTTTATACTAGAGTTATTAATAAATAACGAAAGAACTAATATAGATAATGTAAAATAAGAACGAAGTTTGAATGAATCGGTAAATGATATTACCTCTTCTTCGAAGTGGTTCTTCTAAACCTCTTCTTAGGGCCCTAAATATGATCTTTGAAGAAGAAAAAGACCTCTAGTATATTTTTAGAGAGGTTTATATGGGAAAAGGGTAGGGTTTGGCCGAGTTTAAAATCTCAAAATAGTGTGAATGGTGAGAGGGAGGAGGTTCCCTTTTATAAGATAGAAGAGGGGCACTTTTGGAAACCTCAAAAATATTAATTTTAATAAAAATAAAATCCCACATAAAAACCTCTGAAATGAATCAAAATAGAAGCAAAGAAATGATAGAGTTGTAATATTCCCATCCAATAAAATTTAGACATGTTTTGATTTTATTTTAAACCATATCATTTTGATTTTTCTTTATTTTAGCAATTTTATTTTACTTGTGGTAAAAATATTATAAATTTTAAATAGTTATAAATACTTTCACATATGTTTTTAATAGACCTTAATTGGATAATATATGACATTATAGAACATATAATTTTATATTTGTAATTTTCAAATATTTTTGTGATTTTTAATCAAATTTATAATATGTAATTTTAATAAAATATCAATAGTGTCAATTTTGAAACTATTAATTTATCTGAATTTAAATAAAATCTACATAGAATATATATTCAAAACAAAATATTTAATAGATTCTTAAAATTTCATATTCTTCTATAAAATTCTTTTAGAACATTAATATGTTTGTATAATATTTATCTTAATATTTTTAAAACCATTTATTTGATATTTCTCTTAATAGAATAATTACTACAACATTTTTGTATAATTATCTAATATAATTTTTTTTAAAAATTAAAAATAATATACTATGATGAAGAAATATCTAATATATTTCATAACAATAAATTTATTTGAATTTATCTTCTAAAATACAAAATTCTAAAATGTTATATATATTAAATTAAGAAGGTGATAGCTTTGACATCGTTTAAAATTAAATAATATAATTGTTATAATCAATTTTATAAGCCTCTAAAAAGTAAAAAATTCAACCAATGTATGGTTATGGTTTATATATACATGTCCAATATGTATTGGTCAGGTTTTGGGATCTTTTTATGTGTATTATTATTTTAATAAAAACTATATTATTGATTTTTCACTAAATAAATAATTTATGCATCATTAATGTATAAGCTATTAAGGTAATTGTATATTTCTTAAAAATTAAAAATAAATTACCATTATAAATGAGAAAATCATATACTTTAAAGTAGTATTTATAATATTATTTATATTTTGTATAACCTTATATTAAAAAATAATTTAAATATTAATTATTGAGTGAGACATATTTCACTTTCGTTTAAATAAAATAAAATAAATGTCTAAATCTCATCCATGTTGGTTCTACTAGATACCATTTAAACCCAAGTATATTTTAGGACGAAATATAATCATCCGATTATATTAATACAAGAGGTAAGGTAATTTTATAATATTATTTTTACCCTTAATTACCTGATTTACCATTAACTATGGTAAATAAAATTTACTGTAGTTACTATTCATAATGCCCAAAAAAATAAAAGAAGACTATTAACATTATTTGGACCTAATGATTCAAAATATAGAATTCATTTTTTCAAATTCAAGATATAGAATTTATAGTAATTAATTTAAAATTAATCATGTTGTCAAAAAATGGGGTTTTGTATAAAACATCACAAAATATTGAAATGTTTTTACCTATAAATTCAATGTAAAATTAATGATATTGAAATAAATTATTTAAAATGGTAAATATTTATTCTATTTATAATTTAAAACCATGAAAAGTTATAATTTAACCATATTAGTTATCTCGATGAAAAAAGTTTTTGTTAAGTAAAATTTACCGTATTTTTACTGTTCAACCAAATATAAAAGTTATCTGAAAAACATCTCAATTTGAACCGAAGTAAATTTTTATATCCTTCATTCAATTAAAAATTTGTGTTTTCATATTAAAATTATTTATTTGTCTAAATCTAAAAAAATCCATTAAAATGCGGAAAAACATTCTTTTAATATCTATTTAATAAATAAAAAAAATATTTTTAATTATATAACATACATATCCCATTAATAAAATTTATTCAAATTACTAATATGACATTTAAATGATTGACATTTATCATTGAGTTTTATTATATGTTAGTTATATTTATTCCTTCTAACATAACAACTAGGTTATAACGGTAATTTATTTTAAGGGAATCTCACAGTTTGATTAAACTCATGATTGACTGCAAAACAAGCTACTCAAGAATAAAAATTAATAAAATATTTCATAAAACATAAGGGTGTTACATTCTATCCCCCTTTAAACTGAATTTTGCCCTTGAAAATAGTTACTTGGATATAAATATATGAGGATACATATCCCTCATCATATCGTCATGTTCCGATTTAGCTTCTTCTAATTAGTGGTTCCTCTATAAAACATTAACCAATTGAGTGGTCTTATTTCATAGAAATTTTTTGATACAATCCAGAATATCTATCAGTTTTTCCTCATAAGATAGATCATACTCTAGTGGTACGACTTATGAGCTTAGTACACATTAAGGGTCAAGAATGAAATTTCTTAGGAGGGATACATGGAACACATCATGAACATGGGAGAGATTCGCTTTATTTTACAATTGGTATTCTACCTTCCCAACACGATCCAAAATTTAAAAAGGACGGATATACCTAGGGTTCATCTTACCTTTATTTCCAAATATCATTACTCTCTTCCAGAGAGATATTTTTCAGTACACATTATCCCCCACTTCAAACTCTAGGTATTTTCTTCAATTTTCAACATAATTTTTTTGTCAACTCTGAGCTTCTCTTATATGTTGTTGAATAGATCTTACATTTTCCGTCATTTCATCAATAGTATATGGTCCTAATATCTTTAATTCCCCAAATTCAACCAAGCAAGTGGGAGTTCAACACTTCTTTACATAGAAGCATTCATAAGGATCCATCTAAATACTAATGTGAGAGCTATTATTATACGAAAAATCCACCAATGTTAGGTTTTTATCCCAAAAACCATTTAACTCTATAGATAATGCTCTCGACATGTCTTCTAGATTTTTAACTTTCCTCTCAGACTATCCTTATGTCTGAGGATGATAATTACTACTGAAACTCAACTATGTACCTAGATCATGCTGAAGACTTTGCTAGAACATCGATGTAAACTTCAAAACCTGATCGGATATAATGGAAAGTGGTACTCCATGAAATCTTACCACTTCTTTTTAATATATCCTACAAATCTGGTCAAGATAAAAATATTCTCCAATATCATTGAAGTGTTCTAACATCGTAAGACGGTCAGCTATAACCTAGGTAGCATTATTTCCTTTAGATGTTTTTTGGAATTCCGGTGACAATGTCCATAGTGATGTTTTCCCATTTCCATTCTTGTATGTGTAATGGTTGTAACATCTCTTTTAGACTTATGTCGTTCAACCTTAATGTTCTGAAAAACCAAGCATCGAGAGACATTATCAGTGACATCTCTTTTCATGCCATCCCACCAGATATACTCTATCAGGTCCCTATACATCTTATTGCTTCAAGGGTGAACAGGGAATGAAGATATTTGACCTCATTAATTATTTCCTTCTTTAATTATTGTATGGGATTAACACAAAGCCGTTCCCTGAACCGTATTATTTCATCATAATAAAGGTTGAATTCAATAACATTGCTCACCTTTTTTGGAAACTCTTCATCTTTTTTTGTGGCTCTTTAATCATTACATGTATACATGGATTAACATTAATTTGAGAATGATAAGATTTCTCCCCTTCCATTATTATTTCAATATCCATCCTTTTCAAATCCATAAATATTGGATCTTTTGTGATCCTCATCATGGATAATATGGCATGGTCTTGTCGGATTAATGCATCAGCCACCTTTTTTTGCTTTCCCAGGGTTGTAATGTATGGAGCAGTTATAATCTTCAATCAACTCCGACCATCTTATTTGGTTCATATTCAGCTCTTTTTGTGTGAAAATATACTATAAACTTTTATGATCAGTATAGATATCACAACATTCACCATAAAGATAATGCCTCCATATTTTTAATGAAAATATTACCGCATCTAACTCCAAATCATGAGTTGGGTAATTTTTCTCTTGGATATTCAATTATTGCGAGACATAAGATACCACCAAATCATTTTTCATTAAAAAGCACCCCAATCCTTTTATGGATGCATCACTATAGATAACAAACAATTCTCCACTACAAGGTAAGGTGAGAACATGTGCAATGGTTTACCTTCTTTTCAACTCTTTGAAATTCTCTTCACATTCTTTCATCTAATCAAACTTATCTCCATTTCGAGTCAAATTGTTGAGTGTATTAGATAATCATGATAAATATTTCACAAAACGTCGATAATAACCAAACAAATAAGGAATGCTCTGGATCAAAGTTACTGTTATTGGTCTCGAACATCTTTCAATAACACTTGTTTTTGAAGGATCCACATATATCCCCTCTCTTGAGATTATGTTACCAAAAAATGAAATTGTTTATGCCAAAATTCACACTTGGAAATTTTTTCCTAAAGTTTCACCTTTATCAGGGTCCTCAATAAAATTCTTATGTGATCATTATGTTCTCTCTTTCTCTTTGAGTTGAAACAAATATCATCTATAAAGACTACCACAAACTGATGAGGATAGTCTATAAAGACACTATTTCATAGATTCATGAAGATAGTAGTGGCATTAGTAAGACCAAATGGCATCACTAAAAATTCATAGTTTCCATACCTTGTATGGAAAGTCATCTTTGGTATGTATTCTTTTTTGATCCTTAATTGATGATGCCATGAACAAAGATCAATATCGGAAAATTATTGAGCTCCACATAATTTCTAAAATAATTCATCAATGTATGGGTGAGGATATTTATTCTTGATAGAGATCTAGTTATGTTCTCGATAATCAATACAAAGTCTCGTTGATCCATATTTCTTCTTAAGAAACAGAATAGGTGCTCCCCAAAGTGATGCACTACGACATATGAATCACTCATCAAGATTCTCATTGAGTTCCTTCTTTAATTTCTACAACTCAATTGGGGTCATTCTATAAGGTTTCTTTAAAATAGGCACAGAACCATGTATGAGTTCTATTAGAAACTCAACATCATGATTTGGTGGAAGACATGACAATTCCTCTAGAAAGACATCATCATACTCTAGTACAATGGGTGTATTCCTAATTAAGAGTTTGTCACCAAAAATTTGAGATAAATAACCTTCATTTATTGGAATCAAGACCCATATGATTGATGAAATATCCACTAGAATTTTTTATTCATCCTTTCTTCGATAGATGATCATAGATTGATCTGGAATTAGAAATGCGACTTCTCTTCTTTGGAAACTGAAATGAACTCTATATAAAGAAAACCAATCAATACCAAGAATGAAATAAAATTACACTATAAGAAGGACCACAAGATTTTTAGGAATCCATTTCCTCAAAATTCAATTAGAGAAGAATTATAAAATTTTTATGTGACTGTTGTGCATTTAGAAGTTGTCACAACTAACTGAACATTTAATTGTTGAGGTAATATGATGATACCCATTGAATATTATTCAGAAATAAAGGAGTGTATTGATCTAAAATCAAATAAAAAAATTTCTACATTAGAGTGGATGGTAATTGTACCTTTCTCCACTTCGTTATCATACTCCACATCTTTGATAGAAATTTCATGTGACATTCCGTTTTCTTCGGCCTTATGAGTATGTTGACATCGATCATCATCAACAAACCATATATTAGGGAATTGATTGGAATAATGCCACATTTCTTTTCACTTGTAATAGTGAAGTGTAAAAGGTCCATTCTATGTAGACTTATATTTGAGCAGAAGGGAAAACTCATCTTTTTTCAGTGTGGTCTTTAGATTTTCTTTTGAATTCCATTATCCTATTCTTATCAAAACTATATTATTGATAGGTTAATCCAATATCTATCTCAAACTTGAGTTCACATAGAAAAATTTATTTATAGCAATTGATGTCCCTTCTGGATAATTCCTTTCGGAGACATGGTTTTATGCCACTGAAGAATCGATAGATCATACTCTATGGTTGGATAATAATTCCATAAGAATACATTTCAAGTATTGTAAAATTTTCTTTATATGTACCAACAGATTCATCATCATTTTTCATCAGTTTAAGATTCTACTTCTCCATCTTTTTTCAAATAATATGAGGGAAGTTCATATTAAAAAATAAGTTCTTAAACTCATCCCATTACATGGACTCAATTTCATCTCTTTTCCTTGTATTCTTGATAAAATTCCACCATTGATCAGCTTCTCCTTCCAAACGATATACTGCTATGATGACTATATCATGTTTAGAAAATTGTAGAACTAAAAATATCTTTTTATTGGTATTGTTTCATTGTTAAGCTACTAATGGATCAGAAGACCCGCTGAATTAATGTGGACGCTACCTCATGAAGGATTCAGCATAATGTTCCTCCTTCCTTTGTTCATTAAAATGTTATGCATGATTCATATCTTGAGAAAGTTTTGTGAGCATGGCTACAATATATTGTATTCCATCTCCCATAATGTTTGGTTGTTTAGGGTGAAATCATTTCATTTACATCCACATTCATTATTAACACAGTTCCTTCGGGTTTCATCCAGTGACTAAAAACAAGAATCATAGTGTGAGAAACACTATTAATAACAGGAAAATCACATTATCAAGAATAAAATTTCACACATTAGGTATTATTATAGGTTATTCATGGCCATTTCTAAATCCACAAGATCACGTCTTATTCTTAGACACATCCTTAGTGTTCATACTAAGGCGTTCACATCCTTGTTTCCAAAGGATAACTATAACCTTTCTGGGGATACCAAATATAAAGAACCATGATGTGAAAACATTGTTTATAATACATAATAGAATTATATTTATTAAAACATATATCAAAAACATAAATGTACACTATAAGTGTACTATCTTTAGAAATGGTGAAACACAAACAACTAGTTCATACAACAACTATGTAGTTTCTTGTTTATTGGTCATAACTGGACTCCTTTTGGGAATATAATATTTGATACCCTTCTTCCAGACCCAGTGAAAAGAAACATACAAAAGGGTGAGCTCAAATTCTCATTAAGGGTAAAAAAATGAAATGTCAATCATATCATATTCTTAAGATCATAATTATTGAAAATCTGATCATAGATAAAAAGATAATAATATCATGTCATGGGATAAATCATAGAACTGTAATGTAATCAAAATAATCATTAAATAAGATATGAAACTTAGTTTCATTCACACATAATCATAGAAAATCATTTCATATTAGTCCTGGATCATTTCCATGACCATCGTAGCATAAAAAGTCCATTACTAAATCGAGTTCACTCCTTGTTCTAGTCCTCTATCACTAAAGCAGATTAACATTTCATTCCATCCATGTCTATAGCATGAGATATAAATCTTTACCCAATTAATTGGAGGGAGATATATGTCCCACCTATCTCATAATGAAACCATTCTCATATGTGTCACAAAATCATATATCATGCATTATAGCATAACGCATGTAATAAAATGTGATTCTTAAACATCATGCCATCATAACATAATCCATATAAGATAAGCCGACTTCATAAAAATAATTCCATCATAAAATAATCAAATCAAAGTAATAACATGGATTGAAACATAACCCTATTTTATCTTAGATGGAAAATAATTTTGATAAAACACTTGAACAGAGTACTTGAGAAAAATATCATTTATTCATCAAAAAAATTTTCTTTTCTCAATATGTCATGAAATTTAAAAAAAAAATTATTTGAAAATAAACATGAAAACAAGTAAAGTATTATTCATGGAAATAATTATCTATGAAATAATATAAATCTATTCAAGCTGTATAATTTAAAAAACCATTCTTCTCGTACTTTGGTCAGAAATGTAAAAAAGTCTCTCATACTGAAAATGACCGAAGATTCCTTTCATATATTTTATTAAAAATTCCCCAATGGGAAAAATTGAATTTAAAAAATTTTATACGGATTGAAATAATATTAAATATTTAGAAAACATGGATGTAGATGATAAATATGAGCTAGTAAATACCGAAGTATACATAATATTGGATAAAAATAAGATTGTGAGACTTTCCCTTACCTTATGTCTGATATGATTTTTACGTATTTGAACCTCCAGTATAAAGATTTAAATAATGTAATTACCTTATTTCAGAGTCATATCCATTTTTATGATATCATATATGGTCAAATTCTTACCTATTTATTACATACATTTCACTGGTAGTTGTTATTCAGGTGTTACTGCTTTATTTTTTTATGCATGTTTTGACAAATAAAATCTTATTAATATTTTTAGGTTATAGTTATATCATTTATAGAATGGTATTAGTGTAATATATATCATATTTATACATTAAATTCATCTATATAATCATTATTCAATGATGATCATGTAGAACGAATCACATCACAACGTGGGGACGGTAGGTCATACGTACACACGAGAAACGATTTCATTCCCATGATTGTGGAATTGTCTTGAATATTATGGTGTATAATATTTCAGAATCAATATCACTTTGAAATAATCATATATATTTATTTTCCATCATTATACCCATCCATATATATTGGTGATGAAAAACATATTACACCACGACAAGGAGACGGTAATCCGTACATATGCATGTGTGGTGATTTCATTTTTAATAGGATGGATAAAAGATAGAATATTGTTGTTTAATAGTCATAATAACATATCAATTTACAACTGATACTTGATTTATTACTTAATAATGATACAACTCATATAGATGATGTAGAAGAAGAATGAATTTTTAAAGAATCTGTAAAGGATATGACCGCTTCTTCGACGTGCCTATTCTAAACCTCCTCTTAGGGAAATAATGTTGGTATTTAAAGAAGATCTGGACCACAAGTATGTTGATATGGATGTTGAGAACGGAAATTGTAGGGTTTGGCCAAGTTCGAAAGATCAAAATGTAGTGACAGGGGAGAAGGAAGAAGTTCCCTTTTATAAGAGAGGAGAGGGGCATATTTGGAAACATCAAAAATATTAATTTAAAATAAAAGAAAACCCCACCTTAAAACCTCCAAAATGACTCAACTATGAATATGAGATGAGATATGGTTGTAGTATCCTCAACCAATAATTTTTTTACAAGTTTTTAGTTTATTTTAAACCTTATAATTTTGATTAATCATTATTTAATGTATTTAATTTTATTTGTTGTAATAATATTCTAAATTTTAAATGGTAATAAATACTTAAATATTTGTTATGAATTGTCCATAATTGGAGGCATTACGAAATTTTCGACCATAACTTTTAATTTTTAATTTTTTTTAATTTTTGATTTTAAACTAATTAATAATATGTTATTTTTATAAAATATCAATAGTGTCAATTTTGACACTATTAATTTATTTGAATTAATTTAAAATCCACACAGTAGAAATATTCAAAAAATATATTTAATAGATTCCTAACATTTCATATTCATCTAAAAAATTCATGGTGAACATAAATAAATTCATATAATATTTATTTCAAAATTTTTAAAACCATTTATTTGATATTTCCTTTAATAAAATAATTACTACAACATTTTTTATAAGTGATTAATATACCTATATAATGCATAAAAATTAAAAATAAAATACTATGATGAAGAAAAATAAAATATATTTCATAATAATACTTTTAATAGAATTTATCTTCTAAAAACCCAACTTTAAAAATGTTATATTTATTAAATTATGTAGGTGACAACTTTTACATCATTTAAAATAAAATAATATAATTTTCATAATAACTTTTTTAAGGCTCCAAATAGTCAAAAATACGACCATTAGATGATTAGGTTTTATATATACCGAACCAATAAGTTTTTTTAGGGTTTTTGAAATTTTGATTGGTATTATTATTTTAATAAAAACTATATTATAGATTTTTTACAAAATAAATAATTTATGCATCATTAATGTATAAGCTATTGAGGTAATTATATATTTCTTAAAAATTACTAATAAATTACCCTAATAAGGAAAAAAAATTATCTTTTAAATGAGTATTTATAAATGAATTTATATTCTGTATAAACTTATATTTCAAATAATTTAATTATTAAAGTTTGAGTGACTAATAATTCATTTTCCTTTAAATAAAATAAATTAAATGTCTCAATCTCATCCAAGTGGGTTCCAATAGATACCATTTTGAACCAATTATATTTTAGGATGAAATATAATAATAAAATTATATTATGTCAAGTTTTGGTGTAATTTTATAAAATTATTTTATCCCTTAATTACCTGATTTACATTTAACTGTGGTAAATAAAATTTATTGTAGATACTATTCATAATGCCCAAAAAGTAAAAGATGACTTTTAAAAAAATTTTGACCAACTGATTCCAAATATGGAATCCGGTTTTTCAAATTCAATACAATGAAGTTTCAGTAATTAATTTAATATTATTCCCTTTGTAAAAAAACCGGTTTTTATTTAAAATATTGCAAAAGATTAAATTTTTCTACCCATGAATTCAACGTAAAATTAATTGTAATGAAATATATTATATTAAATGGTAAAAATATATTCTATTAATAATTTGAAACTATTAAATAATATAATTTAACAATATAAATTATCTCGATGAAAAGATTTGTTTTTAAGTAAAATTTAGCGTATTTTTACTATTCATCAAAATATGTATGTTATCCGAAAAATATATGAATTTGAAATAAAGTAAATTTTTACATCCCGTTTCCAAATAAAAGTTTTACATTGTCATATTAAAATTATTATTGTGTCTAAATATTTAATAAATCCATTAAAAGGTAGAAAAACACTCTTTTTAATATTTATTCGATGAATATCAAAAATATATTTTCAATTATATAACATACATATCTCATTAATTTAATTAACTCAAATAAATAATATGACATATAATTGATTTAAATTTATCATAATTGTTTTTAAATGTTAGTTATACTTATTCCCTCTAACATAACGACTAGTTTATGACGGTAATTTATATAAAGGGCATCTCACAATTTGTTTAAACTCACGATTGCATGCAAAACAATCTACTAAAGAATAAATATTATTTAAATATTTCATAAAATATATGAGCGTTACATCCACCCTTGGACACTGTTGACACTTAGTCATGTTAAAATTATGGCCTTGACATATATTGAAAAAATTGATTGATTATTGGAATAATATTATTAATTTTCATAGTATGTTAATTATCTGGTTTCATAAGGTATACTACCTATAGATAAATTTGGTTAATTTATATGTTAATATACATATAGATAAATATAAAATGAACCATATTTTATGTATTTATGGGGATAATTAGAAACATGAATTTACAAAACATAACTAGAATGAAAAATGGTTATTTGATGAATTGATCATTGTTCCTTATGGAGATATTTCATGAATGATTTTTAGGGCCTTGTGAATTGTTTTTATATCTTTTCATTTTAGGTGACATCGATTTGTTTGATTTCTGTGGGTCGGATTATTTTTAGAATATTGAGTTTTTCTAGATACAAATCTTGATTTTTCTTAACTCCTTTGGACATGGTGCATGGAATTTCATACCACATAAGTCATAAGATAAAATTTAATAGATTCTTGAGGGTGGAATATATAATTATATTACATATTTTAGAATCATATACATAGTCCATATATGTATGAGGGATATAATGTGGATTTCTTTAGGAATGCATCCATTTTTTATGATATTTTATTACTGATTCATCCTCAACAGGGGAATCTTCCACCGACTCCGGTGATCCATTCGGATTTAGGATGATCAAAATTTAGTCACACACACCTGGTAGAAAACTGAAGTATGTTTATCCATCCATTAATGTTAAACCATAACTTTATGATCGATTGGTTTGTTTCACAAGAAGTATTAATTTAATAAATTTATACTAGTCTATTTACCTTATTTCATGATCAGACTGTATTTTTGTAGACATAGTGTTCTGAAATACTTTTTGCCTGTCACACATTAGATGGAATATCATTTGGTACCAATATATATTTCATTTATTCAAATATGGACATGGGATAAGGACCTCATTGTTAAATTTCAGATTGCAGGATGGGTTCGAGGTTGGAGACGACACCGAAAAGGGGTTTATAACTGATTCCTTTAGTGTCTTTATTTGAGTATGTTTTCAGTTAATATATTTTAATATTACTAAATTATTTAGTTAAATTTAAAATATCATTACATTATTCCATTAATAGTTGGATTTATTCATCTTGTCCTTTCTCTACTTCGGCTTCCTATTTATTTTTTAATATTTTTTCTATTATTTCATCTAATATTCAGTGATTTAAAATTTCATTGAAACTGTTTAATAGAAGGTATAATATACCTAAAATATTATATAAACACATAATTATAATCTATAGCCTCGGGTGTATCAGTTGGTACACCCAATGTCAATTAACCAACCATGTTTTTCCACGAGAGAGAGTACCGAAGCGGGTGACGTTACAAAGTTGAATCATATCATAAAGTTTATTTTATTTTTCTTTACTATAATGTAAAGGTATAGAGGAGACATGGATTTTTATGACATGGTAATTAAATTTTAAATGGAATTAATACTCTCATATATGGGGGAATTCTGAGTGCCCAATGTTTGGATTATTGTTTATGATATTATCTTGTTATGGTTGATATATTTCACCAAGGGTGATTCACATGAAGTGTGGTGTTATGGACTCATAAAATATAAAATTTATCCAATTAATTGGATGAGATAATTTAAATTCTTCATTATATGCACATATTGATATATATTAACATACATTGTTATTTATATTGAGATATTAATTTCATGTGATATATTTTCTAGTATGGACTGTGAAATGAAATACTTGTTCTATATGATTGAAAAATAGAATAAATAAACTATTATTTCATGAATATTCATTGTTCACGACATTCTAATAGATGACATGAGCTAGTGGTTCTCTATCATTATCAATTTTTATAGATCTTGTCATAAATGAGAATTTTGGAGAGGCCATGAGTGGTGGCCATACAGTTTCAACAAAGGAATATATGGAATCCTCTTATAGAGGGATGAAGAACCACTAAGAATGTTTTATCCTGGAAAATAGTTGAAAGAGAATTCAAGGTTGTTTAATTTTACCATATGAATATTATTTGGTGTAGTAATTTTAGTGTGGTATGTAGGGCCATAAGCGACCACAGTTTTTTTACCCAATAATGGATTGTCATGTCTATTGTAGGTTGGGTCATCATCATGTGTTTTGAATAATCATTCAATAGTATAGTAGTGGAAGAGTATCCGAAATGGAAATTATTTATAGTATGAGATTATAAAATCTTAACAAATTGGCTATTAGATTTACACTTTCCATTCTTGTCAAGGAGGGGGACGTGACACCTAGGTGTAAGAGATACAATACTAATTTGAGGAAACAATATAGGGGAGTTAGGATAGAGGCTTGGGTAGAGGTATGAGCTAGATTTATGTTATAAGGTTTGTAATCAATGGTTTTGATCTAGTCAATTATACCATAAATGGTATGATTCATGTATATTCTACATTTGGTGGAATTTTCATATTAGATAAGCATAATATTATATTCTATATTCACTATTAGAAAATGATTTATGTTTTAGATGTGAGGATTAGAGATGTGTTGATGACCATTGACACATTGTTTTGTGTTAATTTACTGTGTATAGAAGGTTGTATAGATTTTTCTCATGAAATTGTAGTCTATCATTTACTTTGGGAACTTCATGTGATAGAAATGAATGGATTTGATTTCATTATTTGTATAGATTAGATATTTCTATACCAAGATCATATCAACTGTTTTTGATGGTTTGTTAACTTTATATCTATAGATGGGGAATACTATACCAACTAGGGTGAGAGGGATCTTTAGGATGTTCATATTTGGAAAATTATTTACAAAGTTTTTTTCTTATGTATTAGATAGAAGACATTGATCTGAATGATAGAATACTATAGTAGGATAGTTTTTCTCCAATGGTGTTAAATTTTTTAGGATGTATTTACTGAAGAGTTCTTTGTCTTACCAACTAGTCCGGAGATTGAGTTCATGATCAAGTTGGTTCCATGTGATGTGAATGTTTAAATTCAATGTTATTGGATAAAACTAGTAGAGCATCTTGAGATGAAATTTTAGTTATAATATCTAATATCGAAATGCTTCATATGGACAAGTACATATCCATGGGGCTCTACAGTTTTTCACATAGAATGCATATGGGAAATTGTACATATGTGTAGATTATCATAGATTGAACATGAGGACAATTATAAACTTCTATCCTAGTCTGTACATTGATGATATTTACAATCAAATGAGATGTGTCAATATTTTCTCCAAGATTGACTAAAGATTAGGTAACCACCTATTGAGGGTGTTATTATACATACATAAAACAAATTTTATGAGAACATATGATTTTTAATAGTTTTTAGTGATGCATATCAGTCTAAATAACACACCAAAAATATTCATGTGATTTATATATAAAATCATTCATTTTTTATTGGATAAGTTTTTAGTGGGTTTCATCGATGACATATTAGTGTACTCCCAGGGTTTGGATAATAATTCCCAACATCTTGAAATCATGTGGAGAAAATTTATTTTACATCATATTATCAACAATCTTACCAAATAGAATTTTTATATTTATAGAGTGCACTTCCTTAGACATTTTATCACATAGGCATAATTTTTAATGGATCCATAAAAGGATTGAGTTGTTGTACCATGGGATTGACCTAATAATGTCTTCATAATTTGGATTTTTCTTGGTTGAGTTGGTTTTTGTTAGTTCTTAATCCATGAAATGTACCATATTTCATTATTTTCGATTTTAATGTCCTAGAAAGGGGTGATATTTGATTGGTTAGAAGCTGGTGAAAGGGTTTCTACAGAGCTGAATAGTAGGATGAATTCTGCACAAACAATTACCTTACCTTCCATTGGAAAGGCATATACGATATAGTGTGATGTATCTAGAGTTGGAATTATTGTATTTTTGAAATAAGAGGATCAATGTTTTTCTTAAGGCATGAGAAATTTGAGGAAAAAAGAGAGTAATTATCTGAATCATGATCTGGTGTAACTTCCTTGGAACACTCTATCAAATGATGGTGATAATATAATTTTTGGAGAGTTTTGTGGAATACATAAACCCTATGACGCCAATTATGTATTTTATCTGTGGGACTTGAACCTTCGGTAGAGGAGGTTTGTTAATTAAATACTATCTATTTACATTGAGTTGTATTATTCATCGGGAAAGAGTAACATCCTTAACGATTCATTGAGATGTAAGATGCAAAAGTACGGTGTGCATAAGTCTTATAAAGAGTGGTGGAAAATGGATCTATTTTAATAATGGAATATAGATATTCTAGAGTCCTTGTGTTGTGTAGCTCTGATATTGTCATTTCAAATACCTTATCTTATTGATTGAATGAATACATATTAGATATCTTATATGGATATATTATATATAAATGAAAATTTATATAATGGAGAGCTACCAATAGTATTGTCTCTTGGAAATGGTGAATCTATTATTATCCATGGATTAGTGTGGGATTCAACATGCTTTCACAAGGAGTAGTTTAGGAAGTTTCATGCTTTTATATGGGTGGTACATGTTTGATTTACAATGATGTATCATGATCTCTATAAACTGTACCAGTGGCCATGAATGAAGGTGCAGGTTGTATGAGTTTTGGATAATTATTTCACCTAGCATAAAGAGATTGATGATCAACAATGGCTCACTAGGTGGTTTCATATCTTTACCATTCTAGAGTGAAAGTGGGATGATGTCACTATGAATTTTGTGACAGGATTACCTAGGATGCCTCACTTAAATGATGTGTTATGGGTGATTTTTAATGGAGTGATGAGGATATACAACTTCATTCCTACCATGATTTCCTTCACCATTTAAGACGTGGTTACTATTTATGTGAATGATATCGTGTGATGCCATAGTGTTTTAAGGATAATTATTTATGATTGAGATCACCATTTCACTTAATGGTTTTGAAAGAGTCTCAAAAATTCCTTAGGATCATATGTTATCCTGACTATATCTTATCATATATAGACTGATGATCAATCTGAATGGATTATTTAGATTCTAGAGGATATGTTATGAGACTATTATTTGGGTTTGAGTGGTTCATAGGAGGATCAATTATCACTCATGGAGCTCACATATAATAAAACCATGTAGAGATCGATCCATATGGAACATTTTGTTGAATTTAATGAAATTAAATTGTAATTGAATGATTTTTTCTTAGTAGTAGCAGTTTCATCACTTGTTGGTCCCAGTCTCTTGCATGATACATCTTAGTAGGCTCATTTTATCTGGAGGTTGTCTATTGAATACATAGATTATAAATAAATATTATATTGACAAGAAAAAACAACCTCTAGAGTTTGAGGGTTGTCTTCATGTTTTCCATTGTGTGTATCCTATGTTGGGGGAACCCCATATAAGGAAACTATTTAAGCTAGCACCATGGTATTGGAGTCTATTTCAAATAGTAGAAAATATCAGTCTAGTATCATACCTATTGGACCTTCCATAGAGTTTTTGTGAAATTCATTATGTATTTCATGGATTGAAGCATCATATATATCATCCTTATAGTTCCCAGATGATATACATTGATGAAGTTAGGATGGGTGTTGATGCATCATTTATGTATCATTTGATATGGATTGTGGACCATGGTGAGATGTATCTCCATGGAAAAAGTATACAACTATTACATGTGTAGTGGAAGAAAGGGTATTCTCAAGTGGAGAAGTAGGAGAGGGAATTTGATAAGTTTGAATAATGGCTACACTTTTTCATGGAGACCCTACAATGATGCCTGGGGAAGCTTGGGCGAAGAGGTTCTAAGATCCCATCATTTTATGGGTATTTGCCTCTTGATTTTTGGTTGAATCTTTTTTGGTTGGGTTCTATTTCCTTAATTAATACAAATTTGTTTGGTATCATTTGGGATGAAGATATTTTATTGAGGAAAATCACCTATTGTTTTTCGATGTATTTTTGTTTTAATTAATGGATTTCACATATAAATGTGTTTAAGGCTTCAGGGTGTTCTCACTGGGTGTTCAAATCATCAGAGGTAGTTCAGGTTCATTCGAAAAAATATGGTCTATGTTATGTAAACAAGTAACATTTTTGTTGTTAGAAAGTTACACAACATGAACAGTTTTTCCAGGACATTCTATGAACTAGATCAGACTATTAGACATTTAAACGCTATGAAACTGGTTCATGCCATAAAATAGATGATCATGGTTTTTTATCCTAAAGAGATGTGTCTTTCAGTGTATCATATCAATCCTGAAATTCAAATCATGAAAGTGGTTTACATCATGAATATCTCGTGTTTGTCATATTAAACCATCTACATGTATGAATTACTATCATTTGACTGTGTGGATTCCTCTCTCAAAATGTAGGGAATCTCTTATAAATTTTTGTGTCATTCCTTCCTTTTGGAACATCCCCATCTATAATTTGATCTTTGGAGAGTTCCTTCATTTTCGTTATCCGCATTCTTCCCTTATCCTCCATTATAGTGGTGTGATATGTTGACTATCATTTTGTTTGGTTTTGATCATAATGGTAGTGTGATATTATTTTTTCATGTAATCTTATTCCCCTTCATTATTAATTGGAGTTCCCTTAAAAGTGTTGCCTTGATCACCGAATTTAGTTTGGTGTTCTAAAACATATACCTTTTGTTTGATTATATTATCTATTATATGTGTAATATGTGTGATCATGCCGCTATGCTACACACAAAATCTAATTAACTAGAAAACACCTATTAGGTAACAATAATTTTAATTCCATCCATTGGATCTCAGTGGGTCCAAGGGAATGGAGAACTATACCAATGGAAACCTAATAGGTGTGATTCCCTTGGAACTTATTGGGATGTTGTAATCTGTGCATTATTTCTTTGACATATATTAGAGAAATTGATTTCATGTTGGATTAGTCTTATGAATTTAAATTAAAAGAAAATATTGTGACTTCTTCTAGAAAAATCAAAATAAATAAATTTTGGAAACAAATATGTTAATAACCATTGGGTTAAATGGTAAATCAAATAGTTTTGTTTCTTTTATGAGGAAAATTGAAACTTAGTATTGCATAATAGAACTAGAAAAAAATGACAATTTTATGAATTTATCAATGTTTCTTATGGTGCTTTATCTTGGATGTTTGATTTTGGGTGTGAGAATTATTTTATTATAATTTGATACTACATGAAATCAATTTGTTTGATTCTTGAGGGTGGGATGCTTATTACTATGTTGAGTATTTTCTAGATACAACTCATGATTTATATTAACACATGAGTGTTTGTTCCTGATTTTTCATACCACCTAAGGGTTTAGGAAATTTGTTCTCGATACATTAGGGTAGATTATATGATTATATTAGATTTATAAGGACCATATTCATAGTATTTGGATGCCTAAGGGATAGATTCTGGTTAGCCTAAGGTTAGAGGAAATTGTTTTATGATATTTTCTGATTCATTCATCCACATAAAGAGAATATTCTTTCGACTCAAGTGATCCATCCAAATGATAGAGGATCTTCTCATTGTTCGAGATTACCAATAGAGTGCTAAAGAAGATTTGGATGGCCTCAGGTGTTAACCCATAAATTCAAGGACAACTAGTTTCATTAATGTTTAGTATTAATTTTCTAAATTATATCCTTATAATTAATTTTACCGGATGCACTATTTTTCTTAGACATTATATTTTATAAATAACGATTTTGAACTCTTATGTTATTTCCACTCCCATTACTTGTAACAATTTGGTACATGGATTGATTTATTAGATGTTGGTTTGGAAAATGGAAAGGGTCCATGTTGGTGATTTTATGTATGATAGATGGTTTTGAGGTTAGATATTGGATAGACATGATTTTTTGATGAGGGTGTTTCGAGTTTTTTTTTGAGTTAGTTTTTATATTTTCTATTTTATTTTCATAAAGTCATTTAGTTACATTTATCCTATTATTAAACTATTCTATTATTATTTGGATATATTTATCTTTTACATTCTTCATGTTGATTACATGTTAATTTATTCTTATTTTTTTGGTTATTTATGATACTATACTATTACTTTCAATTTCTTTGAAAACAATTAAGAGAAGGTATAATATTCCCACTATATTACATACACCATCACCTTTAGCTGTCAAACTCTAGCATATTGGGAGGCACACTAGTTGTCAATTAACCAACTTATTTTGGCCATGTGAGATAGTGATGGTATAGGGTACTTTGCAATGTGGTATCATAACATCCTATTTCTTTTTTTTTCATTATTATTTAAGAATGTTAAAGCAGATACTAGCATGTTTCACTACTACATATTGAGATTCTGAAAGAGAGTATCTAAACTATATACTGGGGAAAATCTATGTGGCCATGTTTGGGAATATTGTTTATAGTGTTCCCTTGTTACTATTGATTTTATTTCACTATGGGTGATTCAAATATTGTGTGATATTATTATTTCATGATATTTACACTCAAGGATCAATATGGATCGATATAACTATTCATGCAACCTGATTAGAACATAGGGATATATATTTACATGCATTTTTCTTGATAGTAACATATTAATTACCTATTATATATATGCCGGTATAAACAATGAAATGTGATACATGTTATATATAAAGAAAAATAAATTAAGTGAAATATTTTTTAATTCTAATTAAATTTTTAATCCATGTTTATAGAGACCATGATCTTGTGTTTTTGTTACGTTATCACCTATTGAGATTGATATTTTGTGTGCCCTGAGTTCCATGGAGTGATCTTTTTTATGTAAAGAAAATTCACCCCATCATATTTTTATTAAAATCTCTTAGAGTGGAAATTTAAATTTTCATAATGTAGATGGACTTGAGAATCCTATGGATCCTAATAATTATATGGACGATCATCTCTATGAAATATTTAAAGTATTTATATGATCCATTGAAAGGGATAGTGTTCACACCATTCCATTTTTGTCTGAATTGACATGAGATTTGTGGGAACGCCATCCAAATAAGTTCACTAGGGAGGGAGGAACACATGTATTAGAGTTATTTATCAAATCAGTCCATAAAATCTGAAAAAATCATGTGAAACCTATATATAAGATGGTTCATTTTTATGCTTACATGCTTCACGGACCAACCATGAAATGGTGGAATATTCTTGGGAAATATTAGCTGTAAGAGGAGTTATCCAAGATGAAATTGAAGTAATTGTTTATGAGAAATTTCTATCCTTATATTTTTAAGGATGACTACCCCCATGAGTTCATAAATCCAACATAGAAGCTAATGCAATTGAGGGAATATTCCAAATTATTCACTAACCAAATATTCTTTGATCCAGCCTTTGTAGCCGATGAGATATCCTATGTGAGAATTTATGTGTTGATATTCTCAATGATATCTTGACATTGGTGACCATAAGTTACTTGAGAAACCCTCTGGATGTAATGAATTAGGGAATCATAAAAGTAGGGAATCTATAAAAATATATGAGGGTTGCCCATAATGCTTCAACAAAACGATCTGATAAATCTTCTTCTAGTTGAATGATGTGCCACTATGATAGTTTCTTCTAGGGAATTATTAGGTAAACCAGTTAAGGGAGTTCAATTCCAAGTAATGACCGTATTTAGTGAAATGCTTTCATTATTGTAGGTTATTCCACGAGTTCACAAAGTGTACTCACACCATAGTGAATTTACATGCCCTTAGAATGATGGGTCATCATCAGATGTTATGAAGGAACCTTCAATAATTAAGTAGTGTATGTGAACCTAGACTGAAACATGAGTCATGGAGGGGATTAACTACCCTCCATTATACTGGTTCATTGAATTCCACTATCCATTATTGATATGGTAGTGGATGTGATTCCATAGTGTAGGAGCAATAGTACCAACTAGAGGGAACAATAAGAGGGATTCAGATTGGAGATCATGATATAGGGGGAATCCCACTTCATGATATATAGAGTGTACATACCAGTTTGGATCGAGAACCTTCTACCTTTAATGGTATGATAAATGTACCATCAACCTTTTACATAATTTTTTTGATACCAAAGAATCACATTCCATGATAATTATTATTGTTAAAATGGGTTATGTTTTTCAATAGAGAACATAGATAGGGTAATGTCCATTTCCACATATTTGAGAGTGCGGTCATAGGGTATCATGTGTCATAGAGAGTTCTCTCTTGAAATTTGTGTCTACTCTTTCCTTTGGGAACAGTTTATGCTGAAAATTTCATGAATGAATTTTTTTTGTGTATTTTATAGTTCTATAAAAGGCTTACATTGACAGGTAATAGATGATAGTTACCATTATATCTTCAATATGGGTAGCTATACTCCCCATAGTGAGTGGGATCTTTAGGATCGTCATGAATTAACTATTCTATATGGGTTTGATTTTCTCATGAGTTGTATATAAATACATGTTCTGGATAATATACTAATATAGTATGATAATATTTCTGCAAAGGTGGACCATTATCTTGTTTTTTATTCAATAGTAATGAGGCTTAACACCTTAGTGGGATATTGAGTTCATGATCAAGTTGGTTTTAGGAGCTAATCCAGTTTTTATTCCATATAGGATAGAACCAATAGAGCTTCATGAGTGAAATGTTCATATAGAATATCTAGAATCAGAAGGTTTCATAAAGAATAGTACATCTATGTGGTTTCATACTGTTCTTTTTTCTATTATGGATTATGGGACATTGATCTTATATGTGGATTATAAAAGACATAAATATAAGTTGGATAGGAACCTATATCCACTTATTTTAATTTAAAATATATCTGATCAATTGGGTGGTGGTATTTTTTCTATGACCTATTTGAGGCTTTGTTACTGCCAGTTATGGACAATACCATCAAACATACATTAGATTTATTTTATAAGAATGTATGGGTTTTATGAGATCATAGGGATTCTTTTTGTTCATATGAGCACTCCATTAATATTCATGTAATTGATTAGGAATATATTTCATTATTTTATATAATTCTATTTAGGGGTTTTTATGAATGATATCATACTATAATCACAGTACATAGATAATCATTTACAATATCTTTACATCATCATGAGTATAACGAGTGACAATATTTTTCTCAAGAAGACAACAAAATGAAGTTTCTATATTCATAAAGTACACATCATGGGACATGTTATCTATGAGGAAAGATTTTAGTGGATGTAGAGAAGGTGTAACCACTGGTATGTTGTGAGTGATGAAATAATTACTTTGAAATTCATATTTTTTTTTAATATATCATGTTTTTAAAGGTTCTTCATCCATGAATTTTTCCAAATAAAATCACTGATGTATTGGATAGCCAATAAAGGGGAGAACTTTTTTTTGTTCAAAACCGTATGAAATGGTTTTTTAGGATACAAATGGCAGGGTTACATTAGCACTAATCCCCACTGTACCTATTACAGGAAAGTCATATACCTCTCACTATAAGTAATTCAAATATGGACTAAAATTAATTTTTATGTAGAAGGAGTATGTGGTCTCTTATGGTTTTATACAGCATTGAATACATGATATAAATTTTCCAACTCATGATTTTGAGTATGATTTAATGGTACATTCGTTGAGATGTTAGAGAAACTATCATATGGGTGAGTGGTTTTTTCAGTTACCTGGACTATACGAGACTCAATTATATCTTTTCTCTGCATGACATAAACATTTTCCATAGGATGTGGGTCAAGTATCTATAGTATTTCGACATCGATATTCTTTATACATTGTGAAAGGGAAATGTAATTTATGATTTCTAGATCCATATGTGAAGAAATATGAATCATGGGAGTATTATATGGAGTGGGTGATGATTGAACTCTATGCTAACATGAATCTAGATATTAATGAATCATATGGATGAGTATCTTTGACTTTGGCATCTATTAAACCCATGCTTATTGACCGAATCATGATAGAGAAATTATCTACTATGGAGTGCTTATCTTCGAGAGGAATATTATACGGTTGAGATCCACTACCTAGATTTTCTCTTGGTAGTGATGATGTGATTCCTACCCGTGGATGATTATGGGATCCTATGTTCATGAATGAGGATCTAATGAGAGTGTTTCGTGATTCTATATGGGAGGTAAATCCTTATTTGAAAAATATATATCAATATCTTCATAGTTAGTAATAATGGATAGGATTGAATAAGGAGGAAATGAGTTTCATGGAATGATTTTTCATCTATAACCATGTGAGGGGAAAACTTCATAGGCCTTTAGGGCTATTGAAACCTCTTCCAATTCTTGTGTGGATGTGGGATGATGTCACTGCAGATTTTCTTACCAGAGTACCCTTCACACCTTACAAGAGAGATGTGGTATGTGTGAATTTGGATCAATTAAAGATATTATCCCACTTCTTTTATATTAGTGATACATTCACCATTTATGATTTTGGTAGTCTATGCACGCATGAGATAGTTTAGTTGCATATTGTTTTGAAGGGCACTGGTTCTGATTGAGTTCCTCATTTCACTTCACAAATTTGGAGGGGTACATAGAAGAACATGGGATGACATGTTTTTATCAGTACAAATTATCAACAATTTGTTGATAGTTAATATATATGGACTATTAATATTTTTTATGATATATTACATGACTTTGTTATGTATTTGGTGGTTCATGGGTTAATAATTTATCTCTCATTGAGTTATCCTAGAATAATAGCTTAGAATAATTGATCCAAATGGAACCTTTGGATTAGTTATATGGAAGGACATGTAGTTAACATCTTTGTTGGTCAGTGGATGTTTAGTCAACACATATTTCACATAGTCTCATGTATAGGACATTTGAGCAGGGTCAGTTTCTCAGGAGTTGGTTATATACCATTGTAGAAATAAATCCTATGCTGAATAGTGGAGAATATCACTTGAGTTTGTCGGGGTAAGCATGTTTTCCTTCAGATTTCAATTTCGTTATGAAATCAACATATCTGAAAAGAAGGGAAACTAGCTCCCAATATTTTCATGAAGTTTGAAATATTGGTGAGTTTCAGTTTATTAGTGTACCAATTTTACCTTCCACAATTCTAAAGTATTATTTATGACATGTTTCTTGTATCATAAAATCAGATATACCATACTAACCCTTCTCTTTTGATATATTATGATGATCCCGTGTTTTGTGTAGATTATTCCTTTGAGGTTCATTAGATATAGATTATGGATTTTGGTGAGAAGTGTCTCCTAGGAATGACTATATATCTAGTATGTATGTAGTGGAAATATTAGTGTATTCAAGTTGATACATTGGAGGTAGAATCTAATAAATGAGCACAGTGGCCAAACTTTTTCACTATCACACTATAGTGATTCTTGGACAAGCTCGGGGTTGAAATATTATATGGTTGTAAGGTTTGGAAAAACCATGATTTCTGTTTGTACATACCTCTTTTTTTCAATCCTATTTTGTTTGAGTTTTTTTACATCTTTAAACATTTTTTGTCGAGTCTCATTGGTTATAGATATATTTTTCTGGGGAAAATTACCAATTGTTTAGGGATGTATGTTTGTTTCAATTAATGGATCATGGTTATAAATGTGTCAATGGATTGTGAGGATTTTTATGGGTTTTGAAAGCATGATAGGTGGTTTGGGTTTTTTCTACAGAATCTAGTCTATAATATATATGTAGGTAAATTTAATGTTATGAATTGTTTTATGATTAAAAAATGTTTTTAGTCTCATTTTATGAACTGTTTTAGAGTTTTAAATGTTTACATGCTGTGAAACTAGTTCACTTCACTAAATAATAAATCAGGGTAATTTTGACATAAGGTGATGAATTTTTATAATATAATATAAAATGACAAATTCAAATTGTTAATGGGCTTAATGTCATGAATATATCTCAACCTGGGATTTAAACTACACATCATATATGAATTATTTTACTTTCTTCATGCTACCTCCACTCTCGAAACATAGGTGGACTCCAAGTGATTTTACGGTGATTACATCCTTTCTAGTTTCACACTTCTAGTGTTTGATATATTTTGGTTTTTGAATTTCTACCTAAATCATTCTTTACAATGATGGGATAACTTGACCATAATTTAATCAGGTTTTGATTTTTTGTATTTCTGATCTAGGTCTATCGATTTGATCTACTTCACCTTAGGTCTTCATTTCCATTCCCTTGAGAGTGATTCTTTGATTGCAGAATTAAGGTTGGTTTTCTAAAATGTACCCTCTTTTCTGATTTAATTATGAATATTTTGTGAAATATGTTAAATAATCCAAGTATGACATGTTACCCACCTAATTAATTAGATAGCGCATATTAAATAATAAATCATTTTATACTGTTTATTTGATCATATTTGGTCCATATGAGTGGAGGCTGAAACCTCTGATCACCTGAGAGGTGTTCCACCTTGGAACATGTTGTGACTTTGTAAACCTAAAATTAAGGCATTGTGATATATTGGGAATGTTTATTAATTGATTTATTGTACTTTTAATAAAATGTAAATTGTGTGATTTATGAAGGTAGAATTTCCTCAACAATATTTGGCTAACTGATATATTAATGATATTTGGGTAAAATGGTAAATAAAACAGTTCTGATATATTTATGAGGATAACTGGATACTTCTATTTATGAAACATAAATGGAATGAAAAATAATAATTTGATGAATTGATCATTCTACATTGTGGTGACATATCTTAAATTTTAAATTTTGGCCTTATAGATTTTATCTTAGCTTTTTAACTTATGTGACATCAATGTGTTGGATTCTTGAGGGTCATATACATATTAGAATGATAAGTTTGTTTAGATACATTTCATGATTTATATTTATTCTTATAGGCCTAGTGCATGATTTTTATTCTTCCTAAGGGTTAGAAACACTGAAACTAGATTTGGGACTATGAAGTATATGATAATATTTGATGTCTTGTGACAAGATACACAATATTTGGATTCAAGAGGGTGATATTCTCATTATCTTTAGGGAAGAAGCCTTTTTTGTTATATATTTTGAGTTATTTATCCCTGACATAAGAATATTATACCAACTCAGGTGAACCATCCTAGCGCATGAGGATCCACCCTTATTCAGAGATACCCCATAGGACACCAAAGTATGTTTTGATTTCCTTGTGTGTTAAACCATAGCATATGGGTCAATAGGTTTATTTCATTTGTAGTATTTATTTATTCGATTAATACACAGTTATTCAATACTAAGTATGCACTACTCATCTCAGTCTTTATTTTTTTTGACATTGTGTTATAGACTTACTAAGTAGTACTCAGACACTTGATGTGTTGCTATTTAATACTTAGTAAGATTTCATGGTTTCAGGTTTGGAAAAGGAAAATCAGCCCTGTAATAAATTTATGGTGTTCTATAAGGGTTGGATCTTAGAGATGCCCCCAACATGGGGTTTGTGACAGGGGTCTTCATAGTATATATTTGAGTATGTTTTTATTTTATTTTTTTGACTATTAATACACCATGTAGTAAAATTCTATCCATCATTAAAATATTCTATTATTATTTGTATTTATTACTATTTTCCATTGGAATCTTTCATTGTGTATTCATTTTTTCATATTTTTTCTATTATTATAAATACTCCACTATTTTTTCTTCTTTAAATGGAACTCTTTACCGGAGGATATAGTATTCCAACTATATTCCTTACACTCCCATTTCTAGTCGGTTGGCATTATCATAAATAGAGGTGATATTGAGGGATTAATACCAATATCATTTCACCATGTGAGATATTACTATAGAATGGTAAATTATAAATCTATATTCAAAAAATAAATAAAAAATTATTGATTAAAAAACCAATGATTTTAAATTTTTATTAGATAATGAAAAAATTAAACAAAAAAATAAATTAATAAGTAAAAAAGTATTCAATGTATATCAAGAAATTATATTTGTTAATGAAATCAACCCGATATAGATATCCCTATCAATTATTTTCATATTTATATTTTTCCATGGTAAACTCATGTTTTGATTTAGAATTATGGTATGATTCCATGATTTAATTTATCTTATAACCCATGTCCTTAAATATATAACCAATAGTGACATATTGAATCTCATTAAACCCATTAGGGAAGTCATGGTGCATAATTTAGTGCCTAGAGCACTATGATGTCAAATTCCGTGGGAGAAAATGAGGTCTATAATTTTAAATGAATACAATATTTTCTAATAAAAAATGTTCTACTTCAAGATTCATATATTAAAGGTATTGAACTATAAGCGTTTTTATCGATGAATTTGTATCTGATCCCTTCCTATAAAATTCACATTCATTAAAACTATATTTCTATATTGTTCTAGCTAAAAAAATTATAAAAATATGTTTTCTAATTAACCAAAATTTACTATAATCACGTTCACCTGGTAAATATAAATATTTTTGATAAACCAATAGACATAGTGATATTCCTCATATTGTTTATATATTTCTTGATATTAATAAAATAACTAAATGATCTTAATGGACTTATAATTCTGAGATAGGTTGACATAATTTTCTATAATTTTATTTATTTCCTTATTCGATGACAAGGATTCACCATTAGTTTCAGTTTTGTAATATGTGGGAAATTTTTTTATATAATGATTAGAAATGAGTTATTATATGGGATTATTATAGAAATGGGTCACATGGTAACTAATAATAGATAAAAAAATTTTATTCTAGAAAATATGTTTTATTTCAGGAACTGAATCACATTATAGTGATAATTAAACCTAACATGAATTAATTCAACCAATTTGAATATATGAACATAGATAAATTTATATAGAGATATATCATGAGGCTTGATAAAGCTCCTAGAAATTGTGTTACTAAATAACAAAATATCTAAACAATCCAAATGGGATTTCACACCTTGATATTTTAACAGAGAAAACAATGTTCAATAGCATATAAGACACACAAAACCTATATTAAACGAGAATGTAAAATATATATATATAATAATATATGGATGGTTTTAATAAAATTAAATCCCGTTGATATATTTTAATTCATGCAATATCGTATTTGAATGAAACATCATACACCGTTAAAATATTATTATTTAAGGATGACCAATTCCACATAACCATTAAGTCGGTGGATATGAATTGTAATATCTAAATTATAAAAAATATATCATTTAAATATTTATGTAGTAAATTAAATGTATCTATATTGATAATAAATAAAATAAAAACCAATTTAAAAAATTAATTTTTTTTGAAATCCTGCAACATTATAAACTATGGTCTATTTGTGACTTGTGAAAATAATTTAAGATATATTTTTTCCACATTTATAAAAAAAATTGAAACAATAATCTTTATTTTTAATTATTCATTTAAAAGATATCTATGAGTGATTTTATAAAATTATTTTATAAAATTTTTTTGGGATAAATTATGAAAAATACTAAAATTTGATGAGAACTAATTTTTTTTTTAAAATTGTTTATAATGAAAAATAAAAAATTAATTTGTATTTAAGATAAAATTAATTTTATTATATTATAATTTAACAAATATAAGTAATTTATATCAATATCATGTTGAATTATAATGTTAAAACATTTTATACTAGTGATAATTTTCATCTTGGAAAACAACTTTTTTGTTGCGTATGTGGTTTAATTTTAAATTTGCTTCATCCAATTTAATGAATTGAAATTCAAAATTTTTATAACATATTTGGAAAAGGAATAGTTTATATTTTTAAATTTTTCAACTAAATTTACACCATTATATGTAGTTAAAACTTTTAAAAATAAATCACCCATTAGATGACCATATTTAGGACACTTGGCCTTGGGCCTTCAGGATATGTAATTGGTCTCCCTCTACCAAGTATAAAAAGGTCTCTGATTTAAAAATATTAAAATTGAGCCTTCGGCCCCAGCATTTTATAAAATCTCCCCCACATATAAAATTCCACACCTTTCTTCACTTCTTAATTCTTTTAAAAATTCCATTTTCTTTATAAATTCCCCAAAAAATCCATTCCATACACACCCACATCCTAGATGCATTGGTTAGATCATACAAACTATATATTAATTTTTTAGGTTAACCCAAATACATTTTCCAGAATATTGCATTATTTTGTTTATTATGTATTTTAATTGTACTTATTATCATAACTCCACATAATATTCATCAGCATTGATAATATTAAAATATTAGTATCATATATATAATAAAATTTTATTATGTTAATTTAATGAACCAGATCCATCTCCACTCCCATAAAAGGAGAAATGAGAATGTTGATCATGTGTAAAGAGGACTACCACATCTAGAACTGAGGTAATTATTTTTCCTTAAAAAAATATGAAATATGTAAAAAATAATAGATTAAACTTATATATATATATATATGATATTTATAAATTTATTAAACCTCTTTATTTATTATATCAAATATTCTTTTTCACTTTCTATTTTGTGAGAGATGTTATAACGTCACTAATGTGTACAATGAACTACATCCTCATGATGATGTCTACGTTTTTTTAATATTACACTTTAAATGGTACATAGTTTAGTTAAAATTAATGAATATATGTGATAGTTATGAAAAAAATAATTAAACAAATATAACATAACATCTACCTTCTTAACTCCTAATATATTGGAATAGAATAACATCCCTCTTGTGTACTTGTGGAATACCACCCCATCGTAGCAATGTAAACAATTTTTATCTTTAAAAAAATGAATTTAATAATGATATATTTGTTTAAATTAAATGATACATATGATAAAATATTTACTTGGGATGATAAATTAATATTTATTTTCCTTTAAATTTATCCATCGAGAAAAATGGAAACAATGTTTATCCATATCTACGACATACCGTTTCTATGAATTGTGTAATACAGTTTCAATCAATAACAATAATATGTAACTATAAGTAAATATATTATCAATGTATTTGATATTTATTTCCTGGTTGAAATTCTAAATATTATGTATCAATGATAAAATTAAATGGAACAAAATTATCTCACTTGAAAAACATAAAAAAAGATCCATTGACACACAAAAAAGTAATTTTAAAAAAGAAATTTTAATAAATAGGTGATAAAAGACTACAAATAAATCATATATGTTTTTATACCTATGAGTATGGATCTATAATAGATCTATAATTAAATTATATTTATTATAATATTGGTTCATACATATATAATGGAAGTCAAAAAAGTGGTAAGGGTTTCCTATCTTACTATTTCGTCAATGATATATTCTGAAAATTCATAATTTTTTCCTTTTTGTGGTGAATATAATTGTTATTTTGATATATTATATGATTATACTATTTTTGTTATGTTATTTAAAGTTCTATTTTATGTTATATAATTCATTGGGCTTATTATTCACATAGAATCAAAGTATTAATGAGTTATTTCCAAATATCAAAATTATTTGGGATTGGTTTTGTTCAAGTGTCCCTAAGAGAACTTCTTTTATATTTATATATTTTAATAATTATATTTTTTTACACACATATTATTAATGATATTCTTCAAGTAATATTACCATGTTTACATTTTTTGGTATATAAAATGGTTGATAATTTTATTATAAAACCCAACTCTGTTTCCTTCTTCTATCGAAAGACCTTTTTCATCAAAAACTATTCTTTCTACGAATAAATTAAAAAAATCATTAAAATTTTAAAAATGTTTTAAAAAATACATTTTTTCTTCTTTTTAATTTTTCAATTTTTAAAGGAATCTTCATGTTGTTTTCAAAACAAGCCACATTTGGATTTTATAGAAAATGTGAAAGAAATATTTGTTTTAACATTTATTCAATGAACCAAATTTTTTCATATCATGAACTCTCAATGTTTTCAATAATATTTCAGTTCTTTAATTAGTTATTTAGAAATAATATTATTTTATAAATTTTTTCTGATCAATTTTTAATAGTGATTTTCAACCTGTAAAAGACATTTTTTGAAGAATATTTTTATTCATAATTTATGGTATCTCTATTAATAAATGTATGCAAACATATTTTGTAAATTTTTTCTATTTGAGATATATTGAATTGATATCATCCTTATTATTTCATTTCATGGTTTATGATTAGTTTGAATGATGTTGTAGAATTATATTACCATTCAATATATTATTATGGATGGTTTATGATTATGAATATTTTTTGGGGTATCTACTAACGTTTAAAATGTTTATTTTAAATACATTTTCATAAATTGATTATTCTTTCCTGAATAAATATGTATAATTTATTGGAATTAGTATGTGATTTGTGGGGTATATCCACTTTTTTCCTCAAAATGGTCTCATGATAAATATTATTTGGAATAATTACATTGGGTTCTAGCAACAGATCTAAATTGTCTTCTGAAATGTATTGAATGTTTTAGATTTCTATAATTATGAATTCCATCATTACGATAAATTTTATTTATTTCATTATGATTGTTAAATTTTTTATAATATCAATGTATATATTTAACATCATGTATTTATTTATGTGCATTTATTTTATCATCATATATTTCTTCCATATTATTCTTATATTATTGATTAAATGGAATTTTTTAGTTATATACATTTCTATAACGAATATTATTATTTTGTTCATGATTTATTCCACTATGTGTTTCCTATTATAGAGCATCTGATCTCACATCTTTTTTATGTTGTATTTTCTCTTAGATACAACGAAGTGTGTTGTTATTGATATACAGAGATAAAATATAAGGAATAATTGTTTTATAAAACAAAAAAATATCTTTGTTATATGTTTTTAGATATATATTAATTTCAAGTACATATCTAGTATACTAAGGATAAAAAATATTTGGCCTTCCAGGATGTAATACCATGTATCAAGTGCCAATATAATAATGTATACACCAACTTTGGGCTACTAGAGTTGTGATTATTATTGTTTTTATCAAATAACGTCTAGTAGAGACCATGGGAAAAACATTTAAGAAAATATATACAAGGGAACTTAAAAATATAATACACATTGAGGATATGTATAAAATAATATCAAAATGATTCAATAAGATAGATACCAAGAGGTTTTTCAAATCAATACATCCCTTTCTAGATATTACAAGTGTATATGGTTCTTGAAAATATATACATGGGGGAATAATAGTGAAGAATTAATGTTGGTATGGCCTAATGAAATACCATTTTCAGGACAATGGGACATACTGCACACCGGGGTTTACACTCCTAGGGAATATTCTTTTTATAAATAAAATTTTCTTATAGACCATTTAAAAGGATTTTATTTTTTTATTTGAAAACTTACCCAATGAAAATGTGTTACTTATTAATGGATTAGCCAAGATAAATTTTTCAATTCATGTTAAGTGATTAAAACTATTTAGGATTATAAATAATTATACAAAAAGTTATTATCTAATATAGTCTCAAAACCCGTACTAGAGGTGCCCATGCCATTACTACCCAAATCCCACCTTCAATAAGTCATGGGCTGGTGACTTACACCGAGTAGTCATATTCTACAAATGGGTACTATTAGACTAATTATATATATGAAAAAACCAATATCCAAGACATAAATGATGAAATTCAACAACACTATGTAATGAATTCATGCATACTACTCTGATCTCACAATAGAGTATGATATTAAATGTTCTTGAAAGTTATCATGTCCAGAATACAATCCCAAAAAAATAGTTTGGAACCAGAAGTCCATCCTATATGAAAGAGATACTGGGAATGTTTCCTATATTGGAGGAAGACACATTGTCTATTTAGACATTTTACACACTGTCTGGTCCTCATAAACCTAGGTCTCCATCAAATGGTTGATCATATGCACATGGCATAACACATATAGAAAAACCCCTTGAAAGGGTGAGTATAACAATACTCCGTAAAACCCCACAAATCCAGAAAATAAATAGCACAAAAGAAATACCATAAAGGAAAACATAGTCATCTAAAAACATTTATATGTATATAGTTCTTATAAAAATATATACAGATATACTAAATAGAAATAAAAAGTCTACAGTTCTGTGACAAAAAATTACTAGCCATAGGATTCAACTCGAAGAATTTTCATTCTAAGAAGACTCACTCCTCGATCCACGATATCATCAGAGACACTCAGGAAGAGTTATAGCTCAATTGGTCCTTTCCCAAATTAATACATATTATTCTAGTAAGATTATGATACACATAGAGTGTATCCTAACAACACAGTATGGAATCCCATGAACCAAATCTTGATTGACCTTCAATGTAGGGGGTCTTTCACAAATACATAGGGGAATACCCCTAACTCTACTAATATGGACTGCTAGAAGGAGGACTGAACCCTTTCTTTCATACGATACATCGATTCCACCAAACTCCAAAACGGGTAGTAGAGGACCCTGAACGAGTCCCATGGAAAAATACAGCATCTCTATCTTCGAATCCGCCTCTAAAGGTGACTACAATCCAATAATGTGGATGTAATCCAGTACTGAACCCTAATGAATTGACCAAAGGAATTCTCTCAGACTATAATGGTCCGAGATAAAAACTCACCATCTTAAATAAAAAGGATTTTATCAACATGAGGGTTTCAAAACCATATACAACTCATCAAATTGAAGTATTGTTTGAATATTATAGTCCATTGAAATATTTGAACGGCGATAACGGTGTTGGTTGACTGTAGAGGCCCAAGCATGATGTACATGGAAATTACATTAATTTGGCAGAATACATAATACATAATAAAAAAGACTCAAAAGGACTATAATACTTTAGTGTCTTTGGAGACTCAGAACATAATCTTCTAATCATAGTGAAAGTCCTTCAACTTCTCCCATTAAGATTTTCCACTTTTGTTTTCATACCTATATCCTTTCTTTTTATCTCGGAAAAGAAAAAATATAATCGGTGATCACAAATTCTGATTAAGGTTAATCGTGGAGAAAATAAAACAAACTATATACATTTGATCATAAAAACATGAATATAATGTTTAAACATCAAAACCATCAGTCGGGAAATAAATCTTGGTAGTACATAAGGAATATATCATAAATAAACATTAATCATGATAAAATAGAATGGGAATAAAACATGTAATTGTGGTAACCATTAAGAACATGTTATTATTTCCATAGTAGCCAATGCATTGCTTCCAAGACAATCATAGGGGACTAAGTCCATTAATGAACCGGGTTTACTTGTCTTTCCAGCTCTGAATTACTGAACCAGATTTACTTTCCATTCCAGCCATGTTTATCTTATTAGATATAAATCCTTACCCATTGCATTGGGGGTAGATATAGGTCCCACCCATCTAATAATCAAGTCACTCTTATGTGTTCTACAAAATAAATATAAATTATTAATCATAACCCACGGTATAAAATGGGTTTCAGAAACATCATCCCATTATAACATAATCTATATACAAAATAGATATAATTTCATCATAAAAAAAATAAAACCATGTAAATAAAAGAGGCATTATACTTGAAACATAATAATAATAAATAATTTCATCTTGAATGGGAAATAGTTTTGATAAAACAATTGAAATGAATTCTTGAGGAAAATATATGTTCTTATTCAAAAATAATTTTATTTTCTATATATGTCGTGCAATTTTAAAAGAAAATAATTTTGTTGAAAATAATAGTGAAATATTATAGAATTGGATTCATGAAAATAAGGTGTTATTAAATCTTAAAAATTAGTTCATTCCGTATATGTTAAAAGAACATTCTCCTTGTACTTTTTCTATAAAGTTAAAAAGTACCTCATATGGTAAACAATGGAAAGATTCATTCCATACTACATAATAAATGTAAAAAGGGGTAAACATGAATATAGATATGCATGGAAGAATAGTAAGCACTTTATGAAAACATTTTTATAAAAGGTAGACATGGATGATAAATATAACCCCAGTAAATACTTACGCATAAGAAATCTCAGATAAAAATTAGATTGGAAAATTATCCCTTACCTTATGTCCAATTTCTTCAGTATGTGTCCAAGAATCCAGTATAGTAAGTCTAAAAATATTATAAACTTGTAACAGAACTATAATAATATTTATGGTATCATATATGATTCACTTATGACTTCATATTACCCGTTCATTTGTCAATTCCATGTTAAAGAAACATTTTGGGTAAAATCGTTTAATTTATTGTACGTATTTTGACTTTTAATTATTCATATGATTACTTATATCATTATTAATTACTTCTAGAATGTAGAACATTATTTATATATAATATATAGTCATAATTTAATATATATATATATATATATATAATAGATGGATAAATGAGATAAAAATACACCGTTCATGGAGACGGTAGGCCATATGTACGCATGAACGTTGTTTTAATTTCATTGTTAAATTTAATGGATGTAACTATATGAAAAATAAATAAATAAAGAATCATTATTTTCTCATTTATTTCATAATTATTCATTATATATACTTTATAATAATTCATTAATGGTTGAAATGGAGAGTGAATCTCATCGTATCGTGGATATGGTAATCCATACGTACGCACACACGATGATATCGTTCCCATAACTATTGAATGGAATTGGAGGGGATTATATAATATCTTAGAATTAGTATTATTTTATAATAATAAAATATAGTTATTTTTTCCACCATTATAACCATCCATTTATGTTGGTGGTGGAAAAACAGATTACGCCACGACATGGAGACGATATTCCATACGTACGCACACGCGGTGATTTCATTTTTTGTAGGATGGGTTGAAGATGAAATAGTTTAGTTTAATATTTATAATAACATATTAGTATATTATTGATACTTATGTTGTTACTTTATTGTGAAACAAAAAATAAGAGGACGTAGAAGAAGAAATAAATTTGAAAGAATCGTTAAAGGATATTACCTCTTCTTCGATGCGCCTCTTCTAAACCTCCTCTTAGTGCACTAAAGATGGTCTTTGAAGAAGAAGAAGACCTCTAGTATGTTTCTAGAGAAGTGGAGAAGATAAATTGATATGTTTTTTCCAAGATTGAAGTCCCAAAATTCTGTGAAGAAGAGAGGGAAAAGGTTCCCTTTTATAAGAGAGGAGAGGGGCACTTTTGGAATCCTCCAAAATATTAATTTACAATAAACTCAAACCACACCAAAAAACCTCCAAAATGACTCAAAATAGAATATGAGATGATATAGGGTTAGGATCTCATGAAAAAAAATTAGACATGTTGGGAATTTATTTTAAACCTTATCATTTTGTTTTATCTTTATTTAATATATTTAATTTTATTTGTGGTAGTAAGATTCTAAATTCTAAATTGTTATAAATAATTACGTGTGTGTTGTTAATTTTTTATTTTTGGATACTTTAGGACATTTTATACCATATAGATATCATTTTATAAATTTTAAATATTTTTGTGATTTGTAAACCATTTAATATTATGTTATTTTTTTAAAATATCAAGTGTCAATTTTGACACTATTCATTTATTTAAATTTAAATAAAATCCACACAGAATATATTATCAAAAATAATTATTTAATAGATTCACAACATGTAATATTAATATTGAAAATTCATGGAGAACACTAAATAGTTCATATAATATTTATTTTAATATTTTTAAAAATATTTATTTAATATTTCAATCAATAAAATAATTTCTACATCACTATTATGTCACCATTAATGATAATAATTTATTCCCTAAAAATAATAAATAAATTCACATGATGTATATATTTTTATTATATTTATGGTGAATATTTATGTTCGATGTTTTATGAAGTTTATTACTAAATTAAAATTATTACACTTACAAGATATAAGAGAGTGACATGTTGTCACCTTATTTGGTAATAATAATAATTACATTCGTTTCATGGTCAAAAGTCAATTAAATGAATATATTCAGACACTTAGGGGATATGGGTCGTCTTTTATTCATCAAATAGAATCTTGGCAGGTGTTAGGGTAATTTTATATTCTTATTTTTACCCATAATTACTCGATTTATTTTTAACTATAGTAAATAAAATTTACCGTAGTTACACTTTATAATGTCTAAAAAATTAAAGTAGCCAATTAACATAATTTATACAAAATTATTCCAAATGTTGAATCCATTTTTCCAAATTAAAAATATAGAAGTGGTAGTATTTAATTTCAAATTAATCCCGTTGTTGAGAAAATGGGTTATAAAAGTTAAAACATTGCAAAAAAATTGAATTATTTTTGCCTATGAATTCTGTATAAAATTAATGCTAATGGCATAAATTATATTAAATGGAAAAAATATATTCTCTTTATTCTTTTAAACCATTTAATATTATAATTTAACCATATAATTTAGCTTAATGAAAAAATTTGTTTTTAATTTAAATTTAGCGTATTTTTTCTATTCATCAAAATATGAAGGTTATCATAGTAATGTAAAAAATTTATCCAATGTAAATTTTTATGGCTTGATTCAAAATAAGAAGATTAATTTGTCAGATTGAACTTATAAAATTGTCAAAAATTAGATTTAAAATTGGGTGTCACTAAAAGGCGACAAAACTGCATTTTTTTAAAAATACATCTTTTATCTGCAAAATTTATTTTGTTCTCATAACATATTATAGAATATGTGTCAGATGAATGATAATGATATAAATTTCAAAATGTGTTTAATACCATTCATAACGGCTAGTTCATAATATTATTATAACATTATATCATTGGTTAGTGAAGCTTAGTATTGCGTGCAACACACGCTATTGAGGAAGGTCACTATTACATGCAACATAATACAAGAATAGTGTTTCCATATAATACAAGCTAATAAAGTGTTGCATATAGCACATGCTAATTTTGTAATAGCATAAAACACAAGAGATCAATTAAAAAAGAATATTTTTCATAAAATCTCGGGGTGTTACATTCTACCCCCCTTAAAATAAATTTTTCCCTCGAAATTCGTTTGGGTTATAAATTGTTTACTACTTGAAATTTTCTTTCACTGAAACCCGCATCGTAAAAAATTAACATTAAACATAATTTTAAAAACAAAAGTATGAAACGTAATGGTTACACAAATTAACTCATCACTGGGTTTCTACATAGGAGAACATTGTGAAAATATGGATATGGAAGAGAAATCTAACCATCAAGTTTTGTCGGAGAGTGGTAGATAACATGGCTATGAAAAAGCCAACAATCACAAAGCCATAAATTTGTGATGATATAAGGTACCATCTAATTCATCGGATACGAGGGTACTAGTACAACATTTTTGGGTTTCAAGATCATTTCCCTAAAGTCGATGAATTATTTTCATAAGGATAAATAATTACTTCATTTCAGTGTAATATCCTCATTGGTAATTCCATGAACAATTTCCACTTCATCTCTTAATTAAAGAAATGAATTTTAATTTTTTCCTTTTTGAAATGTTAGCAGATGATGTGATAGAATGATAGGTTATTCCATCTATCTCGAACAAAAAGTTAGCAAAAGTTATTAAATTTACATAAGTCCATCTATGGTGAGATTAACCGTATATAATCCCAAAAATGTACTTCTACTTCAACTATTATACCGTTTTATAAAATAAACCTAATTTCTACTGAACAGGGACTTCTTGTAGGCTAGTGGTATGCGATAAAGGCATTTCAAACTTCGTTTGTGGGTTCTATTCCTGCATCCTTGTCCGATGCGATGAGATGACATTTATCCTATGGGTTGTCCTTTTTCTAAAACTACACTATTATAAAATTCTATAAAAATGTTTTAGCATTAAACAATACTATTTGATGCCCAACTAATCCATTACAACCTTTAGACTTTTTAAACATACTTTTGTACAAAATAACTGTATAAAGAAAATGATTACTAGAAAGGACATATGACAAGCATGTCAATACAATCATTTATCCCCCATATATCATATCATATTTCTTGTCTGTCACATCTGAAAAATGTGAATACCATAATCATGTATTCTAGGAACATGAATTACATTAGAACGTTAGTTAAAACACTAATATTTTCAAAAGTTAAATTTTTCCATATAACCAATTTCAAAAATTCTATATACTCAAATCATGATATCACTTTGTCATTATATCAGTCAGGAGTTCATTAATAATATTCAACATATTATTTTCTCCTTTTCCCATCGTTATGCGCATATCATCTACTTTCAAAAAATATTTCAATCACATTTCATGGTTACCATTACCATATAATTATTGAAAACCACAATAAACCAATACATAGATATTCCAAAATACCACGATACTATAAATGAGATTCCACAACACTATTTGGGAATCCCATTACATAAACACTTAATCATTCTACAACTTTGTTTTCATACTCAAAAACACCAATATTGATTGAATGTGACTTCTCTTTGTCCTTTTACATAAGTGGTTGTTGATGCCGATAATCATTAACCGTTGGATTAAATAAATGATTAGAATAATTTCCCATTTCCGAACACTTGTAGCATTGATTTTTGGTGTTGAGTTCTTTGTAGTCTTTTCTCTATTCACTTAATTAGCTCCCTTTTTACCATTACTTCAGCACACACCTACTCGATGACCTTATTTTGCACACTTAAAACATTTTATAGTTCCTTTAAGAAAATCTACACTATGCTTCATTCCACACTTTGAGCATAAAGAAACATTCATCTTCTTTTCACTATTGTTTTGAATTTTTTCCTTGAACTCCATCATTCATTTCTTGTCAAAACCATGATATAGATATGTAAAACCAATATCTGGTTCTACCTTGATAGAACAATTCACAATATCTTCTTAGCTACTGAAGTGTCTTATAGCTAATTCCCTTAAAAGACATGGTTTTAAGCCAGTGAAGAATCGATCAACTTTACATTCATGTTTGATGATAAATCCAAATGTAAACCTTGCATGCCTCATAAAATTATCCTCATATATACCAACAAATTCTTCATACTTTTTTTAAGATCAAGGAACTCATTTTCCATCATTATTAGAAGAATATGAGGGATGTACTTATTGAAAAAAAAATTCTTGAACATGTCATATTCCATGGATTGAATTTCATCTTGGGGAATTGTATTCTTAATTAGAGTCCACAACTGGTCTCCTTCACCTTCTAAACAGTAAACAACCAAAATGAATTTTTCATGTTCAGAGAAGAGAATTATGGAAAATATATTTTTAATGGTACATATCCATTTTTCAGCATCAAGTTGATCAAAATACCCAATGAGAGACGATGGATGTTGCCTCATGAAGGAATCAATAGAATATTGTTCCCTTCTCTACTCATTTGGAAGTATAGAATGATTAATAGATTGCGTAAGTATAGAAATAAGATTCTTTACTCCATTTCCCATAAAATTTGGTTGTTCAAGTAGACAATCACTGCCTTTCTCAGTGCATTGATCATTAACATGGTTCCTTTGGGTTCCAACCAATATTTAAAACCCAAAAAGAAAAGTGTGTGAGGAAAAATCATACTAGGAAAAAAACATAATTAAGGGGAGTAATTTAAATATTGAACATCTTAGTTTTAATCTTATGTTATTCGTGATCTTTACCATAATTATAAGACTGTAACCTATACTTATAATTACCCTTAGAGACATCCTTAGACATACTGTAGAAATATATTTAGGGATCTCACTAAAATTTTCGCATCTTAGTTTCCAAATTTAACTAAAACTTTCCTCTTATACCAAATGTAGATACCCAAGCATGACATACATGGAAATTACATTACTTTTTCGGAATACTTAATACATAACAAAAGACACCGAGGACCGTAATATTTTAGTGTCTCTAGAAACTCGAATTATAATCTTCTAATCATGGTGAAAGATCTTCAACATCTTCCATAAAGATATTTCACTTTTCTTTTCATAACAAAAACCATTATTTATATCCTGGGAAAAATAAAACATATAAAAGGTGATCTTAAATTCTTACTAAGGGTAATAATGGAGAAATTAAAACTAACCCTATACATTTGAACTTAAAAACATGAACATAATGTTTAAACATCAAAATCTAGAGACGTGAAATAAATCCTTGCAGTATGTATGGAATAGATTATAAAGAAAAATTAATCATGATAAAATAGCATGGGAATAAAACATGTAATTTTGGAAACCATTAAGAACATGTCAATATTTTTATAGCATCCAAGACATTGCTTCCAAGACCATCATATTGGACAAAGTCCATTAATGAACTAGGTTTACTTGTCCCCCTAGCCCTGTATTACTGAACCAGATTTAATTACCATTCAAACTCCGTTTATCTCATTAGATATAAATATTTACCCAATTAATTGTAAGGAGATAGGTCCCAACCATATCATAATGAAATAGTTCTTATGTGTGCCACAAAATAATTATAAATCATTCATCATAACCCAAATAATAAAACGGGTTTCATAAACATCATCCCATCATAACATAATCCATATAAAACAAATGGATATCATTTCCTTATAATAAAAATAAAACCATGTAAATAATAGAGAAATTATACTTGCAATATATTTATACTAGATAATTTCATCTTAGATGGGAAATAGTTTTTATAAAACACTTGAAATTAATTCTTGAGAAAAATATCCTTTCTTCTTCAAAATCATTTTCTTTTCTCCAAATGTCGTTAAATTTTAAAAGAAAATAATTTTGATGAAAATAATCTAGAAATATTATAGAATAGGATTCATATGAATAAGGTGTTATGAAACTACAAAAATCTATTCATTCCATAAATGTTAAAAAAATATTCTCTGTGTACTTTTTCCGAAAACTCAAAATGTACCTCATATGGTAACCAAAAAAATGAATTCTTCCATACTACACAGTAAAATTAAAAAAGGGGTAATCATGAAATTAAACATACATGGAATAATATTAAACAATTTATGAAAACATTTTTATAAAAAACATTCATAGATGATAAATACTACCCCAGTAAATACATACGTATAAGAAATCATGGATAAAAATGAGATTGCAAAATTATCCCTTACCTTATGACCAATTTCATCCATATGTGTTTGAGACTCCAGTATAGTGGGTTTAAACATATTATTAAATTGTCAATTAACCATAATAATATTTATTATATCATATATGATTCACTGGTAACTTTATATTACCAGTTCATTTTTCAATTCCATGTTAATGTAGTGTTTTTGGTAAAATCGTTTCATTTATCGTACATGTTTTGACTTGTAATTATTCATATGATTTATTAGATCATGATTACTTACATCTATAATTTAAACCATGATTTATATATAATATATATTCAGAATGTAATATATATATATAATAGATGAATAAATGGTATGAAATACACTATTCATGGAGACGATAGGCCATACGTACACGTGAACATTGTTTTAGATTCCATATTAAATTGAGTGGAAGTAAGTAAATAACATATATATAAATAAAATGTCATTATTATTTCATATATTTCATGATTAGTCATTATATACACTTTATAATCATTCATGAATGGTTAACATGGACAATGAATCTCATTGCGTTGTGGAGACGGTAATACGTATGTACGCACGCGCGATGATATCGTTCCCATAATTATTGAATGAAATTGGAGGGGATGATATAACATATCAGAATTAGTATTATGTTATATTAATCATATATAGTAATTTTTCCCCCATTATACCCATAAAAGTAACGTGGTTGTAGAAAAACAGATTACACCATGGTGTAGAGACGTTATTCTGTACGTATACACGCGCGTTGATTTCATTTTTCATCGGATGGGTAGATGGTGAAATAGGGTAGTTTCATATTAATAATAAAATATCAGTATATGAGTGATACTGATGTTATTACATTATTATGAAAAAAAATAAGAGGATGTGGAAGAAGAAATGAATTTGAAAGAATCGATAAAGGATATTACCTCTTCTTCGACGCGTCTCTTCTAAACCTCATCTTAGGGAACTAAAGTTGGTCATTAAAAAAGATAAGGACCCCTAGTATGTTTCTAGGGAAGTGTAGAAGAGAAATTTACAGGGTTTGTCTGAGCATGAATGCTCAAAATGTTGTGATGAAAAGAGGGAGGAGGTTCCCTTTTATAAGAGAGGAGAGGGGCACTTTTGGAAACCTCAAAAATATTAATTTAAAATAAACTCAAAACCCACCAAAAAACCTCCAAAATTACTCACACTCAAATATGAGATGATATAGGATTGTAATCTCATCAAAAAATAGGATTTTTTCATGTTGGGAATTTATTTAAAACCTTATCATTTTGTTTTATTCTTATTTGTTCTATTTAATTTTATTTGTGGAAATAAGATTCTAAATATTAAATTGTTATAAATAATTACATATGTATTTTGACATGTCCATAGTTGGATATTTTAGTATATTTAAGACCATATAAGTTTCAATTTACAGTTTATAAATATATTTTTTGAATTTTAAACCATTTAATAATATGTTCACATTATAGAATATCAATAGTGTCAATTTTGTCACTATTCATTTATTTGAATTTATATAAAATCCATAGAGTAGATATGTCTGAACCAAAATATTTAATAGATTCGTAACATGTAATATTAATCTTGAAAATTCATGGATCACATTAAATAGTTCATATAATATTTATTTGAATATTTTTAAAAGCATTTATTTTCTATTTCAATCAATAAAATAATTTCAACGTCACTATTGTGTCACCATTAATGATAAATATTTAATCCCTAAAAATTCTTAATAAATTCACATGATGTAGATAATTTTACTAGATTGTTTCTGACTTTATTTTTGAAGATTTATAATGTTTATGACTAAATTAAACTTATTCTAGATATAAGATATAATAGAGTGACATGTTGTCACTTTATTTGGTAATAATAATAATTACATCCCTTTCAAGGTCAAAAGTACATGAAATGAATCTATTCATCCATTTTAATTGGGATTTCATATGCATGAATTTCAATTAATGGAGATTTTTTATAATTGTCTAATAAAAACATCAATTTATTTCATTTCTCGATATTACTATTTTTCCATGTAATATTACATTTTTTATAGTGTTTACATAAAATTATTTACAAAAATGATATTAATAAAATTCATCATCAATTTTCCCATTGGACGAAAATCATTTTTCATCTTAATCCACGTTTTATAAATCTTATTTAAATTGTTTTACGATGATTTTTTTTGATTTATTTTATCCATTATTTTATTATTTGATTTTTTTAAAATGAATCTGACATTTATATTCAGAATATGGAAAATTTAGACATTAATTTGAAAAATCTAAATAAAATTATAGTTTTTTTAATAATAGAAAATTAAAGGATCACTTCTCCAATTATGATCACTCAATGATTAAAAAGATTCATTTTATGTTTCAATGATTTTTTTTTAAAAACAGTTTATTAATTTTTTGATAATGTTTTATATTTTAAATAAGTATTTTCAAAATTTAAAGCATATTTTCATGAATAAATGTTGAAAGTGATCTTTTTAATATCACTTTTCATATAAGATGTCATTATTTGATGTTACTCAAAGTGAAAAGGTTATTTTTATCAAGAAGTGTTTATATTTTTTTATTATAAATTTCATCAGGTAAAACATCATTTGTTGTTCAAGATTGATTCTAAATTATGTATATATGTTTCAGATATATATACCAATTTATTCTGATTTATTGAGGGTATAATACGTATCTTATGATCACTTATCAAATTCCATCATTATAAAATTTCTATTGATTTTGGTATGAAGTAATATTATAAAACCAATTTTATTTCCATTGATAATTCTTATGTAATTCCTTATGAATTATTTCCATTTTATTCACAAATCAATCATGAAATGTTATGATGTGTGAACCTAGGGTATTTAGTCCCATTGGGAATCATTAATGGGATTTCGGGATAAAACTATTCCATTATGAAACATTTTTCACCCTATGACATTGTCTATGAATATTCCCTTGAATCATGTTTATTTCATGTTATATGTTGTTGCCATATTTTGGGTTTTACCATGATCTTATCATTACATATTATTTATGTTATTCTTCCACGTGATTACTCATGTTCATCCACATTGATGATATAGTGTTATACTTATGAGTCAAATGTTATGTTTCCTTTTCAAGACTATGACCTTACTGAGATATTAGATCCCCCTTTTATTTTATTTATACCCATGCTAATATTTGATATTTTATATACTCAAATATATTTATGAGAACACAATGGAATATTTAATGATTCCATGATTTTGTTTTCTTTTTTTTATGATCATAGTATTCCAACTACACCATGCCCCACAATCATTTGGATTTTATTTATTTATAATTTTTGTTTTAAAATAATTTAATGATATGTGTAAAAGTATTGGGTCACTATTTGTACCACCAATAAATGAAATAATTCAAGAAGACAATGATATTCCTGATTCACATTATAATAAAACACATATTATTCCTATTGGGATTGAGGTACTGAAAGATATATTCAATCCCTATTGAATGTGTTTTATACAATAAAAAGTATGATGTTCTGTTTTAATGTCCTAACTATGGAAATAAATTGTATAAGTCAAAGGAAAAAACGTTTTTTGATTTATTTATTTTTCTATTTACCAAGAAACCTATTAAATAAATATTTCATAATCCTATAATTATTAATTTGAAATATTTATTTTGAAATAAAATTTTAATAAATGTTTTGATTCCATGAAGATGCGAAAACATCTGATGGAAAATTACACCATTCAACTGGCCATTTTTAGATGTATATTTCCAATATGTTGGGATAGTTTTCTATGGACATATTATTTAAAATTGGGAATTTTGATTTTCCTGTATCATTATATTTAAATGTTAGTTTTTGGGAATTTTTGATCCATGTATTTAAAATAAATTCATTGATAGATGAAAAAAATGCAAGGAAATTATTCATCTAGATTAGAATTAATAATGATCACTCATATATAAAATTATTTTTCCTTTTTTTTGAAATTTTTTTTCTAATTAAAAAATATTTTAACTACTGTATGAATATAATAATTATTTGAATTATTTAAAAATACAATGCATAATATATTTTATGTAACATAATAATTAAAAATTTCAATGGGAAATCAATCTTTAATTGTGATAAAATTATTTTAGAATGAAATTAATGGATAATGTTTTTTATACCGAATATAAGGACCACAGAAGTGGAGTTTTAATTTCTATGTTTGAAAATTCATTAATTTAATGCATATGTTATGTGAAAAGAAAATACAAAATCTTTATCCACATTAAACATTATAGTGTTAATCAAGATATATTATAAAATTTTTACATTAACATTATATTTCATTTGTTTAACTATTAAGGTGTTATTGGTAAAAAAGTATTAAACATGATCAATTTTTAATGGAAATAGTATATTTCTATGTATTGGAATACCCAAATAATTGGTTTTATCGTGGATGAATATGGGAGAAAATATTTTTTTTGGATTCTGTTCCATTAAATATGAATTTATTTATTTGTTTTAAATGGAAAACATATTTTAGTGTTAATAATGATTATGATGATGATAAATAAGGTGTTTCCCTTGGTCCATGGAAATATTATCAAATGATATCAATAAACAATGTATAGAAATAGATATGAATTATATGAAGTGATATTGAGTATGAAAATGGGGAAATATTCCTTTTTGTAATATCACAATATTACAAGTAATATATATATTTCATATATATTATTTAAAATTTTGAAAAAATGTGAGAAATATTATTTCTAATTATAATGATCATTTATGTCGTATATATTTTTTAATATGATAAATTTACTTTTTGGTAATTGAAAAATAATTACATATAAATGTTAAATTTTTATTGAAATATTATTATTTTTAATATTAGATATGATTTTATTCTATTTCTTTATAATTTCATGGATCATAAATGATGTTAATATTTTTTTAAATATATTCTCTAACAATGTTAATGAATATGTTAAAAATTGTGATCAATTTAATTTATTTATTTTTGAAACATTTTCAAATTTTTCATTAGTTTTACATTTATTATTTGGAATGGAATTACATGTATATATATTTATTTCATGTGGATATTTATAAATTAATCAAAATATGAGAGATGTTATTCATATTAATCTATTAACTGAAGTATCATATTATAAAAAATAAGATAAATTATTTATTTAGTAATCTATCGTTAATTATATATAAATATTAATTTTGATTATAATATCACCATTTTGAATAATAAATTGTTTTTTCTTGTCACTATATCATTTCATATCTAAAAAATGTTGTCAATTTTTTTTATAATTTTAGTTGACAACATTAATAAATCTTATTAAATGTGTGGATGTATTTTCCTTATGCCTTGATAATATATCTCACCCACTCTCTATCTAACCACTCTACATTTATGGTGAAACTAAAGGGTGAGGAAATCATACAAACCATATTTTTCTATTCTAGGAAATGGAGACAGCTGGATGATTTTCTTCAAGAGGATAAGAACTCTTGGAATCACCCAACATGGGGATGATCATAGGATGACATATTAAATTTTATTCATTAAATAAAAAATTATATTAAAACCATGATTATAGGTATGACACCCCGCATGCATAGAGGAGTTAAGAAGGACATTAATAAATTAGAAGAGAGACTTGAAGCTTGATGGGAGGATGTTCTCCTCCTTCTTTGGGGGGAAAATGTTCTTGGACTCCAAAATTGTAGATATTTAATGGTTTAGTAGGGAGATATATAGGGATTATTGGATCATTGAGGGATAGATGAACACTTTATTATTCATAATCTGTGTGATGAAGTGGAATATCTCCAACATGATCAAAAATAGGCTCAAGGATGGGTTGTTTAAAAATGATATTAATGAATTGAATAATTTCATACTATAAAACTTCCAAAAATATTCTATTTTGGTTTGTTGTTTCTTTTGAAGGGAGACACTATTGAATGTCTGGAGAAAATAGATTTCTGAAAAAAATTTCCCATGTGGTTATTGATACGAAAAATAAAATCTAGCATGTAATTACAGGGTTATAGGAGATCAAAGAGGACATTGTAATTATATAACAGAAGAGATTCCCTTATCAAAATTGTTTCCAAGTTATTTTTTATGTTTATACATGGAGTATCATTAACATGTTATTTATTTAAGAAATCTAGGATTTTAAGGGAGAGGCGCTGATCAGGGAGGTGAGAAAAACTAGAATGGTTATTATTTATAATATCAAATATCAATATCCATTAGTTCTTTATAGGCTCATTTTTCTCTTCTATTTCATATATAAAATTCTATCTTGGTTGAAGAATATTAGATTATGGTCCCTCCTCCGAAGGGAAATTTCTTATGAACAACAATGCATCATCCATGGATGAACCATACTAGAAAAAAATGGATATGTATGAGAAATGGATGTCAACATTAATAAGAGGACCACAAGATCCAATATCATATTTAAATCATATAAGGACAAGTAGTTAGATCAGATGGAAATGATATTTATCATCAAGGTCACAAGACTATTTGGATTCTTAGATTGGGTGTGAAACCTCCTTTTAGATGATTCACATCTACATGGATCTCTATTTCCATTCTACTAAATACATTTGGTTTAATTAAATCAAAATGAGGCATGAAAAAAGGGGACCTGATGTCCTATAAACTAATTATATTGGATCAAGAGGAACATTCATGGAATACTAATCATGAAAAATATAACTATACAATTTTCCCAGAGAGGTGTGTAAACGAAAATATAAGGACAAAACCTTAAACATTACATAATCTTGAATTGTGTCAGGAATTCACAATGAGGATCTTTTTAGGTTTATAGTTTTAGATAATTTGGCCATAAATGATACATAACAACTTTAATATTACATGTAGACACTACTACTCAGTACTATTTTTTTAATAAAATAAAAACTCTTAAAATAAATCATGTCTAGATCTATGTTTTTGACAGCATGACTTTTCCTTAATCCCATCATTAACCCTATTCATCTTTACTTCCTATTGAAAAAATTTCAAAAACATTGGATGAGCATAAAAAGATCAGTAAGAGTTATAAAATAAAGAAGTTAAATATTAGCACATCAATAAATACAAATCATGGAAACCATACTTTTCAATTATAACATACCTTCTGAAATCATATAATTAATGAGTAACACACACAAATCATAAATTATAAAGGCAGCTTATGGAATTCATAACATACATACATTGTACCTATCAGAACTATATAAGGAGTCACATTAGGAATACATATCACAATATATTCCCTAAATCTCTTAGAAGAAGCATTAATATTAATCTTTGTCACGTTAACTAATGCATTGGAGAGTTATCTTGGGCTCACCCGCCCTAGGTTTATCACGTAACCACCCGTATACGTAACCATTTCCCAATAAAAATAACATAAGCATAACACATAATACAAGAAGAATGTAAATATAATATTTACACATTACTATCACATTATATCAATTCAAAATATTCCAATAAACAATGATTTATCAAACCATTTTCAAAATCATTTCAAATATTTAAAAAAGAGATTATTGAATCAAATTATCCCATAACACTTTGATTATTTTAAATGATTTAAAATTTTAAATGATTAATGTCCATATAAATAAATACTAAAACCTTTGGGAAAACATTAACATTAATGGTAATGATTTAGAAGAGTAAATATTTAAAACAATATTTTAGATTAATAGTTCTTAACCAAATGAGTTATGGTTGAATAAAAATAATTGTGGATTAAAATTCATTAAAAACATTATAATATCATGAGAATAAAGGGATTAATTATATAATATTACATAAAATAATATATACACCGTATAAAATTGAATTGGTGCATAATGACAATGAAGTTTTAATGTAATGTAAATTTAGAAAACACCAATTATAATAGGTATATCCATAGATTAAGGATAAATAAATTACATAATAATGTGTGAAAAATATAAATAAACTCAATATAATAAGATATTTAGTGTAAATAAATCATAGAAAATTCACACATGTTCTTTTTTATGTCAAAACCAATGACTTTTATGTTTAATATAATGATTGGAAATTGAGTTAAAATTACTCCTACCAAGTTCACATCGATGACTTGAGAATTTATTAATTGGGTGATTATGTGTATCAAAAGTATATCCCCAGAATAGAGAGTAAAAATTACAATATAAAGAAATAAATAGTGATTCCACACATAATCATAGCATGACATAATTATGAATTAGAAAATTACCCCCAAGAATGTAAATTGGGTTAAAAGGTTCCCGTACCGATTTGGTATCTTACAAAATATTAAACCCATGAAAGAAGGATAAAAAATGAAGGTTTAATTACCCATAAATTGATGTATATTAAACAATGAATACAATCAAGGGCAGTACATACACCACACAAAATGAAATAGTGGAAATTATATTATTAATCTAACGAGGATAAAAAGTGAGTTGAAAATCACTTACCACATTATAGTCAATCGAGTCTAATGAAAAAAGATAATAAAGAGAAAATGATCCATAGAACAAAATTATTATAAATATGATCATGATAATATATATCGAATGGCAGAACAAAATACACTACATGCATTAAATTAGTGGCAAACAATAGAAATCTCACAGAATTAAATGTGAGATAAAAAACCCCTTACCTCGTGTCTGAAATGACTCGTTTGTTCCTTTTTATTCTTGAATAGTAAACTAAAGTTTCATTATAATTGATTAATAACCCTTATTAAGTTTATTATTCTTCTTATATCACTTATTACCATGTTATAAACATTATGTAATCATAATAATGGTCATTTTTTCGATATTTGGTACTTGGGTTGAAAATGAACACCTTATAATTACAAGTTGTCTAGGTGGTAATGATTACATTATCTCCAAAATGATATTAATGATTTATATATGTTATTTCTTTCATATATCTATTATATATATGTATTTATAATAGAACATATCATTTGGAGATAAGAAATGAGATGCACTGTTCATGGTGATGGTAAGCCGTACGTACGCATGCACACAAATTTCATTTTTATTTTATATTTTAATTTAATGAAATCATATTTATAAATATTAATATTACAATTTTGGTATAATATCAGATATAATTTCAATATCTCCATCCTTTATACATCCCACTTATCGTATGAACGATTCATATAACTTTGAGGGGGCGGTAGTCCGCACTTCTTCAAATAATATTATCGTATTTAATCATAATGGAAACAATAAAGGAATGCTATAAATTAAAAATACATAAGAATAATGAAAAAATAAAAATAATATATACCATATATATCTACAGATCTATTTTAATGGCCTCCACAAAGGGATTTAAGATATAATTGAACAATTATTGTTTCGTGAGGCGTTGGTTTTCCATCCAAATAAATAGTATGTTGTTTACCCATTAGATGGAGGTTTGTGTATATGTAGTTATAATCCATATCATAACAAAAACCTAGTATATTTATGATACCGGTTTTGTTATATATGAAAGTAATAAAATGTGTTCATGTCATTGGAGATGTAAAATAAAACAAATGGACTTAATAGAAGATGTTACCTTTAAATTGAGTATATCTCTTTGGATTGAACCAAAAGGTTTTCTTGATGTCCCTTATGCCAAAGGTAAGGCTTATAAGAGGAATATAGGGAACTTGAGAGATTATTTGGTCAGGGGTTGGATGAGCCAATGGGCTTGAGAGGTGTGAGGAATGGATTAGAAGTGAGAGATTTTTCTAAGGGGGAGGAGGGGCACTTTAGGAAAGTGTAAAAATATTGTTTTATTATATAATTATTTCCAGTTTATAATGGTCTAAAAAATATAAAAGTATAATATAAGTTGACACATGGTTGAAATAAAATCATCCTATAATAATTGGATTGGTTTGTGACATTATTTTAATCTTTATAATCATATTTTTTTAAATCTTTTATTATTGTGGTAAACACAACATCATTTTTGTGTCAAAAAAATATAATTTATTTCATGTATAAAAATTATTAAAAATCTACCATGATGTAGAAAATATTTTTATCTTTCCATAAAAAAATTTATAGTCAAAATGATAACTTTTATAAACCTAAGTAAAAATTAATCTACAAAAATATATTTGTTTATGTAATTTTTGTCATTACTTTAAGATTATTATAATAAAGTGTCATTATCACTGCCATGTGGCTTCATGGGGTCCCAAAATAGACCCAAATATTAAAATAATTATATATTTATCATCCAATAGGATTGCGACACATTTTAGTAGAATTTTATTATATTATAATAATATTTGATTACCCTTATTTATCATATCTACCTTTTAACCATGGTAAATTAAATTTTTACCGATGTAATTATTCATAAGGTCTAAAAATAAAAGTTATATATTTTCAAAATTTAGACCTTCTGATTCCAAATATGAATTAAATTTTTCTAAATTCAATACATAGTAGTGGGAGAAATTAATTTTAAATTAATTCGCGCTCTCAAAATGAAAAGCGTGTTTTTTAGAAATATTAACTATCAAAAGATTGAAACTTGTTTATATCCAATTTAAAAGTGAGATTAATTCCAATGCTCAACATTGGATTACGAGGTAAAAATATAATCTAATTAAACATTAAAACCAATTTGAAATACAATCTAACCATATAAATAAATTACATTAAAAGGCAGTTTTGAATTAGAATACATTATTTTTCACTTTTTATTAAAAATTGATTTTTATCTGAAAAATACCAAAAATTTACCCAAAGAAAATTTTTATGACTCTATTATAAATAACAATTTTATTAGGTATATAAAATTTACCAAAATTATATTAAAATAGATCTCTCTATCAACAAGATGTAAAACAAGATTTTAAAGTAAATTATGCTTAAAATCATATTCTTTCTTATTTTAAACCTCTATATTTTTTGGGTAAATGTAAAAACAGTTAACAATCATGTATAATAATATTGTCATTAGTCATATCCATTCCATCCAATAAAACATCTAGGTGTTAACTATGATTTAAAATAATAATAATATTATATTATTTTTTAGTACAACTCAACATTGTGTGCAACGTAATATTTAAAAAAAACACATTATTGTGTATCAGGTATGTGATCAAACATAGAAACCCTTTTATTGTAAAATGAATAATTATTTTAAAAATATTAATAAATATGAAAATTTTATTTTCTTTATTTACCCGGGATGTTACATCCTTCCCTCGTTTTGGGAATTGTGTTGGGCTCGGAAACTTCATTGAAAGTCCCACATAGGAAAAAGAGTCAATAAACCCATCACATTAAAATAAATGAAGAAAACTAAACGGTCACCCAAGAAAACATATAGTAGGATTCCTGAAAACATGGATATTTAAGAGAAAAAAAGCATCATGTTATGATGGATAGTGATAGAAAACATGATTATGATATCGTTAAAAACTAGATAATGTCAAACATGTGATGGGTTGAACAGTCATTGATTCCCTAGTAGGAAAAGTTAACAGAAAATGTTTTTGTTTTCAGTTACTTTTCAGAATGTTTAGGAAGTTTTTTTATGATCTTAACAAAAAATATAATGAAATATACTTACTTTTCATATAGACTTCCATCATTTACAAAATTCTTACCACATTCTCAATGTTTTTTCGTCAAACGATGAGTATTCAAGATGAATTGTTCACATTGAAAGTTCCATAATTATCTTCTAGAGATTCACATAATCCACAAAAGAGGGTCATTATTTTTCCTAAGGCATTAGAAATTAATCAAAATAAAAATTGTTAGTAGAAGATCAGATAATCCCTAAAAAAGATAATCTTCTACAAAAGGGAAAACTACACATAATCTCCAAAATTTGTCAAAAAATAACCAAAGATAAACAAATACCATTCAATAAACAATTGTTCGTAAAATTCTTCAAAGTAATAAAAAATAATATTGAAACCCAAATATCAGAAGGATTTAATCACACAGTCATCCATGATAACTCTTACCATTTATCTCCAAAAAACTTAAATTTCTCTTAAAGTCTCATATTGAAAAGTAATTAACCTAATCACATATTCTCCATTATTGGTAAATAATTTACATAGATAACCCAAATCAACTTAATCATGATTCATAAATCCATTTAACTAAAAAATCATTAGTCATACTAACTAGGGGCATCATGTAGTCTAGTGGTAGGAGAAAAATTAAAGTCACACTTTGGTTATGGGTTCGATTCCCATAAGTTTGTCTAACGTGATGGGATGTCATGCCGTTTGTGTGTTACACTTTTTCAAAAACAATATAATTTTATAAAATGCCCAAAAAAGAGATAAGATAATCAAAAATAACCATAACAAACTTTAACCATGAATTTTATCTAATAACATTCATTTTTCATCGCAAAATGTATTAATTGCCTCAAATTTTAGGATTATATAAAATCAAATGGTTCTTTATAACTATATCCAAAAAAGAAAAGATAATAATTCATTGAATAAAATTATAATATATCAAACATCAGGGTTAAAAATACTATAAAAAGTCTTCTAATTTAATCCTATAATCAAAAGAGCCTTAATACTTTTAAGAATTTCACCATCCTAAAAAATATCACAACACTTGAATCCTATATATGATGACTTCATAAACATTATATGTTATTCATTATCCATTGAAAATTCCATTCCAACATATTCTGAAATACATATTTCCTTCAAACAAAATCATGAATCATATTTGAAGATTCAATAATGTCTAAATATCAGTTCAGAAATAATCCATACCTTTCATTGGTCATTTTCAGTTTCCTCATCCTCAATTTTAATGGAATTAGGTATTGGTAAACATATATTTGTATGATCATAGAGGTCCCATTCCCAAACGTTTTTCATCTGACATCTATTTGTATAGTTACCAAGCACACCACATTTAAAACATTCAATTAATCCCTCATAATAAACTTCTTTCCCATTCCTAGAGTCAACTGGATGCTTCCATTTTCGATTGCATGTTTTTTCTTTATGACCTTCACGTCCACATCAATATCATATTTCCACCCCTTTTAAACATTTTCCTATGTGTTTATTTCTACATATTTGACACATAGGTTTTTGAATATACATACATTTATGATTATTTCCTGAACATCCGTGGGGATTTATTTCTCGCATATACGATGCCTTATAAAAATAACCTAGGTTACAGTGGTCAATCATGACTCTAGAAATTTGGATGAGAATAAAAACATGAGTTCTCATTGTAGCTCCCATTTCATTCAGTTTCTCATTCAGAAAACCATCCTAGTTTTCTTCACATCCACAATTACTTTGGCGCCTGCTATATCCAACCATTTACCAAAACCAAAAAAGTTAAGTGTGAGTATATCAGTAAAATCATCATATAATATCTTTAGAGGAGGGTAAATACTAAGATATACTTATTCATGTTATCTTAAACTCATTCACTTTATCTAAAATAACTATGACTCATTATAAAATCCTAACCATTATGGTATTTTCACTTATGATTAAAGGAATGCCAAACCTCTAATGTTATCAAAACTGACCTCTAATACCAACTATAAGGACCTGACATTAAATATTACATAATCATGAATTATGTCAAGAATTAACAATGAGGATCTTTTCAGGTTTAGAGTTTTAGAGACTTAGTCCATAACTATTACACAAAAACATGAATATAACATATAGAAATCACTACATAGTGTCCATTTTTTCATAAAATAACAACACATAAAAAAAACGTGTCTTGTTCCATGTTTTAGACAACATGAATTTTCCTTTATCCCATCCTTTTCCATATTCCTCTTTATGTCCTCTGGAAAAAAATTCGAAAACATGGGATGAGCATAAAAATCATAGTAAGGGTTATAAAATAAATATGTAAAACATTAGTCCATCAATAAATACAAATAAATGAAATGATACTTTTCAATCATAACATACCTTACAAAATTATAAGATTTATAAATAACACACACAAATCATAAATCATAAAGGTAACTTATGGAATTCATAACATACTTAAATTGTAGCTGTCACAACTACATAAGGAGTCACATTTGGAATACCAGTCACAATATATTCCCTAAATCTCTTCGGAGAAATACTAACATTTACCTATATCACATAACCCATTGTATTGAAGAGCTATCTCAGGCTCACCTACCCTTGGTTTATCACAGAACCACCTGTGTACATAAACAATTCCCAATTACAATAACATAATTATAACACATAACACACGAATAAAAGAAATATAACATCTCCACATTCCAATCTCAGTATATCAATTCCAAATATTAAAATAAACAATTCTATATCCAACCATTTTCAAAACCATTTAAAACATTTAATAAAGAGATTTTTGAATCACGGTGTCCCATACCACATTGAAGGTTTTAAATGAATTAAAATTTAAAAACATTAATGTCTATATAAATAAATACTAAAAATTATTTTGAACACATGGACATTAATGAAAAATATTTAGTAGATTAAATCTTTAAATAAATATTTTTTCTAAAGAGTTCCTAACCAAACGAGTTAAGTTTGAATACAAATAATTGTGGAATAAAATTCAATCAAAACATTATAATATCATGAGAATAAAGTGATTCAAGATATATAATTCAAAATTACAATATATACAGCTTATAAAAGTTAATTGGTGTATAATGACAATTAAGTCTCAATAGAATGTAAATTGAGACAAAATCCCTTATAAAAATTGTATCCTTAGTATAATTCAGTTACATAATAATGTGTGAAAAATATAATTACCCTAAATATGTTGGGATATTCAGTTTAAATCAATACTAGTAAATTCACATATGTTATTTTTATGAAAATACCAATGACTTGGATATTTAACTCAATGAATGGAAATTGAATTATAATTACTCTTATCAAGTTCATATCGATGTCTTGAGAATTTATTAAATGATTGATTATGTGTATCAAAAGTATATACATTCAAAGGGGAGTGGAAATTAGAACATACATAAATAAATAGTGATTCCAAAAATAATCATTGAATGACATAATTAAGAATTATAATACTAACCGAGGGAATGAAAATTGGGTTAAAAGCTTTCTTTATGGATTTGGTGACATACGAAACATAAAACCCATGAAAGAAGTATCATAAAATGACGATGTAATTACCCATAAATTGAATTATATTACACAGTTAATAAAATCATGGGCAGTACAAAAACCACACAAAAGGAAATGGTGGCAAATATTGCATGAATCTCACAGGAATAAAAAGTGAGATGAAGCTCACTTACCACATTGTAATAAATAGATTCATATGAAAAAAAGTAAATAAATACCCAATGATTCGAAAAATAAAAAAAAATAAAGAGGGTTATGATAATATATATCAAATGGTTGTACAAAATACACAGCATGTAATAAATTATCGGCGACCAATGGATATATCAAGGAATTAAATGTGAGATAAGAAACCCCTTACCACATGCCAGACATGACTCGTTTGTTCCTTATTCTTCATAAATAATAAACTTAAGTTAATTTATAACTGATTAAGAGCCATTTTTCAAATTTATTAATCCTTTTATATCACTATTACCATGTTATAAATATTATGTAATCATTTGATTTAATAATGGTCGTTTTGTCAATATTTGGTACTTGAGTAAAAAATTAACACCATATAATTACATGTTGTACATGTGGTCAAGATTCCATTATCTCCAGAATGATATTCATGATATAGATATCATATATATTATATATATGTAGTATATATATGTATTTATAATTGTACATAACATATGGAGATAATAAATGAAATGCCCAATTCATGGAGACAGTAAGCCATATGTACACATGAGCGCCACTTTCATTAATATTTCATATTTTTAATGAATGAAAACATAATGATAAATAAATATTTTATAATTTCAATATACAATCATATATAATTACAATAACTACATCATTTATACATCCCACATATTGTATGACGGAGTCATAAAAGTTTTAGGGGCTGGTAGTCCGCACTTCCTCAAATGAAATTATCATGTTTACTCGAAATGGAAAGCATAAAGGTATGCTATAAATTAAAAATACAGTTAAATAAAGAAAAAATAAACATAATATATATCATATATAAATACATTTTCATCTTAATTACCACCATAATAGCAGGTTGGAGATAATTGGACAATCATTGTTTCGTGAGGCATTAGTTTGCCATCCACAAAAATTGTATGTTCTTTACCCATTAGATGGAGGTGTGTGTAAGTGTAGTAATATCCTTCTCATATGAACAACCTAGTATATTAAGGATACTATTTTTATTATAAAATTAAGTATGATAAAGTGTTTATGGGTATGGATATATAATATAAAACCAACGGACTTAAGAGAAGATGTTACCCTTAAATTGGGTATCTCACTTTGGTTTGAACCAAATGGTTTGCATGAAGTTCCTAATACCTAAGGTAAGGGTTTTATGAGGAAGATAGGGATCTTGAGAGCTTATTTTGTAAGGGTTTGGACTAGCCAAGGGGCTTGAGAGGTTTGAGGAATTGGTTATATGTGATGGATTTTTATAAGGAGGAGGAGGGGGTCTTTAGGAAAGTGTGAAACTATTATTTAATTATATTATAATTTTCGATTTCTAAAGGTCCAAAACATATTAAAGTCGAAGTTAAGATGACTTCTGGTCGAAATAAAATCATCTAATAATAAATGAACTTGTTTTGGACAATATTTTAATCTTTATAATCTTATTTATTTAAACCTTTTATTAATGAGGGAAACACTACATCATTATTGTGTCATAAATAATTAACATTATCTCATATTTAATTTTATTCAAAAAAAGTACCATGATTTAGGAAATTTTTGTATATTTCCAAATAATTTTTATAGTCAAAAAGAGAATATATATAAACATATTAAAAAAAATTAATTTACTAAATGATGTTGGTTTATGTTATTTTTATCTTTACATTATGTTAATTAAAATAATGTGTCATTATCACTCTCATGTGGCTCCATGGGGTCCAAAATCGACCTAAATATTCCCTTGGTCGGATATGTACCAACCAATAGGATTATAATAAATGTTATAGTAATTTTATCATATTATAATACTATTTTTTTACCCTTATTTACCATATTTACCCTTTAAGCATGGTAAATAATTTTTTTACGGAAGTAAATATTCATAAAATCTAAAAATAAAAGTTACAAATTTACACAATTTGGACCTCCTGATTCTAAAAAATAAATTAATTTTCCAAATTGAAAACACATAAGTGTCAATAATTAATTTAAAATTAATTCCCACAATCAAAATGAAAAGCATGTTTTTTAGAAATATTAACTATCAAAAGATTGGAACTTTTTATGTCCAATTTTCAAGTGAAATTAATTTCGATGACCAAATTTGAATTAAATGGTAAATATATAATATAAATAACTTTATAAAAATTAAATTTTTAATCTAACCATATATATAAATCTGAATAAAAGGTAGTATTGATTTAAAATATGGTATTTTTCACTTTTCATTAATATATGAATTTTATCAGAAAAATACCAAAAAATTTACCCAAACTAAATTTTGAACTCTGGATTTTAAATAAGAATTTTATTAGGTAAAATAGAACTTTTAAAAGTGACCATATTAGATTTAATGAGGTTTCTCCATCAAAAGGTGGTAAATCAACCACTTAAAGTAAATTATGATTAAAATCAGATTCTTTCTTATTTTAAGAATCTAAAATTTATTGGGTAAATATAAAAACATTTAACAAACATGTATATTTATATTGTGGTTAGTTCTTTCCATTCCGACCCATAGAATGGCTAGGAATTAACTACCATTTAAAAAAATAATTATTTTATTTTATTTTTTAGTTAAACTCAATATTTTGTGCAACGTAAAATTTCAAAGAAACACGTTGTTATTTATCTGGTATGAAATCGTAAACAATATCTCATTTAAATTAAAATTAATAAATAATTTTCAAATATTAATAAATATGAAAATTTTATATTCTTTATTTACATATGATGTTACAGGAAAACTTTCAGACATGATGTTCACTATTAACATTTGTAACATTAATAATGGTTTGAGAAATTTTATCAAATTTTTCAATAACCTTATGGATTATTATGGCTTTGAGAGTATAAAAACAATTAACATTTAAAAAATTAGTGTTTTATTCCCCAATAAATGCTATATAATGCAAGATAACATTATCTAAGATAGTATGGGAATCAATAAAATATTATTATTGATGGACTATCTCAGAGATTTGATCTCAAATGGATGCACTTCGAAGACCTTAATCAATAATATCATAATTAAGTTTATCATATGTATCCTCAACTGTAAAATCATTTAATATCCTCTAGAAGGAGTATCACACTAAATAATAGAATTATCAGATATATTCCATGACATGTTCATTCAATCATTAAACTACCCAATAGTACCATAAATAAAACATAAAAAATGGTGATAACTTTCATTTGGGACACCAAGCATGATGCTAGATTCCTCTGCGGATCATGGAAAAGTTTAGTGAAACTAATTGAGGCTGGGAGGGGGACTAACTTGTGTAGTGTGTCTTAGTACATGCAATTTATGCTTTCCAAGCTCACCTTGGAAATCATAGCAAGACATAATTTTAGGAAATATATAATGTGACATAATTATAGTCTCGTTGGAGAGTTAGGATTAAAGGAAAAAAAGAGAATGTAAATCCTATCAATATGTATTCTTGACCAGATGAGGGATTTTTCAGAGATAGTAGGTTGGGTAGTGTGATGTAGTGATATTAGCTATTGGAAGGTCAATTGTGTAGGTGTCGAACCACCCTTCTTGTTAGGGTTCCTAGTGACTTATATTTATTATATAGATACAATGTTAAACTCTCCTTTCCTAAATTAAATTCATAAATATGAAAAGAAAGTGTTTCATGAAATCATTCAACTAGTGAACAAACTCAATAGATGCATGTTTTCTGAATCTTAGTCTACTCTCATATGTAGCAAGGCCTATCAATGGTGGCTAAAAGAGAACATCAGAACTGATGATATAGATTTTAATAGGTAGGGAAATAATATCCATATTATGTTTAACTTTTTAGCATAGCATCAATGAAACAAGGAATTATCCACAGATGACAACATTCAAAAGAAGTGGGATCAGTTTATGTATCATTTTTGGTGTGGATCTTGTCCAGTTTTAGAATCCATTTGGTGGCACTTTTTAATTGAATTGCTCTCTTTTTATAAGGGTATTATCATGAAATGATTGGGGATCATGGCTCAACTAGAAAGAAATAGTATTTTTATATTTACTAGTTCTTGGGCACCAGACAAGTGTATATGGTTTGTAATTTTCATGTGGCGGTGCTCGGTAATGTGTGTTGGACCATCTATGAGTACAAGAACTATTTAAGGAATGTCAAAAGATCACCCCAATTATGAATGACGGATTATTTGATGACTTTTTAAAAATAATTATTATATACCATCCATGGATGGGATAATTCAGATTCACTATGGGGAATTATTTTGAGAATTACCTCTCTATAATTGGATAGAGGTAACTCAAAAATGGGGAGAAATATCAGATAGACTACTCTACCTTCTGGGATTATGTTGAATGAGGATATTTATTTAAATCTAGCGGTAATTCATGGGGGAGGACTGGTTCATGATAATATATGCTCTATTCTACATAGATTAAAAATATATTATGGTTTGGGAATGTCCATTGATGTATAGACAATATCCATGAACAACAGTTTCATGTTGTGTGATCATTTTAATCTCATAATAATTATAGTTGCATTAGTCTCTTCAATACCATTAGGTTTACATAGAAAAAAAGCTACTGAACATGGAAACTAGCATAAATTATTAGGTATTATAGAATAAATTTTAATAATTTAATTTTGATCTGACCCATGTTGAGAAAAGGAAAATGTACTATGGATTCATTAGCCAATCATGTGAACCCCAATGATATCTTTTGTATTTTCCACTATTTAGGATCTATCCCCCAATACATCAAGGATATTTCTATAGATATTCCCTATGATTTCTCCACTTCCACACCTTTTACTCTCTTGTGTGTATCATTATTTTTAATTTGTTAATAAAAATTGATCTTTTAACTGATAACACATGCTTACCTAAATTATCCCTTTCTCATTGAATGGTATAGGGGAAATAAATCTTGTTTTATGGGAATGGTAATACTACAAGACCAAATACAAAAGTAAATATGGATTTATGTGTTTATTCAGGCTCAAGGTAAAATAATTATGTTTATATTTTAATAGAGAGGATCTAACTAGACAACACTATCTCAATTATGTGAGGCAATTTTTTGTAATATCATTTGTTAATATTTTATGCATCTTGATTTTTTAATGATATAAGTAATTTTTCATTCTTAAAAAATTACATATAATATATTTTACATAAATTAATACAATAGGATTATTTTTATATTTTTATTCAAGGAGATAGTGGTTTTTTCAATTTTGAACAACATCAAATTTGTTTTTTTGTAGAATAAAAAATTAAAATCCATGTGAAATATTTTTTATAGATGAATATACTTGAACAATGAATTTTAAAAGTAGGAAACATTAATTCTTTTTAAGTTAAATATAAAATATTTTATGATATTTTTTTAATTATAAAAATGATAATATGTTTGATTCTCGCTAAATTAATATGAAATAAGGATATATAATCCCGATATCCATGAATTGAGTACATACACTCTTACTATATCTCATAGAGGATATTCATTACTGAAATTAAATATGATTCCTAAATTTTTTTTAAAATATAGAGCCAATTATTTTTTTCTGTAGAGACTACGTCTCTTCCACAACCGCTAGAAATAAAAATTAAAAATGATCTAAACATTTAAAAATAAACATTTTCATATAAATGAGTTAAATTTTATATATGATTATATTATAATATGTAATTTGAGTTATTTATAAACTATTTATATTTGGTAACAAAAATAAAGTTATCCAATATTCATTAATGTAATCCCTTAAAGAGAATATAAAACAAACGACCTTCATACTGACATGGATGAAATATAATTTGGCTACAAAAATTGAAAATTATGAACATTTAAATTGTGTTAGAATATATGATGTGTGTGTATCTATGAATAAATTATTCAATCATTCTGGTAATTCTACAAAGGAGGCTGGATATTAATAAAAAATAGAATCTTGAAATGTTAATTTTTAGGATATGGGTAATGGTATATGATAGAATTAAATCTTTATTATTTCTGATGTTTGAAGACATGAATAGAAAATTTGGGGTTATAAATCCCTTTTATCCACCTCTTCTTATATATCCCACTCCTCTGCATCCTTGTCTAAAAATTGCCATATAATTTGATTTATATACTGATGATTCCCATTATTATATATTCAAATATGGGATCATATATTATATTGGGTATACATTGAATCATTGGAAATTAAAGAAGGATTATATTAGAGAAAGAATATATGACTATAGGTGCATCAATAGTAGAACCCTTCACTACAAATGATATTTTCATAGATAGAGAAAGTGTTATGCATTTTTTTACTTTGGAAAGATAGATTTTTATTTAAAATTAACACTAAGGTATTAATAGTTTATATCCATTATTTAATATTAGTGTTAAATAAGATTCATTTTTTAATGTATATATATTAATATTATTGGAATATCATAACATTTAAGATAAAATGTACAGAATGAAATAAATTTTTAGAGGCTCTTTATTTTTCTATTTTATTTTCATAAATGGAATTTATAATTTACCTTTATATGAATTTATGGTTTTGGATATTTATGAGATAATAAAAACCAATAATTGTTGTGGGTATAACATTCTTCTAATGATTTATAAAAAATATATGTTGGTTCAGATAGTTATATATATTTTTGGTCTCATAATGATGAAATTATTTTCCACATCAATAAAATATCATATATATATATATATTTAAATTATAACAATTGGATATAACTTATGATATATATAATTATTTTAATTAGGTATCATCAGATAATTGGTAATCTCTATAGTATGATGTCAGTGTATGGATCTATAGACCCGATGTTTGTAGTAATGTTTTTAATGAAGGTTGAATAGTGAATTTCATATATTTATCAATTATTTTAGAATGATAAAGATTAGTATGGGATGATTTATAATCCTAATTGGTATGATATATATCATTAACATAGTCTAATTTCTATTAATTCGATAAATAATCAATTTTTTTATCATCAACCATTATATAAGGCAATGGCTCAACATCTCCTCACTTGGGTGGTGGGGTGGGGTAGGTCTTTTGCTCCTATTAGGGGATGACCAAACCCTATAGTTCAGTGCCTCCCCATCCAATAGGGAGGGAACTTAGACGTCTATCAAGGTACTGATGGTGATGATCTCACCCTTTTACAACCCTATTCTACACCAAACATTTCTTCAATGCCTTTTGGGTTCCAAGGTTCATGATCTACACGATTGGTGCCCTAATCTTCAACTTTTGATCATTATTTTCGGAGAAGCATTGCCTCCCCTTAAAATCACATTAACAGCTCAATTTCCTCGGAAAATACCTTTAGTGGTTTCATTTGATGGTTTTATCATAGACTCATTGGACTTACATGATAAGAAAAATAAGGGGTTCATCAATAAAAAGAACACCATGATTCATTTTTCTTCATAAGAGGACTTGATTAAATCCTGGTATAGTGCATCCACCATGAAATGGTGCTCAAATTTTCCTCTTTTGATTGACCAAAAATAACCACATGAGGTTCCATTATCCTTTATTAATGATTTGGGATAGTTAACTAAACTATCCATTACCGTTTCAAAATCCCTGAATTAATATAATTCTTGGAAACCTCATATGTATGTATTTATGCTCTAATATCTAAACCAGTTCAATTTTTCATTCTATTATCCCCTGGCTTTGGGTAGAAAATGATGCCTTAAGAGTGCCTCCCAATATTGTTTGGAATACAATAGGTGAGGAGTTCTGTTGTAAATAGGAAGTTGTATTTAAATCAGGGGTTGATTTTTTTGATTTAAAATGTATGGTTAACTCGTCAGAGACCTGTAGTCATGGATCTAGAAATCCGGATTAGAAAGGTAGTATTGGTTTAACAGGGTCAGAGATACAGTTAGAGAATATTTCAAAAGACATGATGATATTCAGTGATAATCTCCCTTCCTCTAAGATGGGTTGGTAGTAGAGGAAGACAAATTTCACTCTAGATCAATATTTGGAACTAATTATGATCTTGGTAGATGAACTGGTTGAGAAGGGTCTAAAATTTAATGATACTAAAGATGAATCAACCAGAATGGGGGGGGGGACCTTAAAGATAAAGCTCAGAGACGAAAAATAAACCTGGATCAAAAAAGGATTTTATTTTAGTTGAGTGGTTCAATAGTGGGAAAATTAGAATTTAATAATACATCCAATCTTGGGACAAGATGGATTTCAGGTTTGAAGACCTTATAATCGATGAACTAGATATCCATGTAATCAAAATTTCATAGAAATTATTTTTAGAAAATAATTCTGGTAGGGTTAGATTTTTCTTCAATGGTTTTATCTTTTCTTTATAAAGTTGAACACAGAGTTTCTCACATTTTCCATAAAATAGTTTTAATATTAAAAAATTAATTATTAATCAGGTTGTGACCATTAGATGTTTTTTTTATTTCATGAAATAATTACTTACACATTATTCTCAACTGATGGTGACATGTGGTTATACATTAAATTACTATTAGATATATATGTTTTAACATTTTAATGCTTATATATAATTACAATGTTTCCATTTATTTCATAATTTTCACGTTCAAAATGCATATAGAAGAATTATAACTGTAAAATAATAATAATTGTTAAAAATAACAATTTCATATATAAATGAGACTTATTTTATAATAACTATAATTTAATATATACATAAAATTATATATTAAATTAATGACCACTTTTCAGATATAATTTTCATTATTATTAATTTTTAATCAAATTTGTGTACTATTTTATAATACTTATGTATAAAATAAATCAAACTATGACATTTATCAATTTTGATATGGATAGGTTTCATTATCAATTTTTCTTTTTTATTGCATCACTATATTAAGAATAACTGATGAATATTTTTTTAGTTTGTATTTTTTTATAATCCTAACCGATAAAGTGGAAAAAGATAAATCATATATAGGGAGTATGAAGACGTTATTTTACTAGTTTGATTTAGATTTAGTTTATATGTTTATATTTTAAAGGTATACATTATATTCAAACTAAGAAATTATAATGTAGTTATAGTTCTACCAATGTTATAATGATAATAGTAAATATATAATTAAACTAAATGTTATACTACTAGAATTGGATGCTAATGTTTTCCAATTTTCATATATTATAAGTTAAGGTATTCTATATATGCAATAATATTATAATATGTCATATGTTTTTTTAACAAAATATATAAAATATACCATATATTGATTGCTTTATAACCAACATGGAAGACCATTTTAATTTTTTTATATATAAAATAACCCCTGTGAAGAGCGATCTCCAATAACTATTATAAAATTATCAATTTGGAATATACCCCGATAATTCATTTTAGAATGATTTTGAATGTAATTTATAATAACAATCTTCCTACAATTTATTTGTAACATTTATTAGAATAATTTAAATGGAGTACTAAATTACCATTACTATTAATGACATTCATCTTGATAAAAAACATTAAAAATAATAAAACCCAACATTAAAAATATTTTTAAAAGACTATCAAAAATATATTTTCATTTGGTCTGACGAATAAATAGATACTGATCATAAAATTTTCAAAAACTTCCAGGAATAATAATTTTTGAAAAAATGGATGATTTTCATATTGGTTAACATAATTTTATGTTACGGGAATATGGTCTAAATGTTTTCATTAAACTCAATGATAAAAATTTAATATATCTCTAAATTTATTGCATGAAAATTGGTGATGTTATTTTGGAAATGATATATGAGGATACAATTTTTATATGCATTTGAAACACATCTGATGCAGGATGGGGCATTTTGTCTTGGAAATATTGTAGTAGTTTATCATGGTTTTATCAGCTATGTTACCCAATTTAAGGGATTCCTCATTTGGATTTCCAATTTGATTCTTTCCTCCAATTAATTTGGGTTATTATGTTAGACCCAAAATAGAAGTGGAATCAATTTTACTGTTATGACTCTCTAGAATATTAGTATCCAATGTTATAACCCTTCTTGGTTCATTTTATCATCCCACTACTAAGATTATCCACCTTAATTAAAATTTTTTAATTGTTTTTTCTATTAAATAACAGACAACAAATTAAAAATAGGATACATATAAAATAAATTTTAGTAATAATAGAGAAACAGTTTTAGTAATTTAATAAGAGTATAATGTTGCATATTTGGGTCCCCCAGAATTGATATTAAATTTGGGTCAACTAAATTTTTCCATATAGGTTAAAGAGGTCTCTTATAGCATAGCTTGGTGTTTAAATTCCACACACATAACAATAAAAGTAATTATTATTTCAACGAAATAATTAATTACCAATTAATAAATAAAAAATAAATATATTTATTTGTAAATAGTAATTTAAAATGATTAGTTATTAATTATTAATTATGATATACGTTATCTCCATTAAAAATTATAACTTATTATAACTTAATAATGGTTAATTATTATTTAATAATTATTAACTAAAAATTAAAAATTTGTAACTAGTAATTATTAATAATTAATTTATAGTGATTAATTCAAATCTCTTCATTACTAATTAAATTTTTTGAATTAATATTTATTTATTAATATTTTTTTTATTATTAGTAGTTATTATTTTCATATATAATGTATATTTTAATTGATGTTATTAATATTTTATTATAAGTATATTAATTTTGAGAATATGGTAATGTATTACAATATTAGGTATTTTGATGCAAAAGTACTTTAAGGATGTGTGATCTCTTTAGAAGTTCTTATTATTTACTCAAAAAATATAAATCAAAATAAATCAAAATAAGATAATAATATTATATTATGTTTAATAATTAATTATTAATTATTAATTATATTGAAACAATAGTTAATTGATATCTCTAAATATTATATTTTTAATTATTACCCAATTTAGACAACTTAAATAAGGTCTTATAACTATGGTAAATAAAGAGATTTGACTTTTTTTTATAACAGAGCACTGACCATACTTCTATTAAGATTATTATATCCCCCATTGGTGAAATAACTATGGTGGTAAACAATTACAACAGGATCCCCAATTTTTATATTTCAATATTTATCAATAATTTAGTTTTTTAGCTAATTAATCACTTATATTATTGTTTCTAAATACAACATCCCATAATTTCAACAAATATTATTTTTTCACTTTTCATCCTTAATTATATATATACTTGTTATCAATTTTTTAATGAGAGAAATGTATAAAATTTACATATAATTACATTAGATTATATTATAAAATAAATTATTATATAAAAAGTATTAATTAATGAAAATAATAATCACCGGAAAAAAATTAATGCAAACACTCAAAGAGATAAACAAAAATTCATTTTGTCACCACAAATCATTACAGATGATGTGTGACCATACACCATAAAATTAAAAATAATTGAATGAGATAACCAAAATAATCCTTATGACTCAAACATGATATTTTTTGAATGTTTTGAACCATATAAGTTTTCACATATGTGAACAACTTTTTAAAAAGTAAGAAAAAATTAGTAATATGAAGGATTATTTTTAAAAATATGTAACCATGATAGATATTGTTGTCAATGATAAATGATGATTATATGAGTTATTTATATGATATTTAAAGGTTAAATGATGATTAGAAATATCAGTTTGAAAATTTTAACCCAACAATTGTAATATTAGAAAAATATTTGTGCATAATATGAAATAAAAATATAATATATCATTATTATAAATAATTAAATTCAAGAGTTAAAAATTATAAAATAAATGTTTGCTATAAAAAATAATAATTTAATTTAAAAAATATATATATATGTTACATTTTCATTAAAATTTAAATTTTATGATAAACCTAAAAATATAAAATAATTTTTTTGAGGATGTTTTTTTAAAAAACACTATTAATTTATAATGATATATAATAAAATATGTGCTAATATTTGAATTGATATAAAATAAATTATATTATAAAAATTATTATTTTCCAATTAAATATGATTTAATTTTAAAAATTAAATATATCATATTTAGGAAAAACATATATATTTATTTTGCAATATGCATTTTTAAATTATATTAGGATTATAATTGTGTATTTTTCTAAAAATAAAGAAGTTTTGGAGAATTGTAAAGTATTAAAAAATGTGTTATAATAGATTATAATTAAAAATCATGATTAATTTCATAATAGATAACATGATAATCCATTACCTCAAACATACAAGAATAAATTAATATATTTATATTGTAATTATTACTACAAGTAGTATTGGTAAAAATAATAAACTAAAAACTTGTCATTGAAAAACACCCAACTACCACTTAATAAATACCACGTTTATCTGACCCACCTATCCTAATTCATTACATTGTTATATTTTCATAATATCTGAAAAATAATGTATAAGATCACTCTAAATGTTTTGGATATTCTGCTCATCACAAAAGATGACTCGTTAATTACCATGTAAAATATTAATATTATTCTAAAGGAAATGTTATGTTGTCTGTACCTTTTCCATTTGAGTATTCTTAATTTTTTCCCTCCAAATATCTCTGATCATTTATGATATAAGTACATGAGTATCATATTTTTATTTAAATTTTATTAAGTTATTTTAATATCCATTATCTTTCCTTTCGCTTTAATTATAATATGGAATCATCACCCATATTATGGTTTATTCACCGTATATATAAATGATGCATTGCATTTTTAATCACCACATCCATGGATGGTTATAATAAAATATTATTTTATGACTATTCTATAAATAATTAAATTAGAAAATAATTAATATAATATAATAAGATAAAAAAAATTGAACATAATTGGTGTTTCCAAAAAACAAACATCACTTCATGGCCTGTTTAAAAAATTATTAAGATATTTTTTTTTAAAAAACGTTCAAATAATTCATATATGGATTCAATAAACCAATTTATAATTAAATATAATATTAAAAATCATATTATCATATTATAATTTTTTGCAACATGTATTTAGTTATAATAATAATTAAAAAAATGATTATAATGATCAGTTAGCCATCTAAATTATTACACCAATATATCATAACACCTATAAAAAATATATTACATAAATTGGAACATAATATGTTATTTATAACCATTGGTACTTAAAAAATGTCAGGAAAAACATTTTACCATAGTACTGATTTTTGGACTCATTTGACAAGAACTTCGACACTTACAATTATGTTGATGTGACCATGTAACAATGAAACAAACCACACAATTTTGGAGAAAATGAATTAAATGATTAAATAAAATAAATACAAATAAATACAACATTATAATTAAAAAATTAAATATTAAATATATTCTTAAATATGTTCTTAACATACTTGATTGGACTATTCAAGAGTTATGTGAACATACTAATCCGGGTAAGGACTCAAGGTAAGATTTTTTCTATTCCGATCCTTATTGAATTATATTATTTATCGATGGTGAATATTCGATTTTATGGATTAACATATATATAATTAATGTATAATTTAATTTTGTTTTATTAATTTATTAAGTTATTATTATATGCACTCAATGTTCATACCTTACAATGTTTGTACAGGGTGATTCTCCCACTTTTTTTTCATAATGATATATTCTCTATCACTCCTTACCTATCTATTCAACTATTATACTAGTTATAATATGATTCATTTAGGTTATTTTTGGATTCTTTCTCATTTATTTTGAAGGGATACCCATGTCTTTATGATTCACATTATACTCTTCCATCATTCAAAACCATATGACATTTGTAAATGATAAAATTATATTTTCTTATATTCTAAATAATGAATCTTCCAATAAAAATATATTTATTTTCAGCGATATATGATTTGGAATTTGTTTTGATAAAATTTTATTGTAAAATAATTTTTTCCTTTTTGTGAAAATATTTTTTGATTAAATTATTGTAAATATTTATAAAATATTATCAAATGTTATGATATAAATTTTCATGACATCTCTCACATATTAATTCATATTCTTATGAAGATTATTTATCAATTTATTGATTTATATTATATTTTATAAATATTATTTATTTCTATAATATTATTTTTTATTTAAATAAACCTCTATGATTAGGATAATAAATTGTTTCATTCCATCCACTTAACCATATCAAAAATTTTATTTCCACGATTGATATGTTTTTTATCAATAAATAAATGTCAAAATAATCCCCTAATACATTATCCATTATACCAGTTATTCATTTTAAGGTGGATATTAAATATTTAAAAGAGAAATGATATATTAGTTCAATATTATTGACATATCATTAACTGTGAATAATTATAATAAGTTTCTAATGTTATTTTTCTGTGAACATGTTATACACTGTTATATTAATTAACGAGTGTTCACCTATATTCCCAATTATTTGATTGGTCTGGGAAACTTATCAATTGTATCCATTATATTTATTTTATATGGTTGAAATACTTTATACACAATGTTTTTATTGGTGTGTATTTACATGGAGGAAAATTTATTTAATTGGATTAATGTTTTATTTTCAAGGGTTAATCATATTATGATTTTTGATTGAGATATGCTTTTTTTCATATAATAATTGATCAAATATGTATGAATATATCATTATGATTATGGTCATTTCAGGAGTTATGATTTTAATTAAACAAGATGGGTTTCCAACTAAATCGACACTCGAACTGATCGACATTTTCCATTAATGGAATTCATAATCCTCACATGCATGAAATTAGTGAATCAGAATACTAGGAACTCACTTAGGGAATATTTTACCCAAAAAAATGAACATAACATAAAATATATTTTCTCCTCCAAATATGGTTTGAACTATCCCTATCTTATATATCACTACTAAATAATCTATTAGATCAGCTACTAAATATTTTCACACATAGATAAGCCTCCAGCAATTCCAATCATTGGTCACCAAAATATCACTACTCCTCCATTATTAGAAAGTTATATTATCATGGATGAATATAGATATAATGGAAATGGAGATAAAATTAACAAATGAAAGACCTCAATGTTATTATGTTAGTAATCATTCATCTCTAAAAAATACTTCTCTAAGAGTGTTCATGAATTGGTCCTAAAATTGAGATGTGAATATAGATATGAGTATAAGAATTCCGAATAGGTCACCAACCACTGTTACTATAGAAACCTATAATTATATTTTTTATAAAATTATGTTTTGGATATATGATATAAAATATTTTTTCTCATGATTTTTTTTAAAACATCCAATCAATATGAAACATGAAAAAAACAAGCATATTATAATATAAAAATATTGGATATTTAAATAGTTTTATTTAATGTTTTTGAACCATGGAATGAAATCATATAAAATTTAAAATAATCAAATCACAATTTTCCATTTTTTTCCCAAAAATATAACGAATACTATATTTTGATAAAATATCTGAAGGAAATCCATTTTATAAAAAATATTTTAAGAAAATTAAATCTATTTTCATTTTTAATAAATTATATAAAATAATACTAAAAATTAAACTATTTAATTGTGAAAATACACATGATAAATATGATACATGCACCACATAATGTAACCCTAATATATCATAAACACAATCTTGGAATGTCAATCAACCAATATTTGCAATAATATCAATCAAACTAGGGGATATAATTTAATCATGAACTGTTATACCCAAAAATGACTTAATATAGACCTATGCGTTTTGAGAAACATCCCTTGAATCTACTAATAAAGTAACTAAAATGGATATCAAGTAAAGATTCTAACAATACTAAATTGACAATGTACCCATTGGTCCCATTAGACTAAAAAAACATAAACATCCTTAGACCTCCATCAAATCCATGAGAAAAAAATATCTCTTGCATAAATACCAACTAACCCATCCCATGTAACCATCTCTGGGTATATATGCATCACTCCATAGTAAAATAACCCTCAATACTAGGGTTTTCACACATACATTCCACCTTTTATATTTTTATTACTTCTTGAAAATTAAAATTGAGGAGATGAATCAATTAGGACATATAATAAGATTATGAAATAAAAAATTACTCACACCTACCCTAATATACCCTCAGTATAAATATAACCAATCACATATTCATGAATATATATCACAAAAATTATTCCAATATAATGAATCCCCCATTGTATTGTAAGACAGATCATGATGATTAAACACCTACAGTTCATTGAGGGTCTCACACATCTATAAAATGATTATAAATAAATTTTCATCCAGTATTTTTCAATGGAGTTTAGGAGGAAAAGACATTTTATCACAGTGTGAAAACCATTTTCTACATCGCAATGAACAAAATGTTTTAAAAATGAAATTGAAAAGATAGTATCACACCACAAATGGGATACAATTCTCAAAATCAATCTTTCAAATTTCTTTGAAAATCATACATTTCTTAAAAATATATTTAATATTAATAATCCAATTTAAATAGAATCTAATTATTTCAAGAACCGTTTTCAAAACAACTAACTGACATTTTAAAGGCTAAAATAAATTCACAATGATACCTATATTCTAAAAATCTTTTCAAAATAGGGTCAAATCCCAACCTATTTACAATAATTCTTCTAAAATATTATACATATATTTTAAAAATGAGGTTGACATTATATATTTTTTTTCGACACAATTTAAATACCTTTATTAAATACAATCATTCAATTTAGAGAACACTTGGAATATGACCTAACTCCATAACTAGTTGCTAAACTATTTTAAATCCAATTAAGAAAATCTAAGGCATGACAAATATATAAAATCCCATTATAAAAAATTCAGATCTGTATATTCATTTTAAAAATGACAGTCAAGGAATTTTATATGAACATGGAACGTGTATTAATCCCATATTATGTTATATAGCCATTAAAATTCTATTTAAAGATGAGTAAGTTCTAATAATATACTTATTAATTGATAATAGGGAAAATAAATTATATAAGAAATTTAAATAATGTTATATAATGTATTTACCCAGAAAAAACTATATCAAATCAATTGTAATCAAGTTGGAATGCACAAACATCAATGTAAGATACCCAAACAATCACAATGGGACCCATAATGAGTCATATCGTGACCCAATCTTCCTAATATAGTTCATGAAACATGCATAATATAATTTTTTGTAAAATAGAAGTGAAAAATATATACTCGATGATGAAAATCATTGATCATTTATTTCAAGGTTTTGGAATTACAGGAAAAATCAATACATCATATCAGATTTTAAGAAATACTAAAATAATTAATTTTTAATTTACTTGTTATATCTTCTTAAATGTAATTTTTTGGGAAATTCTACGAATATTGTGATAAGAACATTAAAATGAAGGATGAGTTTAAATTTTTTTAGTATGGGGTTAATAATCATGGAGTAAAATAATATTATAAAATACAATTCTAAAACTACTTTCAAATTATTTTATTTGTTATCAAATATTTAACATTTATTAAATATGTTTATAAAATAAAGAGCATTTGTTTTCAAAATATATGACCATAGAAAATACCTTTCAAAACCATTGAGATAAATCTCAACTTAAAACCCTAATTTGTTTTCTAAATATATTATCCATTGATATATATATATGGATTTATGCATGATTTTTTTTTAAATTTTTAGTTTAAAACTAATAATTTATTTATAGCATATAATGTATCATTGAAAACCATGTGAAATATATTAAAAAACTTGTATTATAACATAGGATAATATCTCCAGGAGGTAATGGGTTCACTCCCCATCCTTTAGTATCTTCTCTATTACCCAAGTACCGAATTTTCTAATAATTTGTTTTATGATTATTATCAATCAACTTATAATTTCACTAAATAACCCTATCAAAAACTAAAAAAAATTATATTAATGATAAAATATGTTTATATCAAATAATATTTAGGAAAATATGATTTCAATAAAACACTTTAAATCTATTGTACTAAACATAATCTTTAAATATACTTGTTATTTTTACCTAGATTAAAATTTCTCACTTTCCCAAAAAAATATGGGTTTATATAACTAGATAAGAAGTTCATAACTCCTATATAAATATTGCATATATATAAAAAGTTGAAAATTATATTAACTATTTATTATTTCTCAATATAAACCTTTATAAATAAACATTATTTAATTTCATGGAAAATATTCATGAATTTCAATGTGACTAATTTTTTTCACTTAACCATAATTTATCCTTATGTGTGAAATTTTATGATGTGATATGATTGTAGTAATTATATAAGGGACACAATAGGTATGAATGAAACCATTTGTCTTTGAACACTTATAAAAGTTTAAGTTTCTTAATTTAAAAATTGGGATCAAAATAACTGTTTTCTTACCCAATAAATAACCTTCTCTAACTAAATATGTTTTTTTATAATTTAATAAGAAATATTTAATATAAATAAAAATCATAAATTATTATTTGAAAACATAAAATAATTATTATATTTATTTCACCATGTAAATGTTTTATCACCTTAAAAGTGAAATATTACTACTATTAATCATAATTTCATTTTAATACATTTAAAAACCATAAAATGTTTCTAAAAAACATTATTATGAATATATTACTAAATTAGGATACTCGAAACAATATTCTCTATATCAGTCATACAATCAATATTATAAATTGAATAGCCTTATGACTGACTTCAACACCCAATGCATTGTAGGGCTATGATGGAGAAACTAATCCTTGGATTATCATGGAACCACCAATAATTGATTAGAAATGTAACCACCAATCCTTCGGTTATAATATAAACACCATTCATCATAATGTTTCCCTTGAACCAAAACATAAAAATAAAAAATTAAATATCCCATTTTCCTCATTACACGCAAAAAATAATCTTGAGGAAACTAAATATTCAATCTTGGATACAATAATTTAAAAAACACACAATTTGAAATAATATAATTTTCATTGAATAATTGAATTTAAACTTGTTATGTCTCATTCATATAATATAATATTCACAAATAATCTAACATTAATTGATTCTATATAGTTTAAAATATATTTTTTACCTACTATGGTTAGAAAATATCCGAGGAAAATAATTTAGAAAATGAAAGAATATTGCATTAAATTGTTTTCGTAAAAACATGAAATATTTGTAAAAATGAAATTAAAAAAATTATAGTAGAATAGTGAAACTATTTTACCTTTTTTTTATAAAGTATTAAAATAAAGGAAAAATTGAGTATTAAAGGAAACATTAAAAGGAAATTTTGAAATAATGTCCCTTACATTGAGACTCATATTTTACATATGTTAATTTTATCCATATATATATATTTTTTAATTTTCTACATTTTTTGGAAAAAATTATCATAAATTTTTTTTAAAATTAATTTTACATTATATACATTTACTTATTCAATTATATTAACATCATGTATTTTAAAAATATTCAAATCATATGTAAGAAATGAATTCAGAATGATGAGTATGGTCAATGAGGTAATTATTCTAGCATATTCAAAATAATAATTATGGAATAATTTTAATATTTATATTTCAATTATTATTTTAAATCCTACCATTATATAGTGGATTTGAAAATGAAATATTTTACAATCATTGAGATGGTAGTCCATATGTATGCATGAGTAATGTTTCTATATTTCGATAATCAACTTCAAATGAAGTTATAAGTTATTAGTGGTCAGATTGGATAATCAAGAGGGGGCTGAATTGAGTTCCAATTAAAATTTCTGTTAAAATGTTTTCTATTAAAATCCCCCAATTTATAAAACAAGTTAAACTATAGTGAATTTATAATGATTGTAAATGTTCACTTAGCTTCTCAAAGATTGATTAGGACTATGTTAATTTAACCACAAGATTAAACTAACTTTTGAAACTAACCTACTGATTTACAATAGGTGTAAACACTTGCGAATTTAACTATCAATGTAACTTTAAAATGGTTTTGTATTTCAAAGTAACAGTAGCAGAATATAAATTATATATGTTGTATAATTTAAATATAAACTAAAAATGCACAGCAGATATGACAAGAGGTTCTGTCTCAAGCCGAGACTTAGTCTTCTCAAATATATATAAATTTGATCCACACCCTGGATTAGGGTTTACTACAGTTTACAAAACTGTCCAGGACACTAGGGACCTCTACCATAGTTTTTTGTGGGAAACAAAACAAAGAACATGCCACACAAGGACCACTTCCACAGTTGTCGTGGGTAAACAAGAGTTAAGAGTTTTGGAGTGAGTATTTTGATATCCTCCAGTTCAGTACAAGAGACAGTGTGTGTGGAAGATATAAAAAATACTCCACTATTCTCAAAAGGAAATAAATAAATCACTTAGAGAAAATAGATAATAGATTAGAAAGCTCTAGTGATTAGCAATGCAGCTCTGGACTCGTTGGATTTTGCAGAAATGCTTCTGAGCCCTTCTCTGGTTTTTCTGTTGAAAAATAGAGTGTCGTAGTTCATCTTGTGTTCTACAGGAGTGAGGATGTTATCTTGACTTCAGTTCCTCTAGTAGTGTAGGATTGTATGCGTTGGAACTTCTTTGTGGATCGTTCAATGTCTTCTTCAGATTTTTTCTCAGGATTGTTCTTCGGTTCAGTATAATTCACTTCGCGTGTGTTGTAGAATGTATGTCGAGACGATTTCTACCTTTTAATACAGCTGAGACTTCTTTTTATTCCAAGAGCAGCAGCAATAGGAATGAATCCCTTTCCATAAGTACGATGTATTATTTCCTGACATGCCAACAACTATCATTAAATAACATTAATTGCATTAAAAACATCAAATATGACAGTTAGCAATATTAAAATAATATTGACAAAAAGGTTAAGAAACGGTGTCACAGTTTGTTTCTTAAACAGTGTCACATTGAACTGGTGTCTCCTTTACGGTATGTGCTTCATGGTATGTGGCTCACGGTGTAACCTTCACGGTGTGTGGCTCATGGTGTCTGGGTCCCTATGTGTCCTTCACGGTGTCTGAGTCACAGTTTGTCCATCATGGTGTCTGATTCACGGTGTATCCTTCATGGTTTTTCCTTCACGGTTTCTGAGTCATAGTGTTTCTTTCATGGTGTCTGGGTCATGGTGTGTCCTTCACGGTGTTTGAGTCACGGTTTGTCTTTCACGGGGTCTGATTCATGGTGTGTCCTTCACGGTTTGTCCTTCAGGGTGTCTGAGTACTTATGGAAATATCTGCATTTAGACTTAAGCAGTAATATGCCGAATATGGATTAATCATAACCATTAGAAATTAAGAGAATTTGAAACATAAATACAATGGTTTGATAAGAGAAGTGAGATTTCTGATCATGCATAAGATTTGTATATAATAGTGAGATTAATTAACATCAATAAGATTTTACTATCATTAAAACATGATGTGTAATTTTTATTTAGATTTGTGATCATTAAAACATGAGTAATACATGAGGAGTCCACCAATTTCCCCCTTTTTGATGATCACAAATCATATATAGATAAGAGATAAATTAGATGAAACTATATAGAATAACAATGAATAAAATATGTTCTAAACTTCTTACTTTTTCTCCCTCTTTTTGGATTATCAAAAAGTACAGAGAATGGAGAGAAAAAATGTTGTTGTCGTTAAAACATGTTCTGAGTAGATGATTCAAAATAAGTAAAAAAACAAAAACATCCCCATAAAAAATAATGTTGTAACTTGACTCTTGAGGGATCAGCCTTTGACTTTCCTTTATCAGCAGCAGGAGCTGATACTGATGTAGAAGAGGGCATGGAGATAGTAGACAAAGATGGTAAAGGTAGGCCATCATAAATGGAGGGATCCAAAGATGGTGTAGTAGAAGATCTAGTCTGTGGTTGGTAAAGAATGACTGGCTGGATCTGAGATAGAGCTTGACTGACTTACTTGGAATTTGAGGCTAAGGCAGAGAGACCAGGTCTAAGGGGTGCACCAGCTGGGGCAATGATAGTAGTACTCTTCACATGAAGATACGTCTATAAAATATTTCTTAAATCTGTAATGACTTCTCCACCATATTTCATAGACTTCTCAAAATCCTCCTTATTCTCCAAGAATTTTTCCAACAATCTGGTGATCTCTGTTAGCTTCTGAACATGAGATTTAAAAGCATGAGTCACTGTAGGGATTTTCAAATTCCCCACAAGATATCTAAAGTGATCTGTCATATCACTTTTAGAGAAAATTCGGTTGAGATAGACATCAATATTCTTGGGGATATCTTCTTGAGCATCATTGGAAACATTTGAATGAATTCTAACCATGTCCAATGTTCAATCACTATTCATAACCACTTCTGACAAAGAAGACATATCCAACCCACTAATGGCAATCTGATATTCTTCTATGATTATGGATCTCAGCAGAGAATCATCCAAAGGAGGAACAGAAGGTTGACAAGAAGCAGGAGAATCTTTTACAACAATGGATAGAACTTTCAGCTGTTTCAAAACATATTGCAGGCATCCAATGTACTCATCCATGAGCTTATTCAGATTTTCTAGAATCTCTCTCATGCGTTCCAGCATTTTTTTGTGTCTTGTTCCAATAATCTCATCAAAAGACACTAGATATAGATGCACTAGAGACACAATCTCTCTAGAAAGGGTGGAATCATTTGGTTTAGGGGAAGCCACAACAGATGCAGGGGAAAAAATGACCGGATCTGATCTCAAAGACAACTCATTCTGCAAGTCTTCTACCATACATTTCAGGATTGCAACATCATCACTAAGAATATTATTTTCAACTCTGACTTCTTGTATTTCTCAGATCATCCTTGGTTGAATATACAGAATAATATTTTCCATGATAATTGATGCATCTTCTTGACTTAGTTGAGTCACTGGATGAGGTTAAGAGGATAGAATCTTCTCAACTCCCGCTAAAAGGGTCTCTCCAATGACTTTCATATCATCTTTAGTTATAAAAGATTGTTGACCAGGTAAGGGAGCTGGAAGAGGTACATGTTCCGGTTGCGATCTTGGTTGAAGTTCAGGTTGGGGCTCTGGTTCTGGTTCAGGTACTGGGTGAGCTACTGAATTTTGTTGAAACACATAAGAGAGATCCCTTATAGTTGTAGTCACTTGTTGTGACTCATTCACATCACAAAAGCTTGGGAAAATATATCGAGTGTACACAGAGTATGACTCATCACCTGGTTCATATTCAAATTCAGATTCATTAGACTCAGCTGTACTAGTCTTAGGATTTTGAGGTTCCTCCCCCTCAAATTGTGCTTCCATTTCAGAGACAATAGGCTCAGAAACATGATCAAGATCCATAGCATCAGTTGTGATCTCTTCAACCATTTCTTTCCTTGCCAACTGGAAGGCAAGTTCCATCCTCTCTTTAGAGGAGCGAATTATCTCAAGAACTGACTTTTCCACAGGCATGGCTTCTATATTGGCTGGCATTTAAACAGGGAGTTCTTCTACACCAGCAGACTCTTCCATGGATTTTTGCTCTGATTCTGTTACTACAGAATCTCTTATAACCTCAGATTGGATATCCATATTAACAACTTCTCTAGAAGTAGGAGCTTCTTCCTCACTAAGAATAACTGAAGGATCTACAATCCTTTCCTTTTAAACAATAACGTCCTCTCTATGAGGTATATCAGCTGCCATTTCCTCTTATTCTTCAGCATCTGAGTATTCATCCACTTCATTTGGTTCCAAACCAGGATCAGTAACATTTTTTTGGCCTTCTTGGATAATCAATAGGATTATACTTCTTATACAATTGATCATTATCCTCAACCCATTGCTTCTTCTAGGGGTTCCAGTTAATTTTCATCCTTCTGATGAAAGGCTTGGATATGCAGAACTCAAAATCCTCTAGCTTCTCTTCATTCAGTCCAACAACTCCTTTTGCAACTAGCATGGCTGAAATCATCCTTGGTTAAAACAAGGAGGTGGCTTTGGAAGTGACTTTAATCATCTCACATATATGCTTAATGACATAATTGCAAAGATTGATCTTATGACCATTCTTCAACAGTAGAATCAGGAAAACATCCAGATACTTTGTCACAGAAAAATCCCCTTTTCTTGGACTAATCAAATTCTGAACAAATTTGAATAGTAGTCTAGTTTCTCCACCTATCTCTACAGCTATATCCCTACACTTGGTGCCATTATCAGTTAAGGTTTCTAGGGCATTTTCCATATCAAAGATTTCATTTTTTGGAGGAGGGTCTCTCTGGTAGTCATAAAAAATTTCTTCACGAGGATTCTTTAGGCATGTAACCCATATCCTTGAAGTGAAATAACATTTCTGACCATTGATCTAGCTGGTCACCATGAAACGTTCTCCAGCATAAAAAGAAAATTTTAAAAATTGGTAAAACTAAGATACCAACCTCGGATAAATCGGTCAATCTTTTCTTGAGAACCATTCAAACCATCTTTGCTCTCTTAAGATTTTCAGTACCAAAGACTTACTAGACATCACCCACTCAGGGAAAATCTATTTTTCAGGTACAATAGTATGATTAACAAGGATCATATTTAGAGGTCCTATGGGAGATATCCTTGGATCTATCTTCTTCTTCTTGGAACTCCCCTTATCAGAGGTAGATGAAGACAAAATCTTCATCTTTGGTATCCACTGAAGGTTTAGGGGAGAGAGAGAAGAGGTTCACAAGGTAATGAGGGTTCGAGAGAGAGAGAGAGCAGGAGAGAGTTCGAGTGAGAGATCGGGTGCGAGATCGAGTGAAACCTTTATGTTTTATCATTTGGGAATGTCATACGTCATAAAAAAAATGCAGGAAATCAAATAGTGGTTAAATAAAAATTACTACGATATGGGTTAAAAATAAATGCATAAATAATCTTCACTGTGAGACTTTGAGTAGACATTACGGTGTGATGAAGAACTGTTGTCATAGTGAGACAGTGACAATTCTATACAGTAACGGTGAGACAGTGAGTGAACTATTCCGTCACGGTGAGATGGTTAAGTGACAGTCAGTGAACACAAGGTGTTAATGGTGAGACCGTAAGCATGAAACAGTAACTGTAAAACAGTGACCATGAAACTGTAAATTAAAATACAGTAAATTATTAAACATTAAGATTAGTAAGATATCTATTTAAGATTAATCATACCAAGATCATGTATGATATATTATAATTTCAAATAATTTAATGGTTTAGCGAATATATCAGCAAGTCGATATTCAGTACCAATGAATTCTAAAGTGATATCACCTTTTTGATAATGATCCCTCAAAAAGAGATGCCTTACACCTCTATGTTTTTTCCTAGAATGTGAAACATGATTCTTTGAAATGATAATAGCACTTGTGTTATCACAGTTTATTGGGACATGTCTGAATTGATATCCATAGTCTAGTAATGTGTGTTTCATCCACAAAATTTGTGCACAACAACTTCCAGCAACTATATATTCCGCTTCTGTAGTAGATAATGCAACATAATTTTGTTTCTTACTACACCATGAAACTAGTGAATTTCCTAAAAGGTGACATGTTCTAGAGGTTCTTTTTATATCTAACATACATCCAGCAAAATCAGTATCAGAAAAATAAACTAATTCAAATTATTGTCCTTTGGGATAGAACAGTCCTAAATTGGGAGTATGCATGAGGTATTTGAAAATAATCTTTACAGTATTTAAATGTGACTCTTTAGGGTTTGCTTGAAAACGATAACACATACACACAATAAACATAATATTAGGACTACTTGTATTCAAGTAGAGTAGACTTCCAATTATTCCTCTATAAATGGGTTTATCAACAGATTTACCATCCTCATCAAGATCCAACTTACAGGTGGTACTCATATGAGTGTCACTAATTTTTGTGCCATCAAATCCAAAAATTTTTAAATTATCTCTTGCATATTAAATTTGATTTAATGTAATTCCATCATCATTTTGAAAGATTTGAAATCCAAGAAAAAATTTAAGTACACTCATTAAACTCATTTCAAATTCATTTTTCATCATTTTAGAAAAATCAGTACATAATTTTGTTTTTGAAGATCCAAAAATAATACCATCTACATAAATTTTTACAACTAAAACGTCATTAGAAATACCTTTTATAAAAAGAGTTATATCAGCTATACCTTTTGTAAAACCTTTGGGAATTAGAAAAGTACTTAATCTATCATACTATGCTCTTGGATCATGTTTTAAACCATATAATACTTTTGATGATTTGAAAATATGATTTGGAAAATGAGGGTTTGAAAATACATGTTGTTGTTCAACAAAAACATATTTAGAAATTTATCCATTTAAGAATGCACACTTGACACCCAATTTATATAGTTTGAAATTTAGATGTGCAGCATAAGCAAGTAAAATCGTAATGGATTCAAACCTGGATACTGGAGAAAAAGTCTCCTCATAGTAAATTCCTTCTTCTTGACTAGTGCCTTGGGCAACTAATCTAGTGTTGTTTCTATCTATATTTCCATATTCATCTACTTTATTTCTAAACAATCATTTAGTGTCTATGGTGAAAGTGTCTTTAAGTCTTTCTACTAGTTTGAAAACTATATTCCGTTCAAACGGATTGAGTTCTTCTTGCATAGAAATTACCCAAAATTCATCATTAATTGCATCATAAATGTTTTTAGGTTTATTCTATGACAAGAAGGATTGATGTTCAACCTGATTTCTAAGATAAGCTCTAATCTGTGTCCCTCTATCAAGATTACAAACGACAACATCTAAAGGATGATTCTTAAGAATTCTAGTTAATCTATTAAAGGTATGACTAGAAATTTTAGGTTCATCTATAGGTTTGGGTTCATTAAGAGAAGATTCTAAAATATTTCCAGAACTGGTTGTCTTTATAGCAGGTTCATTGATTTTATCATTAAGGTTCAGAACAGATAAATATTCTTCAATATTTTCATGTGATGGCTTAGGTTCATGTGGATCAGCTTCATCAAATTTGATATGAATATATTCTTCCACACATTTGGTTCTTTTATTCAAGACACTATAGGCTTTTCTAGTTAATGAATAACCAAGAAAAATTCCTTCATCACTCTTAGAAGAAAACATTCCAAGATTATAATTTGTATTAAGAATAAATTCATTTCAGCCAAAGAATATCAAGTAAATAACTTTGGGTTTTCTATTGTTCCATAACTCATATGGGGTATTCTTGAGAATAAGTCATTTCAAGACTATATTAATAATATATCAAGATGTATTCACATCCTCAACCCAAAAATAAATATACAGGTTATATTCATTAAGCATAGATCTTGAAATTTCATGCAGGGTTCTATTCCTTCTTTCTACTACACCATTCTGTTTAGGTGTCCTAGGAGTAGAAAAGTTATGATTATAGCCATTGTGTGAGAAATATGATTCAAATTCATGATTTTCAATCTCATGACCATTATCACTTCTTATGGTCTTAATCTTAAATCCACTAAGGATTTCTACAGACTTGGAATATTTAACAAAATAAGAACAAGCTTCACTTTTATAAGCTAAGAATTATACCAAAGTATGTCTAGAAAAGTCATCTACTAAGACATAGACATAGTGTATCCTATTTAAACTAGAAACTATAGAAGGTACAAACAAGTCCATGCTAACCAACACGGGATGTTGAGAAGTTGAAACTTCTTTCTTTGATTTGAAAGAGATTTTGTGTTGTTTTCCCTTTTGATAGGGATTACACACTTTGTCATTTTGAAACTCTAGTGTGCATAAGTATCTAACTAAGTTCTTCCTAGTCAGTATTCTAAGTGAGTGTATATTGCAGTGTCCTAATCTCCTATTCCATAACCAAGACTCTTTATGAAAATAATTTAAACAAGTAATATTTTTTTAGCTACAGAATTTAAATCAAAAGCATAAACATTTTCATTTCTCAAAGTAGAAAATACTAAAACATTTTTAGAATTAAAACCATTACAAGAATAATTTTCAAACTTGACATTAAAACCATCATCACAGAATTGGGAAATACTTAACATATTATATTTAAGTCCATCAAAAAATAAAAATTTAAAAATTAAAACTGAGTTACTATTACCAATTTGGCCAAGCCTGATGATCTTTCCTTTAGAATTATCACCGAAGGTGACATAGCATCCATAAACCTTTATTAGAATTTTAAAGCATGATTAATTCCCAGACATATTCCATGAACATCCACTATCCATGTACCATATCTTCTTATGGGAACTCTTCTAGCAGGATTCCTACAAAACAGATTTAGATAGGAAATGGTTTTGGTACCCAGATCTTCTTGGGTCCAGACATGTTAAAAATCAATGATTTTGGTACCCAAATTTGTCTTCTGGGTCTCATATAATTTGTGTCAATATATTTTTAAAGATAAAATCCATTTGATCTATAACTATGTGAGTAACTAGTTGAAGAAAATGAATATCCAGAACTTGAAGTAGCAGAATTTTGTCCAGATTTGGGTGTAAATTTAGTTTTAGTAAACTGTCTTTTTCCTAGTTGATAACCTATTCCAGTAGCATATTTTGGTGCCACATGCTTTCCTAGAATTTGAGTTAGAGTTTCTTTTCCATTTTTGAATTTCTCTAAGTCCTTTTTATGTTTCTCATTTGACATTTTCAGTTCAGTGTTTTCCTTTAAACGTTGAGAATTTTCTTTCCTTTTCAATAGTAATATCAGTTTTAATAGTTGTATTGAGAGAATGTTGTTTCTTCAATGATTTGTATTTATCCTTAAGTTCATTGCATGTCTCTTCAAGCATATTACAGTATTCAAATAATTCTTAAGTAGTCATGTTTTCAGAATCCGAATCAGATTCAGTTCCAGAATAATTGGAATTTAAAGAAGGAGTATATAGGGTTATCTCAGATGTGTTTGTCATGAGACACATGTTGGCACGATTTTGTTCAGAATCATTCATTTCATATTCACTTGTGTTGACTTCAGAAGCACTCCAGGTAGCCTTCATAGCTTTCTTGTACTTACTATCCTTGTAATAATATTTCTTCTCGAATTTTAGCATTTGGCAGTCTGCTTCACTGTGTCATTTTGTTTTGCACTCGTAGAAAACAACTTCATCACTTTTATCTAGATTTTTCCAGTCCTTCCAATGACCCTTATTGTCATACTTTCCCTAGTAATTTTATTTTCTTAAAAAATTTCTTCTTCCTATAAAATTTCTTAAACCTTGTGGTTATCTGGCCCATTTCAGCATCACTATCAGAGTCTGATCATTCACGTGTTGAACTGTCGTTTTGTATTTGAGATTTTTCCGTGTCGTTGCTCCTTGATGCAATAGTCTTGAAAGCCACTAATTTCCATTTTGGTTCACCATCTAACTCTTTATTCACCGTGAGTTCTTCTTTATCCATCATAAGCTTACCAATGAGTTATTTGACAGGTAGAGCAGCAATGTCACATGACTCTCTTATTGAAACTGATGTGCCTATCCATCGATCTGGAAGACATCTCAGTATCCTCATAATTTGATCCTTTTCTAGAACAACCTTTCATAGTGAATTCATTGTATTGACTATCTCATTGAACTTGAGATACATATCAGAAATAGGTTCAACAGTCTTTATTTTAAAATTCTCATATTTAATAATATATGTATTCAATCTCAGTTCTTTAACATTGGTTGTTCCCTCATGAGAAACACCTAAAGTATCCCCAATTTCATAAGCAGTTTTGAAAGAAGATATTCTGTTAAATTCCTCATCTTAATGCACAATACAAAGCATTAATAGCTTTAAAATTATTATTGTAAGATACATTAGTAGGCACATCCCAAGTTGTTCTTTCACTTTCTGGAATTTTATATTGAGATTCTATAGCAGTCCAGATATCAAAACCCATGCTTTCCAAATGAATTTTTATTTAAGTTTCAACTGGGCATAGTTTGTACCATTAAAGAAAGGTGGTCGGTTAGTAGCAACACCCTCTATTCTATTTTCTGTAGCTAGATTTTAGAAAGTAATATTAAAGAGATAAAATTTAGAACTAATAGAAATTTATGATCATTAAATATGCAACTAAAATCACATTTGAGAAACAGAGTGTGTTGAAAACTTGTATAAATAAAAACATTATCTTATACCAAATGTTGGTCAGAGTGGATACTCAAGAGGGGGGTGAATTGAGTTCCAATTAAAATTTCTGTTAAAATATTTTCTATTAAAATCTCCAAATTTATAAAACAAGTAAAACTATAGTGAATTTATACAGATTGTAAATGTTCAAGTAGCTTCTCAAAGATTGATTAGGTCTCATTTAATTTAACCACAATATTAAACTAACTTTTGAAACTAACCTACTGATTTACAATAAGTGTAAACACTTGATAATTTTACTATAAAAGTAACATTAAAATGGTATTGTATTCCAAAGTAACAATAGCGGAATATAAAAGATATATGTAGTATACTTTAAACTTAAACAAAAAATGCACATCAGATATAACAAGAGGTTCAGTCTCAAGTAGAGAATTAGTCCTCTCAAATTTATATAAATTTGATCCACACTGTGGATCGGGGTTAACAACAGTTTACAAAACTATCTAGGCCACGTAGGGACCTCTACCATTGTTCTTCGTGGGAAACAAAACAAAAACCAGGACAAACTAGGACCTTTTCCATTGTTGTCGTGGGTAAACAAGAGTTAAGAGTAATGAAGTGAGGATTTTGATATCCTCCAGTTCAGTGCATGAGACAGTGTGTGTGTGTAAGATATACAGAATACACCACACTGCTCGAAATTAAATAAACAAATCACTTAGAGAATACAGATAAGATTTTAGAAAGCTCTAGTGATTAGCAATGCAGCTCTGGACTCGTTGGATTCAACAGAAATGCTTCAGAGTCCTTCTGTGGGTTTTCTGTTGAAAAATAGAGTTTCGTAGTTCATCTTTTGTTCTATAAGAGTGATGATGTTCTCTTGAATTCAGTTCCTCTAGTAGTGTAGGATTTCATGTGTTGGAAATTCTTTGAGGATCATTCAAAGTCTTCTTCACAGTTGTGCTCAGGATTGTGCTTCAGTTCAGTACAGAGCACTTCGCGTGTGTTATAGAATGTATGTTGAGGCGACTTTTACCTTTTACTGCAGCTGAGACTTCTTTTTATTCTATGAGCACTAGCAATAGGAATGAATCCATTTCCATAACTATGAGGTACGATTTCCTGACATGACATCAATTATCATTAAATAACATTAATTTCATTATGAACATAAAATATAACCGTTAGAAATATTTAAATAATATTGGTAAAAAGGATAAGAAACGGTGTCAATTTTTTTTTGTGAAAATGGTGTCTCTTTGAACCGGTGTCTCCTTTACGGTATGTGCTTCACGGTATGTGGCTCACAGTGTAACCTTCACGGTGTGTGGCTCACGGTGTCTGGGTCATGGTGTGTCCTTAATTGTGTCTGAGTCATGGATTGTCCTTCACGGAGTCTAAGTCACAGTGTGTTTTTCACGGTGTTTGAGTAATTGTGTGTCCTTCATGGTGTCTGGGTCACGGTGTGTCATTCACGGTGTCTGAGTCATGGGTGGTCCTTCATGATGTCTGTGTCGCGGCGTGTCCTTCATGGTTTGTCCTTCACGGTGTCTGAGTACTTAGGAAAATATCTGTATTTAGACTTAAGCAGTAATATGCAGAATATGGATTAATCTTAACCATTAGAAAGTAAGATAATATGAAACATAAATACAAAGGTTTGATAAGATAAGTGAGATTTTTTATCATGTATAAGATTTGTAAATAATAGTGAGATTAATTTACATCAATAAGATTTTTCTATCATTAAAACATGATGTGTAATTATTATTTAGATTTGTGATCATTAAAACATGAGTAATACATGAAGATTCCAGAAATTGTTTTCTTTTTATAGAATTATAATTATAATATAAATATAATGTTATTTATTTATATATACTCAAATATTACATCTATGTGGTGTTTGGATGGAAAAAATATGACACCTATTTATGGAGGTGGTAGTCCACATGTACGCATGAATGACTTTATAAATTTTTAGTGAGATGAATGGTATGAAGGTAAATGATATATTATATCTTCATAATGTAAAAAATGACATGAATATCATATATAATTATTAATTCCATGATTATAGTCTATCCATGATATATGAGAATGGAAATCGAATTATATTGGTTCGTTAGACGCTAGTCCGCAGTACACTCAAATGATTGTTTCGTTTACCATGTGGTGAAAGATGATATTGATATAGGTTGTTAAATTAACATGAAAACCACTATTAATTTTTAATATAATGGTTTAATTATATAGTAATGTTTAAGGAATATTTCATGGATTTAGAAGAATAAATAACATAGAAACATTCGATAAAAATGATACATTTTCTTTGAACAACCTACTTTTCTCAACACTTTAACACCACTATGGTTGGTGTTATTCCCTGTATAATGCATCTATAATATGGGTAGATATAATAAGAAGTTATTCGTGTATATATTTAATGAACCAAAATTTATTTTAATTATTAATTAAATGGAATAAGTGCTTCCAATTTATAATAGTATGGAGGGGTAGTCATGGAAGTTCAAAAAATATTTAATTAATATAAATTTTTTAACAATTACAAATGTATCCAAACTGATTTATTCAAAACATAGGGTAGTTTTAGGGTAATTTTATATTCCATGAAAAAAAGAGTGTGTCATTTTTGACATTATTTGAAATTAAATATTATAAAAGTTATAACCTTATCAAGATGGAAATATATATATATATATAATAATCAATGAAGTTATTGGATGTAATAATATCATATAAATAATATTAGTGTATTTTTAGTGTAATTTTATAGTCATAATTAGTTTATTTTTAACGTTAATTACAAGATGTACCCTTAATTGTGTTAACAAAAATTATTATGGTCACTATTAATATTGACACAAAACAAAAGGGACCTTTTTTTTCAAGTTTTGACCCCCTTATTCAAAATATGGAATCCAATTTTCATATTCAAAACACATAAGGGGGATAATTTAATGAAACATTAAACAAGAAGAACTTGATGATAAAAATGTTTTAAAAAAAATGTGTTCTAAAATACAAAATTTCTTTTAAAAAAATCAATTTTAAAATATAATTTTAAAGAATTGGATAATTTTAAATAAAAAAGGAAAAAATATATTTTGAAACTAATCCAAATATAAATTTTACTTTATAAATTATTTTAATAAAAAATAAAGTGTTCAACTAACTATCTATTTTTTTTCACCATTCTAGGAATATTCTATAATTTCAGAAAATTCCAAAAAAAATTAATCTTAAAATAATTTTGACATTATGAATTGAAAAATAAAATTAATATTTATAAAAAAATTATAAAATTTTCCAGAATTAATTTTAACATTCACTCATAAAATTCAAGAATATACTTTTTTGAATAAGAAATATTTTTGAAGAATAAAATGAAATTACAAAAATAAAATTCATATTTTAAAAGAATTATTTAATAAATTAAAAAAGAGTAATACCACTATATATTTCATAATTTATTTAATAATATTCATTCCTAAATGATTTACATCTAGGTAATAACTACCCATTTAAATTATAATAATTCTTTTTCTATTTAAGCTCGGTGTTGTATATATTATACGTTATTGAATGTATTATTTAATATTTAAAATTATAGGATATTAAATTATCCCTTATTTTAAATGTTTCATTCTCTAAATTTGAAATAGGGAAAAATAAAATGGGTTTTACTTTTCATAATATCTTTATAAAAATCTGAAATAATAAATATGTTTAATAAAATTTATTCTTGACACTATAAAATGGATGTTGGAAGGTCATATTTAATAGAACATAGCAGGTTTCAAATTAGAAGAAGATAATTACAGAGATAAAACAAGGATATGGATGAAAAAACCAACACCCATAGACATATAGAGATTTATTACAAAACTGTAACTCTTTCATGGGATAAAAGACTATTGATATATTGATAAAAAAGTAAGCATATAAAATTTATCATTCATGATAATTTTCCTAAAGATGATGGATTATTAATTTATTCATAAACCATAATGCAACATACTTAACTAACAAGTATAGTTTATTAATTTGATCAATTTATAACACCAACTCATCATTTTTATCCAAATAATGTGTATTTTAGATGATTGTTTTTTTACTAAAGAACTATAGTAAGTTTATATGGACTAAGAGACCCAAAAATAGTTTGAATAATATTACTCCTATATTTTTATATTAACCAAATATAAAATGTCTTGGAGAATATGAGATAATTTTAAAAAATAAATAAACATTCACATGAAGAATAATACCTAATATTCAATCAACATTAATAATATCAAATGTTCAAATTGGGTCATTCAATAAATAATTAACCCTAAAATTATATAAAATATTATAGGTTGGGATTGAAAAATAAATATTATAATTATATTATCAAATAGTATTCCATGATAAATTTGGTATTTATCTCCAAATAACAGCAATCACTTTTAATGTCTCATTCCATAAATATAAGATCTAATCATATAATCTCTTAGGATATCCTAATATTTTACACTAGAAAATTGAATCACTAAAAATCTAAATCAAATTAATATATGATTAAAACATTATATTCCACCATTGTTTCCTATATAAAATAAAATAATATTCAATTTACCTCAATAATATAGGTTCTAAAAATAATGAACTTTTTACAAAATCATATAATCACCAACTGACATTCAATGACATTATTATCTATAAAATAAAAACATGTTTTAAAATTGAACCTAATTTTATTTATTAGTGAATATAAAAAATAAAATAAAAATATATTACTAACTAGGACATCATATTGGATAGTAGTAAGCAATGCAATGTTCCCAACCTTCAATTGTGGGTTCATGCATTGCAACTTTTCTAGATGTGATGGTTTGCTGCATGGACTATGGGTTGTCCATTTTATAAAACCATATTAATATAATTAATATTATATTACAAGAAATGTGATAACCATCCTCCAATTAAACCTATTAAAATCAATATTAGTAAAAACATTTAACCTCAAACCTTATCCCATACCATTCACTTTATATCCCAAAAAATGTAATCATCTATAATACCTCCAAATCAAAGATCATATAAACTATAATGGTTATCGAAGCCTTTAATATGATGTTAAAAAAATTAAAATGTCATTCTTCTAGAAATAATATTTTAACATGACAAGACTTAGGGATTAATAAACATAAAATATCAATAAAAACTCAATTAATGTATCCCAATGTACACCCATAATTAATAAAGATTTAATTATTTTAAACATATGATCATACATAAATATACCATAACTATTTCATATTTTATATATAGAAATATTAGTCATTCATAGTCATTCATAATCCATTAACCATGCGTTTTTAATATTATTCATAAATATTTGTTTCCTATAAGAAAAATTTTTAATCATGTTATATGATTAAAAAATATCAAATCATATGCTCAGAAATAATACACGACTTACATATTTCATTTAAAGTCTCCTCATCTTTAAATCCTAAATCATTATGTATTTCTAATAAAGATATCTTCAATGTCTATTTGATTATGTTCATGAGATATCCTATTAGGAAATTGATATACACAATGATCATTCACCCCACATTTAAAACCGTCAATTGATACCTTTGTTAAAACATTTTTCTTGTCCACATTTCTAACCACATTATTATATTTTTCATAGATGATTATTTATTTATAAAATCAATTACTACATAAAAAACATCTTCCCAGTTATTTATGTTTTTATCTTGGGTTATTCATTCCACATTTTTCAGACATAGTTTTATAAATATATTTACCTTTATGATCATTACCACCTGTTCTTATATGAAGATTAATTTTTTTTCATCATTAGGAAAATAACAAAGGATCATGTTTTTAATCATAACAACTAATAGAAATTTAATAATAACCATGAGAGTTATTTCTATAACTCACATTTCGATAAGTTTATCATTCATAATACCTCCTCATTTTCCATAATATAAATTAATAATTATGCTCTTACTGGATCTATACATTTTATAAAACTAGAAAGGATAATTTGTGTATATTGTAATAAGTTATATTATGAGGAGAGTAAAAATTAAAATACATGTAATAATTTTTTCATAGAATTTTTTTATATTTAAAAATTACTCTAAATCATTCTAACATGCTATCCATTGTTGTTATAGAGTACATTAAACTTAAGCACAAATTATATAATATCCTATATATTTATTTAATCCTTTATATAATACCAAATAAAAAGAATAGTCTTTAAATATAACAAATTAAATTAATTTTAAACTATAATACACTTTATGTCATTAAAAATGATCTTTTATATTTATAAATTTATATATTTAGGTCATTTGTATTATGAAACTAACTGATATAATACAAAGTGGACACCTATATTTAGTATCCATTTTTTCACATTATGTAACTTTAAAAATAAATTTGATATTTTTCCTAAAAAAATAATCACAACATTAAACATGAATTTTTTATTTCCCTTCCATATAACTCAATGTTGTGGAAAACATTTTTATATTTTATTATTCTATTATTTCATTTAATTTCCTTTAATATAATGTTATCTAAATAATTTAATCCTCACTAGTTTTTTAGGATATTTGAATATTATGTTACAAATGTATTTTATAGGTATAATATGGTCAAATTGGTCCATATCCATAAACAAATTTAATATTAATGATGATATAATTTTAATTTTTTAACAGAAATTATAACATTTTATCCAACCAATAAATATTTTTATGAAAAATGGACTGTGTTACATTCATGTAGTCTGTAAGTCATGCTTATGCATGGGTAACATCTCCCCTTTTACCTAATCCTCATTGAATATATGTATATATTTTATTTAATTTTTAACATAATTATAAACTTTTCATACAAATCATGTTAATATTTTAAATAAATATATTTTTATATATTATCCATGTGATGGGGCGATAAAAAACAAATCACATAATCTTATGAGAGTAGTTATCCAGTCGTACATATGATGGTTGTTATCATCTTTCATTAAATGGAATGGAATAATGTAAATTGATATTTTGTATTTTCATAATGATGAATATGTCATTAATATCATATTAAAAACTAATTTAATCATTATAATCCATACATGAGAGTTGGTTAGGGAAAATTGATTACATAGATTCATAAGGTTATATTATTAATTTTTCTAATAATTTTAAAAGGTAAATTATTAAGTAGTTTAATTTCTTAAAAAATATTTTAAAAATATTTTTTAAATTTTCATCAAAATAATCATTGAAATATAATTATTTTATAATTTTATAAAAATGTCATAAAATGTTTTACATTTTTTATCTATTTCTCTTCCATATTTCTACCTAATATTATAATTATTTATTTCTAATGTCTTTTATAATAATTTAATAAATAAATAGAATTTATTTTTCAAATATAATCTTATATTTATATCCTTACATGAAAGTAAAATTTCCTCTATTTACATACTTGTTTCATAAAAAATAATAAATAGGTTTCTTAAATGTTATTAGATATGTTATATTACTCTAAGAGATTCCCCATATTTGAGAAGAACCTTTTATATTTCATGAATTTTTCTATTTATTTCGTTATATTTCAATGTATTGAATTGTTCTTATAAATTGAAACTATATCAAAATAATCCTCTGATTAATTATACTAGATCATCTGTCTATGCAGTAAGTTGAAAAATGTTTCATTATAAGATAAATTATCAATCTTTGAATGCTTTTTAAATTATCCTCAACTATGAAAAATGATATTGTTCAATCAATTTTCATTCCATTTCAAATACCCTATAATTACTAATTTTATTTAGATATGTTCAGATATATACTGTAGATTGATTGAGATGGTAAATTATTGACCAGATAAAATAGCATTTATTCTATACATTATAAATACCAAACACATCATTATCTTTATTGAAGGTTATGTTCTCAATTCAGGTGACACAATTGAAAGGTGGATGGGGTGAATCAGTGATCCATTTGAATTTTTGAGTTCTTCTATTATAATTTATCTTATATGACTGGTTATAATATTATATTATATTTATTATATATATAAAAATTACTCATGATATATTAAATAATGTTATGAATAAAATCAATTTATAACGGTTATCCTTCAAAACTACTATTTTTAGGATTTGGAACATGTTTCAAGGAATGGTTTCCCTATTAAAAATAACATAGAACATGTATGATATATCTATAGACAATAATTAGTATAATGGAATCCTCCTAAAGGGTATTTATAATAACTCCCTTTAGTTGAATCCATATTCCAGAAACCTTCCTACTACATCTTGATTGATAATTTTACTGTCTTTTAATTTTTATTCAATGGTCCTTCACAACATTCCTTGAAAGAGTGTTCGACCATGACTGTCTCATGATATAGTAATCATGTTAGAAATATTCTTATTAATGTATGTGTTTCGTGGTCATCAAATTGACCACTACCCCTAGTCACCTTTTTCCCCTGATGATACAAGGATATAAAAAGTTAAAGGAATTGGTATTTACATCGCACCTCATCATCTACTTCAATAATGTAAAAAAACTTTTTCATCCTCATCATATGTTGTCTATGCACATGGATTCTTAAATTCATTAGTATTATTTATCTAATACATAATAGATGTCCCCTTGGAGGAATGAATATGAAATCCTATATTATAAAAAATTTATTTTTCGTTGCCTAAATATTTCATAATAATATATTAATTTATGAATATTTTGTTCAAAAAGTAATATATACTCGACCTTTACCTTGAAAGGATATATCAGATTTGAGTTCTCATTAAAATCCTATAAAGATATTCGTTCTAATTATCATTAAAACTCAGGTTGTACTCTATTATGTTATTTTCATTTTTTTTAATCTCTAAGTGAGGAACATCTATATATTCATTTAAAATATTTAATATTTTAATGAATTTGAAAAATCACACACCCCCATCTAAAAAGGAAAAAATATTCATAAAATAGGTTGGACCTTGATCCACTTATAAGATCATTATTTCTAAATCATTGAATAAAAATTCAATATAATTTATTGATTTATCCTATCATTTAATAGAATAATTTGTTATAATATATATTTTGAAATTTATTTTAATTTTTCAAAATATCCATTTCTTTGTTTTCCCCATTTCAATTATTAACATCAAAAAATTTTAGAAAGTACTTAAATTATTAGTAGGATGTCCTCAAATCACATTACATGATTCTCAATAACCTATGAATGTATTAAATTATAATCTAGATAATATCCGTACATTGAAATTTCAGAGTTCATGTGTATTATTTCATGGATGGTTCATCTTCCCATCAATTATTTCCTACTTATTGAAAATTAGTTGTTCAATAAAATCATTAAACTCATTAATTATCTAGAAACCTTAAACATACAACAAATTTTGTTTACCACTCTAACATTGAAGTAGTATATTTCTTTCAAAAATAATTTTAGATCACTGACAATAATCATATTTTAGAATGTTATGTTGAATTGATTCATTAAAATACTCTAGAAATTTCAACTTCTTTTACATGATATAAAATCATAATCATGAGTTCTTTCATGTAATTTTTGGGATTATTTATTATTTATTTTCTGAAACAATTGTAGTATATCAATAATATCCATTAGTACATGATGAATTTACACATAATTTCCTTATTGAAAAAATACAACCTCTCCCTTGAGCACTTAAGTATACCTAATTATATTCTTTTTTAATTACTAAAATTCTACTACACATAATTGTAATGTTGGGATTTTATATCACTCATTGACTCTTTATACTCCTTACTGAAATGATTCTTTTATCCCCTGTAATATATAATTATTCAATACCTTTTCGTACTTAATATCATCCAATTTGACATGTTAATATAATAATGATACCACATGGGTTTCTAAGATAAGATAAATTATTTGAAATAATAATTATTTATATGGGTTTTCCTAGTGGTGAAAAAAACATTAAAAAAAGTGATCAATGTTTTCCATATATTTTTATTGCATTGATACAATTTATAAGTTTGTCAAATTGGAGAAAAAAAGCTATTCTTAATGAATTTTCATGCCCTCACTCATCTCAATAACACACATAAAACAATTATAGTAACATATATAATCATTCCACCATTACCTTATATTACACATGAAATAAAATTCCCTCTTTTTATACATGTTTGATACAACCAAAAAAAGAGTAATAAGTGTGATGGGTGTACCAAATGTTATAGTTTTAATTCCTAAAAAACATATAGATTTCATGAATTAGAGACCCTTTGATAGATTCTCTCCATATCATCTCTCCCTCAAGGGATAGAATTATTATTTATTGCACAAAGTGATATAATATTATATGATGGTTAGTTATTTTAATTTTAAAATAGATACAACCTCATTAACTACCATTTGATGCATTTCCTTGAATTCTATTAATGTCAGGACTAAAAATCCAAATTAAAAAAGGAAAAATAAAATATTTTTATTACTATTTTTTAATATGAGTATGTTTGATACATGAGTCTAAACTTAGACACCATCTTTTTTTTCTCTAAAATATAAATATCTCTTCATGCTTGTACTCACTCTTTTCTAATATCATTATGATTCTAGTAAAAGTATAATTTCATTAAATTATTCATAATTCTATTTTCCATTCTATTTTATCACAATATTTTATACTTATTTGTAGTGGTTTTCAAAACACTTTTTATTTTTTATCACCACTTTTGAATTTATTCATACATTCTCAGGTATCCTTTCCATCTTTATTCAATATCTTCCATTTATTTTTTTTCCTTATTTCCACATTAGAAAATAAATTATCGTAGAATTGTACTTGAAAATAATTATGAATATTGTAACAACTCTTATATAAGTTACCATATGATTTATCATGAGATTCAAATATATTTTTTGAGTGAATGATTAATGGTATTATATGATCTCTTAATTTTTATTACATGTGTATTCATTATTTTAACTCATATTCCCATTGGTTAAGGATTTTAAAAATCATTATAAATTAATAAATAGTTTTAGATATTAGATTCCACAATCGTAAAAATCTAGAAATTGCATCTATGTAAACAAAACCACATTCTTCTTTCATTAGTTTCAATATTTATAGCCTCTTCACCTTGCTGTTTCAGAGTGGTAACTACACCCTTTTGGTATTATATTGGGGGATACATTTCTTGGATATGTCTATATCAAAATTATTCTTGTTAATATATTTTCTGTAATTCTTATCCACACAATTTTATATTATTTATATTATAACTTGCACATATATGTGAAATAACTTTAATGATAGAAAAATTATTATTGTAAGGGATAACCTTTTTTCAAAGAACATTATGAATATAATAGTATAGATGAACTCATAATATTTATCCCACTATCATGTTCCCTTTTATTACATTAATCATCTCAAATATTTATGTGGCATCATTCATATTCTATGGTTTTAAAGATTTTTTAGTTTTTATAAATTCTATATTTATCCAATTGAATTCATGTTCAAGGAACATAATTTTTAATATATTTATTTCGAACATAATAAACCTCAATATATATTTCCAATAATTACTTATCTTCCCAATATGAACCTAATTAATTTTTTTATATATGGTGTTTTGAAGTGGTCATTAATTTTTTAGTAACCTCCAATAAATAATCTTTTATGTTCATAGAGGTTTTTTAAAACTCTAATAAAAGCATGGATATCTATTGAAAAAGGAAGTATATGATCCAATTTCTTAAAACAATTATTCTCAATTAATTGACAATTAGGACTTTTCTGATTAAAAAGATTATCAATTTATTCTTTATATTTAACGAGTTTTATGATGATCTTACACTTTTGAAACATATCAGCTAAGATATTCTCTATATAATTATCCACCAAATCAAGTTGTTTATCCTCATTAATAAGTACCCTGATAAAAATATAAATAAAAGTGAAAAAAGAAATCATAATTTAATTTATATATTTCATTAAATTATATTAAAGTACTATTCAATCTCAATAGTCTTATCGTTCTCATACTCTTCATATTAGAAACATGTTTCATCAAAAGGAGAAATATTAAAATATTTGGTTGATGAATAATTAACACTTTGATACTAAAATTACATTAAATATTTCTATACATATTTTCTTTTTTTCACCATCCATTCATTAATTAAGCGATATCAACGTATTTAATAATGGATAGATAATTCAAAGGGAAACCTAGTTTAGCTATGAAACCACTTAAAGTACCTAGTTCAGTTGATATCACTAAGAAGAGGGGGTAAAATATTAATAATTTTTTTAAAAAATATATTTCATTTAATAAAACTATATTAATTATTTGATTTTGATAAAATTGTTTTGTGACATTCATACATACATGAGTAATGAAATAAATAATGGAACAAAAAAGGTGATTTTCTGGGTTTAACAATTAAATCCTACCTTGTTGTGGGTTTATGTATATTCTTGATTCATGGTTACTCAAATATATATAATTCAGTATGGTTAAATTTATTCCTTATAAATTATTGGAAATCAATATCTTGAATGCATAGTCTCTAGATAATTCATTGACATCCTCCCCATAGGTTCTTTATATAGGAATGAGCTAGTTTAAGCTAGCACTCGAAAATCTTATTATCACATCTCAATGGGTCTTTATACTAAATTTTTACTATTCTAAAAAGCTCATACATAACCATCATTGATTTGGTCCCCAACTATGATAGTATATTGATGAAATATTTTGTGTTGGCCATGTTCCCATTAAAAAAATTATATCCTTGTTTTCCAATGGACCACTCGCCTTGGTCCACTTCATCTTGTGATGATATGATGGAATTATAGTTCATAGTAAGAGGTTATAACTTCTCACTTTATACTCATTTTTAACACGTTATTTACTGTGTTAGATTCCTCTACCTTTTTTATGCATATGTATTCTTGGAATAACTTTTTTTCTTTCCTTTGATTGACAACTTATGATCTAATGTCTGAAATAGTGGATACTCTCACATTACCTGTAAATTATTCTATATCCCCATCATATTATATATTTACATAATAATTAGAGGATATTGTTTTCTTATTAAAATATATAATCTAACAGTATTTTTTAAAAAAAACATATCAATTAAATTTTAATTAAAATATGATTTGAGTTCCTCCGATTTAATTCCCCATAAGACTCATGCAGTCCTAATTCATGAAATAATTTAATATGGAATTGTTTTAATCACCACAAAATTTATCAATTTTATTTATGTTGAAACCCTGAACATGCTAATGACCCCCCAACAAATCACTTCCCTTTATTGATTAGAACTCATATTCTCAACATATATTGGATCGTTCTCCTCTTAAATGATAAAGATGATTAAATCCATGGAGAAAAATTCAAAAACAATAAGTAATCTAACAACCCATTTAATAGATTATTTTTATGTAAGTATTTCTAAAATTTCACTAAATTCATTATAATATTTGTTCATATATTTTTCTAATAGAGTCACCAAACTCAATCATTATAGAGTTCCTTATAACTACACCCTATAATGTCCCTACATCCCAATTTCTCATTTTCTATTTTGTTTCTTGTAGAAAATATTTCTTCATGGGGCCCTTTGTAACATACAACACCTTTATACATGATGGAATCATTATTACCCATTGAGTTTGCCATAATAATTGATTTGGTAACTTATTATTACTTCATGATAGGGTATATGTTACATATGACACAAACCTTATAAAGATACCATGACACACCATTAAAAGATTTTATGAACACCAAAATGTCCATCATTTGGTTCAATCCATATAATCAATTCACATACTATACAAATTTTTAAACTTATGATGCTTATATATATACCCTAAAACCAGTATATGGATTATTCCTTTTCTATTATTAACTTGTTCTCAACATTTACATAATCCTCAATGTTTTCTTAAGAAATATTCTACTCAAACTATGATATTCTCAATTAAATAAAAAATATTCAAACATCATATAAAGGATTTCCTTACATTAAAATTATAGTGTAAACATGTAGTTCTTCATGGTTGGTTTGTCTTCACATTAGAGAGTTCTTACTTCCAAAATAGAAATCCTCTATCAAATCTTCAAATAGTTCCATTAGACGTAATCCTTATGTTTCGAAAAATTGCGGTTGAAAAAACAACCTAGGAAATTGTATATTTCATTTAACATAAATATCATATCAATAAAATTACAAAATTTATCATGGTTAAATTAAATCAATCAATTAAAATATTTCTTCAACTTTACCACATTTGTTTTTATATAGTTATGTCTTAAAATGCATCCTCAATAGTTCTTCAATGGAATCAACTTCTTATCATTTCTTATTTATTTTATGGGAAGAATCATATATGATAACGTATATCCATTAGTGCACATTGAAATTAATCATAAAAAATATATTGAAAAAAATAAAATAGACACATTTCTGTATTAAAAATAAGTATTTACCAAGAGAGATAATTAATTTAATTTCATGCCTATTTTATAACAATGGGTGACTCAATTTGTGATATTTGATGGACATAAGATTATTTTTATATCAATGTGGTAGAACTATTTTTGGGTATATAATAAAATGGAAATGGTTCCATGACTAATATGTCTCTCTATTTCATTAGTTAATTTCCAATATCTCAAGATATCACGTTTTTAATTACTTGATATTGAGCCTCGGCCTATGTTTATGACATCAAGGACATGATCCTTGGTCTACAATTATGAATCATTGGTCATGAGTGTTGGCATATGCTTATAATTCATTGTTTGAGAGATGTGGATAATGATTATGATGTTTGGGAAGTGATATGTGTCCTATAATAAAATTTCTATGAATATTCCATATTCCATTACTTTTATTTTTTCCCTATTCACAATCATTGTTTATTTGACTCTAAATTATTGTATTATGATTTGAAATCTTTATTGAATGATACATGTTTTTGTTTTGGGATCAACCATAGATAGATTTTATATAAATTGTTAAACACTAAATTAATTTATTTCCATGATCCTATTACTATTATAATTAAATTTATATCATAATAATGTATCTTAGATATAGTTATCTTTTGATAATCTATATTGGTATTGTTGATTTTATTTTACTTCTTACTAAAAATTTAATCCCAATAATTTCTTATATTTCACCATATCCATGCTTGATTGTAAGTGATAAATAGTTTTTGATCTATTATTAGTGTTATATTATAATTTATATGATTATTTTGATATGATATAATTATAATATCATGAAATATTATGTGATTTGTTCCTAGATACACTAAAATTTTGATCCTGAAAGTTAGTTCTAATTTTACTAATTCATGAAATGTAAGTATTTTTAGCACCATGATCAAATTTATGTGTTTGGGGGTATCTTAATAATTATAAAGTAAAAATATTTTAGTAAACAATCATACCAATCCAAACATGATCATTCTATTAGGATAAAAAATATTTTTTCATTATAATAATCATTTTTTCATTACATTAATAACATTATTATTCTGTTATAAAAGTGAATAATTAGTTTTGATAAGGATAATTAATATATAATAAATGAAATAAATAATTATGAATACATTAATTAAATTTAATATTTATATAATTTCAAAGGGATATTCCTTATTTTAATGTCCATTATACCCATTATTATGATCATAATCCACCAAAAATAAGAAGTATTTTATAGAAAAGTATTTGTTTAGAGTTTAGATAGAAAATATAACATTAGGTTTTTCATGTAATAGATAAAGGTATGTCCATTTATATATATAACATTGAGTTGTTTTTTAAAAACCAAATTTTTATTAATTAATTAATGTGAATATTAGGGGAATGTTACCCATAAAAGGACAGAGTAAAAAAGGGGTAATTATTGATTTTAATTAGTCTGATGTACATTATTTTTACAATATCATATAATATGTTTACCATATATGGTATTTTAGAACATTTAATCATTATCATCATAAAGGGAAAAATTTAAAATAATATTTATTCGATATATTATTGAAATTATAAATATCAATGAAAGATAGAGATAATACAACAAAATTATCATGTTTTTTATTGGTTAATTTAGAAAAATTCTTATCAGAAAATGTTATTTTAAAAATTAATATAAATAAATTATTAAATCACTAAAAATCATATATATTTTACAATTTTTTGTGTAGACCAACACTACAAACATTAGGGTCATGTGTTTTTTAATAAAAATACCAATCAAGGAGAAATAATATTTTCATATGATAGTTATATCATCCATAAAGTATTTCCATGAATTTAATTTTGATGGATTTTGACAAACATCACAGATATTATTGATTGTAGATATTTCAATTTTCAGAAACATTATTAATAATGGGTTTAATATTTTATAAAAATAAAATGTAAAAAAATAGAGAAAAAATATAAAAAGAATTAAATAATATAAAACACCATACACAATTAAATTAAAACACAGATATTAAAAAAATAATTCCATAAAAAATAATATAAAAATAAACTAATTGAGGGGGAGAATGATGAAATCCATCAGCCATATTGAGCTTTATTTTCCATCCACATGTTTTTTATCTCATATAATATATCATTTTCTCATGAAACTTCTCCAATTATTTACATTTATACTCCCTGTTTCTATCGCTACTTTTCCCAATCCTTTATCAATATTTATAAAGTATATTCTTAAGCTCTAATCCACAAATCATAATTTGTAGAGACTAATGATGATGATCCCACATGGCACAACATTGAGTTAAATTATGACTTCGATTTAAAACATATTATGAACAAGGAATCGATTGTTTACCTATAATAATCACCCTAACATTGTGAATACCACTCACCGTATATCATAGCCAAGACACCTAACCAAAATATGGATTATACTAGCCTTCATCATTCCCCACCTCCATATAGACCCAAATATTCAAAATATTAAAATCCTTTATCTCATATATATCTTACAAAAATTTATTTATAAATTTAAAATATAACAAAAAATTATTAATGTTAATTTTAAAATCCAAAAAATAAATATGAACCATGATCTATCTATATCCATCATAAGAAATTAGACCTTTAATTTTATTAAATTATATCTTATAGTATACATCAAATAATAAAATTTATTGTTTAATCACATAATGTATAAATTTTTTACATCTAATGAATATTAATCATTTATAATAATTGTTAAATAATGTTTCTTTTTAACAATCAAGGATATACAGTAAAATTAAAACAATGATTTCTATTTGGGGAAAAAGTTACCCCTATATTATTTTGACAATAAGTAGATATTTTCTTCGAATCATCACATTTACAATAAGTGAACAAGCCCTCACATGCTAGGATATGGATGTAGTTATGTCTATGTGTGGTGGATCACTTTTTTGATTTTGGAATTTGGTGAATCGCGAATGTTGGCATGTGATCTTCTTGAAATGTGTGATGTTTTTTGTGTATTCTATTTTGTGGGGTTTGAATCTATTTTTGAATTCTTGGTGTTTCCACTCTACCTAAAATAGATTATGAAAAAATGAATATTTTCAGATAGAAATGTTTGTGCATGTAATCCACACATTCTAATAAAATGGATGGTCTCATTTTTTAATTTATAGGTGACCATTAAATATAAACATATTAAAAATTATAGTAAATTAAAAATTATATAAATATTAATAAAATAAATATTTATTTATATACCATCCAATGCATAAACTATCGAGGGTTAAGAGAGAATGGAACCTAATCCAACGACACCCATGGAGCTATAAAATATTTCATTCGAATAAAACCAACTTTTCTAATGACTAGTTATGAAAAATATGAAAATATTAATAGATCATAAAATAATTAAAAAAGATGAATAATGTATATTAAAATAAATAATAATTTTATAGAAACATATTTCCTCAAATGATGATTAAAATAAAGATTTTTATGTCACCTAAGAACAAGATATGGAATCATCAATAATTAGTGGACTCAACCCCTCTGAGTAGACAATGTAATGACGACACCCTTAGTGGATAAAATATGTGGCTATTTATTAGGTCTCTTATCTCATCTAATCTAAAAAATATATCATATTCCATCTCATGATATATATATGAAATATAAATAATACTAAATAAAAATATTATTAATGAATAAAATAATTTAAAATTAATATATATTTATAGATCATATACAATATAAACCCAATGTTATTATAAGTACAATGTTACAGCTAAATTTTCATATTCTTATTTATCTTCGTATTCATTGTAATCACTATATTTCACTTATTAATTAGTATTATTAATGTTCATAATATCATAAATTTTATTATCTCCGATTTTCATAAATTCATTAATAGTTAAATAATCCATAAATACGATATAATAATCTTAAAAGTTCAAATCCCCATCTTATCAATTTGTATCTCTTCGAGCAAGAGATGAATTTGGTAACATCTTCCATAGTATTTCGATATGATTCCACTCTATAGTACAATTATAATTTATAACAAAATAATTTTCATAATAATTCATTTTTATCATAGTCTACAAGTCATTTAAATTTCTAATTCATAAATAATAATTTTATTGATATACATGATATACTAGAAGTTCTAATCTAAATTTATTATTTCATACATGAATATTTTTTACATAAATTCAGTTATACCATTTCATTGTGGAGAATGAAACCCTTGATGAGAATCAATTTAATGAAATTTAAAAATTTATATATAATTATATAATTGATAATATAACTGAATTATATCAATTAACATTCCATAATAAGAAACATGAATTTTGTATGGTATGTTCCCCTTAAACAAACTCCACTATCCATTGATTTTTTTTTTATTTTCCATATAATCATGTTTGAAATTGAAATCCATTTACCTTATAATCATTATATTATTTTTATCATTTTTATATGGGGGAGTAATCAATAAATACATGGCCATCAATTATATTTCCCTATTATGAAACCAAAAAAATTAAATTATTAATTATTATACATAATAAAAAATCGAATTAATATGCATATTTATGGAAAAATTTAACTTACCCATCTTGGAAAAAATACTAATAATTTTTGTTGATGTTATTTAATAATATAATATATGGTAATTTAAATGATTTTCTAAGAGATATATATTATATAAATAAGAGATAATAAAAATTTAGTTTTTCAATATATTATGGATAAAATTTAATACATATTGCACTTACATCTTAAATCTGAATGTTTTTTTCATAATTGAGAATAAAATCTGTATGATCTCTATGTTATTAATTACATAGGATTGATCAATCTTATTCAACACCAAAAACAAAATATCATTTGATTATAAATTAATAGTGTTTTTTACGTGATGTTACCCACAATTACATCAATGCAACATATTCATTATTGTTTTATGGAATATTCTAATTGGAAAAAATGAGATAAATTTTTATACTTCCTTGTGTAATTACGATTAAAATTATTATCTTACCTCTTATTCAATATTGTTTTTCCCTACTGATTATCTTTATACTCACACCTTCATGGGCTATGCCCACACCTCGTTGTGTTGGTTGTAGATGACGGACAACACTGACCGAGGCTGAGTGGACAAGACTGGACAGTTCTCACAGGTGGAACACACAACGTGATGGTAGACGGAGGAGATGGACGAACATGGAGTGATATGGAGGCTATCTATACATACCCATAAAGTAAGATCCGTGGTGGATGATCCAGTAGCTGCTTTCACCTTTCAGCTATTGTTATTTTTTATTTGTACTAATTCTTCCTGTTGGGCTTGTATTCCGGACCCTTTACATTCCAGAAATCAGTTTCATATGGTTTTTAGTTGTTTTTTACATCAAGATTACTCTGATTGTGTGTGTTTACAATTTATAAAGGAAATGCCTTTCTAGCATAGGAATTTATGCCTTTGGTGCTAGTCTCCAGCCCCTGGCCTATGGAAGGCAGGCTTGGGGTAGTCACGACACGGTTCCTAAGGATGGTTCTTGACAAATTGGTATCAGAGGAGTCGATTCTATCGAAGAACGTAGGACTCTTATTATTATTTTCTGTGAAGAAATAGTGTTAAGGGTACTAAGTGTGGTTTCAGTTCATGATGTCCAGTGTTGGTGTGAAGGCCGACGTATCCATACACCTGAACCTTGACTACTGATTTCCATCTCAGGGCATGAAATCACTGATTGCGTGTGTGTTTTCAAAAGTTTTTCTTTAAGTCAGCTCAACTAGGTCATCTCAAAAGGTATAATCATTTGACTGTGTTGCATCTGTTTTATTAGGATTCCTCCCCTCGCATGACCAGTTAGAGCCCCAAGAGTCATACGTGCTGATATCCCACCGAGCGACGAGGCCTTGGTGCAGGGCTTTTTAGCAGTGGAGGTACCAGCGGTACTACATCCCGTTGGGCCACCGATGCAACCAGACCTAGAATCATACAATTCTTGCCGCTTGAGTGTGTTTCATGAGTTCCATCACTAGAGGCCACCCATGTTCAGGGGATAGACGAACCCTCAAGTGGTTGAGGTTTGGCTGGAGACTGTGGTGAGAGTCTTCAGCCTTTTAGAGACACAATTAGACTTCATGGTGAACCTTTCCATGAGTCTCCTTCAAGAAACAATAGGAAGATGGTGGAGCCTGATGCTCCATGTGCATGATGAGGCAACACTACTCTGGGTAGACTTCGAGATCATATTTCTGGTGGAGTATTTCTCAGCCACCCTACATGCGGTGCAGATACACGAGTTACTACAACTACAACAGGGTACCATGACGGTGGCACAGTACACAATGAGGTCCAATGACCTCCCACGTTACTCCAATGATATGTTTAGAGACCCATTCGTCATGTCCTGGATGTTTGAGCAAGGTCTCAATAGAGAGATCAGAGCATCAAGTATCTCATTCAGAATCCCAACACAAGGGGGGGGTGTTAGTGAGATCCCTCCTAGTGAAGAGTTTCCTTGCTGAGAAGTCACCTGCAGCGAGACCCACCATCGAGCATCAGATAAAAGAGTCTTCTGTAGCTAGTTGTAGATAGATGTCACAGATTTCCAAGAGGACCAGACCCATGGGAGGATTACCACAGGACTCTTGATCTGTTGTGTGGGGCACCCGGGGTAGTGACTTACCAGCTAGGAGCTAGGAGTGTTACTCCTGTGGAAGACATGGTCACATGGATCATGACTGTCTGACTCGCTGTCCAGATGAACACTAGATAGTTGAGGGACATCCCAGGTGTAGGCAGAGATTCGATCAAGGCAGTCTGTAGGGCACAGGCAGACGTGGAAAAGGAGCCAGTCTTGCAGCTGGCAGTGGGCGACGATTCGAGGTGTCACCACCACCACCACTACGAGGTCTACCCCTACCACATTGAGTAGGTTGAAAGGGGAGATCTCAGCTCCAGGTAGTTGAGGCCTACGATAAAAGAGCGCTGGAGATGATTCAAAGTATGATTTGTGTCTATTCCACCTTATCTTTAGTTCTTATAGACACAGTTTCTTGTAATTATTTCATTTCCACATCCCTCGTTTGGAATTCGGAGATTCCGAAGGAGCTGTTAGTTCGATCCTTAAGTCTAGAGACACCAACTGCAGCAGACTCAACAATTATGCACTGGTTCGAACAGTGTGGGATTACTCTAGGAGGTGAGATATTTGGCTGGTATCTCCTCATATCGGCGTTAAGGCTATATGATTTCATCCTGGTTATGGACGGTTTATCTACAGTCCATGCTTAAATCGACTGTATTAGGCCCAATGAGAGGTATGTCCACATGGAATGGACCCGGTTCATCTTCACTGGCGATAAGGGAGCCATTGTAGTATAAGACAGGCTTACTCGGAGGAGGGTGCAGCTGAGCACAAAGCAGTTAGCCTTCCTTACCCTCGGAGCAGTAGATGTGGAGAGTCCGACTTATCCTGTAGTGGTGGACAAGTACACGAATGTTTTCTCGGATGATGTTCTAGGTCTACCTCCTCACAGAAAGGTGGACTTTTACATTGCCATGTTCCCTAAGAAGACATTGATATCTAGCCTAGCATATAGGATGGCTCCCACTGAGCATCATGAGCTGCGAGTATAGGTGGAGGGCTTGCAAGTGAAGGGATTTATCCGGCCTAGTGTTTCTCCCTAGGAAGTCCCGAGTCTGTTCGCCAAGAAGGCAGATGGAATTTTGAGGATTTGTGTCTACTACTGTCGCCAAAACTAGGGGACTGTGAAGAACAAGTACCCAATCCTGAGGATTGATGACCTCTTTGATAAGATGAATGGTGTTTAGTGATGCTCGATGATATAACTCAGATCAGGCTATCACCAGCTCAGAGTTCGAGACGAGGATGTACAAAATTCAACCTTCAAGAGTTAGTACGACCACTACGAGTTCTTGGTTATTCCCTTTGGTGTATCTAATGCTCTAGCAGTGTTCATGGGACTCATGAATATGATTTTCCAGACTTACCACAATCGCATTGTTGTAGTATTCATCGACGAAATCTAGATCTACTCGATTACTGGGGAGGAGCTTGCCTACTATTTACAGGTAGTACTGGACACACTCTGAGAGCAAAATCATTATGGTAAGCTCTCGAAATGGAAATTTTGGATTCAAGATGTTCACTTATTGGGTCACGTCATCTTGGAGGATGTAGTTTCAGTAGATCTAGCGAAGATTGAAGCGATACATGGATGGGAGCTACCCAGGACTGTGAGAGAGGTACGGAGTTTCCTGGGATTGGCTGGGTAGTTATAGAGGTTCCTTCAAAACTTCCCTAGAGTTTAAGCACCTATCATCCTTGCAGAAGAAGGAGAAACCCTTTGTTTGTTCAAAGAGTATCCCAAAGAGATTTTAGAAGCTAAGGCTGAGGCTGACTAGAGCCCCCCATTTTGAGTCTTCCAGAGGAGGGCGTTGGGTACGTAGTGGTCTGCGATGCATGAGGGACTGGACTGGTTGTGTCCTAATGCAGAAGTGAGAAGTGATATCATATGGTTCTCGGCTACTGAGACTACATGAGTATAACTCTGCTACATATGACCTAGATTTATCAGTAGTGGTCTTCATCTTGAAGATGTGGCGGTACAATCTAATGGGGAAAAATATTACCATGTACTGTGATCACAAGAGTCTCATGTATATATTCTCTCAGAAGGACATGAACCTTAGACAATGGCGACTGATTGAGTTCCTCCAGGACTCTGTCTTCGAGATAGTCTATACTCCTCGGAATGGGAATGTTGTTACAGATGCACTCACCAGGAGGTCTGGTATACATCATCTAGGTGAGGTGACAGAGCAGCATGCTTCATTACAATTATCCTTTGTGGATACAGATGGATCATCATTCTTGTTGTATTTTATGGTCACTCCCCCACTCCTTCAGTGAGTCTTGGAAGCACAACATGGGGATGCTGACAGTGGGACATGACGTGCTCAGATATTCATAGGGCAGTCACCTGATGGTTTTTATGAAAGTGGGGATCACTTCACCCTCTTAAGTGGACGTACCTTGGTACCAGTAGCACTTCGAGATAAAATGTTGAGGGAGTTACACACATCCCCTATAGTGGTACATCTAGGAGTGGATAATATGTACCAAGACCATCGACAACAGCACTAGTGGCCTTTTATGAAGAAGGTGGTAGCAGAGTTTGATTATCGATGACTCACTTCTCAGCAAGTGAAGGCGGAGCTCCAGGTACCAGCAGACTTGGTCCAGCCTTTTGAAGTCCCATAGTGGAATTGGGAAGGGATATCCATGGACTTAGTGATGCGTCATCCACTTACATCCAAGGGTCATGACTCGATTTTGGTGATCGTCGACCAACTCACCATGTCGGCCCACTTCCTACTGTTTAGAGAGAAGGGATCATTAGAGATCTTGAGACGCCTCTATGTGCAAGAGATTGTGTGGCTAAATGGAATACCTTATTCTATTATCTATGACTATGACGCACGGTTTACTTCCTAGCTATAGAAGGGGTTGAAGGAGGCTTTTGGGACACAAATTTTCCTGAGCACCGCCTTCCATCCTCAAACAGATGGTAAGATTGAGCAAACCATTCAGATCCTCGAGGAAATTCTTCATGCTTGTGACCTCGACTTCGGTCGTAGCTGTTGGGATCACATACCCATGGTGAAGTTTTCCTATAACAACAGCTATCACTCCACCATCAGTATGGCACCATTTGAGGCATTGTATGGTCGACCTTGCAGATCACCACTGTGATGGACAGGCCCAGGAGAGTCAGCAGTTGCGGGACCAGAGAGGGTACGGGCTACTACAGAGATGGTGAAGATCATCTAGGAGCAGATGAAGACCAGACGGAGTATACAGAATTCATATCTTGACAGGAGACAAAGACCTATAGAGTTTGAGGATGGCGACCACGTCTTTTAATGGTCTCACCTCGACAAGGTCTATGGAGATTAGCCCGAGGAGGAAAGTTATCTCCATGATTCATCGGACCTTTATAGGTCCTCAATAGAGTAGTAGAGGTGGAATACCACATATCTCTTCCACCTCAGATGCACCGTGTACACAAAGTCTTCCACGTATCTCAGTGGAGGAGATACGTGCATGACCCTTCTCACATCATCGACCATGGGGAGCTAGACATCGATGATGGGGAGACATTCATGGAGTTTCCAGTGGAGATTGAGGATCAACAGGAGCGGGTCCTTCATAGACAGTCGGTAACTCTGGTGCGTGTTCACTAGCATCATGGGAACATCTAGGAGAGCACATGGGAGTGGGATGCGCAGATGCATAGTCAGTACCCTCATTTATTCTCTTAGTTATAGTTGTATCTTATAGGGACGTAAAGCCCTAAGGTGGGGAGAATGTAAAGACCCAAAAATCCCGTGGAATTTTTTTTAAATACTTGGGATTTTTACTAGTCCGTGAAAATTTACTATGCTTGATTCAGAAGCCTGGTATGCCTGGAATCAATTTTTGATGTTTTTTTCGGGTACATTCAATAAAAATACGAGCGGGATTTTATATCTTTTGAACCGGTGCTTGGAATTGAAATCTGAGCCACCATTAAACTCGCACCACCGATATTCTTTAAAAAAGACTTTCACCTCGATGCAGTTGGTCGAGAATAAATGTTATTTTTTGATTTTTATAAAATACAATAAAATAAAGTGTACAATGCATTATTTTATTTTTATGATGCCATGTGTGTGATTGTTGGTTGAAACCTCCACTTGGGAGTTGGATGTGGTACCACCACACCCTATCCTCCCATGAGAGGTTATAGTGGTGGGGGCCACCCGACCCCTATTAATGGGAGGAGAGATTAACCTCTCAAATCTCCTTTATTAATAAGGGAGAGCCTCTCTCCATTCCACTTTAATTAAATAGAGCTAACCCCCTTTGATTAATGTGCCAATCTCTTGAATTAAATTCAAGGATCCTTTTTAATTTAATGATTCCTTTTTGAATTACGTGCCAACATTAAAATAATAGAAAATATATTATTTCGTGGTCACATTTTATTTTTTTGGAAAAGGGGGATTAAAGGATTATTGGAGAAAGATTCCAAAAAAGAACCATTCATTCATTGAAGAATTAAGAACATGTTCTTCCAACAAAGAACACCAATGCCGATTCTTCTTTGTCTTTTACCCCGGACACCTACCGACCTACCCTCTCCAACGTCATAAACAAGCCGATGCAAGTCAGGATTTAAGAAGTGTGGTGGACGTGATGAACAACAATCGGGGAATCAAATGTATGGATTTTATTTAAGTATGGCATTATTCCCTTTATTATTACATTCTAAAAAAAATAACCTAAACCAACTTATTATCAAGCTGATCCACGAATTTGTTTTCTTGTAGGCTGGGAATATATTGTTGATGAGGGTTGTAGGAAATGATGTTTTTAATTATCTTCCATATCTTCTTTTTTTGAGCCACTTGCTACTGCACTAACGCAGAGGGTGCTTACCAAACAAACATTGCCCGACCCCTATGTCGGTCTTCTTGAATGATGTGTTATAATCAAAGGAAGAAGGTCGCTTTTTTCCGTGGTGATGAATTGAGAACCATATCGGATCTACCAATAACCCCCTTCTTTTTTTCCTCTAAAACAAGCTATGAAGCTCCCCCAACCTTTGAAAAACATGAAATCCTACATGAGACTCGAGTGGGAGGAAGAATGGGGGAAAGATGGGAAATCCCGATTGGTCAGGACATAAAAACCAAATTTTTGAAGTGGTTGCATGACTAGGATGCACGGTTTGGGAAACTGTGCGCCAACCATGCGGTAGATGTTGTCCCACCTAGGGACCTCACATGACTTGGATGCACAGTTTTGGATACAATGGGACAACCCTCTGGTATCCACTGTCCCACCTAGTGACCTTGCACGTCTTGGCCGCACGGTTTGTGAAATCGTGTGCCAACTGTGTGGTAGCCACTGTCCCACCTGGGGAACTCGCACGACTTAGCTGCACTGTTTGGTAAATCGTGCTCCAATCATTCAGCAGACATTGTCCCACCCAGGGACTCCACAAGGATTGGCCACACAGTTTGTCCAGACTGAGCGCCGACCATGTTCTCATGCACAAACCTCCATAAAATTGGCCCTAGGCATCCGTTTGATGAACCATCAGCAACAATGGTATTCTTGGAGCATGACTGTCTCTATGAGTATACCGCACTGGAATTTGGTGTATTTTCGAGTTATGGTCAGGTTGGTTCTTACATGAATCCAAATGGTCCCTCTGGACTAAAAGACTAATGACTCACATACCATGTGTCTAATTGACATGCCATCAGTTGCGTTGAGACCTCCTCGACGTGGAAGACCATTGAGATACTTCTACATGGGACTTCGTGAAAGTTAGAGTATCATCCAGTAGCTTGTGGAGCGGATCATCTAGTGACGAGCATGCATTTGTGTGGGATCCTAGTAACTGGCTAAGACTTGACGACTGCTGACTGATTTGACTTAGAGTGATTCGACTAGCCTAGTTGGGAGAGCCTCGGTGTTGCGGCTGACCCATGGTGGGGAGCACCTCACTGTGAGCACTGCGGACCCACAATACTTGAAACATGGAGTTCCTAAGAAGGCTAAAAGGGTGATCACCTATGTGTGATCACAACAGAACCATGGTGGGGATCACCTCTGTGTGAGTGCGGCAGATCCACGGTACTCGACATGAGGAGTACCTCAGCAATGCATGTTTGTGGGAAGAGCCTCTGTTTCACATGGTATGCCCACTGTATTGAATATAGGAGGAGTTATCCATCAGCCAAGAGTTTATATTGATATTATCCAAAGAATAAAATCCTTTTTTCGATGAGTTAGTAATGTTTGTGTTTACCTCATGATTGAGATGGATTATTAGATAACATAGGTATATGTATGGAAAAATACCTAGGTGTGGTTATCTGTTGATTTATTACTTTGTGGTTTATCCTTGTTATATTTTGTGAGACCTTGAGGGTCTCGGGGTCCCTACTGAGTATCCTTATACTCACCCCTAAATGGGCTATGCTCGCACCTCGTTGTGTTGGTTATAGAGGACATACATCACTGAATGAGGCTGAGTGGACAGGACTGGACAATACCCAGAGGTGGACCACATGGTGTGACAGTACACGGAGGAGATAGAAGAACGTGGATTGCTGTGGAGGCTATATGTACCTACCCTTCAGGTAGGATCCATGGTGGATGATCCAGGAGCCACTTTCACCTTTCAGTTGTCGTTCATTTTTAGTTGTACTTGATCTTTCTGTTGGGCTTGTATTCCGGCCCATTTTCTTTCCTGCACTCATTCGTATACAATTTTTAATTATTTTTTGCTTCTATATTACTTTGATTGTGTGTTTATACAATTTATATTGGCAATTCCTTCCCATATTATGGATTTACGCCTTTAGATCTACTCTCCCGCCTCTGGCCTATGGAAGGTGGGTTTGGGGAAGTCACAACACGGGTCTCGAGGACGGGTCATGACATGGTCCTCTTTGGGAATGCTTAATTGAATATTTAGAAAATCATTTATATGATGTCCCAACTATTTTAAAATATATCATTGAAAATTGGTAGCTTATTTTTTCCCCTTACATTAACAGACATAGTTCCCTTTTTCTTCACACATGGAACAAATACCCAAACTCTTTAGAAATTTACTGGGGGGTTTCATCCCACAATTATCACAAGATGGAAAATAAATTCATCCCTTCATCCACATTTCCTTAATTCCACTTACCAATTAATTAGATTCCTTATTTATCTCTGTTATTTTTTTAAATTCAAACGAATTATATAATTATCTTTATATACTGATAACACATGAGACTACAACTTCAAATGATGAAAATTTTTGGGATACATGTTACCTTCAGTGGAATGGTTAGAAAAAATAAAATAATAAATCGAACATGCTCTTGGAATTATTTCTGTTGTTTTCATCACGCCTTTATATTCTGGTAACGTTGGATTCATACATGGAAGCATTTTCATTCTCTTTATTTCTTAGACTCAATAATTACATCTACATATATGTTTTCTATTTAAGAAGAAATTATTTTTCATGGGACATTTTCTCAATATCATTCCACACTATACATGTAATTTATTCCTCATTATTTGTGTTTTAGATTATTAACCACCATTTATATCCCCTGATAGATGATAAAGATCCATGAAAACTTTCTTCCATTAATTACGTCTCAATTTGGGAAATATATTCTTTATGGATCTTATCCACATCTCATCAACAAATGGATTGGTTTCCCATTGAATGAAGGGTGTTGTTGTATTATAAGGAGGTCTAACATTTCTCCTCCTCATGGTGGAATTGGATGCTCAATATAGGTGAAGTACTATTATATAACTAGAGTCATCTTTCCCAGTATAGTTCTATGTTTCTCATCACTAGTGACTTCTCTAGAACAAATATAATTTTCTTTCATAAGAGGGATGTCCCTACCTAAAATATGTACATTCATGTGGTCTCCATTCTTTCCAATAGGTCCCATTTCTATATAATGTAATACAGCCGATTTGGTTATGAATCCTAATGTATAATATTAATACTTTCAAAATTCATAACATGAATTGAAATTATATGCATAGTTATTGTCATATTTAGAAACATGGTTTCATTGGGAAATTCATTTATATTAAATTTTTCATAATGGTTGTTAATAAAAATGTGAACGATCTGATGCATATCCACCATTAGTGTTAGAAAAGGGGTGCAATAAGGTAGGTTGTCGTGTTCCAGGTTACCCTGAGTGAGGCCCGGAACACCTTGTCATAGTGGGCACTCAAAGGTAAATATATGGTATAACCACATCCATTTATATTATCCAGGTAGTGATTTATTTCTTTGAGGACCCACACAAAACATTCCTTATTGAATTTAGTTGATGTTCTTGTATTATTTTTCTTAAATTCTATCATACACTTTTAATCTATAATTTATCTTTTTTTAAATCTAGATTCTAGGGTTTCAAATATAATTCCTCTTGTACAAACTATAAGGACCCCGACAATAGTTTCACAGAGCTACAACCATATTTTATTACATTGGAATATAAAAAAAGAAGTCATATATTGATATAAAGAACAGTTAAGTTGAAATGGAGAAACATATACATACATAATTTCATAATAACAACGTGAAATTAACTATAGAATAAAAACACCTTTGTAATATCTATTATTTGTCTAGATTATCATGGAATTTAATTTTTAAAATTCATATTGGAACCTAGGGGAAATTAACATAAAAAATGTATGATATCTAATTCATAGTAAGGGTGGGTAACATAGAATAAAAATAAATAATATGGCAATATAGATTACTAAATAACATATACCATTACAACAATATGTTGGGCATAATATGGCAGGATTGAAAGATGAATAAATACTTCCAAAATAACACATACCCAAGTATATTCTACTAGTTGAATAATCACATGGACTATATATTTATAGTTTCATAATTAGTGAATTCATAATGTCAAACATCATAATCATTCTATCATGTCCTAACCGAAGACATGATACATGATGGGTAAAAACCCATTTTAGTTTCTCTCGTGAGACCTACCAATGCATATAGATGATATAGTAGGCCCACCCAACCCATACTAAGTCCAAATAATTACTCATATTAATGGGTGAAACATAATTTATATACACATTCATATTTAAACTAACATATGAAATTAAAATAACTTTCCTTAATTAGTTAACATAAACAATAACTATTTGGAGTAATATAGTAAATGGATTCAAGAAATAAAATCCACATTCAAAATAATCATAATCCATTAAATAAAATATGTTATATGTTAAAATTAACGATTAATTTCAATTAAACATATGAATAATTACTATATTTGATATAGATGAAAATACTCTAATAAAATAATTGAGTAATACTTGAGAGAAATTCTCATTAACTTTTCAAAGAAGAGTTATTTGGGGGAAAAAATATTTTTATAAGACCAAATTTGAACAATGATAGTTAATTATAAAAAAAATCACCAATTTTTATAAAAATAATAGTGAATTTAAATAGATTATTCAGGGAACATATAAATAAGAAATAATTCAATAAGTTACATTAAATTAGTCTTGTTTATATTGAATAACATAATAAATAACAACTTAAACCATGTAACTCCATGTAAAAGAAAAAAGGATTTTGATGGGTACATATATATAAAACATTAAATTTTCATTTATGTTAATTATAAAAGAATAATTATTATTTCAAATTTGGTAAAGAGAGAAAAATTGTGACCCAAAATAAAATGGAGGTTCAGGTAGAAAACCCTTACCTTATGTCTGAATTGTTGTGAAATTAAACATAATGTATAGGATAATAAATTTAAAAACATTTTATTATAAATAATTACCTTATATACATGTATTTTATTTACTATAAGTTTATTAAGTTCATTTTTGGCCTTTTTTGTGTTGTAATGTACAATTTAATTACTCAGAAGCGTTTGTTTCATTGGATTTCACGATAAATATACTTATATATGAGTATAAAAGTTCTTGTGGAATGGGTATAATTTCGAATAATTTAATTCATGTGATATTAATTCAAAATCATATGTTTAATTGGTATTATGTAATATTTTGATTCAATATAAGAGGATGAATCATTAATGATATTCATTTAGAATAATTTTATCAGTTTTTCGGTCAGAATGAAATAAGTTTTTATATTATTTAATATAATATATATTTAATGGTTCCAAATCAATAAAAAGTAATAATAAGTATTTTATAATCTGGTATAACCCTAAAAATGGTTTCATAACCATCCTCGATTGATAAATTGATGAAAAAATGTTTGTCACCCACAATGTTTGTAAATCTAATACACCTGGATAACGATTTCATTTTTAAAATAAGAGAGAGAGAGGGAGTAAGAGTAATGATTATAGATATTCCATTAACATGATATAATTCTAGTATAAAAATGACTCTATAGTTATAATGGTTCTTTCAACAGAATAGGTGAGGATTATATAATAAAAGAAAGAACATGAAAAAGAAAATAAAATGGAATGTAAGAGGATTTTACTTCTTGAATATTCCTCCTTGATAACGTCATTAAGGAGTGGAGTTTTTGTGTTTTGGTAACACAAATAGCTCATGTGAATGGGGATGTAATAAAAAATTATATTTGGGTAGAAATTTGGAAAACATAAAGGCTTATAAGTATGAGGATATTATTGGGTGATTGATGGTTTTCCTAGTGGAGGAGAGAGGGGGAATTTTTCAATATTTTATTGATTATTTTATTAATTTCCTCATTAAATGAATTAGAGATGATTCTTTTAAAAACATTTAATAAGAATATGAGAGATCTATCTATTGATTATTACCTACATTTTATATAAAAAATGACTCAAAAATTCATTCATTTAATATTAACCATAAATTTTCTTATTTTATAATCATAAAAAAAATTCAAGTATTTTTAAAAAAATCAAACGAATTCACCCTATCATTTATTATATTTTTAGAATTAAAAAAAGAGATACATTTTTTCAAAATAATTTTATAAATTTAAGAAATGTAATTTTTAAATAAAATCATTATTTACTTAATGCATATAGTTTTTTAAATATTAACTCATTTTATAAGACACTAAAGAAATAACCAATGTCAAATTAAATTATCCTAAAATCATGTGACTAAAAAATGTTGATTAATAAATAAATTTCATGAAAATTAATTTTTTTTAAACCTATTTATTAATTATATAATTTTAATTAAATATATACTGACACTTAATTATTAATTTTTTAAATATGCACTTATTTATACCATTAAATCATAGGTTCAATTATAAGGTGCCTAAATTTTATTTATTATTTATTGGACATAGTTACTAATCATAAGGGTCATATAAATATTAATAAGGTTATTATAACTGTTAATAAAGTATAAGTTAATGTTAAACAAATTATTTTTGTCCCATAAAACACTAAACTTCTTACTGATCAAAACCATAGTTGAATGTTTTTTGAAATTCAATTCACAGACGTGGAAGAATTTTGTTACATGGCCATGATAGAAATATAATTTTAGAATAATTATAATAACAAATTTTTGTTTCTTAGAAACTATGTGTTGTTTTCACTACATTCTGCATAAAATTTATTTCTAAATTTTTTGGGTGTTACAATATTGATATAAAAACATTGCAAACTCCTAATCATTTGTTTTTGAAAACCAAGTTTCATATCAACTATGTGGGAATAATTTTAAATTAAATATTTAAACATATGTAAATATAATATCGAATGTTTAATCAATATTTTTAATCATTATATTATCTATTTTATAATATGGTTAACTTATTTTTTCTATAAATTAATTTTGAAAACAATAAATATTAATTACAACAACTATGGTAATACTGGGTTATCTAGTGGTTATGCTGAAATAATAAGGGCTAAAATGACCTAAAATCAATTATAATATATATTATATGAAAATATTTAGACCCTATAATGTAAAATTATTGATAATACTCAATTTGATAGACTTTTGTACTAAGAAAAACATTGGATCCCCTTTTCATTTTCAAAACATATCATGTGAAACACTCACCACACTTATAAAAGGCCACCAGAAATCCTCTGTTATTAACACCATAAAAAGATTATTATTCAAAAAATAAATTCCCAACTAACATCTCAATATTCTTCCTCTCATCCATGAAGCATTATTTTGGTAGAAACCCAAACTATGAATGATTTTGTGAAAACATAAGGAGGACACACAAAGAATAGGTAACGTTATTCAATGACTGTTTTTATTTTATTTCATATTCCAAATAATTATATTGTTATTAAATCTTAAAATGTTATAAATTAATTGTATTCCACATATTTAGAGATTTTTATGTTATGTTAGTGAATTAAATCCATATCGACTTTTATTAAATGCGTCACGAAATCATAATTTGTGTGTACTATGGACTACCATTTTGCAAACCAATGACAACCATTTTTTACATTAATAAATATAATGGTTTGGTATGATGATGGATATAATGTATATATATATATATATATATTTTTAATTTATAACATAATTACATCTAGATTTATTTATTACATATACCATTATATATACTATTTTGTGGGAATGTGATAATGTCGCTCGGGTGTACAATGGACTTCTAACCAATGAAGTGATTTTATTAAATAAAACATGACAATGAAGGTATTAAAGAAGTTTTTAATTAAAATATATTATATAAATGACATTAAGTGATTAATTATTTTTCATATGTTTTTTAAATTTATTTCATGCAATCATTCATGATAATCCAATCAACGTTTTGGTGTATGTAACTTCTACCGACTCCCGGAATAGTGCATTTCATTATTTATATATAAATTTTATAAAAAACTATAAATACATATATAATGAATATATATGATATTTATATGATTTTTTACATTAAATAGATAACTAATACATTAAAAATGTAAGATAACAAAAAAAATTCAAAACATTGTTGTTAGTATCTAAAACGAGACTATGACATAGAATTATTAATTAAACGGTAAAAAAATGTTATAAGAAAATAATTTATTATAGGATAAACATGATTATGGTTTTGGAATATATTTATAATAAAAAAATAGTTATTAAACCAGAGGTTCAAACATTTATGAAGGAAGTGGAGACTTAATGTAAGATATTTTTTTCAATTTTCCTTCAATGAGACATATGCCATGTTATGCACATATATTATTTTAATAGGATCATATATATTTTATGTTAAATTTAATAACATGGATTCAATTATATAATAAATTATGAAATAATGTTTTATGTAATTTAGGCTCCATCTTCTAGTTAGTACCATTTAATGATGTCCTAAATCCCATAAGAAAGATCCTCAACCGATCATTGAATTATGTTGAAAAAGGTGGAGACAAATTAAAATATTTATTTTTATGATATTTTTATTTATCTTTCATTTATGAGTATGAAGTTGTGGTAATCATAAAATGGGATAGAAAAAATAAAAATTGAGAGAAAACAAAAGTGATATTGGAGAAGAAAATAGTAAAAGAACGTTTATCATTACATGGACACAATAATTTTATTGACATCGAGGGATGAAATTACTTCAAAAACATTACATTATCCAGTAGTGTGTGGTAAATAAAATCACTTTTTAAAAAAGATATGTTTTGAAAAAAATTAAAAATTTTGAGTATTGAATAAAGTAATGAGAGTTGGAAAATTATTTAATGAGGGTTGTCAATAATTTTAAATGGTGAGAATGAAAAACCATTATGGTGTTTTATTTTAACAATGATTTTTATTTATTGATAACAAAAAATTATGTATAAGAGGGATTTTGTTATTTATGATTTAGAACTAGTCCACTGTAATTATTTTATTATGAATGATGTAAGCTGCTAAAGTTTTGATCCTAATAATAAAGGGGGAGAAAAGTATTTAATGTAAGAAGATTTTTCTAGTCATAGGTTTTCAGAGTCACATTTTCAGACAGAAAACCACTTGTCTCAGAGTATTGGATCCATCAATATTATATTCATATTATCATATCCAAAATAATTAGTGGATGGAATTATTTATTTCTAGAAGTTTAACTTTTTTATAACAAGAGAAATATATAAGTTTCTGGATTTGAAATATAGGAGATGATGAGTGATGAAGTCATATTTTTTATAAAGAGTTTTGAAATAATATTGTGATGATAGGATTTATTATGGTTTCATATATTCCAATAAAATATGATGAAGATTTTATAATAATGAAGATCACAAAATTCAAGAAAACCAATCATGATAAATGATTTTGAAGAAATGGTATATATTTTTGAAACAATTTATAGTTTCCGTATGGATATTCCATCATAATTTGAATTCCATCATAATGTGAACTCCATCATGATGATAATTCCATAATTATGAGGATTATATTAGTTTGAGATTCGAAAGAAATAGAAATTGTAGTGAGATAATAACGAAAAACATTTTGTAATGAGATAATAATGAAATCAAAATAAAAATTAGAAGAGAATGAAACAGAGAACATCATGATATGATAAATAAAAAAATTATAATTATATGATAACTAAATAGATTTGTAATGAGATGAGAAATAAACATATTAATAATTACATGAGAAGGAAACAAGTTCATAATGAATAGTTTTTTAAACCAATTAATACTCAGTTGAGAGGGAAATAGATTTGTATTGGGATGAGAAGAAAATATATTTTTAATGTGACCGATATTTAGAAGAATCAAAAGGAACGTTCTACATGTTTTTTGATGAGTTGATGATGTCAAAACATGAAATTAAATTTTCCATAAATTTTATTATTCAAGATGTTTTATGTAGAGTTGAAGATGTCACAACATGAAATTAATTTTTTCATAAATCTTATAGATATATAAGAAGGACTCAATAAGTCCAATGTTATGTTTAAATGTGAGTGATCTATAAGGATTTTGATATCTTAGGAAGTTGATAAATATTCCATGTTCCCCACTATTATTTTCTACCATTTTTATAAATACTATTTTAGACCATCTATTCATTAAAAATTTCCATAAAAGAGGAGATGGAGGAGTGATGAATAATTTGAGTGAATTTTATTTCCAAAAAAAGATATCATAAGAAGATCAAACTCTTGAATGTATTGTTTACCAGTCATGATAATCATATAAATTCAATATAATTATGAAGATCATATTGATCATTTGAGTAGGGTTTTATTTTTTCAGATATAGAATGGGTTCATTGAATATTGTCCATCATATTGGGTCAATCGGACTAAGAAAGATTATATTAAGTCTCTAAAGAGATTGTGATGTTATGGTTGACTAAGGGAGAATCATATTGACTTGATCTGATTAATAAAATCAAATCCATCTGAATCAGACTGAAGATTAGGACTGCAAAATTGTGGTGCAGTTTTAATAACATGTTTATTATTTGATTTGGATCAATTGTTTTATAATCCAACATTGTAAAATTTTAGTAGTCGGTGTGATATTTCCAATCGAGAGATAAAAAGGGTATACTAGGATTTTCCACATGTCTTATTAACTTATTCATAATACTAAATTTACATTGTCCAATGAAAGTGGATTTATAAAGTTTGTAGGTTATAATAATATAGCCAAAAATTTTAAATATTATTATCTGTATCTACTTTCGTACTTTTTCATGCAATGTTATATTAAATAATATGATAAGGGAAAAAATAAAAAAATGTTATAGGGGTTATGTTATAAAAAGTATTGGAACTTATAAAAACTGACCTACTGATTATAACCCCCATTCTATGTTTTTGTTTGATCGTTTGGAAATTCAATTTTGACATCATATAAGTTATATTTAATGAATAGTGGTTCTGAAATATTATTATTATTTACTATACATTTATTTTAGGGTTTTATTCAATTGATTTAACATGATGGTATTGTGTTAATGTTGAGTGTGATGTAGAATGAAATGAATATCTTCATGAGAAACCAAACATTATTGGATCCAAAAATCAATGTTTTTTATTATCTTTCAACATTATCAATACGTAAATCAATCTTATAATCCAAATGGAAAAGGTAGGGAACAATATCATGTTAAGTGGTATATTATGAAATGACCATCTTCTTTTAGTCGTACATTATAGATAAAAAATTCTAATAAATTGATGGGAACAACTAAAAAGATATTTTTCATTATTCAATGTTTGGATCATGAAAAACTCATCTTGGATGTATATCATTTTCATAGTGATGTAGATCAATGATGGAATCTTAACAATAATATGAGACAATACGATTAAATTTAATCCTTTGATTGGAAATATTATATGAATTTTTTTTAATTAAGTGCATTCCTCACATTCTTCAAATAAATATGGAGAAGGTGTTACTTAATCTAATTAAAAAAGGATATTGAATCCATTGATTCATATGAGAAAAATTTTAGAGTTCTTGGGAGTTATTCTTCTGGTATTATTATCCAACATGAATGTAATTTTTTTCTATTCTTAGGAGAATTTATATATGTCTCTATAGGTTGTTTTCCATAAAAGTGTTTGGTAGATTTGAAGATATTTACTCATGTGCTATCAAGGTGGAAATGTAGGTTACTGTTATGTATCAATATTAAGGATTTCATAAGAAGTTAAAATGTTATCCAAATGAGAATATATAAACCATTGAGAAAAGAAGATAATATTTCTTTTAATCTCATTGTGTGGTAAACAACATGGATGATGTTTTCCTAAGGGAATTTGTTAGTGTTGTACGTATAGATGGTAAGGTCATTAAGAAATTGAATTCTAATGTGATTGAAGGTAGTTGGATAATAATGAAAATATTAATAAATTCAAATAGAAGGAACTCCACACACACTCCATTATTTCATATTAAATGAGTATTGGATGTATGACAACTATTAACAAAATTTGTTTTAATGGTGATGTTTGATGCCATAAACCTCTTAAGAGGAGAGAAAACGAAAATCTCAATTGATCTCTATTTTTGATGAGGGGTGCAATTACGATGTGTTGAATTGTACATATTCCATCAAATCTATAATTTATAATTTCGTATTTGACTATGAATTTATCCATTACATAATATTTGATTAATTTTATACGGGTATCTTTATACCTACAAAACTACTTGAAATAAATTAAAAAATGAAATCTCCCAATTGTAAAATGATCACAAATGAATTCTAGTATTCATCCTTGGCTAATGTAGTTGGGAATTTTCATTCCATATTTGTGGTCATTATTACTTTGGTTGAATTCAATGTTATCATAGGCATGGATTTGATTATTATACATAATTCACTTTTTAAATTTTGACTAAGGGATGTCGTATTTGATATTACAAACCAAACTATGATCATATAATAATTTTATGATAAGTACAATATTCTAACAGTGAGAAAATATATTATATGGGATATAATTTTTATTTAAAAGGTTTTTATAATCTTAAATGGTTTAGGAGAAAAATGAAATCTATTATTTTATTATTATTTTTGAATTTGAGGATTTCATTCATAAAGATATTCCAAGTCCTACACCAATTTGTGATGATGGGTTTTCTATAGGACACATATATAGTGCCGACGGATTTTCAAAGACTACATATAGATTATCATAGATTGATTTGAATAAATTTAATTTGATACTCGTAGAGAACATTGAAAAGGGATTCATTCAAACATGTGTGTCAACAATTGGTTTAGAAATTCTTTTTGTTAAAAAGAAATATGAATCGATGTGTCACTATATTTATTATCAGGAGATGAACTTGATCATAATCAAGAAAAATTATCATCTACCCCATATTGATGACATGATTGATCAACTATAAAGATATCCATACATATTCAGGATTGATCTTTATTCAAGATATCATCAATTGAAGGCCAAGAAAGAGGTTATAAAAAATATATCATTTTATGCAAGGTATTACAATTATTAATATATAGTTATTCTATTTAGTATTACTAATTTCACCACTATATTAGTTGTTTTATTGAATAACATCTTTAGTGATTACTAGGATCAGTTTTTTTGAAGTCTTTATAGTTTAAATTCATATAAATTTAATGATAATGGAAGAACAAGATAATTACATGAAGATTATAATAAAAACATGAAGGAAGGAGAATATATGTGAAAAATTTATAGTTTTGGAATATTTGTTACTAATGGATTCATTTTTGGTTTATGTAATATAAAATAGAGCATGTATTTCTATATTCATCAAAGATAAATGATGTTGAGTGTTGGCCCATAATATACACAGTGACTGAGATCTTTAGTTTTCTTGGTTTAGTTTGATATTATCGATTGATTATGGAGACATTATCATACCACTCTAATACAATCACTAAGTTAACTCATAATGATACCTTTTTCCTCTTAATAGATGAATGTGAGTTAAATTTCAAGGAACTATAGAGAATATTAGTCAACTAACATTTTATTACATCACAATATAGAGGCGATTTGTTTTTAAACTATATTGATTTATCAATGAAGTTATTTTGATGGTTTATTATCAATAATGGCATGGTTACGACTAATGTCTCTAGAAAATTGATGACACATTTGAAATATTTCCCAACTCATGAATTGGATTTAATTTTATCACTTTTTTCTATAAATGAAATGGAGGAATTATTTTTAATGAGAAATTATATATATATATGTACCGTTAAAAAATTTTATGTATGTTTTCACATAGGAGGAGCATAATATTTCTGATAGAATTAGGATCAATTTGATTAATGGCTATGGTTGGTCAATAAATTACCTCCATGGAAAATAAAATAATGTGGGCAACACATTGAGTTGAAAGGATCATTCTATCTTATCAATGATAAGGATCGTAAAAGAACTAATATTTATGGATTTAAAAAGGATGGATCTACCATTTATGAAGGATAGGGAGAAATATTATCATCCTAAATTGAATGATCAACCATTACCAAAATAAATTTAAATGTGGAATAAAAATAATATAGAGTGTAGTAAATGTAGTTTTTAAATGGTCAAGAGTTTAACTATGATCATTATGGGATAGTAATGTTTATAAAATGTGTATGTGTTCCACCCATACGAGATTTGAATGAGTTGTTAGATGAATATCATTATTCTTATTTCTATATTTTCCATGTATGTATGAAGATACATTGATATTTGAAAGAGGTTTTTTGTAGGATGGTGTGAAGAGAGATATCATGGATTTTTTTCTCAAAGATATGTGATGGATGAGAGAAAAAATTATATGGGGATGGTACATTCAGTGTGCATAATAGAATAGAAATAGGAAAAAATCCCCATGGATTTTGTTATTGGAATCTGAAAAAATTCTAATGGGAATAATTCTATATGGTTTATAGTTGATATCTTTACAACGTCATCACACATAATTTCTATCAGATAATATTTCTATATAGATATTATTTTTATAATTTCTATTATTAATGTGGTAATGTTTTATAGAGTACCACATTCCATTACATTTGACCAAGATACAAGAGTTACCTTAATGCTATAGATAAGAATTCAATAGGATCTTCATACATAGTTTATTTTTTGCACTGTGATGCATCGTAGGATAAATAGTTAGTCTAAGAGAGTAATTAAAACCATGGAAATTATTCTATGATATTGATCTGTGGATTTTAATGTATTTTGGTATCAATATATTCAACGTGATATGGTTGCATGAAATAATATCTTTCACATTAGAATATATATGGATATTTATGTATCTATTTGTTGATAGAATTGTATATCTCATATATGATGGAGTAAATTAGGATAATGAATGATATGGGGAGCTGATATATCTAATGAATTGGTAGATAAGCTTAGAGTTCTTCACTAACACATCGAGGTAGCTCAGTGATGGAATAAAAGTTATGCAAATAATCACTAGCATAATCAATACCATAATTTTTTATTCTTAATAATAATTCATTTTGGTGCCCTATGGAATGAGAAAAACAAGTGAATACCTTTTACTTTTCAAACAATTACAAGTGTTCCATTCACATCACATATAAAAAAACACCCCATTTTTATTTTTCCACTACTTTAAACCATTTTAATAGTCAAATACCTTAACAAATCAATTACGAAAATCCCTCCTATGATATTTTATGACTTATTTTGAGCATAATTATATCATATAAATCTTTTTGTTGAAAACCAAATAAGTATATGTGAATAAAAGGTAACGCTCTCCAATGAACATTTGAATTTTATTTCTACCTCTATTTCAAAAATTGTAATTATAATATTATTGTAAAATAACCTCAGGGTATTCAATATATTGAGATGTTTTCATTTTATGGAGCGACCCAAAAAATCTCAACATCTATCAAAATGGTTACGAAATCATCAATCCTATGTCTGAAGAACTACCTTACCAGGAACCAAATATATTCTTCATTCCATTACAACATCTCATGGTTGTGTATGATGGTGGATATAAAGTAGATATGTGATATTTATAACATAATTATATCTTTTTATTAATTATATAATATATACATTGTATAATTTTCATTCATTGAGAATACAATAATGTATTTTGTGTGTACGATGGACTACCTCCATATAAACCAATGTGATGCATTCATGATTTACATCTAATGAATTAAATATGGTTTTCATGAAAATATATAATATATATAACAATGAAATGATAATTTAATGGTAATATATTATTTACATTTCCTTCATTTAATTTTTTATGAAAATGGAAACGGTGTTCATGTATATGTAAGACTTACCTTCTATGTGAATAATTTATTTCATTCCTATATATAACATTTAAAAAATATTATACATACATATAAAATGAATATTTAATATATTTATATCATGGATAAAATTTTAGAGAATATGGACCTATAATTTAATTAAACATATCAAAAATATAACATATAAAAACATACGCCAAAAACAAAGAAGCTATTTCTTGAAACATGACTTTAACATGAAGTTGAAAATAAATTTGTAATAAGACTGAATAAGTATAAAATTTATTGCATGATAGAAATGATTATGATAATTTAACATATTTATAACAAAATTATTTTTATTATATTGTAGTTTTTAACATGAACAAAAGAATTTTACACTTATGGTTAGGGATTTATTTCTTCATTTTCCGTATTTGAATCAAATGTATGGTTGTAATCCTATATTCTTCAACGAGGTGTATATAAAACCTATTTGAAATGTAATATCATGGACTTATTTATCCTCATTATATTTTTATTTAAATTTAATGGGAATAATTTATAGGGAATATGTTTAAGAGGTAGAAATGTGTAATGATTTTATATTATAATCCCGTAGTTCATAAGGATTATTAATTATTATCATTTCAATGAAAACATTATATGATAAATCTCTCATGTAAATGATGAATTTTAATATCTTATGGTTATTTTTGGAGAATACATGTTTTACTTTCATTTTTTGCACCAAAGATTTCAAAATAATATTTAATAGAAAATTTCCTTTATTTCTCTCTTTGGTCTACAAAACATTTTTCTTCAAAAACATGTTTTCTGAAATATTTTTCATAAATAATTTTTCAATTATAAAAATGAATTATTAATGATATTTTAACCAATGTTATAATTTTTTTAAGTGTTTTGAAAAGGATATATAGGTATTTTTACTAAATAATAATATTCATATTTTAAAAAAGAATGTAAAAATATTCATTATTTTTAATATGAAATATATGAGAATTATTTCTCAATGTCATCATCGATAAATGATTTTATGTTTCCTTTTCAGGTTTGAAAATTTATTTTAACAAACTTTTTCATTATTATTTGTGCAATTTTTATATTTTAAATAAATTACATCAAGGTGAAATGTATTATGAATGGTTTTTATGTTTTCATAATTTCTTTTCAAATCTGAGAGGCTATATATACCAAGAAATATAGTTTATTATTTTAAATAATTCCATTATAACTTTTCAAAATTATTTTAAATGAAATGGTTTCTTAAAATTTATTTCTTTTAAATTTTTTTCAATGATAATTAACCTTCATTAAAAAAACAATCCAGGTTATTTATCATTCAAAATCATTTTCCATTTACAATGAAATCGTTTGATATATGAATGCATTAATGGAGATATTAAACTATTTAAAACAATGTTATCATTTCATTGAGTATTTTATAATGAATAGAAATATATAAAACATGTTTCTCATCCCTAAGTTATATGATGATGAAAATTTTATTGAAATACATTTTTTCTCTGTGATATTATATGACTAAATGATTATAAAACACATCAATTTTATATAGGTTATGATATTATAAATTTTTTATAAAACCCATTTCATTTCTGTGTAATTATTTGATTCATGTTTTATGAATTATTGTAACAGATAAATATGGTTTTCATTATGATATTGGTGGGAACTATATCTTCCTCCAACTAATTGATTAGTTCTTTATATATCATGAGACCGAAGGGACTGGAATAGGGAGTGAAACAAATATGTAAGGGACTTTATCTTCTACGATGGTCTTCAGAGTGAACCATGAATACTATGATTGTTTGGAGATTGAACCCATTACACTATGTTAGCCTCAGATGTGGTACTTTTAAATTATATAAATGACTATCTTTTCTTATGTGTATGCCAAAATATATATCCTATGGAAATTTTATTCTCTCATGAATCATGTTCTTGGATTTTCTCATGATTAATGTCATATAAACTATAAATTTTTATTCCATATTAATATTATAATATTTGATATGCCGGGTATGGTTTTAAAATGTTACTCACATATTCTCATACCATTTATCATAGGTTATTCTTATATATATCCCTAGTTTACCTATATAAATATTATGAGATCACTCCTTCTTTCATTTAATTTCCTCAGGTTATGAAGAAATTTATTACATATGATATGTCTAAAAAGTATTATATTTATGAATACCAAAGAAGAATATGATTTTCATCACTTATGAACAAGTTGTTTTTTGTGATTTTTAGTTTTTAATGATAGTATAAATATACAATCCCTAGGTGTGTGTTCATGTAATGTATTGAATATTTCACTACAAATATATAATTCTATGAATGAAAAGCACAGGTCACTATAATAAAACTAGTTTTTAGTATCCAAGACACTATTGAACTATGATTATTGATTAATAATGAATCCTCATAGAATTATATTTTAGTGTTTATAGAATCAAAACTTGATTCATTATGTCATACCTTGTTTTTTATCACTTTTTCCTATAAATGTACCATGAATGAACTTGTCCTTTTGATATTTCTCATTACTATTGTATTGAATTTAACAATCAATTAAGTATTCCATGATTAAAATATCATCCACAACCTTCAAAATTTATTTTATTTCTATATAAATTTCCCACTCATTTATAAATATATAAAAAATGATTAATCAGTATGCCACATGTAATTTATATTTAAAATTATTATGGGAAATAGTGAAAACAAATACCATCAAATCCCAGATTTTTATCCATGATGACAAGTGATGAAATTCAATAAATTCATTAAAAAATTTAATCTATATTAAAATTTACTATATTTTAAAAATATTGTCATAAATATGGTTAGAGGAATTCATACATTGATTCATAATCATGTTGGATTGTTAACATTTCAAAAATACCTTGTTTAATGCATACTATTTTTTGGACATCATTAACAATGTATTCATCAATATTAGAGTATCTATATCTACCTTGAATTTTAATGTAACATCCCTCAACTATTTTTGACACAAAATTCCAATGTACATTCAATTATACAAAACCCTATTCAAATATAAAATTATTTTTATTTTTCCACAACAGTGGTACATGCGTATAATATAAAATTATTCAATGTGTTCCATCAAGAAGACGAATTTGTATTTATTTAAAGGATGTATCTACAACAATATTAAAATTGATTCAATTTTTCATTAAAAATTTGTGACCTTTGAACATAAACCATCCATTAAAATCACATCTTATGAAAATTATAGAATAAAAATGAATAATAAATGAAAATAATAACACATTGATTTCCCTTATCTAGGATTAAAACCCAACATCTATAGAAAGGAGAAAAAAATTATTCATTTTAGGGACAAATACATAGATTTTTATCATAATAGAAGTATTCAATATTTATTTTCCAATGTAAATAATACATATTGGAAATAATATATTATGTTCAATTTCAAAAATATTGGAGCTTCTTGTGTGTAATATTTCTAACAACATTGTGTATACACCAATGAAAAAGTTTTACACCACTATTTATATTTATATACCAAAAAACATTTATATGACTATGTGTGAAACATTCTTGAAACTATTATTTCTTACATGACATTCCATGTAAAATCTATATGAAATTTCAAAATACATATATTTTTAGTGATTTCCTTATTTTTAATTTTTTTAGACATCCAACCCCCTATGACAACCTATTGTGTAGGGAGATGATTCCATATTCATCCCCTCATGAACTCAGAACCAAGGTCAAATTATAAAATTAGTGTCTTAATGTATAATATTTACCATATCATATCAGGATACAAATTTCATAACAATATACACAATTTTATTTTCATTTATGTCACTTTTCTCGTTTCCTTATTATCAAAAAACTCATTGAGGTTTTTTAGTAACTTCCCCCATAAGTATCCCTTATTGGGAATGATGTTAGAATGAGTGGGACTCTCAATACCCACATTTAATATAAAATAGGATGGAAGTTAGAATAAATGGAATTTGTCACACAAATATTAGACATTACCCTAAAAAGTCCCATAAACAACGATCAAATTACCATCAAACCCAAACAACATAACGTGAAAATTGAACACAATACATATATATTTTATACATAAAAATAATATAATAAATGATAATCCATTTATCTAATACTGTGGAAACAATATAAACACCAATTAATGATCATCATGAGCTAGTACAACCCATATTAATTCCCAAATAACTATCAGAACCATAAAATACATTATATATATCTAGTTGAGTATACAATTATACTCAGTGGGATCCGCCCGAAAATATCTCTTAAAAATGTGTACAAGGAATAATAATTCCATAGTGAATAAACAAACAGACAATCTCTCACCTACACTATGATAGTTATCACCCAACCTCACCAAAGCGTGCTCACAAAATATATAATCCATGTATGGTAAGACTATATTAAAAATAATATGAAATGAGGGTACTTTGTAACCACTTCCCCACAAAAATGTTTTCTCTCTGACCCAAATTACACATGATCTATTATTAAATTCTATTTATATCGACACACACACACACACATAATAACTTACCACTTCACATCCATATCAAAAAATCCAGTGCAACATACCACATCACAATTAAATATCTAATATGAACCACATTAATGTATCTTGAATGTGAAATACATAAATCTCATGCCATCCTCCAAAAATAAATTACCCTCATCATGAATTATAAACTCTATCACACCATAATCATTACAACATATCCTAAAAACCATTACCACATGCTGTTATAACACTATCATCATAACCACATGTCATCATTCCATAAACTACATGTAAAGGGAGATAAGGGAAGAGGGGGAATTAAATAAACCATTTCCACTATAAACTAGATGCCAATGAAAACTCATAGAACACATGTTCAACTATAGGAATCATGTACCTTATTCAACTCATGTGGTTGTGAATTTGACATTACAAAAAAATCAAGAATATAGTATTGACACACATTCACAACCTATGTATTAGTATATAAATATATACTATAATAGTCCACATGAAATAGTCACTATCACAATATAAAACCATCTTCTCCTATTATAACTACAATACAACCATCCCAATATATCCCCAAAATGTATTCTTAATAATTCTATTAAATTCAAATTTATGCACATCACTTGTTAGATTCTTTTTTTACAATTTATCAAATTCATTATGTTTATACATAATTAAATTCACATATTTAATACCAATCAATTATTTAAATCACCTTCCATTCCATGCAATTAATTTTTCACTTATTTATATTTTTTCTATATCTTATAATTAAACACTTTTATTCATTCTATCTATAATCAAAAATTTGAAATCATTTTAAGACCCATGATTTTCAAATTACATCATAAAACCAATTAACATATTTTCTTTATTCCAAATAAAATTATTTTCTATTAGAAAAATACAACACTACCTAATAACAATAAAACTGGTCACCACATAAATTGACCAACAACACATTCAAACATCCTCGAAATTATCAATAAAACTATAACCACATATTCACACAATTATCAATGCCATACCACCATAACTACATAAACATTAATCCATCAGTGAATTGTAAATAACCGAACAAAATATTTAGAAGCATCCATAAAAAACACTATTGTTACAATTAAGAATATATTAAATATAGAGAACCCCCCTTGAAAATACATTAATAATATTATTTTCTGAACATCCTCACAAGTAATTATTATATGTTATGCAGTATATTAAGATTATACATTAATAAATTAATTCAAAATTTCGAAAAAATTAATTTCTTCCATCATTTAGTGGTTAAACCATTTTGAAAGGTTAATTTTAAAATTCAATATTATTATATAATGTATAAAATAAATAATTCATTCAATAAAAACAATCAAAAAACCCCTCCAAAATATAAAAAATGTCATTTAATTTTAAAAAACACTTGTTAATCACCATACCCTTAAATTTACATTATTTCAGTTTATTTATCATTTGGTTTAATAATTACAATCTATTTGAGGAAATTAAATGACCAAACAATCTAGTATTTTTAAAACAATAATGATGTTATAGTGATGAATATCCAAACTCTTGTAAATAGTTAATAACTGCGGTGTGGGATGAAATGGAATCTCCAATAAAAATCCACACAAAACATAAAAGACATCCTTATAGGCTATTCCTGACCATTACCCATTGAAATAATAACCATAAAACACCAAAACTAAATAAAAACAATAGAAAAATATCCTTTAAGAGAATGTATAATATGATAACCAAGGTGATGATATGGGGAATTATCTTTGGATTATAAGAGCACATATCTCGATGTTGAGAGCCAACACCTATCCAGAAATGGTTGGAGATACCAAATTAAATACCTCTTATCTCCTAGGGTAAATTAAATTTAGGAAATTATGAGAAAATAATATATAAGGAATTAATTTATAATAACTATGGAAATTTAAATAATTATGGAATAATAGAGGTCGTCATCTTATAATGAGGGTAATCTATGTTCTCATATGATATTCACAGTATGATATAAACTTATATATCTTTTATTATAATGTCCAAAACATCCTTAATTCTATGAATTTACTAAATTCCTTGGTATAATAATAGTGATCATGTTCCATTGTTAGTCCCAGACCTCCATTCCTTGAGCTCAAAAACCCCTAAACCACAACAAGAAATTATGAGAGGCATTATGGTACAATAGACCTCATATAAATACCACTATGAATTCAACCATCTCAAAATTCATAGAATGATTGATAAAACCACCCCACGATACCACTCACATGATATTGACTATATGATCATATAATCTTAAATATAAAGACCCCATGTGATATCCATCCAAAATACGATAAACTCAAAACATCCTGAGACCGTCACATCACAATACAACTACTAATAATGTAGCTACTCTCCCTTATACAGAACTAAGTAGAATCCATGTTAGAATAAACCAATGAACTATCCATGTATGAATAACCTATAAACATATAATCTATAAATAACACACATTATTATGTAACCACAATTACACTCCTAAATTGAACAACCATTAAATTCATGGATCACAACCCACACCACAATACCAAAACAATGCCATAGCCCAATGATATATAGTGTGACACATTATAATAAGGAAAAACTATATTTCGTAGCTAGTTTTCCGTGATATAACTAATTTGGATAAGAAAAAACACATTCATTATAGATGAAATTTTATATCCTACTCAATATTTGTTCATCAATCCATCACTTGTAACCTCCATCTTGCAAAAAACATAATATAATTGTTTGAGAATGTTTAATAGGTTATTTTATATACATCTCAAATGATTTTATTCCATAAAAATAAAAAATAAAAATATGACAACACTAACCATTATACAAAAACACATATTTATATACATATCAAACACTAATTACAACCTAAAAAATATTAAATAATAAAATATAAATAAAATTAAAAAGAGGCAGTGTAACATAACATCATGACAAGAAATGATATAAAATAGCATGGGAGACTAGGTGTGGACCTATGAATCACATTCAAACATACAGTTCTATAAGAAACAACGTATCTATAGTACATGAACCAAGGTAATGAATAACCTGAGAAACATATTCTTCAGTTGATCCATAATCTCAACAAGATAGTCTGTAATTGTATAATTATTTTATAATTATTAATCAATGCAATATGTGATTCATATGTCATTATAGATATATATAAATAAATAAGTGACACATTAAATATTTATTTGTTCTAGACAAGATGTATAGGATGGGATAATTGAAACAATACCTTAATGAATTTATTCAATACCTTGGTTGTTCTGATAATCCTACGTGAAAACATACTTAAAGATAACTCTACTACCCATGATTAGGATACAAATTTTTGGGACACATGATATATATAAACAAACACCAAATTCATTTTCAATCAATTTGCATAAGATTTAGGAGTACCATGTTCTATATTCATGCAATATATTCCCTACACTACAATTTGTTTAAGGACAATCGACTTACTAATCAAAGAATTATTGAAAAAATATGTGAATGTAGTCATTTATAATAAAATAAATGGATTATTACCAATGGAATATTGGTACATGTTTTTATAATAAAAATCATTCAAGGGTAGAAAACCATAGTTCAAGAAAAATCTAGAATTCTAGATCACAACATGTCCACCAATTTCAATATCATCTCCACCATCTGATCATCTGTTTGAGGACAAAATGTAGAGCTATGGTGTAGCAAATAGAAACATTCAATTTAAATGAATCCCCAATCAAGAGAGGTATAATAAGGATCTTAATTAGATATGATGACCCTAAATACCCCTGTAGGATTCACTAACTCATCCATACATCTCCAAAAAACATCCATATTACTTAACCCTTTAATTTACATGAAATGAGTAGTCTTCATAAAATGATCTATGCCCACCCAAAAATATCATATCATCTACATGATTTTTGAAAACAATATAAAAAATAAGTTGATATTTCTTCCCATTTCCATTAAAAGAAGTAAAATTGATGAAACAATCCTTGGGGAATATGATTGATTACATTCCCCATCAGGTAGACCAAGCAGCATGTCATGAGGTCTTCAACTAAAAGATTTTACCATTACCAAAAAACAGACTCCTTATATAATGATACATCTTAGATATACCATGATATAGAACAAAGGAGGAGATATAAATCCCATTCATAATCTCATATTTCATCGCACATAGACCAAATAACTTCCCCCAATAAGGATCATCCTCTAAGAATCCCTTAAGGGAATGACAATGAACGGAAATGTCTTTCCAAACCTCTACTTTAGATCACCTAAAACTGAATCCCAACTTATCATAACATGGAAATATATATAAACATCACACATAAAGAACCTATAACCTAAAAAATTTCCCATATAAATATATGTTACTACATGATTCTCTATCAGTCATTACACATCACTAAACATCTAAATAACATATCCTTGTAAATTCATACACAACACAATATCCTCTACACTTTCTTCTATAGGATATAATTTATATAAAAATTTATATACTTTTATGAAATATACACACTCTTATTAACCTAGATTCAAATCCTTAAATGAGAAGATATGTTTATGTCTTTTTAAATCAATGAAAAAACGTGTTCCTCAATTAGGCAATTCCGCCATAGATTTTGTACAATCATTATCCCTGATAACTCAAAATCTTGGGTGAAATATTGATTTTATTTCAGAAGTAAATGACACAGACAATATAATATCAAATCTATATACTATAATAAAAAATTACCAAAGACAAGATGTAAAGTACAATTGAAAATATCAGATATGACTCTTTCAAATTCAATTGAAAAATAAAAGCATTGATCAACATTCCCACCATATAGTTAATAAATGCAGTAAACTAATCATTTCATATGAAGTAATGGCCATTCATAGTTAGGTATATCAAAAGGGATACAAATTAGGTGAATTTAGAAATATTCCTTTGATAGTATCCCCTCAATCCATGGAATGAAATAACCATGGAATCATTTTTACTTACATTCCATGAAACAAATATCACAATATTCGATGGAGCTACTACAACTAATTTTTTGTCACAAAATGGATTATAAAATAAATATCATGGATCAAAAAACATTTCCTTGGACTTTTTGGGCTAAAATATTAATTCCATTGGAATACTTGAAGAATTAACCAGTGGTTTAGAAAATATACAATCTCAAATGTACCAAAATACATTTTAGGTGTCTATTACAGAAATATAAAATCATTCACAAATTTCCAGATCTTTAGAAGTTCCATTTCTCGGTTATTTCTTCATGACAACATTTTTTGATTTATGGTAATACTCCACATAGATATTTTCAACTTCCTGAAGTGCTTCGTGCACCCATTCAACATTGAATGTGTACTCCCATGTCCGATAGAGCTATGAATATTAACATAGCCCGTGAGTCCTTAAGAAAACACCTCCATGATTCCTAAAACACATTTCGTAAAAATACACCGTTATTTTGATATTTTTGGGGAATTTACCCAGAAAAATCCTCTCCCAAATAGATCCCAATACGTAAACTTCATGAGCATCATGAACCAAAATGAATTGGATCATCCACAATATAATGGATTTATGAAAATCTTTCTATATGTTCTTGAAAGACTCAAAAAAAGTTTATATTCCATTTACAAAGCCTTAAACCATTCGAGAAGGATGAATGTCCCATAGGGAACATTTTGCTTCAATAATCATTCATACTTCAGGAAGAAATCATTTCCTGACACATGATTTTTTTCATTGGTTGTGTCACACTACATTGAAATAAAACTCATTCAAAAATCCCCAGCCTCCATGAATCCCCATATAATCTTGAATAGCCTCTCTTAAAGTTCCTAAGCATATAAAAACAACTCTCTAGATCTTCTAAATGTTTCCTCCCTTCTACTAACCTTACTTTGGGATGGTTGGGTTCCCTAAGCCACGACACCCATCATGGACCAATATAGAAGCTCTCTAAGTCTCCAAGTGAAATATTCCTCCCATTAATGTGTCATCCCAAACCTCTCAAAGGGTTTCTCAATCCTATAACCTACTTTTTATTCACAACATATGTATAGTAACCTCTATTGCTTCTCATAATAGGGACCATAATGTCGGGCTCAAAACTGGTCACTCCTCCCATCATTAACCCAAGGTAGTTACAAAACCATGCCAATCCAAGTGGCTCATGAGTGTTGATAAGATATGACCTTTTTGTATGAAGTATGATGTGTGAGTAAAACAACATATAAGATAAATGAAATAAAACTACCTATTTTCACTTACTAATAATATGATGTTAAACTTAAGGACTAATTCCACATCACATGATATAATACTATATCCTTACACTGTTTCATGAACACATGTTGTCACATGTTCATTCATCAAGGGATGACATCTCCTCACACAATGGAACATATAAATTCCATATCCAGAATATTCTATGTGTAAGAACTACATACCTTGTGTGACAAGAACATGATTCTCTATGTATGAATAACATGGAATGAGAACATTATTGGGAAGCTTCCACACATAAGACCCATCCACATCATTGTTGATCGTATAAGCACCCCAACATCCATCAAATAGTGGAAAAAGTTGATCATGCAATATCCATATTAATTTATTCTTCTTGTTTTCCATACTCAGCATGAATCATGTGGGCTTATAGGATAGTGGTGATCTCAACATATGCATGATCTGAAGTCTCATATAGGCATCGTATCTAGTATAATCATCAATATCCTCATGATGAGGGCCCCTTTCAATGTTTAATCCCGATTCATTATGAACTACATGGAATTTAATTCCCATCTAGCTAGGAAACATTTGACTATTCCCTGAGGTTCAAACCCAACATTCAAATTCACCCTAATGTGCGTCGGGTCACACCCATGTTAAGATCATACCCCTCACATTGGGGACCACAACTCCCCCTGATTCCTTATGTATCACAATGTGTAATCCTGAAACCTACTCCATCCAAGAGAAGTCCTCTTATAAATGGATGAGTGGACACATAATCCCCACACCATCCATCATCAACACTCATTTCACGACAGGAACATCCTTAGATAATGACATTATTAATAATGGATTTGTGATATAAAGCGACATTAGACATCACATAAAAGTTTATGGGTTTTTATCCATGTCCACTAAACATGGTATGTAGGAATCCTCATAGAGGATGAATTCCAACTGATGAAAAATTTAATGAGTTCCTCCCTAGGGATACACCTACAACATCCATCTCAAGGGGTAGTTTATTCCAAATATTCCATATTCGACTAAATGGGGTATTCTCATACATCAATAAACCATCATGGAATGACATGATTAATATATATGAAAAAACATCATGGATCCTCCTCCAAATTGTCATGACCCGCCCTCGGGGCCCGTGCCGTGACTACCCCAAGCCCGCCTTCCAGAGGCCAGGGGCTGGCGACTAGCACCAAGGCGTAAATCCCAACAAAAAGGGAAGGCATTGACATTGAAAAGTAAACAATCACCACAGAGTAAGAAAGCAGAAAAGTAAACACTAAGTAAAAACTGTACAAGCTGTGGTGAAAGTAAAAGGGGCCGGGAATACAAGCCCAACAGTAAAGTACAACTGAAAGGAAAAACAACAACTAAAAGGGAAAACTGTAGCATCGAGCCGTCCTCTGGAAATCTCACCTGAAGGGTGGGTACAGATAGCCTCCACTGCTCCTCGGGTCCACTTGACCGCTCCTAGTACGTCCCGCTCAGTGGTCCTCTTTCAGGTACAGTCCTGCTCTACACGCCTCCACCACGATCAGCGCTGTCCGTCGTCTGCAACCAACACAACGTAGTGCGGGCAAAGCCCGTGCAGGGGTGAGTATAAGCTACTCAGTAGGGACACCGAGACCCCCTAAGGTCTCCTGAAATCCACAATGGATAATCCACAAAGGAAGGATACAATCACGAAGTAACATCTGACACGGCTTAGGTATATGCCCATACATATACCTAAGTCATCAATTCCCGTTCGACTCCAACGTCCGAGCCCAAGCACAACCCAGTCCACACAGGAAAGCAAAACGTACACCCACACAGGATAGCTCAACACAATCCACAATGGAGAGTAAACAGTAAATCCACGGAGGATAGCTCAACACAATCCACAAAGGAGAGTAAACAGTAAATCCACACATGATAGCTCAACACAATCCACAAAGGAGAGTAACACAAGATTCAGCTCACACAGGTATACTTCTTCGGATGACGTTAAAGATGATCACTGATCCACCTAAGTCGTCGGACCCACGAAGGATCGATAGGTAACTAACCCCTGCAAATGACCCACACAGGATCGGACCCACACAGGATCGGGCCCACACAGGACCGGGCCCACGCAGGACCTGTAGGCGCTGGCTCACACAAAACTGTTGAGCGCTGACCCACACAGGATCGGACCCACACAGGATCAGGCCCACACAGGATCGGGCCCACGTAGGACCTGCAGCACTGATCCATGTAGGATCGCTGAGTGCAGTAGTCTTAGCAGTCCACTGAGGATCTCTACATAGTCGTCGCCGCAGTCCACTGAGGATCTCTGCACGGTCGTCATCGGAGTCCATAAAGGATCTCTGGGCAGTCGTCGCCGCAGTCCACTGAGGATCTCTGCACGGTCGTCGTTGGAGTCCACGGAGGATCTCTGCACAGTCGTCGCCACAGTCCACTGAGGATCTCTGCACGGTCGTCGTCGCTGTCGAAGTAGCAGTCACAGCCAGCACTAGGGTTCCCGCACACAGCAAGCTCGTTCGGGAGGGTCCGCTCCACGAGCCGAGAGGCCGATACATCAACTGACACAAAGTACGAAGTTGATGTATCCAAAAGTTCCGTATCGTCAACAGGAACTGAACATCGCAGACGGCGCGTTAATCGGACGCCTGGTCTGAGAGTTATTGGCATTTTCGTCCCAGGGGCCCGGTTGGTTTTTAGGGCAAAACCAACCCGACCGCACTCCACCTGCGTCCAAACCTCGGGCAGAGTATGCCAAAAGTTCCGTCTCACAAAGAGGACCTCAACAAAGCTGACGACACGTCAATCGGACGTTCGTGGCTCGAGATATGAGCGTTTCCTCTCCGAGGGCCCGGTTGGTTTTGTGTACGAACCAACCCGGCCGAACTCAAAGTACTCTGAAACCTTGAGTGCGATATACCGATACAACCGCATGGACCCAAGGATCGCGTTGCCGCTGACGGCGAGTCGTTTGGAGGCCCGTATCTCATGTTACGGGCGTTTGAACGAAGTCCGTCCGAAGACGGGGGGTACGGGCCCGGGCCGACCCGGCCCGACCCCCCCCGGGAGTCGGCCGAACCGGGTCGACCCGACCCGGTCCGGTCCGGCCGGGGCGCGGCCCGGCCGGTCGGACAGGCTTGGTCCGGTTCGGCCGAATGACCGAACGGATGAGGCACGCGGGGCGCCGCCCCCGCGGCCAGGTGTTGCCGCGACCCCCCGCGTGGGGCCGGTTGAGTCGGGACGCGGCATCAGCCGCGGCAGCCTGTCCGGCGGCGCGCCGGGGCGCCGCCGCTCCCGTCTGTCGGCGCCGCCGCGCCGGCGACCCGCGCCGCCGGCGAGCTCCGCGGGCCACCGGGATCGCTCCGGTGGTCCGATTCTCTTCCCGTCTGCGCCATTGCTCCTCCCGGGACTCGTTCTTCACTGCGGGATCGTTAAACATCCGTCGCGGCTCGTTCCGTCGTCACCCATCAAATCCGCACAAAACAAAGAACGACGGAGGGTCATCATGCAATGTTCGTTTGGCCCACACCCTCCGCGTTAGAGATAAACTACCGGGAGAAATTTTATTCCACACATGAAACAACAATTTTAAATAAGATTAAAATTGTTCACAATTTGGTTCTTTAATTTCTTTAAAGAAACATTGACGGGAATAAATAAAAGGGGTAATTCCCAAAAATAAATCCCTACCTTGTCGATCATCGCGCACGGGCGTTCTTCGCGGGAAAGTTCGTCGCGGAAGAGAGGGATCGTCGCGTCGTCGCGGGGAGGCGTCGCGTCGTCGCGGAATCCGGCGTTGAGTCGGCGAGCTCAACGGACCATGATCAACAGATTTAAATTATTAATATTTAAATCCGTGTTTCATTTAAAACCAAAAGAAAAGAACCTTGAGAGGAAATCCGAAATCACTCACCTCAAACGGTCGGTGATCGGAGATCAGAGCGTGGAAGAACGTCTCAGATGGAAGTGTCGTCGATTTCCGGGTTCGGCGTTCTTCGTGTTCTTCGTGTTCTCCGCGTTCTTCGCGTTCTTCATGAGGGAGAAAAAGATACAAAGGTCCTCTCAATCTTCTCAACCCGCAAATAACCAGAGGTCGAGCGTTGGCCTTATTTTATTATTACGCCAACGAATTTGAAAACTGGTTAAGAAACGACTAGTCAATTCGTTGAAATAATTCAACGAAAGAAACAGCCCAATTAATGCACGAAATAAACCGCCCAATTAAATGGTCTGTTAAGATTTTAAGAAACGCGTCAGTTGACTTTCATTAAGACGGGTTTTCACGGGTGCGTTTCTTAGAGAAAAGAAACGGCGGGGCTCGTGCGGGCCCCACCTCACAAATATCCTACCAAGGGGGTAGGATATTTCTGGATAGCATCCTATCCAGTTTAACTCAATTCAAGCCGCCATTAAGTGGCTTCCATGTGGCTTAAGTGAAATAAAATAAAGTTGTTGCAAAATTATTTTATTTCTTAACTTTATGCCCGAAAATTAAAAACCACACCCGAGCAAACGCAACTCCGGAAGAGGAGTTTCTAAGCGAATACCGGCGCTGTGATTCCATCGGTGCCCTCAGAATTCGATTCCGGGCACCGGTTCAAAAGTTAGAAAAACCCGCTCGTCCGTTCACTGAACGTACCCGAGCCAAAACTTCAGAAAACGATTCCGGGCACACCGGGCCTCGGATTCAGGTGCCGTCAGAAACTACGCTCTTGTAAAGTTCCAAAGAAAATTAAGAAAAAAAATTTCTTGAAATTTACGGGTCTTTACATTACTCCCACCTCAGGACTTTACGTCCCCGTAAAGATACATCATAAACTAGGGAAACAAATGTGGGTACTGAGCACGCATCTGAGCCTCCCGCTCCCAAGTGCTCTCCTGGAGGTTCCCGTGCTTCCATCTGATGCACACAAGAGGAATCGATCGCCCACATAGGACCCGCTCCTGTCGATCCTCTATCTCCACTGGGACCTCCGCAATAGTCGCCCCATCATCCACATCTAGCTCCCCATAGTCAATGATGTGTGTCGGGTCATGCACTTATCTCCTCAGCTAGGATACGTGGAAGACGTCGTGCACCTGGTGCAACTGAGGTGGCAGAGCCAGGCGATAAGCCACCTCGCCAATCCTGCTGAGGACCTGAAAAGGCCCGATGAAGCGTGGAGACAACTTTCCGCCCCGACCAAATCTCCGTAACCCACGTCGAGGTGAAACACACAAGAAGATGTGGTCTCCATCCTCGAACTCTAGTGGCCTCCGCCTCCTGTCAGCATATGACTTCTGCCAGCTCTGTGCTGTCCTCATCCGCTCCTGGATGACCTAGACCTTCTCTGTCGTGGCCCGGACCATCTCTGGTCCCACAAGTGATGACTCCCTAGGGTATGTCCAGCACAAAGGTGATCGGAAAGGCCTGCCGTACAACGCCTCGTAGGGTGCCATCCCGATGGTGGAGTGGTAGCTGTTGTTGTATGCGAACTCCACCAAGGGTAGGTGGTCCTCCCAGCTGCGACCAAAGTTGAGGACACATGCACGGAGCATGTCCTCGAGGGTCTGAATGGTCCTCTCCGTCTGACCATCCGTCTGTGGGTGAAAGGCGGTGCTCAGACGTAGCCGCGTCCCAAGCGCCTCCTGTAACCCCTTCCAAAGTCGGGAATTATAACGAGCATCCCGATCGGAGACGATAGTCGATGGCACACTGTGAAGTCGTACAATCTCCTGAATGTAGAGACGTCCCAAGCTCTCCACTGAGCCCTGCTCTCGGATGGGTAAGAAGTGTGACGACTTAGTGAGTCGGTCAACAATCACCCAAATGGAGTCGTGACCTCTGGAAGTGCGTGGAGTCGTGACCTGCTGGTACCTGGTGCTCTGCCTTCACCTGCTGGCAGGTGAGGCACCGCGAAACGAACTCTGCCACAACCTTCTTCATGCCCGGCCACCAGTGCTGACTTCTGAGATCCTGGTACATCTTCGCCACTCCAGGATGTACCGCCAAAGGAGAAGTGTGGAACTCTCTCAGCACCTCCTCTCAAAAAGCAACTGGTACCACGGTACATCCTCTGAAAAGGACATCGTGCTCTGCTCCAAGGGAGAAACCATCAGGTGCCTATCCCGAGGATATCTGTGCACGCCGTGTCTCACAGTCAGCGTCCCCACGCTGTGCCTCTCTGACCCGCTGTAGAAGTAGAGGAGAGAATGTGAGAGACTGAAGGAAGGCTGCCCCGTCTCTATCCACGAAGGATATATGCAAGGCGGCTAGCTGCTCTGTCGCCTCCTCACGTAGCTGGATGCCCGACCTCCTGCTGAGGGCATCAGCTACCACGTTCCCCTTCCCAGGAGTATAGACTATCTCAAAGTCATAGTCCTGGAGGAACTCGAGCCATCGCCGCTGTCTCAGGTTCAGGTCCTTCTGAGAGAAGATGTATGTGAGACTCTGGTGGTCAGAAAGGACTGTGATGCGCTCGCCCATCAGATAGTGCCGCCATGTCTTCAGGGCGAAGACCATTTCTGCCAACTCCAAGTCATGGGTAGCGTAGTTCTGCTAATGCGGCCTCAACTGACGTGATCCGTAGGAAATCACGGCCCGCTCCTGCATCAGGAAACACCCGAGTCCGATCCCTGATGCATCGCAGTAGACTACGTATCCAACTCCCTCCTCTGGAAACCTCAAGATAGCTGCACTGGTAAACCTCTGCCTCAGCTCCTGGAAGCTCTTCTGAAATCTGTCTGACCACACGAAGGGTTTCCCCTTCTTCGTAAACGCTGAGAGTGGGGACGCAACTCTGGAGAAGTCTGGCACAAACCTAAGATAGTATCCGGCTAGGCCCAAGAAACTCCGCACCTCTGTCACGGTCTTGGGTGGCTCCCAAGCTAGCACGGCCTCGATCTTCGCGGGATCCACTGCAACTCCTGCCTCAGAAATGACGTGCCCCAAGAAGTGGACCTCACGTAATGAAAACTGTCACTTCGAGAGCTTTCCATAAAGCTGGTGCTCTTGGAGTGTGTCTAGTACAACACGCAAGTGGTAGGCGTGCTCCTCCTTGGTGGTCAAGTACACCATGATGTCGTCGATGAAGACTACGACAAATCGATCGAGGTATGGCTGGAAGATCCTGTTCATGAGGGTCATGAACACTGCTGGAGCGTTGGTCACGCTGAAAGGCATAACCAAGAACTCATAGTGGCCATACCGACATCTGAAGGTCGTCTTCTGCACATCCTCGTCTCGAACTCTAAGCTGATGATAGCCTGACCTGAGGTCTATCTTTGAGAACCACCGTGCTCCATTGAGTTGGTCGAAGAGTTCATCAATCCTGGGTAGCAGATACTTGTTCCTCACTGTCACCTGGTTCAGGCGACGATAATCGACACACAGTCGGAAGCTCCTGTCTGCCTTCTTGGCAAACAATATCGGGGAAGCCCAGGGTGAAACACTGGGTCGGATGAACCCCTTGCCCTGCAAGTCCTCCAACTGTACCCGCAGCTCTCGAAGATCAGCGGGTGCCATCCGATATGCTGGAGTAGATATCGGGGCTGTCCCGGGGTACATGTCAATGTAAAAGTCTACCTCTCTACGAGGAGGTAGTACTGGAACGTCGTCGGGAAAGACGTCCATGTACTGATCCACCACTGCAGGAAAACTGGGACTCCGCACGTCAACTGCTCCCAGGATGAGGCTAGCCAACTGATGAGTGATGGGCTGACCTCTCCTCTGCATGAGTCCATACTGTGCTACTAAGTCTCCCTTCTTGCCGGTGAAGGTGAACCTGCTCTCGTCGGTGCGCACACATCGCACCTTGCGCCTAATGTAGTCAATCTGAGCACGGACCGTAGATAACCAATCCATGCCCAAGATGACATCGTAAGGCCTCGACGCCGCTACATGAAGATCCCAGCCGAAGCTATCGCCTCCTAGAGTAAGCTCACACTTCTGGCACCAGTGCGTAATCGTCGAGTCTGCTCCCGTAGGAGTCTCTAGCCATAAGGATCAAGCCAACGTCTCTGTCGGAATCTCTGAGCTCCGAACAAGGGCAGTGGCTTTGAAAGAGTGACTCACTCCTGTTTCTATCAGAACTGCAGAAAGGGTGGAATAAACCCAGATCGTACCTCGAATCATCTCTGGCGCACCATGGTCGTTGGCCTCAACTGCATGGAGCTGCGCCTGTCTCTGCACGCCAGCTCCCTGTGGTCGGGGCGGGCCTCCTGGTGGTGGTGGTGGCAGAGCCTCAAAGCGTCGCCCACCACCTGCTGCTCGGCCAGCTCCTCTGCCTCGTCCGCCTCCTCCCTGCGGACCGCCATGGTCGACCCTCTACCTCTGCCTGGGTGGCCCCTCCACCGTCTCCTGCCCCTCGGTACGACGAGTCGGGCAGTCACGAGCCATGTGGCCCTGCCCGCCGCACTCGTAGCACTGTCTCCCTCTCGGAAGGCTGGCTCTGCCCTGTGTGCCCCGCACCGCTGAGCCAGTGTCCCGGGGTCGTCTACCGGAAGGCCTGGTCTTCCTGGAACCCTGAGTCATCCGTCGGCTACCTGCTGCCGAAGACTCCGCTATCTGCCACCCTGCGACAGGTCTCGCTGTGGACTCATCCAGGAAGCTCTCGATCAGAAGGGCTTGCTCTAGCACTCCTTCCTGGGTCGGGATGCTGAGGGAGATCAGCGATGCCCTGATCTCATGTCTCAATCCCTGCTCGAAGGTCCGGGCCCGGATGAAGGGGTCCCGTACCATGACTGTCGAGTAGCGAGATAGGTCAGTGAACCTCGCCGCGTACTGGGCGACCGTCAAGCTGCCCTGCCGCGGCTGAAGAAGCTCCTAGATGCGCACCGCACGGAGGGTGGCCGGGACGAACTCTGAGCGGAAGAGGCTCTCGAAGTCCGTCCAGATGAGGGTGGCCTCATCGTGTACCTGGAGCATCAGGCTCCACCATCGCCCTGCTGATGTGTGTAGTAGGCTCGCCGCGAGGATCACCATGAGGTCTGCTGGTGTCCTCACTAGCCCGAAAACTCGGACGACCACCTCCAGCCAGTCCTCGGCTGCCTGGGGGTCCGACTCCCCACGGAACCTGGGTGGCCGCTGGCGCTGGAACTCGTGCAGAGATCCGAGGCGTCGTGCGTCGTCATCTGTCAGTGCTAGAAGCATCGAAGGCTCGGCGGGTAAAGGTACCGCAGGTGCCTCTGCTGTCAACGAGCCCTGTACCGAGGTCTCGTCGCTCGGTGGGCTGTCGTCGCACACTACTCTAGGAACCCTAGCTGGCTGCTGTCGTCGTGCCATCCTGAAAAGGAAACAAGTGCACCATGGTCAGAATAGTATACATGGTGAGCTGACACAAGTAATCACAAAGAAAACTTGAAACACACATGCAATCAATTTTTTCATGCATTAAGTCGGAAATCAGAAGTCAGGGTCCTGGTGTATGGATACGTCGGCCGCCGCACCAACACTGGACTCCCTGGACTGATAACCATACTCTATATTCTAAACATTATTGCTTCACATAGAAGAAAGATCAGAGTCTGCGGTAGAACCGACCACCTCTGATACCAATTTGTCACGACCCGCCCTCGGGGCCCGTGCCGTGACTACCCCAAGCCCGCCTTCCATAGGACAGGGGCTGGCGACTAGCACCAAGGCGTAAATCCCAACAAAAAGGGAAGGCATTGCCTTTTAAAAGTAAACAAGCACCACAGAGTAAGCAAGCGGAAAAGTAAACACTAAGTAAAAACTGTACAAGCTGTGCTGAAAGTAAAAGGGGCCGGAAATACAAGCCCAACAGTAAAGTACAACTGAAAGGAAAAACATCAACTGAAAGGGAAAACTGTAGCGTCGAGCCGTACTTTGGAAATCCCACCTGAAGGGTGGGTACAGATAGCCTCCACTGCTCCTCGGGTCCACCTGACCGCTCCGAGTACGTCCCACTCAGTGTTCCACCTCCAGGTACCGTCCTGCTCCACACGCCTCCACCACGATCAGCGCTGTCCGTCGTCTGCAACCAACACAACGTAGAGCGGGCAAAGCCCGTGCAGGGGTGAGTATAAGCTACTTAGTAGGGACCCCGAGACCCCCGAAGGACTCCCGAAATCCACAAAGGATAATCCACAAAGGATAATCCACAAAGGAAGGATACAATCACGAAGTAACATCTGACACGGCTTAGGTATATTCCCATACATATACCTAAGTCATCAATTCCTGTTCGGCTCCAACGTCCGAGCCCAAGTACAACCCAGTCCACACAAGAAAGAAAAACGTACACCCACACAGGATAGCTCAAAACAATCCATAAAGGAGAGTAAACAGTAAATCCACAGAGGATAGCTCAACACAATCCACAAAGGAGAGTAAAGAGTAAATCCACACAAGATAGCTCAACACAATCCACAAAGGAGAGTAACACAAGATTCAGCTCACACAGGTATACTTCTTCGGATGACGATAAAGATGATCACTGATCCACCTAAGTCGTCGGACCGACGAAGGATCGAAAGGTAACTAACCCCCGCAAATGACCCACACAAGATCAGACCCACACAGGATCGGGCCCACACAGGACCGGGCCCACGCAGGACCTGTAGGCGCTGGCTCACACAAAACCGCTGAGCGCTGACCCACACAGGATCGGACCCACACAAGATCGGGCCCACACAAGACCGGGCCCACGCAGGACCTGTAGCACTGATCCACATAGGATCGCTGAGTGTAGTAGTCGTAGCAGTCCACTGAGGATCTCTGCATAGTCGTCGCCGCAGTCCACTGAGGAACTCTGCACGGTCGTCGTCGGAGTCCACGGAGGATCTCTGCACAGTCGTCGCCGCAGTCCACTGAGGATCTCTGCACGGTCGTCGTCGGAGTCCACGGAGGATCTCTGCACAGTCGTCGCCCCAGTCCACTGAGGATCTCTGCACGGTCGTCGTCGCTGTCGAAGTAGCAGTCGCAGCCAGCACTAGGGTTCCCGCACACAGGAAGCTCGTTCGGGAGGGCCCGCTCCTCGAGCCGAGAGGCCGATACATCAACTGACACAAAGTACGAAGTTGATGTATCCAAAAGATCTGTATCGTCAACAGGAACTTCACGTCGCAGACGGCGCGTCAATCGGACGCCTGATCTGTGAGTTATTGGCATTTTCGTCCTAGGGGCCCGGTTGGTTTTTAAGGAAAAACCAACCCGACCTCACTCCATCTACGTCCAAACCTTGGGCGCAATACGCCAAAAGATCCGTCTCACAAAGAGGAACGCAACAAAGCTGACGACACGTCAATCGGACGTCCGTGGCTCGAGATATGAGCGTTTCTGCTCCGAGGGCCCGGTTGGTTTTGTGTACGAACCAACCCGGCCGAACTCAAAGTACTCCGAAACCTTGAGTGCGATATACTGAAACGACCGCCTCGACCCAAGGATCGCGTTGCCGCTGGCGGCGAGTCGTTTGGAGGCCCGTAGCTCAAGTTACGGGCGTTTGAACAAAGACCGTCCGAAGACGGGGGGTACGGGCCCGGGCCGACCAGGCCCGACCTCCCCTGGAGTCGGCCGAACCGGGTCGACCCGACCCGGTCCGGTTCGGCCGAACGACCGAACGGATGAGGCACGCGGGGTGCCGCCCCCACGGCCAGGTGGTGCCGCGGCCCCCCGCGTGGGGGCCGCGTTGAGTCGGGACACGGCTTCAGCCGCGTCCGAGGGCACCGGACCCGCGCGGCCGCGGGTGCCGCCGCTCCCGGCTGCCGGCGCCGCCGCGCCGGCGACCCCCGCCGCCGGCGAGCTCCGCGGGCCCCCGGGATCGCTCCGGTGGTCCGATTCTCTTCCCGTCTACGCCATTGCTCCTCCTGGGACTCGTTCTTCACTGCGGTATCGTCAAACATCCGTTGCGGCTCGTTTCGTCGTCGCCCGTCAAATCCGCACAAAACGAAGAACGGCGGAGGGTCGTCGGGCCGTGTTCGTTTGGCCCGCACCCTCCGCGTTAGAGATAAACAACCGGGAGAAATTTTATTCCACATAGGAAACAACAATTTTAAATAAGATTAAAATTTTTCACAATTTGGTTATTTAATTTCATTAAAGAAACATGGACAAGAATAAATAAAAGGGGTAATTCCCATAAATAAATCCCAACCTCATCGATCGTCGTGCGCGGGCGTTCCTCGTGGGAAAGCTCGTCGCGGAAGAGAGGGATCATCGTGTCGTCGCGGGGAGGGGTCGCGTCGTCGCGGAATCCAGCGTTGAGTCGGCGAGCTCAACGGACCAAGAACAACAGATTTAAATTATTAATATTTAAATCTGTGTTTCGTTTAAAACCAAAAGAAAAGAACCTTGAGAGGAAATCTGAAATCACTCACCTCAAACGGTCGGTGATCGGAGATCGGAGCGTGGAAGAAGGTCTCGGATGGAAGTGTCTTCGATTTCCGGGTTCGGCGTTCTTTGCGTTCTTCGCGTTCTCCACGTTCTTCGCGTTTTTCGCGAGGGAGAAGAAGATACAAAGGTCCTCTCAATCTTCTCAACGCGCAAATAACCAGAGATCGAGCGTTGGCCTTATTTTATTATTATGCCCAAGAATTTGAAAACTGGTTAAGAAACGACTAATCAATTCGTTGAATTAATTAAACGAAAGAAACAGCCCAATTAATTCACGAAATAAACCGCCCAATTAAATGGCCTGTTAAGATTTTATGAAACGCATCAGTTGACTTTCATTAAGACAGGTTTTCGCAGGTGTGTTTCTTAGTGGAAAGAAACGGCGGGGCTCGTGCGGGCCCCACCTCACAAATATCCTACCAAGGGGATAGGATATTTCTGGATAGCATCCTATCCGGTTTAACTCAGTTAAATCCATCATTAAGTGGCTTCCAAGTGGCTTAAGTGAAATAAAATAAAGTTGTCACAAAATTATTTTATTTCTTAACTTTAAACCCAAAAATTAAAAACCACACCCGGGCAAACGCAACTCCGGAAGAGGCATTTCTAAGCGAATACCGGAGATGCGATTTCATCGGTGCCCTCAGAATTCGATTCCGGGCACCGGTTCAAAAGTTAGAAAAACCCGCTCGTCTGTTCACTGAACGTACCTGAGCCAAAACTTCAGAAAAAGATTCCGGGCACACTGGGTCTCGGATTCAGGTGCCTTTAGAAACTGCGCTCTTGTAAAATTCCAATGAAAATTAAGAAAAAAATTTCCTTGAAATTTACGGGTCTTTACACAAATTGTATTTTTATCCAACAATTGGTAAAAAATCATGGTTTTACATTTTAACTTTATGGGACACACCACATGGATCCACCGGTAGGGGTGTTATAATCTATCCATACATAAAACATATTGGTCTAATATCTTTACATTTTGGGTCAAACCTCCTGAGTTCACCTCCATGGGGAGGTCTAAACCATCCATCAATAAACCTTCAGTGTGTGACATCATCCGTTTATGGGATACACTTCTCATATATGCCTCCATGGGGATCTTTGATCTAACTATTGGTAAACATATTCACACTGTGATATATTTGCATTTTGGGACACACCTCTTGGATCAACCTTTATGGGGTGTTCTGATCCATCAATTGGTAAACCATTTTGGTGTTTCATATTAACATAATGGGAAACACATCCTAAATCCACCTATAAGGGAATTATAATACATCCATTAGTGAACATTCATGGAATGAAATCTTCCCTTAACGAGATATACGTTATTGATCAATCTAATGTGACGTTTTAATCCATCCATATTGGGTCTGCCTACATGGGGTGTCCTGATCCATTAATTCCATCTCCACAAGATGTTAAACTAATGTCCCAATCTGTCCCTGTATGATGTTTGAATGATTATAATTAGAAAATATAACATGTGAACTTCCCTCAGAGGACATACCTCATACATGTAAGGGATTCCTAAGGTGAAATCCGTGGAATATATACACCCACAACATTAGCTACCCCATGAATTGAATGGGATGATGGCAGTTAAATTCCTTGGATGACTTATGTCTCCAACATCATTACTTCATGATCTACACAACAAGTATTGTTTTTCAAACCTAAGATGACTCAAAAAATATTCCCTCAAAAGGGGAATAATAAAGGTGAGAAATTATCCTACCAACCATACATTCCAAACAATGCCCAATTTGACTGCAATACTAACCAAATGTTTCTTACGTATCATGATGGAATCTGAATTTCTTTCTAGAAGATGTTTAATAATCAGATTCCTTAAAAGAGATGACATCGACAATGGGTTCCAAGGACATATATCAAATCTATGAAGGATAATCAGACTAGGAAATGAGATCCAAGGTGTAATCCATTTAAGGATCAACTGAAATCCCATCATCCTATTTCTATCAAGGAGTATACATCACCATTGAAAGAAATAAAGGATTCCCAACATTAGAAAGTAAAAAATTTAGGGTTATAAGAACATCCAGGTTGTACTAACATGTGAAGACCCGATGTTCTGCCATAGTGGGGGCATCAGAAACAAAAATGGTGAAACTAACATGAAACTATTCTCCTCCGCATGGGGGCTATAAGTGTGTGAGACATAGAAGTATTAACTTGTCAATGGATTTAGAAATATAGTTCCCGATCCCACCAAAAAAATTGCGATCCTAGCTTGGAACACACCAAAAACTAGGGAATTTAGCAATTGGTCGTCCTAAGTCATCAACATTGTTAGTGTGAATACCATTCTATTTTGTAATATCAGATGATGATAGGGCACTACATATCAATTTATTTTTTCATTTATACTATCTAATAGATCAACCTACCTTGTATAAACCCAACCATTGGAAATCTACCACCAAATTCTCATTGGAATTGGGAAAAGAGAAACATTTATATAGAAAGCATTCCCAACACCATATCAAACATGACTCCAACCACAACACATTAGACTAATGGATTCCCATGCCTAGTATCACTCCAAAAAGTTATCAATATATGTTTTTTTGGACAACCACTAATGTGAGTGTGAGTATGAAGTGTTCATACCCACAAGTGATTTGGCCCACCATGACTTGGATGATTTAGTGCCACACTGACACCACCACCCCCCAAAGACACTCTAGGGATAGTCACCACCCATTCCAACATCAAAACACATCATGAGTCTTTACATGGAGTGATCTTATGAGTATCTCCCAAATGATAATGAGGTGGGGGATTTCAAAGTCATGTTAGCTTTGAAGATGACTTGGGAGCCTCCAAGGAGGGCTCCCACTAGGCCACATCACTAACAATAATGAATGGTCCATTAGGAAAAAGAAGAAGTGAAGTTTACCCTACTCCACTGGCCCTGTTTTGAACAACCGAATTCCAATAGTAGGGGAAGGCTGAGAAGAATTTAAAATAGTATGAATCATAACATCAAATGCAACTCACCACTGCCAGCTAATTCTTCTAGATCCCTATTAAAGGTAATCCTGGATCTATCATTTCTCAATTAATATTGAGACCTCAATCCCCCGATAGGTATGATGGGTTGACTCTTTCAATATCCAAAACAACCTAAAGTCATTAAGAGTTGACCATTGATGATTTTATAGTGTGGAAGTCCTCATTAAACCAACATAAACCCAAGAAGAGGTCCTCCCCTCCCTTTTGACTGGCACAATGTTCATCCTCATGCCATTCCCATATCAAGTGGATGTCCTCCCAAGTATAACACTATAATTAGAAATGTTATTCCTTGATTCATCTAATCCCATTGTATAGGACCTCATCATGCTATCTACACTATCCATCATGGAGGTAATCCTCATGTCACATAGAATCAGAGTGGAGTTCCTCCCTAATAAACCAACAATCAATGTGGAGGTCATGCCCATGTTCCACCAATCATATCAGTGGTCCTCCTAATGCTTTCTGAAACTAGTATAGAGATCCTCTAAATTTTTTTACCTCTCAACATGGAGGTCTTATCTATGTTTATTTAAACCAACTATAAGCTCATCCACATACCGTTCCAAGATAGAGTGGAGATCCTCATCACTCCAACACCAACTATTTAAGAGGTCCTCCCTACTTCATTAAAATGTTTTATGAAGGCCATACACATTCTCACACATATAAAACTAAAGGTTTTATTTATGTTACCACTGACTAGTGCACAGGTCCACCGTGATATGATGAAAACTATAGTAGAAAACCTTCCCCTTTAAAAAGAGACAATATAAAGGCCCTCCCCATATGACAACCAACCAAAGTTGTAAATCATATAGTGTTACCACCCACAAGCACAGAGGTACTCACCACGATAAAGAGGTAACATCCGATTTAGATCCATCATTGGGTTGAAGGAAGAAATAATTCCACCACTACATAAATCCAATTATGCTCGAAGTCATGATTGATGTCAACGAACATTAAGATTATGAGGACATAGACGACTAGATAATGGAATCTCCACCGTTACTAAAAGAGTATGGGGTCGAGAATGGAAATCTGATTTTTTTCATTATAGGGAGATGATATACAAATAATCCCCTAATCCATCTAAAAGTACATGCAGTTGAAAGATGTTTTGGCTCCCTTCGATGAACTCATGGTGTAGCCATATCCATTATAATCAGCCTTCCTTTCTACCACTACTAAGGATATTGGGGAGTTTTCATGTCTATAATGAATCCTCAATTAATACTTGTGAACACCCAGTCCAATAAATATGTAACAATGTAGTTGGTTCCATGTAATGACTTGGACCCCAGTGGCCACCCGAATAATGCTAAAAGGGTCGTGTGTTACTACCTCAGGCGGACCACCCTGAACGCCAAAGGCTGCCGACTAGCAGAAAATGAATTATAGGTATAGTGGGAAGGCTATACCCTCTCAGAGGATAATGATTGTACTGGTTCAAGAATAATATGAAATTCGAAGGCTCTGCAGACTCGAACCAGAACCACATAGATGAATCACAATCAATTTCAATAAATAGCAGAAAAAAATATATATAAACAACAATATCAGTAAGAAAACACAATAGCATGATGATCACATGTAACTACAACTGAATAATAAATATGAATCCAAGGAAGGTCATACATATCTATATGTAAAAGGGCACCAATTGCTAACCAAATTTTGCTAAAAATCGAGTAAGCATGCTGATACATGATAGAAAGTGAAACAAGTAAACTCCAACTAGGCAAAACCTAATAGTCAACACCATCTCCATGAAACGGCTAATGTAGCCCATCTCCTGAAGCTGGCCTCTTTTCTGCACATAAATCCATAATGTCTGCACGCACCCCGAAGGTCTCCTACCGGGAGTGTGACGAATCTCAATAGGATACCACCCAACGATTCATACCTAATATATATGTTTAAAGTTGGTATGAATTTTTATGGAAAATAGTAAACAATACGATGCATAAATAATTACAAACTCCACTGGTTTTTAGCAGCCACCATGGAGTGTCACATGCTTTGGCCAATGTCGGAATCTCTGTAATTTAATCTGACACCATGTTCCCTCTGACACTGTGTGTCTCAAGTACTGACAACTCGAAGGTACACCCGAGAAATAGTAACTTGAAGGAACAATGATGTATGTCCTCAATAAGTCACATGAGGGACAATGATGTCTGCCATCAAATAAAATGAACATAGGGACATCGTTTTCTGCCCTCAAATAATGTCAAGTCTCTTCCCCCAACCCAATAGCCTCAATGAAATCCAATTAAGGCTCCTCACCTCCCACGTCGCTTCCTACAACAAGCACCGCCAAACCAATAACACCTAAACAATATCTAATGGTGGCCTCTACCAACATGAGTGCTCAAAACCACCTCATCACAAACTCTCTCTATGTGCACAGTACTCATAGATGTGTTTGAGCAGTTATTACCAAATAGTACCCAAGCCACAACATCTCTGTCACCTCGTGTTCTTGTGACTATGCCTCTCATGTCTGATGGCCTCTCCATCCATGTAACCTAGGCTATTCCCAACCTGACAATCACCATGACTCTAGATGATGTCTATGATACCCAATCACATTTTCAGAACCACACAACGTAACCTAGGTCAAGCCCAACCTATGATCATCATCAATCCAGAATATATTGTCCAATCCCAACACAACCCAAACATTCAAGCATATGCAATTCATTAATTACATATATAACATATTTAAAAAAACACATAAACAGACAAAAATTGAAAATAGTTTTATGTTCTAACCAAGTGATGTACCTTACCAGCATTGGGGTCTTTAAGGTCTCCAATAATTCATAACAAGGTTTAATACACTAAACTAAACAGTTTAAAATAATACAAAACAATTATAATCATTTTGGCATCCCCTAGCCAAAATGCCACAATGAGCAACGACCCCTCTCCCAGCCTCACTCAAGAAAAACTATAAGTGGGAATACCCAAGGGCATCCCATAGATGAAATAAACAATTAAATAGGCAATAGTCGGTAAATTAGGGTCTCACTAAAAATACCTGAAAAAGCGCCATAGGCCACCCCCCAAAAGTCTTCAAAAACAAAAAAAAGATGTAAAAACCATCTACCTGAGACTCATAGACGTAGGCATGTCTGATATCGAGATCCAATTCAAATTCGATCTTCATAGATCTAAATTTCTGTAAAATCCATGAAATTTCACTAGGATGGAAACTACGATGCATGAGGCATCGAAACTGGAATTGAACCGGGTGCAATGGTTTAGCCTCGTCGTTGCGATCCTGCAGCTACCAATGGATTGATGAACAGAATCTAGATGAAGATTCTTGGGCATGATATGTTTTTCAGGTTTTTAGAATGTTACTATTCTAATGTTGGGTAAGAAAAAGAATATTTCCGAGATAATATGTTACCCCATTTCATTTAATAAAATAAAAAGTAAACGACATGTATTTAAGGACTACATACCATGTAGTGGCCCTTTATATATGCCTACATAAATGGAGATAGCCACATAGCTTAGGCAATCTACAACGAATGACACACGGCTTGAACCGAGCTGGTACGTAGAAGGGAGAATACACATAGTGTCGAGTAACAGTACACACCATGTAATAGGAAATTCCTACATGGTAATCACACGACATGTCCTCAGTGAGCACATGGCCGGTACTTTCCTAACCCATTCATGACATGTACTTTAGAGTACACAGCTTGTAGTTTCTAAATTTCTAGAACATCCCAGGTTTTCACAAATTCCTCAAAGACAAGTCAAAATTAAAATAGGTTCGGGATTTTGACCCATTCTAAAAACATTGGTTCTTACGAACCGTCCCCAAGAATGGCCTAGAAAGCATAAAATCAGTAACTCATGAAGTGGTACCTCTTCCTTCCAACCATCCTCCTCATAAATCTATGTTGTGGACTCAAACCTATTTTATGGATAGTATTTATGGATGATTAGGATGATTAATAGAAGGTCTATTCCTCTGAGAAAAAATTTGTGTGAGAGAATCTAGCTACTAATTAGTTGTCTATTGTATTTTGGATGAATGTAGCTTCCATCATTGATATCCCAAAGATCCTCACTAAGGGTAGAGGAAAGTGTTTCCACCAAACCATCTTGGTGACACTTCAATTACTTAATGATTTCTAGTTTTATTACCATAGAAGTCAGAGGAACATTAAATAAATTGATTTGTAGTTTCAAATGGATGAGTTATCCATGATCTTAGTGGTTCAACACCATACATTTATTAGAAATATCAAGTCCCTCCAACAAATATGTTTCAAGATCCTCACAATGCTCATCCAAATCACATAATTGGTGACTCCACAAATACAATTCAGTGGTTTGGGATAGTAGGCTACTATCTACCTAATTACTTTTGTGTGAATTCCTGACATACAAATTGGTGATGAAAATTATACAATCAGTGTAGTCGGGGTAAACATGGTTAATCCTATGTATTCCGCGGATAGAGACTTTGACATAGGTTATGATCAAGAAAAACCTCCCTAGGTAAACAAAAATCCATGTATACCCCCATTAATGTTTCCTCAGTAGAAAATATATAATGTTTCATAGCCAGGAAGATCCATTTGAGATACTACTCATAGGTCAACAACTCAACATGGGTAAGAAGCATGTTATGTCCTATAATTCTTATAACCCATATGAGATTCTAAAAAATATAATGACTGATCTATTAGTGGATAACTTTCTATAGAATATTTTTGGGAATATAAAGATTATCGACGAGCCCATGGAAAAATGATTACCAGATTACTGCACAACCAAACAAGATCCCATTCTATTCCATCAGAGAAGAATCATGTTCTCGTATGCCATTTTCCCATATTTGATATCTGAAACCCTATGAATCTTGATAAAATTGAGTCATAGGTGATTATAATGTCACTAATATATGATTCATTGAACACCCATATGTAGTGTGATCTAGGATGAAAAACTCCCCTAGATGCTGCTCTAGTATACATTGTTGATGAGATAGTCAAGGAATTGGTGGTTTGGAACCCACATCATGGTAGGGACCCCGCCCAGAAGATTTTATATCATGTCTCATGGATTTATTGAGTCCCTAGTGATTTAGAAGGTAGATATACCACCTGATTTAAAGCCATAACCATCATGGGTCGACAACATGAGAGCACCCTGGGATTTTAGGAACCCTAGAGGAGAAAGTGGCCGCAATGCTCGGGTGTTTCATCCAAAAATTTGAAGGACCTGCATTGGTATGACTTATCAACACCGTTAAATGCATTATTACATTATTTTATGATTTAGTTAACTTTATATAAAAACCATGGATCTTAATGTCTAGTTTCTTAGGAGGACTAGGTACATAAAACAGAAAACATGAAACCAAAATAAAAACATATTTTATTTAATCTTCTTAATGATCTCCCAGAACCCATTTAGACCTTAAATATATAAAGGATAGCCTATAAAGGACATGAATAATGGAATATAATGAAATTATAGCATGGGAATAAAAATAAGAATAAATCATTTCCCATGGGTTAGAAGCCATGACACAATGACATCAAAAGTCTTGAAATATGAATAAAAAATAGAATCAAAACATATTGAACATGGGACCATGTAATCATGTAGTGATGGAATCATTATAATTGGGAAGAAACCTAAAATATGATCTAAGAATGTGTCAAGGATTATTGCACACAGGGGTCATGAGTTAAGGCCAACCACCTTGATCGTTTCATAGGGATCATGAGTTACGGCTAACCACCTATACTATTTCCAAAAACATCTCATGAGACTATACATTACCATATGCGTTGGAGTAAAATCTGGGTTCATCCATCCAAAAATGTTCATTAATATGTGTGGAACATAAATAATCATGTATATGGAATCATACATAAACATAAGGATTCCCATCAAAAAAAATTCGTATCATAATCATGTCAAAAGAAACATCAAAAGGGAATATAAAAATGGTTTCCAATAAGGTATGTATTTAAATTATAAGTAGATACTCAATAGGTAAAATATTTATAGATCATAATAATTTATGTCAAAATTATGTGAAAACAAGTAAGACTAGTGTTTAATAATCTTTATATATAAAACATTTTAGTGAGATTGAAGGGAAAATTTAGAAGATTATTTAAAATAGAAAATGCATAGTGGTTTTTATAAAAATGAAAATGACCCAAGATATATTTTTTGATAAAATTCATGATTTTATAAAAAATTGGTTGCTTAAAATAGAGTAAGAATTGTACTTAAAAATGGGTAATAAATCATGATGTTTTATTTAATTGGGATTATTTATTGGGAATAATTTTAAATGGAACATTTTCAAAATATTTATATCCTTGATAATAAGTATGAAATGAATTGGATACATTATTATGGAACATATAAATTAAATTTATATGAATTATAAAAAAATAATTGATAAATTAATGAGGGTAAAGGGAGAGAAATTCTACTTGAATGTGAAATGGGGGTTCTGGGAGAATCCCTTACCTTATGTCTGAAAGTGTTCTTCACCTGATATTAATGACATGGAATGTTCAATTATATCAAATCATTAATTAATTATTAATTATAATTAAATTTCTTTTTTATTATTTTTTTATGATCATTAATGGTCTTTTTATGAGTATTATGATATAATTTTATCATTCAGGAGTGTTTATTTCCATTGTTTTCATGATTGGTTTACATGTATACATTTTTGGAAAATCATATAAAATAAGAATGGTTTCCTTCAATTGATGTTATATTTTATTAGTGAACAATCATAGTTCTAAATGGTTATATGTTCTATTTCATTATTTTAGGTGAGGTTGAATCGCTGGATAATATTTTTTTGATAGTCATTTTGATTATTTTACATGTTTTTGATCATCACGATGAAGTATTATTTAATAATTATAATCATTTATATATAATAGATATATATCATTAAATAGTTTTCAATAAATAAATTATAAATGTTTTTACCAAATTTTTTTCTTATGACCTACCTTGAAGGTGGTAAAGGAAATTTAAAACTCATTTTCCTTGAATGCATAAAATTTATACATCATAGAGGATGTTCTCGTCTTTCGAACAATAAAGGGTGGGGATATAAAATATGAATAATTATTCCTTCTAAAAATTATCATTACAATATATGGGGGATACTATTGTGACCATGATACATGGATATTGAAATATTAGAAGATAATAAGAAAATAAAAGAAATTGAAATGAAATTTAATGAAACATAAATATGGTTTTACCTATTGAAATTTTTTCCTTGAGAGCCTACTTGAGAGCATCATTGAGGCACATGTGTGTTTCCATTAATTGTGACCAATTTCTAATACATGTGTGGGAGGTAATGGGATGCTTAATGGATAAAATTTTTACAAGGATTAATGCTTTAATTGTGTGAGGAAAAGAAATGTCCTTGGTGGTAATAATAGTGGATGAGATGGGTGATTCCCCATTATTTTATTCATTATTTTATTATTTTTCCTCTTGAAAAGATATATTGATGATTACATGAGTAAATATTGAAAATATAGAATGTTAATTATAGATTATGGTTCTTATTTCATTTATGACTTAAGGAATATAACATTCAACTTATATTTTATATAAACCAAAAATTACCGTATTTTACTACTCATAAAAATTCATATATTTTTAAAAAGACCAAAATATTCACCATAATAATTATTCAATGTTTTGAATTAAAAAATAGATTAAATTTTATGAACAAAATGTTTTGGATATGAAAATTTTATTTTTAAAATTAAATCATCATTTATTTGGAAAATACCATGATTAAAATTAAAACTGATTTTATAACACTATGTAAAATTAATCAAGGTCTCTTCAAATTATATTATAATCATAATAAATCAAAATATTGATTTATGAATAAATTTTATGAATGTAAATTTTCATTTAGATCATTATACTAATGATAATCTTGAAAATAAACATTTATGTTTTTAAAAAATACCTACACTTAAATAATAACTTATAAAAAATTTATTTACTTATAGAATGATTTAATAATAAACTATTTTAATTTATAAGTCACATAAATTTTATTTATACTTTCATCGTAAGGATTCTATTAAATTAGTAGGTTTACTATTCATTATGTTGATATTACTATTCAAGAGGTCAACATACTATTTCATTGGTATTGATTAATTATTTTATAGAAATACATCTTATTTAATTAATTATTAATTTATAACAGTTTTTATTGTTGGATCTATGTGATTTAATGAGGTTTATAATATATAAAAAAGTTAAATGAAGGGAATTTGGGTTGATTAAAAAATAGAATTGTTAGATTCTTCTTCCCTTATAAAATTCTACCCTCAACATGTCATTTTACAAACTAAATAGGTGAGCATACATCTGCTTCATAACTTCTGGTAGTTCCCAAGTTTCCTCATTGTACATATGGTTCCATTATTATAGATTGACCATGTGAGTTGTCTTGTTGCATAGAAAAATATATTTACGGTTCAAGATCTTCACTAGCTTTTTCTCACAATGATGACCACTTTCCAAATGGACCACATCTGAATTATGTACAAGTGATGGATTAGGTATGTACTTATTTAAGGGGAATATGAGGAGTACATCATGTACATTATATATGGTAGGCAGAAGTCCTGGTCGATAAGACAATAATTCACCAAGATCAAGAATCATGAAGGTAATGTTGTACTTAAGACATAAATTTCCCTTATTCCAAAATCTCACAATCCTCTTCCCTGTAGACATGATGTGGAATACCATGCCACCCAAAAAAACTCTAGGAACCATCAACGATTTTATGCATAACTCTTCTGTCATTATTGGGCTATCTAGATATGCTTTAAAATGGTTTTGAACTTTTCATGTCCCAATATCTTACATTCACTATCTTCATCCCATATTATCAGTGTTCAACATCATTCCCCTTAAAGGGTTCATATTGAGTGATTTGGATGCTTGAGTGTCAACTATTGTAGCAGGAGAAGGCATCCAGAGGAAGACATTGGTCCCATCATCCCTTGAAATCCATAGAACATGGTATCAAAATTTCTTCACATGTCTAAATTTTCCATAGATACCAGCATTCATTTTGAGGCTAATAGTTTTTACTAATGTTCAACATAGTGTTTAGAGAATGTAGGAGACTTTCCCAGAACATGGAGGTGAATCTCGGTTCTTAAACGGATACAATCGATAGCAGTACACTATGCAACCTTACCACTTCTCATATGACTATCCATTTTAGTAGATCTTGTGGTAAGTTCTCTACAATACTGTTAATGTGATATATCTTTGTCTGAGGATCAATAAATACCCAAATATCATTATTTATTATCGAGGTCTTTAGATTTATAGAGATGTAGTCCATGGTGGTGATTTCCCATTTCCATGTTGGTATGTGTAATGTTTGCATCATCCCCTTAGAATTTTCTCATTCAGACAACACATGCAGTCATACCAGGATCTCTGACATATATTTTGTGATATTATTCATCATATTATCCTACCATAATTTTTATTGGAGATGTCGATATATATTTGTGCTCCCTTGTTGAATAGATATGGTCGAGCAACTTGTTTAATTCCAAAGTGCTTTCATTAACTATTGATTTTATGGTATACATAGTCAGGACACAAATCTAAAAAATACATCTTCATCCATTTAGAACACTATAGATTTCTCCTTTATGATAGATTCCGCCATTTTATAAATTACCACATCATTTCATTGACCATCCATTATTTTCTCCACAATGGATGCTTGAGTAATAATTTGTGAAATGATATATTATATTACATCCTTGATAATTACCATGTCCATACATTGAAGTTATATGGAAATTTTATCCTTCTAAATTATCATTATTTATAATGATTCAGGATCCTTTTTCTTATAGAATCATCCAATTTATTTTCCATTCTAGGATAGTAGTGGATTGAGATGTTATTATTCTTCGAAAGATATAACCATATTCATTGGAATATATAATTATCCTTATTCTTGGATATATATTTTATGCAATTATGATCAATATATATCTCATAATTCACTCAATAGAGACAATTTCACATGATATTATATGCAAGGATCACATATTCTAACCCCAAATCGTGTGTGTGAGTGTTTTTCCCTTGAATTTTTAACATCATTGAGGTCTGGGATATCGATTTATCATTTTTCACTAGTACAAAACTTACACCCTGCATTGAACCAACCAGGTACACCAGAAATACTTCCCAACCTATTTTTAGTGTGATCATTCGTGTAGTGATAAACATATTATTCATCTCTTTAAATAAGTGTTCATATACAATAATCTATACAAACTTCTAACCATTCTCTGTATGTGTAGTTTTTGGGTTTTACAATTGTGAGATTTTATTCACGAATCATTGGTAATACCAAGAAAAACCAGGGAAACCACAGATCTCCATTAAAAATATCATCCTGGGCCACTGATCAATTGGATTTATTTTGGAAGGGTCCACATATATTCCTTTAAAAGTTATTAGATTCTCCAATAATGTCACATCCTCCATCCAGAAATCACATTTACTATACATTTCATATAAATTTTCCCATTCCAAATTTATTTACCATAGTATTAAATAATCCTCATGTTCCAAATTTGTCTTGGAGTATATAATAATACCATCAATAAATATTAGCATAAATTGGTCAAGGTAGTAAATAAAAAAAGCTATTTATTCAATAAATGAACATATTAGGTGCATTAGTGGGTCCTAGGGAATTATTATGAAATCATTGTATCCATACATCGTTCAAAATATAGTATTGTGAACATCTTCCATCCTCAACATTAACCGGTGATATCCCAACTAGTGGTCCAACATAGATAAATACTTTTCTCTACGTAGTAGAATGGAAAAGTCATCTATGTATGGAAGGGGACACATGTCCTTTACCATGATTTTATTCATTTCACAATAATCAATTTATAGGCACATTGATATATTCATATTTTTGACAAAGAGGATGAGTGATCCCCGTGGTGAAGCTCATATGAGTATAAAAACCATGTCTAGATTCTCCTACATGTTATTTTTTAGTTATTTTAACTCAATGGTGGCCATTATATAAAGATTATTAGATTTATAAATAGATCTAGGAATAAGTTCAATTAATAACTCAACCACTCATTAATGAAGAAGAACTTTTAATATTCAAGGAACACATCAATATAGTCTTTTATTGTGGTCATGCCATTGAGAAGGATCCAATAATTTTCATTAATAATGTGATATTTCCATGCTTTCTCATAAGGAAATAATATCAATAATTAATACAATGAATCTAATGATGATTAATATACCTATTTGAAATTATATAGAATTTGTGGATACCTCATGATGTGAATAGTGATTTTGTTTTCTCGACAATTGATGTTGGATTTGTATAATAATAGCCAATTTGGGCCCAATGTAGCATCAAAATCCACCAAAGGATGTAATAAAATATTTTTCTGGGTGGTTCAACCCACAATACTTAATTGGAGATGATATATATACATTCGGAAAAATAATTTTCCTTTTTTTTCTTAAGTATAACTCAACCTTCAGTACATCATTTGAATAGTTATACTATACAAGAAAGATATTAAATATTTTGAAAAACTCGAATCAAATTGTATGTTAGCAATTCTTGAATGAATAACTACATACTCTTCACTACATTTTTGTTCGGTTACACCACAGGAGTAGTGATAAAATATTCCCTTCTTTGTTTTTTTGAAGGTTTTTATAGTTGATTTCCAAAAACATCCATTAGATCCGGGAAATAACTTTCATAATTTTGAAATTGTTTATAGTTGAAACACTATAATACAAGATGAGTATAGATATGAACATTCCATTCTTCTTCCACATTAGATGTATTCTTCATATCCCTTTGACAGTTATTATCTAGATTCTCCATTCTTCCAAATATGAAGCATTTCCTTATCCCCATTAATCATTTCATAGGATGCTTCATCCCAAAATTTTGACACGTAGATTATAGGGGTTTCTTTCAATCATGGGATTTATCGGTTGATCCAAACATATTGAACTCCATTTTTCTATTTTTAAAACTAGACCCATGAGACCAGTGAGAGTCTATGATCTCTATTTAAAAATTTATGGAATAACTAAAATATATTCATAGCTATCAAAGTCTCAAATCAACAATATTTTCCTAAACATTATTTTAGTCAACTAAAGATGAAATATACCTTTCGTTCGATAGTCATTACAAAGTTATAGGCATATCATGTTTGCCTTATATTGTTTTTGAAGAATGTTCCAATAAACTCATCTTTATTTTTATTCTGTCAAAGGAACTCCCTTTCAATCGTAATACAAAGTGTTTGCGGAAAATATTTTTTGGAAAATATTTTCTTGAAACATCTCATTCCATGGAAATAATTTACCCCTTGGAATTTGAGTTGAGGAATAGTTTCAACCATTAACCATCATTGTCGTCAAAATATAGACCGTTAGTAGAAATTTATCTTATTTTACAAATAGGACAAGAATATATCTATTCATTATAGAGTTAATACATCATTCCATGAGGCATGTATCATAATATACACTAATCATTGAAGACCATTATCCCCTGATGTAATCATCTTCAACATGAACTTTATTAGGATATGGAGGGCATTACACATAATTCATGTTATTATTCATAACATGATCTCGTTAAAGATGTACTTTTAAAATATTCGGAGCACCCATTCCATCATAGTTTGCATTCCACTAGGGAAATTATCACATTTCCTATCACATTTATTGACAGAACAAGTTTTCTATTTCTTGTCATTAACTAATTAAAAGTTAGTAAAATTATGGGGCTTAAATACTGAGCTAATAATCATACAATGAAACACTAAAAATATTGAGATAAAATTTTAAATGGAATGAATATCCTAACTAGTGATACTATGAGTTTAAATCAAGGATATTCACAATGATTGATTTTCACTAGGGTTATTACTAAATTGCTCTAGTCCTAATGTCCAAAAATAAATAAGCCTATATATGATACCAACTATTATATACCTATCATTTTACACATATTATTACATTATTTTTTGAATAATTAGACATCAAATAAAAACCATGTATCGTAAAACCTAGGATCATTATATGGCTAGGTGAGTAAAATTGAAAACTTGAAACAGAAATAAAAATGTATTTTATTTAATCATCATAATGAGATCCTAAAAACCATGATACCATATGTATATAAAATATAACAAGGGGAGTACATGAATAATGGTATGAGATAAAAATTTAATTAAGGGAATGAACATAAGAATAATGTATAACACATGTGTTAGAAGGCATAAAATGATGCGGAAAAAATGCATGTAACGTGAATAAAAACATGGAATAATAATATATAGAACATGGAATCATGTAATAATGGAGTCATAGTAATGTTGTAAAAAAATAAAACAATACATAATCATGATCCAAGGCCCATTTCACATGGAGGACCATGAGTCAAGGATAACCACTTAGGACATTGTACATGGAGCATGAGTCATGGTTATCCACAATGACCATTGTACATAACATCTCATGAGACTAGAAATAACCCATTTCATTTTGCACTATCTCATCTCACCCATCATAAAACATTCATGAATATATGTTCCAAATAAATAATCATACATAAGGAATCAAATATAAACATATGGGAGACCTATTGAAGGAATTGGGTATCACAATCATGTGAAACGACATATTGATATGGAATATCATAATGGTGTACATGAAGGATTGTATTCAAATCATAAATGGAAATTAATAAGTAAAAATAGGAATATATCATGATACATTATGTAAAAATAATGTAAATAACACATAAAAAGTGATTAAGAAACATTACAAATAAAACATTTTACGGTAGTTTAATTGGAATTTTTCAAAATTCTATGATGTGGAAATGAAATCATTTTTTTCATAGAAACATATATCAAATGATATATTTTTCATGATATAATTATTGATTTTAAAACAAAATGGTGACTTGAAACAGATTATGGAGTGAACATATAAATTGGTAATAAATTGGGAAGTTCCCTTTAATAAGGCATTCTTATCTTGAAGAATTGAGCATAGAACCTTTTTGAAACATTTATATCCCAAAAAACAGATGAAATGATTTGGATACGTGATTTTTGAATATATTCATAGATTTTATATGAATTATATACAATAAAAAAATAATTACATTGGGTTAATGATAGAGAACATGTAACCCAATGAAAAAAATGGAATTTTGATAAGAATCATGTACCATATGCATGAAAGTGTTCTGAACATGATCTTAATTCCATAGATGATGAGATTTAATCAATTAATTAATTAACTCAGAACCTTTTATATATTTATTCAATTAATTATAATTTTAATAAGTCCAATTATGGTATTTTGATGAGTTTTAGGATATGTTTTAAGTTTTCAAGAGCATTCATTTTCTTGGTTTTCATGATTGATTTACATTTATACATGGATAGAAAATCATTTACAATGATATTGGTTATAAATAAATGTTCTTTTGTGTTATTAATTAAAATAAATAATATTAAATGGTTGTATAAATTTTTGTTTATTTTAGGTGATGATGGATCTTAAGATAAGATTGTAATGATAACCGTTTGGATTATTTTGGTGGGTTGATCATCACAAACTAGTTTTTCGTTATTAATTAAGATGATGTATATATAATGGTTCTATAAAATTAAATAGGATGTAATTATTATATTAAAATCTGTTTTGTTGATTAAAATTGTTACATGACCATCATTTTAGGTAGTAAAAGAAATTGAAACCTCATCATCCATGAATGCAATAAATTAACACCTCATGGATGGTGTTTTAATATTTAGAACAATGAGGTGAGGGGAATAAAATGATGGTATATTATTCCATTAACATAAAAAATCCCTTTATATGTGTGATAATAGAGTTACCAGGATATATAAATATGGGAAGCTTAGGATATAATAATAAAATAAAAAAATTGAAAAGAAATTAAAATAAAAGTATAGTGGTTTTTACCTCTTGAATTCTTCAATATGAGAACCTCATTGAGGGAACTGAGTTAGGTGTTTATTTTGAGAAAAATGTCTCCTGGTCATGTGAGAGAGGCCTGGTAAGTTTATTTTGTTTAATTTTGAATAGGCTCAAATATTGAAATTTGTGACAAAATATGGAGGTGATGGGTGGTATTTATAATGGACGAGATGTGTGTTTGTCATTATTTTATTCATTGGTTTTTTATTTTTTTCTTAAGACAAGAAATATTGATTTCTACATGACTAAATATAGTAAATATGGAAGGATAATTAATGAATATAATTATTACATTAATTATGAGTCTAATAATAGGGTATTTAACTTATAATATATATATACCGTAAACGGCCATACATCATAATCTCAAAAAATTCAACTATTTTAAAAAATCCAAAAAATTCACTGAAATAATTTTTCATGGCTTGAATTAAAAAATGGATGTCATTTTATGAAAATAATTTTCTAACTATGAGAAATTTTATTATTAATTTAAATCATCATTTTATAGGAAATAAAAATATTAAAATTATAACAGATTTTATAAAACCATGAAAAATTAATCAATGTATAATATAATTTTTTTATAATCATGGGATAAAAATATATTGATTTATAAATAAGATTTATAAAAATTATATTTATTTTATTTCATTATATTAACTAAAATATTAAAAATGAACATTTATGTTCTATAAAAATATCTACACTTAAATAATAATTTATAAATCATTTATTTAATTTTACTATGATATTATTTTATAATATTTTAGTTTATAAAATACATAAATATAATTTATAATTTCATAGTTGATTTTATATTTTATTGGATAGTTTACTAATCTTAATGGTAATATTATTATTCTAACAGTTATGTTATTATTCCATTGATATATGTTCTTTAATTTCAAAAAATAAATCTTACTTCATTAATTATTCATTTTTAATGTTTCAATAGTTTTATCTCTATTTTTCTATTTGGATTATAATTCATAATAGAAATATAAGAAGGTAATTTTCATTTATAAAATTTTGGTTCATTATAGATAATCTAATACATTATTTCCCATATGTCCAATTACTGGTTGGGTAGACATCCGTAGACAATACATCAACCAGTTTAGCTCCACCATGTGAATGAAAATAATTTCAAACCTATAAAATTATAAGAAGAATCATGATGAGAATGTTACATATTATTCTTCGGGTGTAAAATCCTCACATATTCACACAAAATTTCACTAAGTCAAGAGAAGTATCTAATGATGTGCATGGGGAAAGTTAAGACTGAATTGTTCTATATCCTCATAACTCAAAACATCCTAGGATGGTTCCTGGATTCTTCTAACAAAGACTAGAATCTAGAGGAATGTATACACTAGGCATTGAGGGTGAATCAATTGCCTCCACCAGCTACCGTAATATGGTCTTCCAAGGAATAATCTATCACCGTCATATTGGAAGATTCCCCAAAGCCATTTTAATTATTCACCATTTTCCATGATGATCCTCATAGTTTGTAGTATCCCTAACGTTAGCTTCCTCACCCATTGAATAATAGAAATGTAACACCAAACAAAAAATATCATCCTAGGCTAGAGAATATAGCTGTATCCCCTCACTAGGAAGAAACTCTTCATTAGGTCCAGGATCCTAGTGTATCCTTCCCAAACAAAAGGAATTATTTTTTTTAACAAAACACGGGTCTTGAGATACGTCCTGCAAGCCATGGAGAAATATATTTAGATTCTTCCTGAGTGCATGAATCCCCATTAATCTGAGAATACTGATATCCATAACCATTTCTCATTTCACAAAACCCTTACACATTCCTCAAAATAATGATATGTGTTCATGGGTTGGCCTTAAGACCAATTGGGTAACGGTCTGGTCATGTTGGGAAATGTATCAAAACATGTGACACATATCCACACAAAACATGGCCATGATATTGAGGGTTCAGGTGAATGTATTGAGGTTTCTATCCAAGGTAATCAGATGTATGATAATTGTTTTTCTCATAGGGAGTTCCATCACATCCATGGTATCATATTTTAATTCATTTCCAAACCTAACGTCATGTCATTGATTATTCTTTCCCAACCACCACATAATAATTTACAAGACTTATATCCAAATTAAATAAGATTAGTTGTTTATGGTAAAGGGAGACCCAAATCCCATCCCCCTTTAGAATCCATCATGTACTCTTGAGGACTTCATGCCTCTAGATTTAAGAATCATAAAATAGTCTTCCAAACATTGGAGGACCCCTCTTACTATGAGTTGGTGTATTCTTCAAGGAATTCCATCAATTTACTAGATCACTACAAATATTATTTCATTGAGGAATTCCATAAAAATCCACCAGATCACTCCTACTAGAACCATATAATGAATTTATGAATACATATATGGTTCCATAATTTTTAGTCTAGTGCCTCAAATCAAGTCATGTATCCTACCAATACTAGGATGTAGGTTCTACACAGAGCATAGTGGTGATGGTTTTTCACATATTTCTCCATCAGATATGCCACCAGAGATGATTGTGTTAACTAAATATATAGATAAGACACAAATATACGAATATCGGCCCTGTCTAGCTAAATTCAAGACTCATCCATCAAGTAGTCATTCAGTTTTGGTTCTTTGTGGGTTCGCTGATGAGTAGTAGTATATGACCAATTCTATCTAGAACATAGTTGTACATTCTGTATCCCCTTCTAATTCCATATAGAGAGAAAATATTCTTTTGGGTAGAAATGAGCATCATTCCCAAATATAAGATGTGATAAAGAACCTCACTAGAATACCATAAAGGATATCAATCCTTGAGTCCCTATTATTGTTTATAGAATTCTGTGGGGGTCTTAAAGAATCATTGAGAATACATCTCTCCTATGAAGTAGAAGTACCTAGCATAGAGACCTACTATGTAGAGGATGCTAACAAAGAAGAATTCCAAGCCATCATATAATTCTCCTGAGAGGATGAATGCATCCCCATTCTAGGGATCATTCACCTGTTGTCTATAAAATTACAGTTTATTGTTGTGGATATCTACATATGCCTAGTTAATAAACGTTTCAATATCGGTATCATCTCGAACCAGATTCTCTACAAGCTAGGGTAGCATGAATCTGATTTTACTCCCACTAACTGGATGATTCAAGTATTTGATATGATTGATAAGAGAATGTATGGTAGGATTCATTTGAAGACCCATTTTATAGTCTTGATAGCAAACATCAAGTACACAATAATTTCATAATATAATTCTTACTACATGATACTAGATATTCCATGGGTTTATCTACATGTGGAAATTCCCACCTCGTATGAACAGTTCCTCAAATATTTTATTAATGGTCATGTGGGGGTACATCATGGTGATGCACACCTTTCGATTCATACAAATCCCACTATATAGAAACCGACTATTACATTATAGAGGGGAAGCATGTTCAAACCAATGAGTCCAAGCACAGAACCACCATAACTAGTCCATTGGAAGACATAGATAAATCTTTCATTTTCTCAATTATTTGGTTATAGGCCATGCCACTAGATTTTTGAAACTACATTTTCATTTCGATGAATAAGGGGATCAATATTCCTCAATAAAAGGAACTCAAAAATATAACCTCGTACTCTTATATATTAATATACTGGGAGGTACCAAAAACTCACACATCTATAATCTAGTCTATATGATCCTCCAAACAATAATTCATAAAGCATGTGGTAGAATGGGTAATGGAGTTGTATTGACATATTATCTCCCAATGGTTTCATCAGAGAAATATTTCATCATTGAGGGATTAGTATAAAATAAAGTAGGCACCATTATTCCACCCAAATAAGATGGTCTCGATGATCCTCCTAACATTGATTTTCATACCTCAGTTGATGAAGATGATTCAAAATATGAATCTCTTAGATTTTAAGTGGGTGAATCCACCCCCATCGATTATATGGTTTATGTGATCCTTGGTATATGGTAAAATACAAGGCCATTGTGTGTCAGTGCATCCAGGCATTCAAAGGTGAAGTAATAGTATGTTGTATTCCTGAAATAACATCATGATGTATTTTCCAAGATTTATGAACATATTTCATGATTATATCTTCATTTTTCATCCACCATGTTTTTATACCAGTGATTCATCATGGCAGTATGCATCCTCCTAGAATGTTTGAACCCTCTAAGAGTGCCATTGTTGAGGCTGAGGTTGATAAGATTATTAATTACAATATCATCAGGGAAGACTAGTATCCCAAATATAGAGGAATCATCATCCTCATTGGGAAAAAGGAATGGGAATATTAGAGTATGTATAGATATTTTAGATCTGACCCACCATTACCAAATGGATGATTCTAACCTTCTAGTGATAGAGATATAGACTGATGCTACAACTGTGTTCCATGATATCTCATGAACGGATGTATATTTTGTGTATTTCCAAATCTGGATGGCCTTGAAGATTTTTATTTTACCCTTTTTAGAGCTCCACAAGTGGATGTTTTCTATTAGGTAGTGTCGATCATTCTGAAGATGAACCCCTTGGAGTTTTCATTCGAGGTTAACACTTGGAAGATCCTCAGGATTGTCATTATATATAGAGGAATCGATATATTTCAATGTAAAGTAATGTACACTAATCAGATTCCTACATAGAGATACCTCCTAGATCTTTAGGGTTATTCGGAAAACATAGTCTAGGTATGAGGATTCATTAAAAATATGTCCAAAAAGTGTAAGATCTTATACATGATCATGAAAAAAGTTACTACCTACTAATGGGACAAAGATATCCAGACCACCTTTGATAAAATTAATAGTATCCAAGGCAATCAATGGTTATTATTCCACCCATTTCTGGGAGGCCACTTATCCACTATGTGATCTCCATAGAATAATCCCTTGGCACCCATCATTTCCATAAGAAAAATGAGGGTATATAGAAAAATTTATAATAACTCTGTTTCATGCTTCTCAACATGGAGTCTAGATAATACTCTTTTGAGAAGCTATGAATCATGGTGGTCTTCATAGTGTAGACTTTTCATAAATATTTTCATCATTATGAGATAAAATTGGAGTCCCATGAGAATTAATAAAATTATTTATTAAATCACAAATTGATAAGCTGATCTACATCACACTGGGTAGTGATCGTTCAATATTTTTACATTAAGATCTTTTCATAAAATGTGGTAAATATTATGGTGTTCTCCAACATTATGAATTCTCTTCATACTCTTGATGAATTTAAAATGGATTTTAATTTCCTAGATAAGGCCATCCTCTTATTGGACCAGGCCACACTGGGCTAGATTATTCATGTCGATGGTGCCTCTCAGTTCCTTATAGGAATAAAGATCATTGACCTGATATTCAAGAGGGTAGTCTTTGGTATAATCATCGCCAATCCTTCATAATCTATTATGGAATACTCATTCCTATTAACAGAAGGCTGTATGAATAATGCTACTTAGTATTAGGCTATCATTACCAGTCCTGGGATCTCCCTCATGGATGATTTCTCATATTTATATTTTAACGGAGACTCTAAAGTAGTCATCAAATTGATCAATAATTATTTAATAATAATAATGTTATACATCATACCCCTACTAGATTACAATCACCAGATTGTGGCCTAATTTACTCTCTTATAATGAGTTGAATCATATTACCCTAACACTGAATAGTTTAGTTGATGCACTTAGACATCATAAAAACATCTCAGGGAAATCCTGGCTAGGATGATATACTCATTGATGTGTCTTAATCTAGAGTCCTCATTCCCGTCATTACATATGATGATGAATGAAAGTAGGTAATTTATAATATCAAGGGTGATCCCACATAAGGACCCCTGTGACCCCTAGTTGTAGATGAAATAGCTAATTGTAAAACTCCATTCATTATGTATCTCTAGTATGGAATTCACCCACCATATCGAGTTGTACATGATGGAATCCTTCAGTGTGAAATGCATTTTACCCTGTATATAAGTCATAACAATGAATCAACTATATAAAAATGTTGATTTGATATATTTATCTTACATTTCCTCCAAATATACATGATTCCATAGGTTATATAGGAATCTCATCCTGTGTCTGGTTCCTCCCATCATGTATTATATAATATCTTTCACGAGACTTGGAGTCATTGATACTTTTGAACCCCCATGGTCCATGAATGCAATGAGTATTCCAAGAGGTTTCATACATTTAATGTACATGATATCTTTGGTCATCATCTATCAAATCCCCTATAGACCACCACCTATAATAGATCCTTTGTAGTATTCATACTCAATTTTATTGAACCTCATCCTCTAGTAATAGTTTATAGGTGCAGTTTCATTCTAACCACAAATTATTTATTCTTTAAGGGGGAAGAAGTGATTCCCCTCATGGATGTAAAGTCATTATATGTAATTGAATTCCTGATCTCCCAGTTCATCCATTGAATTGGATTCCCTAAATTCATTCTCATTGACTATAGAACCATCTTCCAGGAACCTGAGCTGACGATATTACATGCCATGTACAATATCTAGTCCAACAGTAAATACCACAATCACGTGCAGGTGAATGGACATATCATGGCATTCAATATGAAGCTATATAATTTTTTTCGAAAGATTGTGTGATTTAAAAAGGAAATTTGGTTGGGAAATATAACAGACACACATTTATCCTATCATATGGTGACTTAAAATTCAACCCATGTGACACCATTTCCATTATTGTTTGGAATAGTGGTAGTCTGAACCATTAAGATTTAACTACAATCACCATGAATATCATACTATAACTAAAAAATTTAATACTGAATAGAAATAGTAATTCATTATTAGATTGAATCCCTCATAGAGAACCTGATATAGTACTTGAATGATTTTTAGAGGCACCAAAACAAGATAAAAAGAGTTTTTTAAATGTATTGTTTCCTCTTTTCATCTTGGATGACTTGGTTTTAGCTCTCAAAATTCCAATGGTACCCAATATGAAGCCTCCAAATTAGGAACCAATGTGGGTAAGGACATTATATAAAACATTATGTCTATTCTAATGGTTCATACATTTAGATCATCTGGGATGAAAAGACAATTACCCCAACCACCAAAATATAGTTTATCAATATGTACATCACATGAGAAGCCTACATCCTATAAATACGATGTTAAACTCTACACATAGTCCATACATTATGATCGTCAACTAAGATCCCATGGTCTACAAGTCAGTACCATATATATTATGATACTTCCATATATGGATAGTGTTTTGTAGTTTTGGGCTCCCTTGGATCACATTCATCTCAATTCTGTCATTCCACTACACGACACAGAATTTTTTGGAATACACATCGCCCAACTAGTCCAAACTTTTTGAGATTAAACTAGGACCAGACATCCTTGGCCCATGATGATAAACTATTCCCATATTAGAGACTCTATAACCTTGAACAAGGATTTCATGTTCGAGAATTAATAATTTAAACTCTACATGAGTTATCTCAGTAAAATTGTATGTCACATTGGGCTTCCTTAGCCCTCATTCACATCAGTATTTTCATATAGCCAAACTAAATCTGCCTGTTTAATGAGCCCCTCCCCATGGTCTAAACCCAATTAACATAGAATTAGGCACCTTATGATTTAGGCCACACAAACGAAAAATATTCATAGCAGGTCGCAACATTATAAAATTAAATAGTTTGAATCCCATATGATTTCCCCAATGAATGATGATAAAATTTAGTCCCACCACATCATAATCTCTGATTCCTTTGTGTAATAGATGATATTTTCCTCATTCCAAAAACATTGGATACCCCATGATAAGCTTTGGATGCCCCATAATTCCCCACCAAAGAGGATCAACCCTACTGATATCAGTCTCTTAACCCGCCTTGTTTCAAAACTATGTGCAACTTGATTATCATCCTTATGAGATACAAATTAACACCTTGACATATTATCTCTAGACTCAACCAAAAATAAGTAAAACTACTTTCCCTTTGGCCCCATTTTTGGTGAATTCACCCCTTCAGATTCATTCAAATCTTGTATTAACTCCCTCTATAACACATTGATTTCCATAGGGCTCATATTATTAAATGAAACATGATGTAAAACTCTTTGATCCCTTTTCATGGTCCATGCATTATAAAAAAATACGATGTGATTTTTTTCCACCGATACTTTTGTATGAATGGAATCCCTAGATTATTCATATCAGGACATACATTTTTTTAATTCCCTAGAATTATATTAGAAAAAAACCTCTCATCGTACACACATCATGACCTCAAACTAATCACCCATTTAGTTCGAGAAAAAAGTCATTAAACTATTTTACATGAGAAAGGTTGTATGACTCTAAACTGTTTGAATACATATTAATAACTATTTTTGTGTTTATTCACATCCTCATATGATATACAGTAATAGATATATTATTTAAAATTTAGTCTACCCACATATTCATCAAGCAAGAAACCTATATTCATGGTGCAATTACCTCATAATGTCCATGGGCCTTCTTCGAGGAGTAAGACCCAATAAATTTCCAAGACCCATAAAAGGATATGTATGGCATTTATGCTTGATATAATTGAATAACATCAACATCACAACAATTGAAACTCTTTCCATACCACTTATAAGTTCTAGAGTCTTCAAAACCATGTATGAGAATATCTAAATACCTTGTTCAAAAGAGTGGTCCCCCAATCGATGTCAATCCTCATCCACAAGATTCGTCAAAAATGGATACAGTTCATTGAGTTTTGTGTGGAAAATTTTCTCTTTATTCATCACTCATAGTAGGATATCATTATTTTATTCCATGTCAATCACTTTAAGGAAACCCTTGGTATGAAATATATTACCATAAACTAGGATAACAGACCAAATCTTGAATCATGACACTAAATTGTTTGTGATTTTTTTCAAGGGTATCCTATGTGGCATATGGAGGCTTCTTAGGCTCCACTATCCTCATTAGGTAACCTTCCTTTAGTGTTGTGTATATTTCCTTAAGAAGAGTTCCCATTATTAAATGAAACATTGCTTTAAACTACTCTATATATTCAATACCACAAGACATTAAATTGTGTGAAACATTGTCATCGTCATGTTATGTTAAACAAGTTTTCCAATATACAAATAGTATGACTTTTGACTATGTACATACCATCATCATTTCATGATGTAAAACTGCAAGAAATCCTAGGACCTCAATTGAATATACCTCTCTACTCATGTTGGTATCTACAACATCAATCACAATTTTTGGATATAAATCAACAAATGAGATGAATCTCCCCTCGACGAAGATTTTGAATTTTCTCTAAAATAGACACACCTTCACTAATGTGATCAAAGCCTCTGTTGTGAAATATGATGAGTACTGGAAACGATTCGAACATTCTGTCACTTCATTTTAATGCTTTTAATTTACCTTATTTGAATCATCATCATACTCCACATTTGAAAGGAACACATAAGGGAATGGTAACTAGCCATGGATCAACTACCACACATGGTCTATAACACAAAGGACATTGGATGAAATTCATAGACATTTTTTTTATTCAAATAGGCCCAGTTGTTGACCCTCAATTGTTTATCCCCATAAAACATAGAGCGATTTGGATTTTTAATTTCAAAAAAGAAATAAATTTATCATATATCGTGATTCAACAATACTAGTGCTCCAGATTTTGGGATTTTTGATTAACACTCCTCTTTCCATTTTTTTCTGGTAGAACTCAATGCGCTATGAATTATCCCATTCATACAATAGAGAATGTTTGAAAGTAATGTAATATATTATGAGGGCTTTATTATCTATCAAATTCCAAATTCAGCCCAAAATATCTTAGTTTAATGTAAATATTTTTAGACCCTGAGTGTTCAAAAACTGTCATACACTCTCATACATGGGAGAAATCACATGTTGGACCTCTATTTATCACTCGGTTCATGACTCATGTGATATTAGGAATAATACTTTTTTTGAAGATATTATTTTCGTGAAATGATGAAAAAATGGAATATATTCAAGCATACATTAATTACGAAACCAAATATTCATATGGTTATCCACATACTTTAGCATCTTCATTATTAAATTCCTTCAAATATTGATCTTGAAAATCGAGTCATCAACCTATTCAAATCCCGACTGGGTGGACTCAATGAATTGAAATCACAATTCCAAATCTTCTCTCATCATTGGAAATATATGGAAAATCTTTAGTCCTAATACACTTTATTTTACATTAAGCTGATATCATAGTCTATTCCTTCTTGGTTCAGCCTCCTTTGTCTCAGACGCAACTAGCTGATCCTTCTGACTATTGGAAATCTCCACCTGGGTAGCAGAAACTATTGCACGATCCTTTGAAAACCCCATGAAGATGAAAATATGTTACTAAAATTTTGTAATATCTTGAGATCTCTTTGTCTTGTACCCAAAATTTTCCATGTTAAGCTCATGAAACTGTACACATTTTCACTCAAAAAGGAAATCGCATTCCAACACAAGGTGGTTGTTGGAGTCCCCCCTTCTGCTCCCAATGATAAAGAACTAGTGGTAGAGAGATACCACCCTTTGCGGAAACTCGTCTATTTTTGTGTGGTAGTTGAAATTCTTTAAAAATAACTATTCCATGGACTGTGTGATCATATTCATCTTAGTATCCTCTAAGCCATAATCAGCTTTATCTTAGGGTAAGGTAGGTTCGTATAGAGGAATGAATTCCAGTTTAGTATCTTCTCGATCATCCAAATTTTGGTCTTTAAGGGAAAGAGGTTGGAGAACTATCTCCAAAAATAATTCCATGTTATCCTTTCCACCTTTAGTAGAATCCTCTACTACACCTTTTGTTATCACTTTAGTGTAATCCATCATCCCAACATCCTCGAATCCCCATGATGTGGGTGAAATATCATCCTCTTCTCCTAAAACCTCCACCAGTGAATATTCCATGGATGAAAAATCTAATGAATCCTCCCCAAATAATCCAACCTTCTACATAAGAAACATTCATTTGAAACAACATTGGCTACTACAACTACCTCTAATTGTAACTCTATGAAAGGCACTACCATCGCTGCTCCTTCAGCCATCCTCACGATTGAATCACCTCAACCACCTCCATTGAGGGAATGATACTGAAATTCTCTTCCAATGAAGCCCTTTTCAGTGGATCAACTACCAATTCCTCCTTACCCATCTCTTCCAAGAGAAAAACTCCCACTATCTCCACCACATCCTATGGTGACATAGAATTAGTTGTAGGATGTGATGGTCCACCCCTCGTGACCAATAGCTCATGAAGGGTCCCCAAACCAAAAACATTATTTTTTGTTGTTACGTATCATTATTCATGATTCCTATTAAATAATTGACATTTTATTGTGATTTTAAATTCATGATTAAGTAAAGACAGGATTAGGCAATGTGATCCAGAATTTAGTGGTAGTCAAAAACATTAAAGGATCAATGAGTTTACCTAGAAAAAAATATAACTCAGGTCCCATATTAGATACAGAAAGAATTAATCCCCTATGATTCCTTCAATTATTCACTTTCATATATAATGTTAACCACATGAAAATTGCGGTTATTTTTAGGGGAAGAAATTCCTAGAAATATCTTCACCTGATCGGTCAAAGGACACATAGTACCCATGGAGTAAATTATTTCTTCCATCTCAACCACATATTGTATCTCTTTAGCAAAGGGATAATAGAAACCTTCCCATTAATAGACCATTCAATTCAGGAAGATCCCATCAGTTATGAAATATTACCACACACTCACTGAGTGTTGATATACCAGTGAAGACTATAGGCCACCCTGGCATCAGGATAAATAACTTTTCTATGAACATTTGGGTGACGTACTTGCATACTTATACAATAAACATGTACATTGTGATATCCCCATGGGGTCCACATTATTTCCATGAATTCCTTCCTAGGATCATAAAGTCTGGTGTGAAATCACTCTCAGAAACTCATTTCAGTCAGGGACCACAAACCACTAGAGTCACTACTACTATCCTACCCATTGAACAACCTTCTCCCCATTGCGTGCATTGACTATAAATTATAACTAGAAACAATGATGAATTATCTCCCTATCATCATATTAGGATGGTCGTTTCCTTATCCTAAACCCATCATTAGAACTCTCTCATCTATGTTCATAAACATGGGTAAGGCCATGCCCAATAGTCAATGGAGGAAACTCATTCCAAATAAACACATTTTCACACATTATGATGCACTAAATCTAACCCATCACTAGATGGTGAAACAATTGATCAACATATGAGAACACACATGGTTTTTCTTATGCACACTACTGAAATTACTTCGAAACTGCTTTGGGTTATACAGATCATAGATTACATCATAGTCTTCCCTCAAAACTAGTACCCAACAATGAAATTCTAGGAGGTAAAAATATTTCATGGTCTATGTGTCTTCATGAGTTACATCCCAACATTGGCAAGTGGAATTGATGAAATATGTGGTGCTCCATAGACCCATCCTTATCTAGAGAATCCACCAAACCAAACATGAATTGTAGACATTCCATGATATTAAATATCTCTAGAAGAAGGTTTTTATGGGATGGAAAATAGGTTTTTGGTAATGATAACAAACCATGTGTGTAGGTACCTAGGTATAAAGAATGTGAAAATTCTAGAACCCATGAAGCGATGTATTCCTTTCACTAATATGCAGAAGTGCTTGTATAACATTTGTAGAACCATGATAACAATGTTTAATCATTTCCCTTTCACTGGAATTGTGACCATTATAATGGTACATAGCTGTACCACCATTTGAGCATCCCTTAATGGGAGAATCCATCCAAATATGAGCACTATAATGAACCCCCATATTCTGACCATAGGTTGAGCCTCTAACTTGAAATTATATCTGAGAAAATATTCATTAGATTACATTTAAAAACCTCTTATAAGAGCCCTCCTTTAACAATTGATTTCCCATAGAACATGTGGGAGTCATCATTAAAAAATGTTGTTCTAGATCCTCTCGAACTAAATTAAACAAATGTTTATTCTTGAAGTATCTGAACCCTTGCTTATAGGGAACAAACCACATCCTGAACTACTCTTAACTAGTTCCCTACACTAGATATAGAAGAAACTTCTCCTGATGTAGAAGCTACTTTTGATCCCGCTAGACATTCTTCGGGAGAAGGAAATCATCACACACTACTCCATGGATCAAGATCTGAAAGATTTGGTGAAGGTCCTAAATGATGTCACTGACCTCCCCATGATGAAAATAGAATTTTTTTCATCACCGATGATTGTATTATCAACATCCTAGGAATGATATCATAATTATTGTAAATATGGAACACTGAATCCAATTCTACCACATAAATACCAACCTTTATCACATTTAATTCAAATTCAATGAATGAATTCCACAACCATTAAGCCTAGGTCCACTCATCTATGACATTTTTTCCCTTTCAGAAATTCCAATTATCATTGCACACTTGGAGAAGATCTACTAAACCCACATTAATTATCCTCTAATATTTCATTACGATTGCCTCATCATATATCTTCTCACCATTAATGTTTTTATGTGGTTGTAGAGATGTTCCTCTATAAGAGGTGAACTATATTTCCAAATATGGTGCACATCATCCCTATGATTCTTTAATTTACTAGGTATACATAAAAATTAGAAATATTTATTATCCTTTCACTCCATCAGAATGAAGACATCATCTCCTTGTAAAAATCAATAGACCAGTAACCTCCTGCATAATTTCCATTCTTTATGAGAATCTTTAAGTAGTTAAATAAATGGTACTTGTGTGTGGTGCTTCATATGCACTCACCAGTCATGGTTTGTCAGTTGTTCCTTCCCTTTGAAAATAATCATTATTGACTCCCCATGAATCCATTATATTATAGACTGATGTTTAATATGAGTCTCATTCTTGATGTTCATTTGGTAATTCCATTCACAATGTTCTATTTTCCTTGATCAACCTCACAAGACTTTCATTGAGAATATGAGGGTTTCAGTGTCTGGTTCTCTAAAAAATGACTTTGGAGAAAATTTGTTGAAGAAATGTTATCTAAAGTATATTTTACGAAGATTTTTTGTAGGGATGATGAGATTAACAATTTTTTTTCATCCAGTGATGTTAGGTGGATTTCACTTATATCCTCCACAAATTATAGGTGTACAATCATCTTAGTGATTTGTGATGGCCAACACACACATGACCATCACAAAAAGTTTTTGCGGGCGTGATTCATGACTGTGCTTCAGGAGTGATCATAAAAAAAGGGAGTTGATGGTCAATTTTAGGGATTTAACATTAGAATTAGACCAACCTTTTTCTATTTTAATGATAAAAAATTTGGTGGGGTGTATTATTGGCAGTAAATATGCATTATACATGAATAGTTGAAGAAGGATTGACCAATTCGTAGAAACTATGAAGCAAAATGAAAAATAATTCATCTAAAGGCACTATTTCATGATGACCCTATAATTTAGGAATGGACAGACCAAACGGAAATCCTTGGATATGTGGTTCCCTCAGTAATGTATGATGGTTTAATTATGACACTTTGTAATTTAAATTCCTGAGTCACTGATAACTTCATGAACCCAAGAAACCATGACATTTTCTTTATGAGTCAGATGGAGTTACACCCATTCTTGAATGCCATGATTCCTTCGTGAAAGGCCTCCAATATCCATGTAACCTATTACCTATAAATACCACCCCCATTCTGATATTTTATGGATAGTTACACCAACTGTTAAACTTTGTAATTGATCCCAATTCATGAACCCATTGATCATCACAATCCAAATCTAAATTGATCATTAAAGTTATCCTAGCCATGAAAACCCCCAATGATGTTTTTTTGAAAGATTATTCTATATTTGGAGATTCTCTTAATGAATTCCTACACCCTCCCTCAAGGAAGAATAACCCATAAAAACACGAGGCTTCATAAAACATTTGGAATGCATGTAACTTTTTTTCCCAACTTTGGCCTTCATTATGAGGCATGGTCACCCTGATTCATACAGAATAATCCTTCACATATCCCCTAACCTCCGCCAAGCACCAGATCATAAGGTTTCACCTCTCCCAAATGATATAAGATTCACAAAACCTCTCTCTTGGTACCCTCTATATTTCCTCCCTTCTTCTGAATTTACATCACGAATGATGACATCTTATAGCCCCCACACATATGCGTGACATGACTTGCTACACCCTAAGATCCCATGTGACTTGTGCCACCAATTATTGTGTTCTCCCATAACAATCTATACATGGATTGATCCTACTACATAAAATTGTCTAATTAGTATTGGAACCGTAACCTATATTTATTATCAACATAGGGACCATAATTTGGATCTTATAACAAGCAACTCATCCCATCATTGTACCCTAGAAGATCCAAATAAATTTCCCTCCCAATTATACAATATAATTTGTTAAATAAGCACTAAATGTTTGGAGGGTGAATAGTGAATCCACCAACATTTGAGATGTGTGATGTTAAACTAAATAAAATCATGATTTATTCATATATTTTTAACCATATAACAATGTACTTAGAACATGACCTAAAACTATATCCTTACCATGTCAGAAAAAACACATGATATCCTATGTTAGACCATCATGGGATTCCAACCCACATGTCTACAGAACACATAACTACCATTCCTATTAGATTCCATGTGTAATCTCCTCAAACCCAATTCTATAAAAAAATAATGACGCATGTATGACTCATATTGAATAAGGTGACTTCCACATGTAAACCCCACCCACATTGTTGTTGCTCTGGGAATCATCCATCATCCATCCACTAGAAGAAAAAGGGGACATTATGATATTCAGATCTATTTATCCCAATTGTTTCCTACACTAAGCATGAATCTAGTGGGATTAGTGGTTAGAGGAGTTCATAACATCCACATGATCCCTAAACACTAATGTGTATATTATATGGTATAAGCTCTAATCTCCATTAAAGAAGAGCCCTATTCAATGTACATTCCACAATAATTTTGATATATTTTTTCTTTGATACCAGAAATACTGGGATATATATAAATCCCACCTAAGGTCCAAAAACGAAATCAGCATTCACCCAAACGTTATTCAGGTCCTATCCCTGATATGATCATTCCCATACATTGAGGTCCACATCTCCTCGAGGACCCCTAATAATCTCAATGCCTAATCCCCACACCAACTCCCACTAAGTGTATTCCTCTTGTAAGGGGATTCTTTTACACGTAAGCCCCACACCACCCTCTATTGATTATACTTTTGTTATATGAACATAATTCCAACATGATGTTAAACTGAATGGATGATTCCTATCACACTACATAAAACAACGACATCTAACTATAATGATTTTGGTCTCTATCCTTTAAATAGATTTTGTAGGTAGCCTCCATGTGGTTCAATCTGGACCGAAGATAAGTCTCGGTGTTCCCTTATATGGATGCACCTCTTGGATCTCCCTTAAGTGGTGTTATAATCCACATATACTAGGTTCCCCACTATGGGATAGTCAAAACTATATTTAAACCATCATGGTGTGACATCATACCTTTATGGGACATGTTCCCTAGATCCACCTCCATGGGGAATTCTTATCCATCCATTGGTGAAACTTCAATGTGTGATATCATAACATCATTGACACACATCCCAAATCCACCTCCATGATGAATTTTGATCCATCCATTGATAATTCTTCTTGGTTTCATGTCTTCCCTATTATGGGACACCCCCACCAGAGGTCACCTCTCTGAGGAATTTTGACACATCAATTTGTAATCATCCATAATCTGACATATTACTTTTATGGGATAGACATGTTGGATCCGCCTCTCGAGAGAGTTCTGATCCATAAATTGGTAAACATTCAGAGTGTGACGACATCTAATTATGGGACACACCTCTTGGATCTGACTCCATGGGGAGTTCTGGTACTTCTAATTGTAATCCTTCAATGTGGGACAACTTCTCATTATGTGACAAACCCATTGGATCCAACACCACATGGCTTTCTGATCCATCCATTGGTAATACTTCATGGTGTAAAACCTTAAATTTATGGAGAAAAACTATTAGATATGTATCTAGGGGTGATCCAATCCATCCAACCGAGGTCCACCTCTAGGATAAATCGAAATCCATTCATTTTATCCATATAGTCTATTAAAATCATTCCCTGATCTTCCTCTACAGAACATTACACTCCTTCTATACAGGAAAAAGATCTTGTGACCTCACACCAAAATATATACCGCATTGAATTATTAGGTTTCTAAGGTGAAATAATTGGATGATATTCACCCATGGTGTTAGCGTCCCCAAGAAAAACACGATATTACTTGTAAAAAGGGTTAGTGTACATACGCCCCTTGAATCGTTACCTTGTGATCGACATGATATGTCATTTCTCTATGCGTATGAAGCCTCACATTATGCTCCCTCCCAAGATGATGTTTATAGGTGACTAGTGAATAAAATATCCATAATTGTACAGTGATGCCCAACATGACTACTCTCATGGATAAATGATTCTTCCATATAAATTTGGAATCATAATGTCAAGATAGATGTAGTGTAATTAACCGGTGTCCATAAGGAGATGGAATCAAGATTAAGTTACATGAACATGACATAACTCAATGATGGAGACCTACACTAGGCAATAAGCTCCATGGAGTAATCAATAGAATGAGTAACTAACATTCATTCAACCTATTTAGATCCATGAGAAAACATTTCTATATAATGTTATGAAATATGACGACATTTTGAAATTAATAATATATTGTTACAAGAGTATGAATTTTGTGAAACCTTATGAGGATGCGTGGTTTCATCCTGGAAAATGCATCAGACAAAAGGACAATATACCATAAAGATGATGGTTATAGTAAATATATAAAATAGTCTTACAATAATCGGTATGATCTTCCTTTATCTTTGAAAAAAATTGTATTTCATTGAGTAAAACATATATGATCTTATCCATTAACTAATAGAAAATGGTGTTCATGAGAGCCCTAAATCTAGGAGGAGATTCATTACACCAATAAAAAAATAAACAAAATTTTCACATTACAACACCTGAAATATTTTATTATGATATTTTCCTTCTTTTATCTCATCTTATTATTTCTAGACTGTAAATTTTTTTTTAAATCTAGATCAATTATTTAAATGGAAAAAATAATTTATACTTGGGGGGGAATATAAACCATATCCCAATTCAATAACAATATGTATATACAAAAAATTAGACTACCAAATTTTTTATTCTATAATTACACCTAAGAGACAATGGTGGAAAATCAGTCTAGATGAAACCCTCTTATATCAAATAATTAATTTTATTCATAAACACCCATATCTTAGTAGGATCCACTTGATAACAAGACAATGAAATCAAACAGACACCATGTTTTAAATCTATATTGAACTCGACATTATTTCAAAGGCATGGTGTTAGATCCAATTTGGGTAATGAATTAAGAAACTACATAAAAACCATATGTAACACCCCTTCATAAACCTCCACTAATTACAACATCTAGGAACTAAACTCTCCTCTTGTAGAAATCTTTGTCCAAATAGATATTGTAAATCTAGTCCATGATAAGAATGAATATGAATAGCTATATATATTTTAATAATATATCTCTTAATAAATGGTATCCCCCATACTCAATTCATAAACCTAACACACATCAAATAGTTTAGATAAACCATCCACTGAAATATGAATGAATAAAGGAAAAAGATCTTACATATCTGGGGTCCCATAACATAGTCCAAGGTAGGTGAAATAAATGAACATGATGATATGTAATAAAAAAATATAAATCCACGATATAAGGGAAAAAGATATTACCTAGGATGTTGCTATGCCTAACTGATGAGGGTGTGTCTATTTTATATGACTATCCCGATCATTCTCTTCTTCCTCTATAGACTTGATTATGAAACAAATACATTACTATTCACAACCATAAATTTATTAGAGAATGTAAGATTATGGGAATGGTATATACAATCTACATCCCTCACAAACTAAATTAAATCATTATAAAATTATTAATTCTAATGAATTAGGGGAAATAACTATTTTGGATAAATTGGAGCCCAACCACCCATGTGGTGTAGGACAATGAGAATGGTTAGGTATTTGGAGTAATGATTGATATAACCACTATAAGAAACACATAATGGGATGAAAGTATAGGCAAATTAATGATAACTATACAAACTAGAAAATAAATAGGAATACATCTAAGATGGACTCCCTTAAAATAGAAATATTTACATTCCTATCATCTGATATACACCATCGAATACTTTATTCCTCAAGAATGATTAATGAAGTCTCTCTAATAAAAATCCTAATCGACCATGCATAATCCTTATAATTTCATCCTTAGTTTGAAGTAATTGATATATAGAAAACCTAATTAATAAAATCAAATTATGAATATCAGTATTCAATTCCTACAAAAAATTATTTTATCTGTCATCCTCAAGAAGTAAATTTTTATAGGAAAAATAAAGAAAATCCTTCATCTAAATCCTAATTGACCTCTCCACCATGGTCCTATACTAAAGGAAAATAAATCCCCACCAAATCAAAATAATAATAATCATGGAAAGAAACATTATGTTGCATTTAATCCTAAAATTATTCCATGAAACTTTTTAACTACACACACTCTCTAAGGAAAAGAAGTTACTGTTAACACACAACCCCCATCATCTGACTGAAAACCAATGGGACAAAACATTCCTTCGTATAATTGATCAGAATTAAGGAAATATACAACCGTTCATACTAATTATACATCTCAATACCATAGATAAACTAATCATACATCACAAATACCTCAAATTGGAAATCCTATAACACCCTCATCCATGAACCAACCTCCTCAATCATGTTAATCATATTTTGGTCAAAAAATATTATCTTTCCACACCGATATGATCAAATCATGTTGTTAAATATAACCAATAACCATTTATACATTGAATAAAGAAATCCATTATGCATGAGAATAATGAATTTTTTAATTACAATATATTTATATCCAATTATTCTTATAAAGAATCATTCGAATTTAAACAATAATGTAATAAATCATGACACATTTACCACATCTAGGTATATACAATAAAACAAAAATCATTTTAATAGTATGTTTGGAAATCCTATGTTCTTTTCCTTGAATTATATTTTGTAATAAAAATCATTTTTTCTAGATGGTATATATTTCCCAATAACATTATAATTTTTTTTCATAGGATACAGTACAAAATCCATTCTACCCTCACTAGTGTCAGATTTCAACCATAACACTAATCCATTGCTTTAAGACTACTATATAATTACTTATCCTTAATGAGAGCCCTGCCTATGCTAGTAGAGAAGATGATTATGACCCCCCAAATCATGCCTCTGATATTCCCTTGGGTGGTGTCAAGTAAGGAATATATAAAAAATATATGTAATATTTATTAACCTTATATATTCTATGAAAAACATTAACAACAAATCAAAATTATATTATTTAATTTAAATACAATAAAATATGGAATGTTACTATCACATAAAAATATGATCTTGAAAATAAAAAGACAACCAATAAATCTTATAGAAGAAATGAAAACACAACCCAATGACCTCTATGAGCTAGCACAAACTAACTGAATCCTTAAATACATCTTACAAGCTTGAAAAATTTATATATATATATATATAACGGTGATCATGAAATTATAAAAATTACAATCCACCAAAAAACATATCATGATAAAATAGAAAAAAGAATACTAATTCCTAAATGAATAAATAGATGATCCAACATTCACATAAACCAGATCAACATTCACCAAAGGCATGGATACACAATATCAAATTTATGTATAGTAAAATAATAACATAAAAATTCTATAAGAGGAAGGTACTCCAAAACCACTTCTCTACTAAACTGGTCAATGTCATTCCCAAATAAGATACATCTTATCCTTCAATCCATTTTATATCCACACAAAAACACTTATTAACACCACATTATATACATATCAGCATATCCTCAACCACATAACACATCACAATCACATATCATAGTTGGGAATCTTGAATATAAAAGGAAATCGACATCATAACCTCATAAAACCATGTATTACACCTATGTATTACACCATCAGTCACATCATCAACACCCCTGAACTTCATATGAACTCTAACTAAAAGTCATTATAGGTCATTCATGATAACCATTAGACATCATATACTCATCTAAATCTAGATATTAAGTGTGGAAAAGGGTGTACTAATCCATATATTCAATAAAAAATATAGACATTTGGGAAAAAAACTAAAACCCAGGTCCTTATAAGGGTCTCAGTTAGGTTACAATGATTGGGTAGTAATTCATATGGTATAATAATAAATACAATAGTATTGTAGTTATTCACATTCCAAACCTATCTGTTCATATCCAAACTAATTCCACAATAACCCATATGAAGATTCTCACTATAACCATATCTATGAAATAACTACTTCCAAAATTATACAAAAAAACCCAAATATATCGACATAAATTAATGATAACAACACTCTTAATATTCTATTTCTATAAAGCAGTCATTAGATCCATGATATAAAATTTACAAGTATCATTACATTAGTTATGCCATTAATTATATATATTTAGTGTTTACTAATTCATTTGACCACTTTTCATTTCATTCCATTCATCATTCACTTATTCTCAAGTATTTAATCACAGAAAACCAACTATTTACATTAAGTATGGATTGAATTATAATTATTAATAATTTAATTTCTATAATTTTTCATATCTCTTCAACTACACATTACCATATTTATTAATTATCAACCCATTATAATCCACTAGGGAACTATATTATAACCATGAAATAACTTACCAATAAACATATAACACACCCAGAATACATTCCACTATTTTTGAAATCATCCTTAAGACAACTTATTTCCACACAAAATATCATTATTAAAATAACACAACTTAAAAAATTACCCTCAATCACTAGCATGTAAAAACAACAACATCATTATAATTGGCTAGAATAACATAACAAACCCCCTTTAATTATATAAAATAATCCCCACATATAGTTGAAAATTGGGTAAATAGAGTAAGAATACACATTAGAGTACTTTCACTTTAATAATTTTTTCATATTAACTATAAACTAATCATTAAACATCAATACCTTAATTCTATATTTTGACACAACCAATTTATTATTAAAATTTAGTGGGTAACCCATTATGATGAGTGATTTTCATAGGTAAACATAGAAAAATGTATATCTTAATAAAAATATAAATCCTTCAATAATAAATAAATAAAACCTCCTAATAGATTGAAAATTTCAATATGTTCAATAAAATTCATGAAGAAAACCCCATTCCTTTAATACCTATTAACACTCTTTATAATCATGTTAAGGATATTTTATATCATCCACCAAGAAAAATAGAAGTTATGATTAATCCATAATATCTAAAAATTCAATGAAGAAGTGGTTTCAAATCACATACAAAAAGAGATGCTTTAATAAAATATATACTAGATAAAACAGACTCTCTAATAAAAATCCCCCCAAAACATGTCGACCAAACATGGGGGATATTATTTATAATTCCATTTCAATTCCACATCACAAAAAAATAAAAAAAATTATATCAACACCACTAGAATGACCTACCTAATAATAATGGTCTGGAAGTAAATGAAGGAAAAAATATAAGGAATTAAACTTGGAACAAGAGATATAATCTCTCAATGAGTAAGGCCAACACCAATAAAAGGATGAATAAATATATCCAAATATGAAATAGTAGTCAATTATGGATTGTTGTATATTACTGAATTATGAGTGATCCAAATACAAGTCTACTTATTATTATAATTTTATAATGTTAACTAATCTTATTGTGATAGGAGTCACACACAATCATGAGGCCAACAAAGATCACCTCTATGAGTCACACAATGATATCACCTTATCTATCCCATAATATAAAAAATACACATTAATTATATACATTTCAGGATGATCTTGACACATCCATGTTGTCATTTCCATGATTTTCATTTCTCTAAGAAACAAAATAGAAAAACTGATATATTTACATCAAACATGAATACCCCAAGACCATATAGATATTAACTTGAGGTAATTAAAATGTTACATGACTCAAATAAATAAAATTATAAATTAAACACCCATTAATTCATAAAAAAATTAATATTACTTCATAATACCATGTTCATGAGATTATCTAAGGGATCACAAAATACTAAACACAAATGTATAATGCAATATCAAAACTGTGTAAGATAAATTAAAAAAACAATAGTATATCTCACTAAAATTATTACCCTCATGAAACAATAATGATAACATATGGTGAGCTCAAATGTATCCATGTCAGATTAACTTGGACATCTCCCCATGTAATAATAAACAATGTATCCTTATGTTGGAACGAAAAGACATCATTCCATTACTAGATTTCCACCCCAAATCAAAATTACACATAAAACCAATAGATCATACCCCATTACATAGTACTATAACTATGTCACATCTGAATTATTTATGATGTGACAGAATATATTTTCCAAAAAAAAATCTCTCCCAACAAACTCCCTATGATGCAACTCACATGGCCTTTCTATATTACAATCCATATAAATTAAATTTATATTAAACCCCATCTTTCCTCCATAAATATTAATATAATACTACGAAAACATAAAAACTATAATATAAAAGTCTGAGAAGTTCCATTTTTTATGATTTATAGTTTTGAAAATGTTGATATTTGAAATTGTTGAATCTTTATATATATTTAAAAAAACTATAAAAATGAAACATAATTTTTTTAATATTATATGTTATTTCATATAGAATATCATTATGTGGTATAATATCCTAGAACCTCATGAAAACATAAGTTGTATATACAAAATGTTAATTTAATTAGAGTGAATAAAAATGATTGCATCATTATTCATCATGAACACATATATTTTATTCACATTAATTTTTACAATTGGATGGTCAATGGATCTATTAAAGGAATCATTACCATTCTATGATTTTCAAATTAACTGATAATCCCAATCGACATTCACCAATAATAATCCTATTATATTTTATATTTCAAATTATTTTAAACCCAATTTTTTTATACATATGGTGGTTCATTAGAGTGCATATATAATCCATAAAATCAATATTACCAATATCAATTAGTTTTTTAATTGTCCTATGTTTTTTAATTGAATGTTAAATCCTCTAATAATAATAAACATTTATTCCAATGTGATGATATAGACGCATTTATTTTCAAGAAATTTGATCCACTATAATGTTTATCTATATGTTTTTCTTATTTGATGATCTTTTGGGTCGATCATCCACATCAATATAATGAATATTTTATAGTAAAAAAGGAATTTTTTTTTCTATATTTTCATAATAGAATTAATTGAATGGAATATTACCCTTTTATAAAAATTTTACATTTTGGAATCACTTTAGGAAAAGTGGCTTATTTTTTTAAGTGTTTACAATAACAATATATACATAGATTCATATATTTATTATTTATTTTCAAAAATGATATTTATGCTTTTTTATATATTAAAAATAATATATTGTACAGTTTATATTTTTCTTTGACACCAATTTAGTTTTTATAACATAAAAATTCATGAATATATAGATATTTTAATCATCAAATTAGTCAAATCATTTTCCCCATGCATTAAAAACATAATAACACATTTTTTAATTATAATTTATATTTATTTAATTATAATGTTTGAGTTGTATAATTTTCTTCCATTGATATTCACATATTTAACCATATTATTCACCAATGTGAAACAAGAATCCATTATTTCATCCCAGATAAATGTTATATATTTAAAGTTATCATGAAAATATTTCTGTCTATTTTTTTATTACCTTATTATATCATTCATGAATAAGATAGAGTTCATCCTATAAATATGTGGAAATTTTTTTAAAGCATCACCATTGTTGGTAAAATCTAATAAAATGATGATAAAAATAATTTATATAATGTTTCACTATCATTAATACTCTTTTATTCTAGAAATGTATAATCCATAAATGCTCTATGTTTTCAGAATTAATTTCTATTGATGTCTTAATAATATTCACAAAATGATTAATAGCTTAGAGTCATATAATATTTACATTGAAAAAATTATATTAAATTATACCACTAAATGTGTTTGAGGAATGGGTCTGAATTTTTGCTAATATAATTTTTCCAAGAAAAAAAAAATTTTATCGTATCACCGATTTGTATATAATATCCACTACACAACCTATAAAATTACAATAATGAAAAATTATACGAATGACATGGAATGACGTTTTCCAAGGGTCATTAACTCTGTTTAAGTAGCTAGTCCTTAGTGATTGGATGATATAATCTCAAAAATTATAATGTAATACATACTATTAATGAAAAAATAATAATGTATGTTAACATATTTTACCTCAATAGAAATATGATCCATATGATAACCAATATAACAGGTAAATGATAATAACCCTAAAATTACAATATTTATTCGAATTATTTTGTAGTAAATTTTCCAATGAATTATTATGTTTACATTATTACGTGATTTTAAAATCCATTAAATTACGAAAGGTACACTTATACTAAGTGTGAGTTGTGTCCCAAAAAACATGGTTCTAAAAATGAAACAATTTTTTCAATAATGAAACATATATAAAACATAAATAAAGGCTTAATTATTATTGATAATAATTCTTAAAAATTTAAAATTATTTTATAATTTGGTATGGGAATATAAATATCAGTATGGGGTATAAAAATATTTTAAACCCATTAGTCTATTAAAATTCATGAATACTGATGAATTATTTCACTTTAAATAATAACCATTGAGAAAATAAACCTTAGTAAACAATTTTAATGTATACATATTAAAGATTTATATTAAATAGAAAATAATAAAACCCAGTGTAAATAGAATAATAATTAATATTTATTCAAACATCATATTTTCAATCAATCATTCATTGACTATTTCAATTGATTTATCAAATTAATTACATCAAATATATTAATTTCTACCAAATAAATAATCACTCAATGCATTAGGGTAAGGATATATCCAGTTCTCATAAACCAGTATCTATAATTTAAAATTAATTTAACTTGATTAAGACACATATGATATTTTATTTGACCATTTCATGAATAAAACTCATAAAAACATTAATTTCAACCATTAATCAAAATCATTTTCAATATGTTCCATAAAAATAAATTTCAAAAAATTTTCTAAGAATATTTTTATTGAGAGGGAAATGAAAGTGAAGAATATAATACATGTAATGTTTAATACTAATATAAAAACTAATATACATATAATATATTATAGTCATCTGAGAAAAATACTTCAAAATAATTCCATGTAATGTCTTGATGGAAAACCCTTTCCAAATGTCCAACCTCACCTTGTACATCCTTTAACAACCATATTAAAATAAAATTTACATTATTTAAATTATTCAAAAATATTTCATGTTAATTTCCTTATTTTTATTCCATTTATTTTATTTCCTATCATGTTGTGGAAATTTACCATAATAAAATTTCCTACATATATTGTTTTTCTGTAATTTCATTTATAACACAAAAAAAATTCTGTTATATATTGGTATTGGTAAAATTTATTTATCCACGTGTTTACAAAGATAAATAAATTTCTATATATATTTTACATATCATTATAGAATTAATGGATACCAATTAGTCCTAAAATTATCACTAGTTAGATAACCCTTTCTTGAAATCTTGTTTTGATGGATAATAAAATGACTATGATTATTCACATATATTTTTAATTATTATGATGGATAAAATAGAATAAAAAAATAATGAAAATTAATGGAAAATTAATTTAATTTTAAATAATTAATTAATTATTTTACAATAAACATGAAATACACATGTTTATGATAAAACATTCTCATTCAATTATATTATGATAATCAAACATGATGAGTGATATTCCCTAAAAAGATTTAATAGAAGGGAACCCAAACAATTATTTGAGTTTCATAAAATTATTTTATATAAATACTAACAAATCTTATTGTTATTTTTAATTATTACTTATGTAATTGATATGAGTAATGTGATAATTTAAATAGAAAACATTTTTTTAAAACACATATTTTGATGTTGTAAAAAATTATGAAAAATTTTAGGGGACGAGTAATGCATGAACCATCATCATTTATTAATAAAAATATTATAATACCATTTTAATTTAATTATGTAATAAAAATGAAATAATATTTACCATAAATTTTTGCGAAAAAATCATAAATAAGAAAGGCAAAACTGTTTTAGAAACCCTTAACTCACTCCTCTTGCTACCTCATTGTATCGATTCGAAATCTATCTAAGAAAGGAAGTTTTGCATGGATAGTGGTTTATGTTTAGGATCGAAATAATGATGTAGATGCTCAATATACAAGAGGGGGGGTGTGAATTGTATACTTTAAAAAACTTCCATAAACATGGAAATATCTAAGTTTATCAAAGCTAAACTAAGAAAGTTCCAACACCACTAATACCAATTGAAGGACTGGTAAATGGTATGAAGTTACAAACATCTAGTTCTATGTACTTACTTAAAACTGGAATGTGATTATGAAAAACAGGTTCCAGAAATATGGATTCGGAAATTTAAACTTAACCAAATTAAAAAATATGAGATTCTACCTTATAGCGCATAGATACTAAACTAATCAGAGTAAAATTGTATGGAAATATAAGAAGATTATACTTTCCTTACAATACACAATGCAGTGGAAAAACAAGTAGTAAAACTACAAGTAACAAGATAAAAGTCTTTTAATGCAAAGAGAAGGGTATCCAACAACCTTGGATAAAGGTCCCTTGATTTATAAATTCAAGCAAGTCTGTCTTACCCACACCAGGGTAAGCCCTCGATATGAAGATCATAGTCTCTATATTTCTATCCCCATAAGCCATCACCTTCATGGTAGTTGGAACCTCTATATTCCTCAGCACGGAAGCCCTTGAACTTCAAGCTACTCTGCACCTATGTCTTCCTATCCCCAGAATCCCTCGAATGTAATCACCAACATTCGAAGTCGTACGAAGCAATCTGAATGAGCGGTTAAGTATGCACAAAGAATGAAAATCTTCTCTCTCTAGAAATTACCTTAACAGCGTGTTGTCTCTAGAGTGATCAACTTGTTTTTGATCTCTTTCAAATAAGCTCCTATTTATAGGTTTGGTTAGAACGATTGGATCCCTCCTGCAATGGTCATATTTTCTGTGAATATTGGAGGGACCTGTATACGTGTCACTAAACCAATGGTTAATTAGAAACATAATGGACGACATCGATTTATAAAAAAACTTGTGTAACTGAAATCACGACATCATTTTACAATGAAACAAGTGTAAGCATAAGATAAACTAGAATTCAGAATGTATGTAAATAAAAGTTCAGAGTCTAACCAAAATGAAATTTGGAGTCTATATTAAAAAAATGCTCGGATTCTGTTATATAAGAATTTAGAACCTAAAATCTGTAGAAGTCCGGAGTCTGAATTTCTAAGGAAATTCGGAGTCTCGTTTCACCTGAGTTTAGAATATGAACTTACAGAGTTCAAAGTCAAACTTGTAAAAGATCAGAGTCAAACTTCATAAGGGTTCGGAGTCGAACTCATGAAATTTTAGAGTCAAACTTCATAATAGTTCGGAGTCGAACTCATGAAAGTTAGGAGTTGAACTTCATATGAGTTCGGAGTCGAACTCGTGAAAGTTTATAGTCGAACTTCATAAGAGTTCGGAGTCAAATTCATGAGTGGTCAGAGTCGAACTTCATAAGAGTTCGGAGTCGAACTCATGAATGTTTGTATCCAGAATTCGGAGTGGAACTTCATTATAGTTCACATCTAGAATTCGGAGTGGAACTTTATTATAGTTCACATCCCGAATTCTGAGTGGAACTTCAATACAGTTCACATCTAGAATTCGGATCCTAAAAATAGAATACTTTAATTCTTGACATTATATGATTCTGGGGTTTTGGGTATGAATCCGGTTTTTTTACTTAAGATAAATATTTATATGTATAAGAAAATATAGGTTAGGGTAAATTTCCTTAAAGAAGAAAATTTTCGTTATAGAGGTAAAATATATATTTGAATAAGTATAAGGTGTTTGTGATTTTCAAAACAATAAGTAATGGAAAAGTCATAAGAAAAACCTTATTTACTCAACAATCTCCCCCTTTTTGGAAAGCACAAACATCCTTACGAAAAGGATTATAAGGACATGGAAAAATTTCATTAGGCTTTGAAATTAAAACATATCTCTCTTTTTTCATGGATGAAAGTGAATGCAACTAACTCCCCCTTAGGCATTAAAACTCTAAGGATTGTATTCTGAATTTCTGGAGTGGAGTTTTCATTATCATTGAAATTAAAAACATCGTAGTGAGAAACTCCCCCTTACTTTAAGGATATCTTCACATAGAAAATTTTATTCTTCATTTTATACTTTCTCCTCTTTTTATTGGTTCTTTTTCCTTCTCCCCCTTAGGAGTACATCATCTTCCTTCCCCCCTTTGTGATTTTGAAAAATAAATGAAGGGAATGGAAAATAAAATATGTTACCTGAAACATTAGTATATACCAAGATAAAACCAACAAAATTTACATTAGAGTTGAGAAATTTTTAAAAAGAAAGATAAATACAACAATATATCAGAGTGGATTTGTTTGTCTTCCTTTTCCATTGGGATAAGCTTCTTTAACAATGTTTTGAGCTTCTTCAAGTCTCTTTGGTCTTCCTCAACTTGCCTCTCCAAGGATTGTGTCTTTTCTTCTTGGGATTTCAAAGCTTCCGCCTGAGCCTCGATGGCTTATTTCTGCAACTTTATTAATTCATCTTACTTCCCCAGTCATTTCTCAAGCTCAATCCAGATATTTCTATCGCTTATAAAATTTTGAGCCAGTGAATTAGCCTTGTAATTTAGTTCCTTCACATATTGACTCCGTGAACTCTTCTCAATAATTAGCTCATCTTGATGATTCTTAATCTTTTTACACTCTGTGTCAAAAGCATCTATCACCTCATTTTGAAAATTATCATACACAACCAAGTATTCATCAACTTTCTTAGACCATAGAGTTATTTTGCTGCAAGAATTTCTATACACATCATAATTGATAAGAAAGATTTTGTTGTTGAACTCAATCTCCATACACTTATCCATGACTATGGGTAAGGAATCCGATTTTTGATTCATACACTATTGCAACATCTGGCATCTGGAAACTGTAGTTGGAAAAATTGGAATGGTGTCCACCAACATCATCAGAGATTCAACCAAAAATTCATTCCCATGAGCTGATGAGTCCAAATCAGATAATTCTCTTGGAGATTGTTCTTCTTCAATTTTCACCAGTTTCCTCTTAAAGGAACCACCAACCTCCTTCTTCCTGGAAATATCATTTTTTGGTGTATCCATCAGAACATGCATCCCCTTTCCAGATTTCGGAATTGGTTCCTCATGAAGATATTCTTCCTCAAATTCAGAAACATGAATAATCTGATCATCATCGTGTTTCTAATTTTCTAATCCTTCCTCTTGAAAATACTTCTCATAGGATTCTTCCTCACCATACAAAACATTTTCTTCTAATTTTTGTTGCTTATAATCATCCTTACTATCTTCCACAACTCCCTTTTCTGGACTAACTAATTTTGCGGATTCTGCCTTATCTTGATAATCCTCTACTTTCTTGATCAAGGCATCTAAATCTTCACTTCCTTCTTATTATTCTTCTTCTTCATTATCTTCCCATAGTTCTTCCCTAGCTTCTTGTTTTTCTAATTCATCAACAACATCTTCACCCTTAGACTTTTCCAGAGTGATATAGTTATTAGCTGGAGTTTCTGGTAAAGAAGGTTCTGTAAGGAAGGTTTCTGGAATCAGAATCTGCTCAGATGATTTTTTAGTATCTCTCAAAAGAGATTGAACCAGTTGAGCTTCAGACAACTTCTTTTTCATCTACTTTTCTATTTCCTGCTTTTCTAACTCATCTACATCTCTCTCTTCTAATGCCTTATACTCTGCAGGGTCCAATCTGAACTGTGGATCCCCTTCTCTTCTATTCTCTTTGTCATCCCTCCACTTCGTAGTAGATTCATCAGGATAAGATTTTTGTTTATTCGGTTTGGGGGGAGAAGACTGAGTTTCCTTATACATGGGATTTTCCTCATCATCAACCACTTCCTTAAGCTTTCTCTTCTTCCTTGACTTTTTGACGGTTCTGGAGTCTGTGTATCTTTCTGAGCTACCTCAATCTCTTCCATAGATAGAGTGTAGAAATCTCCGGATTCACTAGAAAAACCCATCTTCATCATCTTCACTGTATCATCACTTACCAACATAAGCTTACAATTCCGGACATTTGATTTGCATGCATCCTTGAAGGATTGTAAGCACTTAACTATCAGCTTAGATAGTAAGGAATGATACATAATTATTTGAGCTCTTAAGTTCCCTTCATTGATTTTCTTGATCATAATCAAAACATGCCTCATCAAATTTATCTTTCTTAGATTTACCATGAAATCTACGACATAGATATCAATTTTCTTCAGATTATCCTTGTCGCCTCTTCTTGGTACGAGAAAACCCTATAACCAGAGCTATAGAATCTTTTTTTTTCAGAGTGAGATGATAGATCTTAGAAGTCGTAACATAATTATGTCCAATACATTTTAAAGCCTTCACCTTGTTGAAACTTCTATGCTCATCTGGAAGCCTATGTGAGAAAAAATCAGCTTCCCCTTAATATGATAAAACAACCAAGCTCGTGGCCTTGGTGTAAGATAACTTGTGAGTATTCCCATAAGACTTAAACAAAAACCAATATTTGACATCTTCCATATAGAAGGAAACAGACTCATAGAACTCGATCAGAAAATCAGTGTAAACCGGATCCTGTTTCTCTGACTTGTACAAGCATACATATTCCTAACTATTCAATCTGATATTATTGGTCATAATAGATTCAATCTTGTAAAAATATGGAAGCACCAACCTTTCCCTGGAGACTACCCAATTTGATATTGGCTTTTTAGTTGACATATCTTGAGATGTTTCTTCAACACACATTCAGAACAGAGAGATCTGAAGGATTTAGAACTACATTGAAAAGGTAAAAAATGGTCTTAAGAAGAGCAGTAGCGCTCTAAGACACAAAATATTTGAAAAACCAATGTGGGACGAGTCTTGGGGTCCTATTTATATACGAGATGGATGTGACCTTTGTTTTTCCAAAATCCATCTAACAGTTGAAAAACGTTTTGATCTGATTTGATAGTTGAGAAAAATACCGCAAGGAGAACTTGACTCCAATCATTTGAGGTTTTAAGAAAAACATTTGGATTTATGGAAAACTAGAATCCGAATTATTTTAAAACTCAGTAATATACCAGTAAGAAAAATATGATTAAGAAAATTTAAATAAGGAAATCATAATTTTCAGATTGGCTAGAAATATTATTCATAATTGGAAACATTCTTCTTGTAGAAATGAATTTTAAAACGAAAAAGCCATTATGAGAAAACTTCCTCATTACGAATCTTCATTACAAAAATTTCTCATTAAGAAAGTCTCATTACGAAAAATTCCAGTATTGAAATCTCATTACAATAATTCTTAGTACAAAAATTTCATTATGAAAATTCTCATTACTGAATATTCATTACGAAAATTTAGGTTCCAGAAATTTTCATTAACAAAATTTCAGTTATGAAAATTTCCTTTCCATGAAATTCAGTTCAACAAATTTCTATTTTGAGAATTTCCATTCCGATAATTTCCATTCCGAAATTTCCATTCCGAAAATATCCATTCGGAGAATATTTCAAAAAATTTGTTAAGAAAATTTTATTCACATAAGATTGAAAAGAAAACTAACACTGAAGAAAATGAAAAAAAATTACTAACATGAAAATGTACTCCCCCTTTGAGAAGGAGTTTATTACTGTAAGGAGAATTGTTCAACAAGAAGATAATGAAGAAGAATTAACTTACAGTTATCATTCCTAACTTCTCTATAATGTACTCAAATATATCAGAGGTTAATGATTTTGTGAAAATATCACCAAGTTGATCTTACAATCTGATAAACTGAAGAATGATATCACTTTTATGTGTGTGATCCCTAAGAATGTGATGTATAATATCTATGTGATTTGTTGGAGAGTGATATGCATGGTTTTTACTAAGGTCAATGGAACTTGTGTTATCACACAAAATTTTAGTCTTTGTAAAACTCAATCCATAGTTTGTGAGTGTCTGTTGCATCCACAACACTTGAGCACAACAACTTCCAGCTGCTATATATTCTGCTTCAGCAGTGGAGAGTGCTACAGAATGTTGCTTCTTGCATGAACAAGAAACTAACAAATATCCTAAGAAATCAAAAGTTCCGGATGTACTCTTTCTATCCATTCTAAATCCACCAAAGTCAACATTCAAAAATATTTTTTAAACAAAATCATTTCCAGAAGTTTAAAATAATGCTAGATCCATGGTTCCCTTTAAGTAGAAAAAAATTCTTTTTACCGCCTTTAAGTGAGATTACATTGGATTGGATTGATATCATTCATATAAGCATACTAAAAACATCATGTCTGGTCGACTAGCTTTCAAGTATAGTAGAATTTCTATCATACCTCTAAAAGATGTTTGATCTACTGGTCTCTCGGCTTTATCAATATATAAATAGTTTGAGGTACCGATGGGAGTACTTATACTCTTTGTGTTGTTATATCCATACATTTTAAGAAGATCTTTAATATACTTATGTTGATATATATAGGTTACTTCTAGTTTTTGAGAAATTTGAAAACCAAGGAAAAATGTTAACTCACCCATCACACTCATTTCAAACTCATAATTCATTATACTTGTAAAGGAGTCAGATAAAGATTGCTGAGTTGAACCAAATATAATATCATCATAATAAATTTGAACTATCAAAACATTTTACATATCCTTTTTTATAAAAAGGGTTGGATTTTCATTTCCATTAACATAGTTATTTTGAAGAAAAAATCTTGTAAGTCTATCATACCAGGCTCGTGGGGATTAATTAAGACCATAAAAAGCATTGGTAAGTCTAAAAACATGATCAGGATGTTTTCTGTCTTCAAATCCAAGTGGTTGTTCAACAAAAACTTCCTCTTGAACATAACCATTAAGGAAATCACATTTCACATCCATTTGAAAAAGTTCAAAATTGAGGAATACTGCAAAGTCAAGTAAAATACGAATAGATTCAAGTATAGCTACTGGAGCATAGGTTTCTTCACAGTCTATTCCATCTTGCTGATTATAGCCATTAGCAACTAGTCTAGCTTTTTTTCTTATAATGACTCCATTTTCACCACACATGATTCTGAAGACCCACTTTACTCCAATAATAGAAGTTTTCTTAGGTCATTCAACCAAGGTCTAGACATTATTCCTTTAAAAATCATTTTATTCATCTTGCATGGCTTTGATCCAATCATCATCATCTAAAGCTTCATCATTGCTTTTTGGTTCTAATTTGGAAAGGAATGCGAGATGTTCTACTTCATTTATTTAGGAACTTCTATTCCTTACAGGTTTTATTTATATCACCAATTATACTATCAATGGTATGATTCTTAAGTAATACTTGGTTTGGGTTTTGTAAAACATGTTCATCAACATAGGGTAGAAAGTCTTCTGGGGTAAATGTTTCAGATGTATATTCTTTAACATTTCCCTTATTAGAATGATCTTCTATAAAAGGTTGATAATCAGTTTTTGAAAACACATCTTAATATGTAGGTTGGGATGGTTTAAAAACTAAAGGATCAGATTCATAAAATTTTACATGCACTCTTTCTTCAATGGTACGAGTATTTTTATTGAAAACTCTATAAGCCTTAGAAGTTGTGGAGTAGCCTACGAAAATTCCTTCATCAAATTTTGGTGCAAATTTGTGAATATTATCTTTAGTATTCCGGATAAATATCTTGAAACCATAAACCATGAAGGAGGAAAGTCTTGGTTTTCTACCATTCCATAACTCATTAGGTGTCTTATTACGAATAGGTCTAATCAAAACTCAATTTACAGTATAACATACAGTACTTACAGCTTCAGCCTAGATATGTCTAGCTATAGAATATTCACTCAACATGGTTCTATTTATCTCTTGAAGAATTATTTTTCTTATTTCAACTACACCATTTTGTAGAGGAGTTCTAGGTGCTTAATAGTTGGGGGTAATACCTTTTCTACTACAAAAAGTTTCAAAAATAGAATTTTGAAATTCTCCTCCATGATCACTATGAATAGTTTTTAGTGGAATATTTTTTTCATTTTTAACTTGGGCTCTAAAAAAATTGAAATAAGAAAAAGCATCAGAACTCTTTGCTAGAAAATAGACCCATGTAAATCTAGTGTAATCATCAACTAAAAAAACACAAAGTATTTTCTTCCAATGCTTCCAGTTTGTGTGGGATCAAAAAGATCCACATGAACTAACTGTAATACATCAGTTGTTGAGACTTAACCGATTGATTTAAAACGATATTTATGTTTCTTGACATATTGACAAGGATCATAATCATTTGAAGAATCAAATCTACACTCCGGTAGATCCTGAACTAGTTTCTTCTTATAATGTTTACATAAGTCTCTATGGTTACAGTGACCTAGTCCTCTATTCCATAACCAAGAATGATCTTCCATTGCACTACGGCAAGGTAGGTCTTGGCTCCTAAGGACATCTAAGTACAAAGTGTAAAAATTCTCATGCCTATTGGGTGAGAGAAAAAAATTCTTCCTTGGAATTGTGAACAAAGCATTTATCATTCCTAAAATTCACAAGGTAGCCTTCATCACATAACTGACTTATGCTAATGAGGTTGTTCTTAAGACCCTTAACAAATAAAACTTTTGAAATAAATGTTTTACCAAGAAGAAAAATATTACCTATACCAACAAATTCTCCCTGAGCATTATCTCCGAAAGTTACCTTTACTCATTTCATCTTGATAATCTCTTCAAAATATTTTTTGTTACCAGTCATGTGCCAACAACATCCACTATCCATGTACCATGTATTGTTGTTGGTACTTCCATTATCTTCTTGAAAACATGAAAATAGTTAGACTTTTGGAATCCAAAATTTTTTGGATCTGAGATTTCCAGATAACAAAATTTTAGGCACCCACACCTTCTTAGAAAAGCAAGAGTTATGAAACCTATATATTGGGTTTTATTTAAATAGAAATTCCTTTCCATGTGACCACCATATTGACATTTGGTATAAAATGGGGTACTTTTTGGGAAAAAGTAGATGTTACTAAAATTTGGGTTTGCATGGGTATAACCAAATCCGGATTTGTTTCTTAAAGGTCGTATTTGTGAATACATTTTATCAAAATTTTCTTTACCATGGGTAAAGTTTGATAAACAATTCTTTATGGAAAAAATTTCACACTTGAGTTTTATAATCAAGTTTTTATCTTCAAAATCATTAGATTTTGAACTAGAGATAGGCTTGAAAACACTTTTCTTAAAAATTACATTTTCTAAATCATTAGATAGTTTGTTCTTCTCAGAACATACTTCCTCATGATTTTTTGAAATACTTATAAAATCATCATTTTTTCTATCAAGATCTTTAGGAAGATCTGATATTTCTTTTGTAAGAATAGTATTCCTAGAGTTTTCCTTATCAAGATTTCTATTGATATTGGAATTATCATTCTCAAGAAGTTCAGCAAACCTAGAAAATTCACCATAGGTAGGTGAAGTATTTTATTCATCAGAAGAGGATTGTTCATGTGAAGAGTTATAATATTTAATATCATTAGAATTTAAAGAAACATTGTTCAATGATTCAGCATTGTGTACCTTATCCATAATGCAATGATTGTTAATAGGTAATCTGGCTATAAGCCCAAGATTCTTCTATCCTAAAGATTCATAATCAGAAGATTCATCTGAAGAGTCACCACAACTGGCACTCCAAGTATCATCAGCTTTCAGAACATTCATAGATTTGGAATTATAATACTTCTTTCAGTTTTTTTCAGAATTCCTTTCTTTTCATTCTTTCTTTTTGAGCAAAGAGAAATCTGGTCTAACATGTCTAGCTCTCTTGCATTAATAACAACTAACTTCTCCATCTTTCATATCATTCCTTTCCTTTTTCTTATACATAGATTAGAAATTTCTCTTTCCAACTATCTTGTTCATTCTTCGAGGAAGATTTTCTAACTCATTTTCTAAGACTTCTCTTTCACTAGATTTGGATTGGATAATAAATTTCATAGACTTGGATATGGTTACTCTCTCAGGAGTCTTGGATTTCATATGATTTGATGTTGTGGTAAAATCAACAGTACCATTTCCATTCTTCTTCATGATATTTTCATCATCTCTTTTCATTCTTGTTTCATGTTGAAGAAGAGTTCCAAATAATTCATCTATGGAAATTTGATTAACCTTCCTGTTCTCATCAATAACTATTCTTTTTTATTCCCACTCATTGGGAATTATATCTATAATCTTATCCATAACGACTTCATCATCTAACCCCTTTTCTCTCATAGACTAAAGACTATTCACTATAGTCATAAATCTCTATTGATCTTTACAGATTAGTTCTCCATACAAAAAACTGAATCCATGGTATTTAGCTCTAACTATATCTCTCCTAGTTTCAATCACATTAGAAGTGCCAAAGTGTGTAACCTCTGACTTCTTCCAGATACAATTAGCTACTTCACATAAATAAATTTGGCTATATATATTTCTAGTCATTGAACATAGTAAAGTATCGTGTACCTTATAATTGAGTTGATATTCTTGATTTTCCTGGTTAGTGAATGTTCTAACTTCCTTATCAGGAATTTTATAATCACCAGTAAGCATAACAATATTATCCAGTCCAGTATTGATAACGAAAGTCTTCATTCGATCTCTCCAATACTCATAGTCATTACCATAAAATTTTGTGGTCTTATAGGGTTTATATTGTCAATAGAACCAATGTTTATTCCTACCATTCTTAATAAAAAACTTTGGCCACCAAACTTGGTCATAGGAAAAGTTCGTAACCACCAAGTTCAGAATGAACAAATTCGGAATAAACAATTCGGAATGAAAAAGTTTGGAATGAAGATGTTTGGAATGAAACTATCTTTCTAAGAAAGGATGAAGATTAATGATAAAGTGAGCATGAGAAACTTATATGCAAGTATAAGTATTTTAGAGACCTCCCTTGATACCAATTGTTGGATCGAAATAATGATGTAGATGCTCAATATACAAGAGGGGGTGAATTGTATAATTTAAAAAATTTTCTTAAACAAGGAAATATCAATGTTTAACAAATTTAAACTAAGAAAAATCACAAACCCTATAATACCAAATGAAGGATTGGTATATGGTATGATGTTACAATCTTCTTGTTCTATGTACTTACTTAAAACTGGAAAGTGATTCCGAAAAACAAGTTCTGGAAATATGGATCTGAAAATTTAATCTTAACTAATGTTTATAAAATGAGATTCTACCTTAAAGCATATAGAATATAAACTAAAAAGAGTACAAGTGTAAGGAAATATAAGACGACTATACATTCCTTACAATACACAATGCATCGGAAAAACAAGTAGTAAAATTACAAGTAACATGATAAAAGTAATTTAACCCATAGAGAAGGGTATCCAACAACCATAGATAAAGGTACATTGATTTATAAATTCAAGAAAGTCTTTTTTACCCATACTAGGGTAATCCTTCAATACAAAGATCGTAGTCTCTATCTTGCTATCCCTGCAAGCCCTCAACATCAAGGTAGTTGGAACCTCTGTCTTCCTCAGCATGGAAGCCCTCGAACGTTCAGGTAGTTGGCAGCTCTATCATCCTATCCCCATAATCCCAAAAATGTAATAACAAAAATTCAGAGTCACATGAAGAAATATTAATGAGGGGTTTAGTAATAAAAAAGAATGAAAAGATTCTCTCTCTATAAATCACTTTAACAGCGAGTGGTCTCTAGAGTGATCAACTTGTTTTTGAGCTCTTTCAAATGAGCTCCTTTTTATAGGCTTGGTTGGAACAATCGACTCCCTCCTCCAACGGTCATATTTTCCTTGAAAATCGGAGGGACCTGTACACGTGTCACTAAACCAATGTTAAATTAGAAATAGAATGGACGACATCGTTTTATAAAAAAACATGTTTCACTGAAGCACCACATCGTTTTACAATGAAACAAGTGTAAGCATAAGAAAAAATAGAATTCCGAATGTATGTAAATAATAGTTCGGAGTCTAACCAAAATGGAATTCAGAGTCTATTTTAAAAAATTGTTGGGATTCTTTTTTATAGGAATTCGGAACCTAAAATCTATAGAGGTCCAGAGTCTGAATTTCTAAGGAAATTTGGAGTCTGGTATCACCAGAGTTCAGAATCTGAACATGCAGAGTTCGAAGTCGAACTAGTAAATGTTCAGAGTCGAACTCATGAATGTTTGGAGTCTAACTTCATAAGAGTTTGGAGTTGAACTCATGAATGTTCGGAGTCAAACTTTATATGAGTTCGGAGATGAACTCATGAATGTTCAGAGTCGAACTTTATAAGAGTTTGGAGTCAAACTCATGAAAGTTCAGAGTCGAACTTCAGAAGAGTTTAGAGTCGAACTCATGAAAGTTCGTATCCATAATTCAGAGTGGAACTTTAATATAGTTCAAATATAGAATTTAGAGTTGAAATTTATTACAGTTCACATCCAAAATTCGGAGTGCAATATCATTACAGTTCACATCCATAATTTGGATCCTAAAAACAACATACTTTAATTCTTGAAATTATATGTTTCCGGGGTTTTGGGTATGAATCCGGTTTTTGTACTGAAGAAAAATATTGATATGTATAAGAAAATATAGGTTAGGGTAAATTTCCTTTATGAAGAAAATTTTCCTTATGGAGGTCAAATATATATCTTCTTAAGTATATGGTTTTTGTGATTTTCAAAACAAGAAGGAATGGAAAAGTCATAAGAAAAACCTTATTGACTCAATATAATGAACTTGGGAATAAATTGTTATAGAGTTAGTGTTATTTAATATGAAGATATAATACGATATTATTTTTTTTATTAAATGATATAATGTGATTCCTTTTATAATAAAATTCGAGGGATTATCATAGAAATATTCAATTTTAAGTCCATGAATGTTATTTTAAAATAATATGTGGTTGATAATTTTAACAATGATCATATTATCAACCATTAAATATATAGTAAATTATCTCAATGTATGTTTTTATGATTTTTCATCAATTTAAACATTATTTTTTATCATTGAATAATCATTAATGTAATTTTTGGGGTCATTATCATGACTCTTTATTTAAAAATATATAGATAAATAGATAAATATTATTTAATAACTTAATAATTTATATAATATTGTTTTTATACCTTAAAATCATGTAGCACCCTAATTAAGCTCAATCATATGTTGGTTACATATTACTAAAACCATTTATTTTAAATTTTCTCTTTCCTACACAAGTGCTACATCGACACTACGTAAATCTTATGGATGATTAATATATTTTTAAAAAATTAAAATTAAAAATTTATTAAATAATATTTTTTTATGATTCAAAAAATTTATACAAAATATTCATATTATTATTTGTTCCCTATTATATAATAAATACATTTTAATAATAAAAACATTTACTTTTCTTACCATAAACAAACAGTGCATAAGAATTAGTATAAATATGTTGTTATATAAATTTTTAATTTTAAAACATGAATTTTAGTAGTTTTTTAGTAATAATTTTTATCATTCTTGTTAATAAAATCCATATTAAATACTCAATATATTTCCTAGGATAATAATTTATACTTTACAAAAGGTGCATAAGAAATACATGAACATTGATAATTAGTTTCATATTTATCATGTTAAAATAATTTTTTTATATTAATTAAATAATATTTATATGATATTTTGAGTATATAATCTTGTAAGAGACATTATAAATTTTTAATAATTTATTATTTCTTTTTTTACATAATTATATCATAAATATTATGGTATTTTTTCAAATTATATTTTTTAATATTCAATGATAAACATGTCATTCAGAAAAACCAAAAAAAAAATCACCCTATGGTAATTTTGAAAAATTGAAACAAAAAAGAATATTATATGAAATTAATTTATTCCAATATTTAGATCTATTATTAAATTAAACTATATATTATATTGGAAAAGTCATTATTTTTTCATCAACTAAAAAATAAATTCATTTTACATATAATGATAAAAATATTTATAATAAAATAATATTAATAAATATCATGATAAATACATAAAATATAAAATATTATACATTTATAAAATTTAATCAAAATAAATAATTATTTTTATTGATTCAAAACACAAATAATATTATAGAAATTTAGGTAACACAAAAATAGGACTAAAATTTTGGGATGATGTAAAATTAATAATTTTATATGTATAATGTGTGTATAAGTGATTATATTTCATAATTTTGTTGATCAAAGTATTGATTTTAATAATACATAATAATATTAATTAAAGGGGGAGATTATTGAAAATAATACTCTGTCTCTTAATGATAATTTTGATGCTCACAAATACCCTTAATTATTTTCTAATGATTTTATTTAGTATTTTGCAGGAATTTATTAATTTATTTTACTCTTGAAATAACGAGAATTTATTACTTATTCAGGAACTCATTTAGCGTGTTCTGGAAACACTGTTCATACCTTACTTATTTGGGATCTGCTTTAGCGTGTCCTGGAATCAATGTTCATACCCTACGTGGAAAAACACAACGTAAGGATGAAAAGCGTGTATAATTTTTGAGATAAGAGAAAAGTATGGTTAATCAACCTTATGTTATCAGCAATGTATGGAAGAAGAAACATATGTTAGGAAGGAACCTTACGTTTGGGTTATCAAAAAATTATGGAAGGAGAAACGTACGTAAGTACTAAACGTTACGTTTGTTTCTCAAATGAATGGTTCATCAACCTTACTTTTGTAACCAACCATACGTTCTTTGAATGGATCTTATATATTTATTCTGAGAGTTGAAGAAAAATTATGGATGATGAACCCTATGTTTATGATCAACCTTACATTTGAAGAAAGTAACATGATCCGTACATTTATGTTCAATGTTATGTTGTCAACCCTACGTTTGGAGGCCACGTCATCAACCTTACGTTTGGCGTCAGAAAGTTTGAAAGATGATATTTTTATGCAACGGTCAGCAAGCTGATTGTCATGTGGATTTCAGACGGGATTTATATTCGATTTTAAAATACAACATTTACCAATTCATAGCCATTTTATCAATGGATTAAAGATGGAATTAAAAGGATATTTTTATACCAAGTCTTCAGGGAAGTTACGACTACTCTGTAAATTCAAAATTTTTAATATCACGAATCAAAAGGCGACTTTTATGGATATTAATGTGCAGGGGATATGCTCGACATTATTATATATGTTTTCTCTGAAACACCAGACATAGGAGTGTGGTCATCAATCTATTTTTCAAAATGGTGGAAAACAGAGACTACAAAAAAGAACTCAGTTCTGCTGATTCTAAAGGAGCATCAAATCTCTGTTTATTTAAGAAGAAGGACCTCGATAGAAGACTCACTTGTTCTATATTAAATATCTACTATGGATATACTACTTCTAAATTTGTGATTTATATCTCCATATCTACTACAACTGGATCCACTCAAAACTGCTTCGACTTGAAAATCAATATTTCTAGAGACGATGATCCATCTGCTGTCTATTGCATTCTGTTGGAATTGTGAAGATCAATTGGAAAATTTCATTCTAATTTTTTTATCTTGAGTAACCATATTCTCATACTAAAATGAGTAGGTTCGTGTTTGAACTAGAAGGCATTATTATCCTGAAAATTGTAAAGGTGTCAACTGCCTGTTTTTCAGTTGTTGGAAGGTATGTGGAAAAGAGGATCAGATAGTGAAAATAACCAAGCTCGTGGAGTCGAGCGTTGGTAGAGTGGACTAGGGGAATTCTGTTCCCCGAACCACTAGACATATATGTGTCTCTCTTTTTACTTATTACGCTGCATGATTAAATCTGATAAAGCATAGAGAACAAAACTCGCTCAATCGAATAGTTAATTAAAAATATGAAAGACACAATTGACCCCCCTCTTGTGTATAATATGTATATTCCGGATCCAACAATGGGTATCAGAGGTGGGGCTTCTGATAGAGCCTTAGCAATCTAGAAGCATTTAAAGATTATACAATAGAGCATCATTACTGATACAAGAGATGTGAGGTCAATGGTCAGAGCACCATATTTTAATGGATACAACTATGGCTGCTGGAAATCATGCATGATAATATATCTGAAAAACCTCATATATAAAATCTATTCAATGATTCTAACTCCTTATGAAATAACTGAAAATCATGATACATGGAGTGCTGCCACAGAGGTAGAGTATGATATGACTTCGAAGGCTATGAATTCAATAATCTACAGTCTAAGACCAAATGAATTTAACAGAGTATCTCAGTGCCCGATTGCATATGAGATGTGGTAAATAATAGATGTGGCATATGAAGGAACAGACAATGTGTGACAAATGAGATATGAAACTGCCAAATTGAAATTTGATACTTTCAGAATGTTTTAAAATTAAAGCATTAACCAAATTCATGATATATTGACCGAAATTGTCAATAATATAACATCTCTAGGAGAATCTATCATGTAGGCAGATCAAGCATTAAATGTACTGAGGGTACTTCCTAATCGATGGAATGGTATCTCTTCTGCAATCAGAAAATCAACACGTGTCAAAAATCTTACCATGAGAGAGCTTATTGGTACACTGATGATGTACGAAGCTGAAATGAAAGATGAGGAAAATGAACATAATGTCTATATCAAAAAGGATGATACTGCCTTAAAGGCAACTTCACAAAAAAAATAGAAAGACGAAGAATAGAGAATTCAAAGCTAAATCAGAGAGCTCTGACTCATCAAACATAGATGAAGAACTAGCTCAGCTAGCCAGAAACTTTAGGAAATTCTATAGCAAGAAAATAGACTTCAAAAAATCCTTTAAGAGAGATGATAAGGAAGTAAGATGTTATGAATGAATGAAGATGTGGCATATCAGACCAGATTACCGTCAATTGAATGAATAAAAGAAGAATAAATTCTTCAAAAGAAATGACTATGAGAAGAAGGACAAGAAATATATGAAAGCCACTTGGAGTGTATATGAAGTCTCATGTAGCTCTCTGAAATCAAGCTCAATGAAAGAATAAGTCAATCTAAATGTAAACATGTGTTTCATGGAAGAAACTGATGAGGTACACTCATATTACTCCGTTGACTCAAATAATGAATCAAATTCTGAATCAAGCTACACAAATGAAAAACCTGCAGCCTACTGCAATATGATTGAAGAAATATATTACTCACTATTTAAGAAACATAAGTCACAAAAGAACATACATAAATATGTTTTAGATGAAAGAGATACAATGATGAAACAACATAAGGAATATACTAATAAATACAATTCTATTAACACTAACTATATTAATTTTGAATGAAGAATAAAAACACTTTAGGATGAAGTACAATCTTAAAAATAGGATGCATTGGTTTTTAGAAAATGAGTGAATTCATTAAATTAAATTCTTGGAAAACTTTAATAAAAAAGGAGAGATTTGGAATAGGCATTAAAGGAGAAACCCCTAAGCTATATAAAAATTATTTTGTTCATATCTCTAAAAGGGTTAATTGTAACTTTTGTGGGACAAAGTGACATATAGCTAAAAACTATTTCTTAAGACAACCTCAAATTTGTGGTATTAAGAAAGCCTATGTTTAAAAATACTTTTATGAATCAGCTAATTTTAAAAGAATAAATAAAATCTAGATACCCAGATCATAGCTAGCTAACACCCTTGGACCCATCATAATATGAGTACCAAAACAATTTGTTTGAAAGTCTTTGAATGTATCATTACACCATAGTATAAAACAAATATGGGTCATGGAATGTGGCTACTCAAGACATATGACTGGAAACTCAATGAATTTTTCATCACTCAGTCAAAAGGATAGAGGACTTGTCGCATTTGGTGACAATGCCAAAGGAAAAAGTCATTGGCATTTAAACTGTTGGAGATCCAAAAATATTTTCAATAAATAAATTACTTTATGTACATGGATAAAAACACAACCAGATAAGTATCTCACAACTATGTGATGATGGATATACTGTTGATTTTACTAACAATTGTGGTACTATTTCTAAAGATAAACTGTTTAAATTTAAGGTACCAATAAATGATAATGTCTATACATTGGATTTAAATTCCTTGTGTAAATAAAATGTAAACTTCTTGACTACTAAATTAAGTGAATCTTGGATCTGGCATAGGAGGCTTAGACATTGCAATGTATATGTTTTACATAAATTATCTAAGAAACATCTAGTTTCTGATTTTCCTATTCTCAAATTTGAAAGTGACAGATTATTTGATGCATGCTAACTTGGAAAGCAACACAAATCATCATTAATATCTGTTAATAAAGTTGCTACAACTAAACCTCTAGAACTTATCCATATGGATTTGTTTGGACCTTCCAGAGTAGGAAGATTAGCTAGTAAATTATATGATTATGTATTAGTTGATGATTATTCTAGATTTACGTGTCTTTTCTTTTTTAAATTTAAAAATGAAACTTTTACTTTATTTGAATGTATCTGAAAATCTGTTCAAAATGAAAAGCGATTTAATATAATCCCCTTGAGAAGTGATCATAATGGAGAATTTGAGAACCATGAATTTAATTCCTTTTTCTCGAAAATGGGTACTAAACAAACCTTATCTGCACCAAGAACACCTCAACATAATGGGATTATAGAATGAAGAAATAGAACAATTCAAGAAATGGCTAAAACTATGTTAAATGAATATAGCCTACTTATATATTTTTGGGAAAAAGTTTTAAATACAGCTTGCTATATAATTAATAGAGTTTTAATTAGACCTATTTTGTATAAGACACCCTATGAACTATGGAATATTAGAAAACCTAATGTAAATTAATTTAATGTTTTTGGATGCAAGGTCTACATGTTGAACACCAAATATAATCATGGTATGTTTGATCAAAAATCTGATGAATGTATTTTCTTAGGATATTCTGCTACCTCCAAAGCGTATAAAGTCTATAATAAAAATTCAAGGATTTTTGAATAATCAGTTCATGTGAAATTTGAGGAATCTGATCCCTTTGAGAAAAGGACAGATCAAATGGATGAACATGACTCTAATAATAACATGAGACTTGAGAACATAAATAATGATTTTGAAAATTATATAAAAGAAATTCAATCCAGTTCAGAGGTACATGATAGTGAAAAACCATTAAATGTATTTCCTAGATAGTCTATAACTCTAAATAATCACCCTTTAGAAACTGTGATATGAGACTTAGAAACTGCTATTCAAACTAGAAAAAACCTAGAAAACCTAGTAGAATTCTCTTCCTTCATATCCCAACAAGAACCCAAGACTATAGAAGAACCATTAGATGATGAAAGCTGGGTAATAGAAATTCAAGAGGAATTAAACCAGTATAAAAGAAATGAAGTCTAGGAATTAGTGGAAAGAACTAAGAATTATTAGTTAATAGGAACCAAATGGGTATTTAGAAATAAACAGGATGAACAAGGCACAAGAACTAGAAATAATGAAAGATTAGTAGCTAAAGGATATAATCAAGAAGAAGGAATAGATTATGATGAGACTTTAGCACCTGTATCTAGGATAGAATCCATTAGAATCCTTTTAGCCTATGCATATTATATAAATTTTAAATTATTTCATATGGATGTTAAATCTGCCTTTTTAAATGGTTATTTAATGGAGGAAGATTATGTTGAGAAACCTCCAGGTTTTGAAAAGTCTCAAAAACCTGATTCTTTTTTTAAACATAACAAAACTCTTTATGGCCTTAAACAAGCACCTAGAGCTTGGTTTGAAAGATTAAGTTCTTTTATTTTGAAAAATGACTTTACTATTGGATTGGAAGATCTAACACTCTTTAAGAAAACAGTGAAAAATAATGTTTTATTGGTTCAAATTTATGTTGATGATGTAACTTTTGGGTCAAAAATTAAAACTATTTGTTAGGAATTTTCAATATTAATGCAAGAATAATTTGAAATGAGTTTGATGGGAGAATTAAATTTCTTTTTCGGTATTTAAATATTTCAAAAAGATTTTGGAAATGTTTTAAATCAATGAAAATACATTGCTGATTTACATAAGAAATTTGGACATGAAAACATCAATCCATTTAAAACTCCTATGTGTACTAATATAAAACATGATTTGGATGAAATTGGAAAATCAGTTGGCAATAAGTTATATAGAGGTATGATTGGTAGTTTGTTATATCTTACTACTAGCATGCCGGATATAATGTATCCAGTATTTCTTTGTTATATTTCAATCAAATCCCAAAGAATCTCATTTAACTTCTATTAAAAGAACTTTTAGATATTTAAAAGGAACTATTTTTCAATATCTACATTATCCTAAAACTTCTGATTTTAATTTGATTTCATATTCATATGATGACTTTGGATGTTTTAGATTAGATACAAAAGGCACATCAGGAACATGTCACGTTTTAGGAATGTCTTTAATGTCATGGTCTAGTAAGAAACAACATTCAGTTGCCCTGTTAATAGCTGAGGAAGAATATGTTTCTGCCGGTAGTTGTTATGCAAAAGTGTTGTTGATGAAAAACACATTTATGGACTTTGGATTGAATTTTAATAATACACCTATTTTATGTGATAATCTAAGTGTAATTAATATTTCAAAAATTCCTATTAGTCAATCTAGAACTAAGCACAATGATATAAGGCAACACTTTTTAAGAGATCATCTTATTAAAAGGATATATTTTTAGAATTTATAAATACATAAATTCAATTAGACGATATTTTTACTAAACCACTTTCCACTGCAAGTTCTATTTTATTAGGGAGTAGCTAGGTTTATTTAATTTTTAAAAAAATTTGTATGTTATTTATTTATTTTTATTTATTTTTGAAAATTTTATTTTGTTTTTGAACACTTTTTAAGATAATTTTTTATGATTAAATTTGCAGTATGAAAATTTTATTTTATTTTAAAATATATTTAATGATTAGTGATTACACGGGAATCAAGGCTATCATAGCCCTTTCGAATTCGAAACCATTTCTTATCCCAAAAAAAACCCTTTCGAACCCGAAAACCACATACTGTTGCACAACCCTGATCTTTGAATCTTCAAACCCTAAAATATTCAAACCTTAAAAAAAATACTAAGAAATGGAAAAGACCAAGTGAGTAGATGTACCTGAGAGCAGTGACGTGAAGAAGAAAAAGACAGTTGGATCGAAAAATTTTCAAGGTAATGTTATAGATCTGGAATGGATGTTCGAGACGAATCTAATGTTGAAATAGGATTTATCTTTTCAAAACCTTGAGTATACTTTCAATAGGGGAAGGTATGAGTTTTTGTATGAGGAATAAATACATCATTTCTTCAGATCAGTTCAGTTTAGTCTAGGTGAGGATGAAGGCATTATGATTGCAGACATTGAGGACAATGATATCTCAATCTCTTCTGTTGAAATAGAAAAAATCCTAAATTTCCCACATGAAGGAGTATAACATTTTGATTTGAAAAACATAGGAAATTGTGTGCATAAATCTGAGGACATTATGTCCTTTTGGTTTGGAACATCAACTATTAAGAAAATGATGGTAAAAGATTTATAACCGGATCAGAAGATCCTGGTTAAATTTGTTCAGGCTGGAATAGCTCCCAGAATGGCAGAAATGGAAAATATTGTGTAACCTGATACATATATAATGTATCTTATATTATGTGAAATCAAATTATACTTCCCAAGGTACATGGTAAGGTACCTCAATTACTGTTTTCATAGTGATGCACGGATGAACTATTACCCTTTCGGTAGATTTATTTCTAAATTGTTGATCAAGAAGGATATGGTGAAACTGTTGGATGCCATAGTTCGTTGTTATTTCAACAATGTATTCAATACTGGAACTCTAAGAAAAATTGGCTATTTATGGAGCACCATTAAAGGAAAACTTTTGCCTGTAAATGCTGAGGATGAATCAGAGAGTCCTCAAGCTCAACCTAGTAATTCTAATGAGGGACAAGCTGAATCAAGAGTCAACAATGTAGAAAGAAGTATGCGATTTGATGTGGAAGATGACGAGGATGAAATAAGTAAATAGGGACTTCAATCTCGAAGAACTAGACCTGTTCATGAGGAAATTAATTCCCCTGCATTAGCAACAACAGAAGCATTATTTTCTTATACTTTTGTAAGATAAGCTGCTATTGATAAGAGCATGGAAGATGTTAGTGAAAGGACATCACGAGTAGAGGGATCAGGAGTTCAAGAAGAATATCAAAGGGAGACTCAAGAATTGATTGTAGCTAATGTTGAAGTTACACTTCAACAGGAACAAGATAAGGATGCAGATCCTGGTGAGGAAGTGGCCAGAACTCAAGAAACTCATAAAAATATTATTATCGAAATTCAAATGGAACACAAAGATGCTGATGTTTGTGATGACCATCTCCCTGATTCTCCAACATAGGTACTTCAAGAGGATTTTTCTGTGGAGGCGTCTGAGGACTCTATGGAAAAATATGTTGACCAACCCACTCATGACAAAGAGAAAGAACAATCTGATGCTGGCTCATTACCTTTGGTACTACTGCATTATCCAGAGCCTGAGAATGCAAATCAAGCATAGGGTGCCTCTGATTCAATGAAGAAAGAAGTTGAAGAACTATACAAATAGGTGTCTCAGTTGGAATATGAGAATGTCACTCTAAGAAATTCCTTAGTCTTAGAAAAATTGGGATTTCAAATGCTGAAGGAGAGTATAGTCACAAGGAAAGAAGTTGAAATGTTTGAAGAGGATATGCTGAATGTAGTTGTCAATTTGAAATCTGAAATGATTATGAAGAGCGATATATCAGATCTAAAATTGTTTATGGAGAACCAATTTGCATCAGTTGAAAATAGTGCTGTTAGTGGATCAGGTACTTCACCTGATTTAATTAGAAGATTTCAAGCTATCACAACCACGATGAGAAAACATGAATGACAGGTTGCAAGATCATCAATGTAACAGTGCTCCATTATCAGTGTTGCTGGACAATCAGAAATTTTTAGTGGATCAACTGACATCTAGTGAGCCACCAATCAGAACACTATTGAATGAGTTGTCAGAGAAGATGTCAGTGATTATAGAAAAAGATGAAAGGATACATGAGTTTTTTAGGATCAATTTAATCGATGATTTTCATATGACTCAGGTGGACAGAGAGCTCATTTTCACACTTGGAGATGGGATGATGAAGAGACTCAGGGAACAGTTTATAGAAATCACGTCTGCAATCCAGAGGAGATAGAACCTATTGGCTACCATGCCCAAACATTGATTCCTATATATGTCATTGTTATGTACATACTACTGTTTTGAATGAAAATTTCCTCCATTTTTTATTTACTTCTTTATCTATTTGTTTATTACTGTTTTACATTAACATATACCAGTATATCAGATTACCTTACCATTAAACAGTAAATTATAGCATTTACTAATGTTCAGTACAGCATAAATCTCTGTTCTATTACATATTTTATCAATCTTTTTGATATCACAAAAGGAGGATAACTTTGGATAAACACTATAATTTCTTAAGTATCTTTATGGGAGAAATTTGGTTTTACATTTATCATATTGGGGGTGAAATTAAAAATGGATAAATATAAGAAAAAATGAATATTTTATTATTCGTTTAAAAATTTAAAAACTATATGTAATTAGTATTGTAAGTTTATTTCATTAATTATTTTATTGGTTTTGTGATCATAAAAAAGGGGGAGATTGTTGAGAAAAGTTTTGTATTCAACAATACATAATAATGTTATTCAATGGAGGAGATTATTGAAAATGTTAATCTGCCTCTTTATGATAATTTTGATGCTCACAAATAACCTTAATTATTTTCCAATGATTTTATTTAGTATTTTGCAGGAATTTATTAATTTATTTTACTCCTGAAATAACAATAATTTATTACTTATTTTGAGAACTATTTTCACGCGTTATGGAAACACTGTTCATACCTTACTTATTCGGGAACTGCTTTAGTGTGTCCTGGAATCACTATTCATACCCTATATAGATAAACGTAACGTAAGGATGAAAACTGTGTATACTTTTTGAGATAAGAGAAAAGTATGGTTAATCCACCATACATTATCAGCAAAGTATGGAAGAATAATCTTATGTTGGGAAGGTACCTTAAGTTTGGGTTATCAACAAAGTATGGATGGAGAACCATACGTAAGTATTAAATGTTACGTTTGTTTCTCAAAAGTATGGTTCATCAACCTTAATTTTGTAAATAACCATATGTTCTTTGAATGGATCTTTTATCTTTCATCTGAGATTTGAAGAAATACTGTGGATGATCAACCCTACGTTTATGATCAACCTTATGTTTGAAGAATGTAACATGAACCCTATGTTTATGTTCAACCTTACGTTGTCAACCCTATGTTTGGAGGCCACATCATCAACCTTAAGTTTGGTGTCTGAAAGTTTGAAAGATGATATTTTTATGAAATGGTCATCAAGCTGATTGTTAGGATGATTTCAAGATGGATTTAAAGTTGACTTTAAAATACAACATTGACCGATTCAAAGCCGTTTATCAATGGATTAAAGATCGAATGAAAAAGAGATTTTTATGCCGAGTTTTCAGGGAAGTTAGGACTACTCTGTAAATTCAAATTTTTGAATATAGAAAATAAAAAGTCCACTATTATGGATCTAAATGTGCAGGGGATATGCCCGGCATTATTGTATACGGTTTCTCTAAAACAGCGGGAACAAGAGTGTGGTGATCAATCTATTATTTAGAAATGTGGAAAACAAAGGCTGCAAAGAAGCACTCAGTTCTACTCACTCAAAAGGAGCATCAATGCTCTATTTATTTAAGAAGAAGGAACTCAATAGAAGATTCACATGTTCTATATAAAATATCTACTATGGATCTACCACTACTAAAGTTGTTAATTATGTCTCTATATCTACTGCAAACAGATCGACTCCGAACTACTTCGACTTGAAAATCAATATTTCTAGAGACGACGATCCATCTTCTGTCAATTGCATTCTGTTGCAATTGTGAAGATCAACTGGAAAAGTTCTTTCTAAAATTCTTTTTATCGTGAGTAAGCAGTTTCTCATACTATGCTGAGTTGGTTCGTGTTTGAACCAGAAGTCTTTGTTAGCCTAAAAATTTTAAAGGTGTCAACTACCTGTTTTTTAGTTGTTGGAAGGTCTAGGGAAAAGTGGACCAGATATTGAAAATCACCATGCTCGTGGAGTTGAGCATTGGTGGAGTGGACTAGAGGAATTATATTCCCCGAACCACTATACATCTATGTTTCCATACTTTTACTTATTCTGATGCATGATCAAATATCATAATGCATAGAGGACAGAACTCGTTCAATCGAAGAATTAATGAAAAAACTGATAGACACAATTCACTCCCCTCTGGTGTATAATCTGTATATTCATGATCCAACAACGTTGAGAAATTATCAATATATATATATATATACATTTTTAATGTACATATATAAATTCATAATCATTTATATCAATTAAAAATAAAATTTACTTACTAAAAATATTTTAGTTTTCACATTCATCGATTAATGAAATAGACACATTGTAAAATTAACACCTTGGTAAACATGTCATGATAAATTTATATATTTATTTTATAGGATAATCTGTTTCTTATTAAATAATTATATTTTTTTATTAATCATTAATATAAAATGAAAAATTATTTTAAAAAAACTCCTATCAATAATCAAGAAACTTGTCTAGTTTTTATTTATATGAATGATTATCCATTAGATGTAGTATTTCAATGATCAATAAATGAGATACGAAACATACATATCTATGTAATAGAAAAAAATGCACTTTTTCCCCCTATGATTTATATACCAACCATATCTCTTCATATTTAATATTATATATTCATTTTTTAAGATTAATTTTCCTTTAAATTTTCTATGTATTTTTTAATGAACCACAACAAATTTGATGTTAATTTTTATATTCATTGTTTGTGCATAAGATTTCGAGAAACCCATTAGCCTACCCTTAAAAATGGGGTTCAGTTCATTTTTTAATGTATGAAGTTCCAACATATGTTGCTCAAGGATTTTTGAAAACAATAAATATCATATGTAAACTCATTCGAGACCATTGGTATGAAAGGATGAGGTAAAAAACTTACAATCATTTTGTTAAACAATGTCATAATTGTAAAAATCCAAAATTATATTTTATAATGACATTTGAATGGGTTTGTTCATTGTTTATCTTACCATGAAACTATAGAGACCCAAATCTTGATGTACATAGAAATTACATTAATTTTTCATAATAAATAATACATAACAAAAATAAACACCGAAGGACCGTAATAGGTTAGTGTCTTTGTAAACTCGGAACATAATCTTCTAATCGTGGTGATAGATCTTCAACATCTCCCATAAAGATCTTACCCCTTTGTTTTCTTACCTAAAACCTTTCTTTATATCCTAGGAAAAAGAAAACATATAAAGGGTGAGCTCAAATGCTCAGTAAGGGTAATAAAGGAGAAAATTAAGCAAACCATATATATTTTATCATAAAAACATGAACATAATGTTTAAACATCGAAATCTTCAGCAATGACATAAAACATGGCAGTACATAATGCATAGATCATAATTGATCATCAATCATGGTAAAATATCTTGGAAATAAAACATTTAATTATGGAAAAATAATAAGAACAAGATTTGATTCCATACTAGCCAAGGCATTGCTTCCAAGACCATCTTAGTGGACAAGGTCCCTTTCTGATATGAGTTCACTCCTCGTTCCAGTCCTGTATCATTGAACCCGATTAATTTACCATTCCAGCTATGTCTATCTCTTGAGATATAAATATTTACCCAATTAATTATAGGGAGATATCAGTCCCACCCATCTCATAATGAAATCATTCTTACTTGTGCCACCACATGATCATAAATTATTCATCATTATCAAAAGTATAAAATGGGTTTCATAAACATCATCCCATCATAACATAATCCATTCAAAACAAAATGGATATAATTTCATCATAAAAAATTGAAACCATGTAAATCATAGATAAATTATACTTGAAACCTACACATAAGAAATAATTCCATCTTTTATGGAAAATGGTTTTGATAAGACACTTGAAATGAATTCATGAGGAAAATATCCATTCTTCTTCAAAATCTTTTACATTTCACAAAATGCCAATATATTTTAAAAGAAAATGATTTTGTTAAAAATAATAATGAAATATTGTAGATTAAGCTTAATAAAAATAAAGAATTATAAAACAGTAAAAATTACATCATGCCGTATAAGTTAAAGAAAACATTCTGCTCGTACTACTTCTAGAAAAGTCAAAAAGTACCTCCTATGGTAAACAAAATAATGATTCCTTCCATACAATGTGGTAAAAGTAAAAAAGGGTAAAAATGACATTAAACATACATGGAAGAAAAGTAAACATTTTATGAAAACATTTTTGAGAACATATGGACATGGATAATAAACATAAAGCCAGTAAATAATTACGAATAAATAATCTCTGATAAGAATGAGATTGGAATAATTATCCCTTAACTTATGTCTGATATATTTCATATATATCTGAAACTCCTGTATAATGATTTAAATAATGTCATTGAATTATTACAAAATCATATTAATTCTTAATATATCATAAATGGTTCACTTATGACTTTATATTACCTGTTCTTTTGTAAATTCCATGTCAATGCAGCGTTTTGGGTAAAATCATTTTATTTATTGTATGTGTTTGGACTTGATGATGTTGATATTATTATTACATATATCATGATTTAATTACTTACAGAATGTAAATGATGATTCATATATCATATATATTCAGTATATATATATATATAATAGATAGATAAATGAAATGAAATACACCATTCATGGAGACGGTAGGCCGTACGTACGCATGAACACTATTTTATTTTCCTTATTGACATGATTGGGAGTAATTAGATGAAATATATATATATATATATAGTATCCTTATTATATCATATATTTCATTATAATTCATTATATATACTTTATAATCATTTTGAATTATTGACATGGAAGTTGAATCTCATTACGTCATGGAGACAGTAATCTGTACGTATGCATGAGCGATGATATTGTTCCCATATTTATTGAATGGAATAGGAGTGGATGATATAAATCATATAATTAATATGATGTTATAATAATCATATATAGTCATTCTTCACACCATTAATACCATCCATGTAAGGGGGTGGTGGAAAAACAGAATACACCACGGCGTGGAGACGGTATTCCATACGTACGCACGCGCGGTGATTTCGTTTGTCGTTGGATGGATAGAAGATTAAATGGGTTTGTTTCATATTTATAATAACATATCATTATATTAGTGATACTTATGTTATTACTTTACAATGAAACAACTAAAGTAGAATAAGTTGATAAAGAATGAAAACCTGAAAGAATCGTTAGAAGAGATTACCTCTTCCTCAACTCACCTCCTTTAAAATTATTCTTAGGGAACTAGATTTTTTCTATTGAGAAGACAAGAACCTCTATGATATAAATAGAGAGTTTTAGAAGAGTAATTTTTAGGGTTTGGACGAGCTTCAAGACTCAAAAGGGTGTGAAGTGAAGAGCGAAGGGGTTCCCTTTTTATAATGGAGGTGAGGGGCATCTTGAGAAAACATAAAATATTATTTTATAATAAAGACATATTCAGTTTTTAATTTATCAGAAATGATTTATTTCAGAGAAAAGGTGGGTATGGGTCAAAATCCTCTCAAAAAATTTGTTTTAGAAAATTTTATGTCACTATTTTATCCTTATCATTTAGATTTAACTCTAAGTTAAATAATCTAACTTTTACAATGTCTTTTGGTTTTCTTACACTATATGGTTAATAAATTTACTATAACAAGACAAAAGAACCCCATGTGGTTAATTATTAATATATATAACCTTATCAAAGCCATTTTTCCGAACCTTATATTTTTATTAATGGAATAATAATTAATAATATAATATTGTTTTTAAAAAATATTTTATGTCAATTTTGACACTATTTGGTACTTTCTTTTTTTTTAAATCATAATAGTATGATTGGTTCATAAAAAGTTAATTAAATCAATACCAATATGTCATATTAACATATAAAATTAGTGTACTTCATAAAAAGACTAAAATTACATTTATTTGGGTATTTATAACATCAATTATGTTAACATTTTATTAATAAGGTAATTACTACATCATCATTGTGACATTAAAAAATTAAATTAATTAATGTCTAAAAAATTTAAATAAAATAAAATAATCAAGGATATATTTTTATCTTTTTAATGAATATTTATAGTTGAATTTATCTTATATATAATCCTATATTAAATTTTTTTAGTTATTATACTTTGATTTTATCTATTTTAACACTCCTTTAAATAAAATAATAATAAAAGTCATAATCTAATACAAGTGGGCCTAAAGGGTAATATTTTATTCCTATGGTTGTTTTTGGTCGAATTAAACTTATCCAATAGAATTAGGACATGTTTTAGGGTAATAGTAATATCATTTTTACCCCTAATTACCCTATTTACTTTTAACCATGGTAAATAAAAGTAAAAAGATACTATACACAAAAAATTATTTTTATCTTATTGAACAACATTTTATTCCTTGATATTAACCGTGTCTCATGGATTTTCAAAATTCCACTCACAGAAGTGGTAAAATTAAGTTTTATGTAAATTTTCATATTCTCCAAGGAGGTGGGTAAAAGACGGTGAAAAGTTCAATATAATTTTTATAAATCTAAAATTATTATAAAATGACTCCAATGAATTACATTGAACTTATATAGGTATTATGTATCAATTTTGACATAAAATAAATTTAAATAAAAAAAATTATTATTTAAATAAAAAGATGCTTTTTAAATTGTAACCGAGAGTTTTCACTATTCCTCAAAATTTGAATGTTTTCAGAAAAATACCAAAAATTCACCCTAGGATAATTTAAATGTTCCGAATCCAAAAATGAATTCCATTTCAAAAGATAAAATTTATAAAATTTAAAAAAGTTGGTATTAATATTCATAACGGCTAGTTTATATAACATATCATTGTTTAGTGAATCTCAGAATTCCATACAACACACGCTATCGTCGAAGGTTGTGATTGTGTGTAATGCAAGCCCAGTCAGGGATGCATGTAGTGCAAGATCCTTTTAGTGATACTTAAAACACAAGACATCAATAAAATTAAAAGGAATATTTTTTATAAAATCTTGGGGTGTTACATTTACCCCCCTTAAAATGAATTTCAACCTCAAAATTCATCGGGGTTAAAAATGGTTTACTACTCGAAAGCTTCTTTCATTGAAACCCACATCATAAAAAGGAATACCAAAACATATCTTTAAAAACTAAAGTATGAAACGTAATGGTTACATAAATTAACTAATCACTGGGTTTCCAGATAGGAGATCATATGTGAAAATATGGATATGGAAGAGAAATACAACCATCATGTTCTGATTGAGAGTGGTAGAGAACATGACTACGAAAAATCCAACAATCACAAAGCCATAAATGTTTAATGATCTAAGGTACCATCAGATTAATCATTGTATAAGGGCACTAGGACAACATTTTTGGTTTTCAAGATCATTTCCCTAAAGTTGAAGAATTTGAATTAGAAGAAATACTTACTTTGTTTCGGTATAATCTCACCGTTGTTCATGCCTTGAACAATTTCCACTTCATCTCTTAAAGAAATGAAGTGGAATTTTTCATTCGTGATGTGTTATCAGATCATGTGATATAATGATGAGTCATTCCATATGTCTCAAACAAAAGGTTAGAAAAAGTTATCAAATATACATAATTCCATCAATGGTGACGTTAATTGTATATGATTCCAAAAATGGACTTATACTTCATCTATAATAATGCTAAATAAAGCTAGTTTCAACTAACTGGGGACTTCCTATAGTCCAGTGGTAGGAAATAAAGGCATGTCGCACATCGGTTGTGGGTTCGATTCACACAGCCTTGTCTGACGCGACATGTTTTCGCCCGTCCTGTAGGTTGTCCCTTTTTCTAAAATTACATTATAATAAAATTCCTGCAATAAAATAGAAAAAAGTTCTAGCCTTAAACAATACTATCTTATTTCTAACATAATTCATTCCAATATTTAGGTTTATCCAAAATACTTCTGTCCATGCTCATAGTATAAAGAAAACAATTACTAGAAATTTCATATACCGAGCATGTGAATACCATCATTTATCCCCTATATATCATACGCTATATCTTGATGGTCATATTCCAAACATGTGAATACCTTAATAATATATTCTCTTGAACCATAGTGAAAAAATTATTGTTGTCACAGGGTAACTCTTTCCATATACCAAAATCCCAAAAATTCTACACACTCAAACCATGATATAACTTTTTCCTTATATTACTCATGAGGTCAGTAATACTATCAAACATTTCATTATCTTCTTATCCCTTATTTGTGCGCATATTAGGTGCTTCCCAAAAATATTTGAATAAAAATTCATGGTTACTGGTATCATTCAACATATACTTTCAAAACTCAATCAAGGGAAATAGTTTAACAATCCTTATATTTTTCTTTATTCCATAGTACCATACATTATTCTTGATAAACATACAATCATTACACTACCTTCATAAACCACTGACTGGGCTTCATCATTTCTTCCATCTCATATATCATTAGTAGTCTCTTCATCATCATCCACATATATACTACCCATATGACCATGCTAATTCTCTTTATGAGATTTTCCATTAGGGAATTGGTTTTCATAATTCCCGAACATTCCACATTTAAAACACTTAAAAGTTTTCTATATCGTAGTAATACCATTATCCTTATACATTGTGTTAAATGAACCTTTTCCTTTAGAATTACTAGCTTTGTGTCCCTCTATTCTACACCCAAATAATCTTCCAGTTCCTTTGAAACATCCTCCCTGATGCCTCTTCCCACATGATTTACATGAGGGAAAATGAACTTTTTTCCTCTATGATCATCATGAAACTCCATCTTTCTCTTATTAGATGAGTCGGGAAACTTACCAAAGTTGAGATTATTAATCATATTATGAGATTGCTGATTAGGAATAAAAATGATATGTGGACTTCCAGATCCAATTTCATTTGGTTTCTCGTGAAGAATGTCAATCCATTGTCCATCATATCCTCTATTATCGTAAATCTTTGTGTTTCCTGCCATTTTCTAAAACCCAAAAACAATATTTTGAGAGGCCAAATTCATAATCAAGGGAGAGTAACTTCAATATCTAACATTTTATGTTTAATTCAAATATCGTTACCTTAATTCTAGGACTATAACCTATAATTATACTTAACCTTAGGGACAGCCCGAGACATACCTTATAAGTATCGCTAGGGACCTCACTAAAGTTCTCGCATCCTAGTTTCCAAAGGTTGACTAAACCAAACCTCTGATACCAACTATAGAGACCAAAAGCATGAAGTACATAGATATTACATTACTTTTGTGTAATACTTAATACATAACAAAAACAAACACTGAAGGGGCATAATAGTTTAGTGTCTTTGGAAACTCGGAACATAATCTTATAATCATGGTGAATGATCTTCAATATATCCCATAACGATCTTTCGCTTTTGTTTTCTTACCTAAAACCTTTATTTATATCATGGGGAAAAGAAAACACATAAAGGGTGAGCTCAAATGCTCAGTAAGGGTAAGCATGGAGAAAATAAAAAAAACCATACACATTTGAACATAAAAACCTGAATATAATGTTTAAACATTGAAATCTTGAGAAATGACAAAAATAATGGAAGTATATAAGGCATAGATCATAATGGAAAATCAATAATGGTAAAATAGCTCGGAAATAAATCATTTAATTGTGGAAAAACATTAAGCACATGATATGATCTCCATAGTATCCAAGGATTTGCTACCAAGGCCATCTTAGTGGACAAAGTCCCTTTCTGAATCGAGTTTGCTCCTCGTTCAAGTCATGTATCACTGAACCAGATTAACATACCATTCTAGCTGTGTCTATCTCATGAGATATAAATATTTACCCAATGCATTGGAGTGAAATATAGGTTCCACCCATCTCAAAATGAAATCATTCTTACTTGTGCCACAACATGATCATAAATCATTCATCATTACCCAAAGTATAAAAGGGCTTTCATAAACATCATCCCATCATAACATAATCCATACAAAACAAAATGGATATCATTTCATCAAAAGAAAAGTGAAACCAAGTTAATCATAGGGAAATTTTACTTGAAACATATACATATGAAATAATACAATCTTTTATGGAAAATATTTTTGATAAGACACTTGAAATGAATTCTTGAGGAAAATATCCTTTCTTATTCAAAATCATTTTCATTTCCCAAAATTCCACTCAATTTTAAAATAAATGGATTTTGTTGAAAATAATCATGAAATATTTTAGATTATGGTTAATTTAAATAAGGAATTATTAAATCAGAAAAATCTATTCATGCTGTATTAGTTAAAGAAAACATTATCCTTGTACTTTTGCTGGAAAAGTCAAAAAGTACCTCTTATGGTAAACAAAAGAAAGATTCCTTCCATATGATGTAATAAAAGTCAAAAAGGGTAAAAATGACTTTACACATACATGGATGAAAAGTAAACATTTTATGAAAACATTTTTGAGAACATATGGACATGGATAATAAACATAACCCCAATAAATACTTATTAATAAAAAATCTCGGATTAGAATGAGATTAGAATAATTATCCCTTACCTTAGGTCCGATATGCTTCATACATATCTGAACCTCATGTATACTGATTTAAATAATGCAATTGAATTATTACAGAATCATATTCATTGTTTTGATATCATTTGGGTTCACTTATGACTTTATATTACCCGTTCTTTTGTAAATTCCACGTTAATGTAGCGTTTTGGGTAAAATTGTTTTATTTATCATACATGTCTGGGAATGTTGTTCGTGATTTTATTATTACTTATATCATGATTTAATTACATACATAATGTAAATAATGATTTATATATCATATATATTTGTATATATATATATATATAATAGATAGATAAATGAAATGAAAAACACTGTTCATGGAGACGGTAGGCCGTACATATGCATGGATGCTGTTTTCTTTTTCTTATTGACTTGAATGGAAGTAAGTAGATGAAATATATAAATATATACATAAATCCAGTAGCCTTATTATGTCATATATTTCATTAATATTCATTATATATACTTTATAATCATTCTTGATTTTATTAACATGGAAAATGTATCTCATCGCGTCGTGGAGATGGTAATTCCTACGTACGCACGAACGATGATATCCTTCCCATAGTTATTGAATGGAATTGGAGTGGATGATATAATATCATAAAATTAATATGATGTTATTATAATCATATATAGTTATTATTTACACCATTATACCCATCCAAGTAATGTGGTGGTGGAAAAACAGATTACACCACGGCGTGGAGACGATATTTCGTACGTACGCATGAGCCGTGATTTCATTTTCCGTAGGATGGATAGAAGATGAAATAGGGTTGTTTTATATTTATAATAACATATCATTATATTATTGATACTGATATTATTACTTTAAATCAAAAAACTAAATAAGAAGATGTTGAATAAGAAAGAAAACTTGAAAGAATCGGTAGAAGAGATTACCTCTTCCTCAACGTACCTCCCTTAAAAATCTTATTATGGCACTATAGTTTGTCTTTTTAGAAGACCATAAGCACTATTATATAACTAGAGAGGTTTAGAAGAGTAATTGGAAAGGTTTGTCCGAGCTTCACGGCTCAAACGGGTGTGAAGAGAAGAGGGAAGGGGTGCCCTTTTTATAAGTGAGGAGAGGTGCACCTTGGGAAAACTTAAAATATTATTTTATAATAAAGACATATTCGATTTTTAATAGCTCAAAATTGACTTATTTCAAATCTAAGGTGGTTATGGGTCGAAATCCTCTCAATAAATCGATTTTAGACAAGTATAGGTTAATATATTATCCTTATCATTTAGATTTAACTCTATGTTAAATAATGTAACTCTATGTTAAATAATTTAACATTTACTATGTCTTTTTTTTCTTACCCTATATGGTTAATAAACATACTATAAAAAGCCAAAAGAACCCCAAGTCGTTCATTATTAATATATAGAACCTTATCTAATAAATATTTTTGAACCATAGATTTATAGGAATAAAATAACAATTAATAATATAATATTTTCTTTAGAAACTATTTTTTGTCAATTCTAACAGTATTTGGTACATGATTTTTGTGAAAATCATAACAACATGATGAGTTAGAAAAATTTTAATTAAAGAAATAATAACATGACATTTTAAACTAGAAAATTAGTGTAATTAATAAAAAGACTGAAATTACATTTATTTGGGCATTTATAACATCAATTATATTAATATTTCATTAATAAGGTAATTACTGTATCGTCATTTTGTGATAAATAAATTAAATTATTTAATGTCTAAAAATTATAAATAAAATACAAATATGTAGGAAATAGTTTTATCATTCTAATTAATATTTATAGTTGAATTTATCTTATTTGTAACCCAATATTAAAAATGTTTTAGTTATTAAAATTTGATTTTAACTATTTTAGCTCTTTATTAAATAAAATAATAATAAATTTCCTAATCTAATAAAAGTGGACCTAAAGGTAATATTCTATTCCTAATATTGTTTTTGGTCGAATTACACTTATCAAATAGAATTAGGACATGTTTTAGGGTAATCGTAATAGCATTTTTACCATTAATCAACCTATTTACTTTTAACTGTGGTAAATAAAAGTAAATTGTTATTATTCACCAAAAAATATTTTATCTTATTGAACCACATTTTACTCCTTGATATTTACTGTGTCTCTTGGATTTTCGAAATTCCACTCACAGAAGAGGTAAAATTACATTTTATGTAAAATTTCAAACTCTCCTAGGCGGTGGGTAAAAGATGGTGAAAAGTACAATAAAATTTTTATATATCTATAATTATTATAAAATGACTCCAATGAACTAAATTGAACTTATATAGGTATTATGTATCAATTTTGACCAAAAATAAATTTATATAAAATAAATAATTATTTATATAAAAATTTGGTTTTTAAACAGTAACCTAGTGTGTTCACTATTCATAAAAAATTGAATACTTTCAGAAAAACACCAAAAATTCACCCTAGTCTAATTTCGATATTCCGAATAAAAAAATGAATTACATTTCGAAAGATAAAATTTATAAAATTTCAAATAGTGGGTATTACTATTCATAATGTCTAGTTTTTATAACATATCGTTGTTTAGTGAAACCCTGTATTGCATACAACACACACAATTGTGGAAGGTCGCGATTGCGTTTAATGCAAGAAAAGTCCGGGATGCATGTAGTGCAAGCTCCTTTTAGTGTATCTTACAACACAAGAAATCAATGAAATTAAAAAGAATATTTTCTATAAAATCTCGGGGTTTTACAGAAACGTCCCAGAAAACCCACGTTAATTAGTTTTGTTCTATGCAGTGGCATGAAATATATTAGTGTATGGTTTTCAAAACCATGAGGCCTTTACAAAATCATTAAAAAATTACATTTATATTTTTTTCCAAGATAAATTTTAAATTTGATAAAATTTTATTCTCACTCTCATTATAATAAACTATTCATGCCTCCCATGAGATTCTTCTTCATCCCACAACACTTTCTAATGGTGTATCCCTTCTACTTCACATAAATAATCTCTTTTTAATCCCTTATAAGACTTTTAGTCTATTCTATATTCCCTTTACACTATATTTTTTGTCTTTTAATAACCCTAGGATCAATACAGATAAAAAATATATGATGTTGTATTTACCGTCTACGTTTTTTCAAAGATTTTGATTGAGAATGACCTAGTGTGTCTTTTTGGGAAATTCACCACCACATGTAATGACTTCAATTTGTTCCCATTGAAAAAAGGTAAGTGTTTAATTAATATAACAATATATTACATTATATTATATGGTTTTAGTTAAAAAATTATTTCTAACCATAGATATTTCAATATTTACAACTATTTATGGAATAAATATTTTTTCTAATAGATATATTCCTTGGAATGGATTTATTTTCTATTCCATATATTTACAAAACTACCAAAGTGAGTTTTTAAAAATAAAGTGACAGTTTTGAAAATTGAATATGAATTGAAAAAATATATTTTCAATTTGGAGATAAGTATTTTATTATTTTCAAACACTGTGTTGGAGTATTTTATATATTTTTAGAATTTTGTAAAATAAATTGTGATTTTAAAATATTGTGTTATTTGAATCTTTTTTAGAACTTTTTTGTTTATTTAAATTAATGCTTTGACAGATCTAATGCATATGATATAATCAAAATCTATTTTTTTCAAGGGGGTGTGTTTTACCATGTTATTTATAGTTATAAAATCATTATTGAAATATAGTGTTTTTAAAAGATAATTAATGGTATGTCTGGGTTCCTACATGTGTTTTAAGGGACTTATGATAATGTTTTTCTCAAGAAAATAAATATATAGCTTTTGAAAATAATGTGATTTGATCACATTCAAATCATTTTTTCAAAAATTCCCATTTTGATCATTTTAAAAAATGAGTTTTCATAAAATTAGTGTGACCCTCTTCATCCAATAGTTATTAATGATTAACCTTGCTGTATTTTAATCTTATAAGGGGATGTTTTTATGTACTCATATATGATGCATAAGATTTCATATAAAATGGGATATTTCTGGTGATTCATTATGAGGTTATGTATGAGTTATTTTGAATTCCTCATGTTTGAATCATGTTTTGATGTACTTTTATCACCACCATTGACAAGTCATGGTTGACCATAGGAATGTTATATATGTATTTAGTAGTTAATAGACTATGATTTATCTATGTCATTAATGTGAATCTTTTCAACATCTAATTAATAATATTCCATGATATTAGAATCCTATTTAGGATAGTTTTAAGGTTTTATTCTGGATTTTGTTTTATCCCCATTTTCCATGTATTATTCCTGGGAACCTATGTTCTTGTTTTTTTATTTATACTTGTAGTCTGACATGACATAGTTGTGCTTGAATATGTTCTTTAGTATTTCTTTAGGTGTGGTTTAGTTTATAAATGTTTTGAATAGGGATTCTGAATGGTCTTAAAAGAAGTGAATAAAATATTGGATTTTAATATTATTTGAATACTTTGTAATCATGTGTTTGAGAAGGGGTGAACATTATGTATGAAATATGTTTTTGGGAGGAATTTTTGATAGTTTGAAATTTAAAATTTTCATTTTTTGAAATTACAATGTGTATGGGTATTGAAAATTGAGTTTTAGGACATGCTTTATAGTTAAAATGGAAATTACTTCTCTAGGATGTAATTAAAAATCATGTGGGAATTAAAAAACTCTTTTGGGATCAAGAAAGTGAATTTAAAATAGTATTATTCGATGACCTTATTTAACTTATGGAATTTATAAATACCTATAGAGAATTGGGTAACAGAGACAATATTCAAAATTGTTGTATTCATTTAATAAAAACAATATAAAATGACATATAATATAATATTGGTGTTCTTTTTTATAAATTTTTTCTAATAAAATTATAATTCTCTATTGTTTTTTAAATTTTTATTATTATGATGTAATATGACCTTTAATTATTATATATAGACCAGGGTGACGTACTATGATGTTTATCTCACTCTTATATTTTATAGTTCCAAGTCAATTATATGTGTTTCTTTCATTATTTATCTTTTGGTGGTGGTTTATAGTATGATGGTTATCATGGTTCATGTGGAGGATAATTGGATCATCTAATGTGGGTTTATTCAACATCATGTTTTTTATTATACACTTTATACCATTGTATATATGTTTAATTTTATGTATCTTCTTGAATTGTCATTTCTCATAGTTAAAAATTGTACCCATTATATTGTATGTTTAATTTTTATCTTTGGTTTAGTTGGTTTGTTGATTTTAATCCATTGAATATTTATTCATTTTGTGTGAGTACGAAAAAATTCCAAATATTCATTCTGTGATTCATTTTCACTAGTTTACATAACATTGGGATCAATAACCTCATCCAATCTTTGTTATAGATCATGTCGGTCATTAAGTTAGATTGAACCCCAAGCTAATTTGTTATAAAATGGTATTAGTTGCCCTAGGTGAATAGTGGGACCATGGTTTTGGGATACACACTTATTATTTGTGAAATTTGTAGTGTAGATGTATGGTTGACGGGAATTGTGGGACGATGTTGGGAGAGAAATGTGTTATATTTCACACCATAATCCTTGGGTTTCTATGTGTATTTTTAATTACACTTATTATTACATCTTTCTTTTTTATAGTTTTGCGGGATTATTCTTTTATTCTTATGTATGTGATTATTTGATCATCTATTGAGTAAACTGAGTCTCCCTTAGAACTATGTTGAGTGTTTTAGATGGATACTACGAAGCTGATGGATGAGTATCATTGGATTTTTGGACCAAAAAAACAATACGGTGAACAAACCCTTGATTCAAGAAAAATTTTGGGGACCATTTCCCGAATGGAATGTAGTTTCTAGGTAGATTTCCATGTTTTTAATAGATTTTTAATCAAGTGGGTTTTTTCTGTTTGGACACCTATAGGATTGGATTTCAAAGTGTGAATAAAGAAATGTTAAATGAGTTAGGACTAGTCATATGATATGTTGGTATAATTAGACTTTATGTGAGGCTCATGTAATGCCTATGATAATTCAATTTCATATGTGATGTGGAATTTTATTTATGTGTATGATAAATGGATTTCATGCAAATTTTTTTCATATTTAAAATAACACCATTTGCGTTGAAGTAAATAGAGACTGTAATCTTGAAATGTTTTGGATTAGGTTACCTTATTTTAAATATTTGAAAATTTACTATTTGAGTTTAACTTTCCTAATCAGTTTTTCAAAGTGTTTTGATAGGTAATTTCAATTTTTTAATGGGTATCAAGGACATTAAAAAATTAGTTTGTAGTTTTTTTGGATATATTTAAAATGGAAGGTTTTTGTTTTTAAAATGAAATATAAAGCTTGTTTTTGTTATAAAACAAGTTTCTTTTTTTGAAATACATATTGAAATTGTTTTAAATTAACTGATTTGATAGAGGGATTAAGGGTTAAAACTATAAAGTGTTTTTCATTGCTTTTTAGTGAAATACATACCAATTAAAATGGTTTACTTATTTTTGAAATGTGTTTTTGGGAAACCTTAGAATGGGGACATGGTTTTAAAGTTATGCGTTTGTTTACTAAATTGAGTGTAAATTGATTCATCCATTCTATGTTTATATAACGATTTGATGTTATTTTTGGGACATGACTATGCAAGGGACCTTGTATCATATGGTTTAATGTATGTATGAAATAAAGGATTAATAAAAATGGTGAGTTATTTACATGGTGTGGTTTCATCCTTCTTATTTTAACACTTTCTATGATCGAAATAATGTGTTACTTGTTTGGTAATATTTCATTCGGTGGATTGATAATGTTTTATTCAATGCATTTAAATTTATATCTTTTTTATGGATTTTATTTAGAATCTAGTGGTATAGACATGGGATAATTTGATTGATTATTAGATCAATTGAGATCATTTTTGTTGGATATACATATGATTCGACTGAAAATCTATAATGGGATATCTTCCTTGTATTGATTTTATTTCTACCATTTAAGAGGATGTGATAATGGTGTAACAATTTTTTGGGATTATTTCTTGATTGATATTGGAGTTGTTGTTGGTTTTATTGATTAACTTCCATAATTTTTTTAATATCTTTAGTATCATTGTGGTGTCTCATTTGAATGAAAATTAGTTATGGGGATATTCTTCACAACGATCTTGTAGTATTTTTGTTTTGATAAATCCATTACTGTTAGTTTCATGGGAATCTCATTGTATTATACGTATAATTAGTGGTTCCATTGGGAGTCATTTTTCCTTGTGGTTTGGCATGTTTCCTAAGAATAGTGTAGATCATGGTTTAATTTGTGTTTTGTTTTTTTATATGATGAAACTATTGTTAATTTATGGATATCTAGGGGTAGTTTTATTCCTTTATGAACTATGGGATTTAGTGAACTATGGTTCTATAAGTTCCACTAAGGTATAATATTCCTTATATTTGGCTATGAACACCCCTCAATATAAGATTTAGCCATCAGGTTAGTTATATATAATTTTTATAGATTCATACATTTGGTTCATTTTCTCAGTGGTTTTAAGATAACACGAATAAGTGATACAATTTTTTTTTATAAATTATGATGTTTAATGGAGTAGTTCATTCTATATTGCTTTTATTTGGTTGTTCATGATAGTTATGGAAAGTTGTTTTATATAAATTCGTTTGGTAACCTTTTGAATGTGGATTCTTGTTGGTCCCCTCTTATTTTGGTCAAAATAGTTCTTAAGTTGTCCCACCATTTTGGATTTATTTTAAATGTTTGGGACATATTTTCATGATTTATGTCATTGTAGAGATTGTATTTATCATTTAATGACACTTTATGTTTTAACAAATCGATTTGGTTTGAGTATATGCTAATTTTCCAAGGATTTTTATTTTACATGAAATTTTTTTTAGATTTCCTTATATATTCATTCTTACATTATAGTAAGACTTTTAGGGGTTAGTAAGTTGTATATTGGGGAGAATTTTGACACCCATCGATTCACTATAGAGTTTAGATTGGGTTGGTTTTTAATATTGGCAACCAATTATTTTCCATGGATATTCATGCTGAATATTAGGGAACTTTGGAAAAAAATTTCATTGATAGTTTGTGTAGACAGTTTACAAGAATTAGTTTGGATACCCTTATAGAGCTTGTCTATAGTTGTATTTTTTATATTCTTGGATTACATACATGGGTTGCGAATGGTTCAGAACAGTAATTTTTGATCCAAGGAAAAAATGTGTGAGAACATTGTCATGTAATGGTGAGGGAACACAAATTGTATGCTATTTGGAAAAACGTAAATTAATTTTGAATTGGATATAAAATTTATCTATTCAATTTTTCATTATTTGATCTACGTTTATTAATTGCTCATAGTCCCTAGTGAACAATGTGATTTTAATTTACTATAGGATGTAGAATGTACATGATTGTTAAATGGTATCACCAAACATGTTAAAAAACACTTTACCTTATGAAGTATTATTAAAAAGTGAATTTCCACATTTTCACTTTCAGGATTATAATTTCCCAAAAACTCATATTATCCTTCTATCATTCAAATAGACATGGTGTTCCAATCGTGGGAGTATCTTCCAACCATTAACTTTATTTTTATGGAATTATCCATAAATTTTAAGTGGATTGTATCGTGGAAATTCATTATAGGCCATTTCCTCTCATTTATACTCCATTTCATCATTATTTTTGTTTCTCACATACACCATATGAGACATAGGTTTCAGAATTAGTGAAGGATTTCATTAATGTTGAGGTATTTTTACTATTTGGGCTTGAGAAAGACCACTTATTTATTGATTTGGAATTCCCCCACCGTAGCCAATAATGTCTAGATTATTTCTATTATATTTAAGTAGTTATTTTTTCACTTCCCTTTCTATTTATTGCAATTGTATGTAAATTTTTAAGATCAGTTTACCAAAAATATGTTTATGATTTAAACCCATAATAGGAAAACACTTATTTTAAATTTTTTTCACACTCGAAATTAAATGGTATTACATGCGATTTGTGTATAAAAATTACCATGTGGGTATTAAATATATTTCTGTTATAAATGATTATGAAAATTCCATATTGGATTTTTTATGGTGTTTTGTATTTACTGATTTTCAAACAGTGTTTGAAATTATTTAATGGTGTTTTAAATGTTTTAAATGGTGTTATGATTTTTAAGTGGTGTTTTGACACATTGGTGATACATTTGAATCCATTTTAAATGGTTTATTTTTTTTGAATCAATGGATTCAGGTGTTTAAATATGTTTTTATATTAAAAATAAGTTGATTTATTTCATTTTGGTATGTTATCCTAGGTTATTTATATTTTGAATAATTTTAGGGTGTTCGAATTTTTCAAATGATTAATAAATATTAATTGTAATTCTACTTCATTGTGAATGATTTTTTTAAAATTTATTTCAAGATTATATTGAGATATATTTTAAAAATTGTATATTTACATGGTCACTCCCTTATTTTAAAAAATACCCTTACCATATATTTTTTAAAAAATTTCATTCATAAAATGAGTGTGACCATATTTATCCCCATATGATTAAAGTGTTCACATGATGTCTTGTATTCAAATGAATGCTTTTTTATTGTTGATGCATTCATATATGCTATATATTGATTGATATATATGTGGATTTTTCTTATGAGGTAGCAGGAGGAGAGTAATGGGTTCAAATTCCACATATTTTATTCATGCATTTATATATTGTGATCACATACATTGACTTGTTATATTAGAAATTTGGAATGGGGTAGGTGGATTGGCCAGTTGAAGGTTGCACCTAGGTTGATATTTGTAAGGGAATGTTTGCCTATGTCCAAGAGAGGCCATATATGTGATGTTCCCCATGAGTTTGAGGGACCACATGGGAGGTTGCGGCCAAGAGAACCCAGTGGAGGACCGAGATAGATTCTAAAATTTATATTTTCACTTCCTATAAATATGAAATAGTGTTTTTCTATTTCATTATAGTTCCAACTTGTAGAGAACACTCGGTAGATTCCATGACACTAGGATCTTATTTGGGATTAGTTTTGGGATTTATTTGATAATTTATTCCATTCATCTACATCTAGCACTATTTTTCACCACATATATTGTTGTTATTTATTTATCATTGATGTTTGAATAAAAATATTGGTTCATAAATATGCGATTTAATCATTTTTGGGATTGATTTTGTTTTGAAATTTCTTGAAAAGGGAAGTTGAAATGATTTAAATGAAGAAAAGAGATTGTGTGATTATAATTCTGTTTAAAACAACATTATTCATGAGTTTATATTTAGTTATACTTAAATATGTAATTTTGATTTCCAAATATATTTAGGTTTGTTTTAAAATGGTTTATTATAATCATTTTTTTTATAAAATCTACTATACATGGTTTTTGAAAATTAGATTTATGTATTTCGTGCTTAGTTGAATTGGAAATTGATTTTCAATGATTTTTTAATGAAACCATGTGAAAATTAGAGGCATAATTTGATTTAAAAGATGTGTATTTATAAAAGTGATGGTGTATGATGTTGTTTTAAGGGGGGAATTAAAATTTTTACTCTCTTTGGTACTTCACCTTGGTAATAATTTATTCTAATCGATTCTGATCATTTGAAAATAATCCAAGAAGAAATGTTTTAGCAAAATTTCGATGTGTTATTGTTCATTTTAGTATATAATTATGAGAAATTATTAATTTTCAATTTTATTTAAAAATGAAATTGTTAGTAATTATTATTAAAGTGAATTAATACATTTAGTAGTTGGTAATATACTAGTCTATTTAACATACACCATATTTTTATAGGTATAGGTATATTCCATATTGTTATATTTTATTGATATTTTCGGGGAAGTGTGTTATTTTATGCTTCTTATAGGTCACATGATGGCACATTATATTTTCATAGTGGATTATCGTACCATTTTGGGGGTTGATGGACTAGTTTTTTCTATTTTATCTAGGTTTTATTTTCTATATTTGATACCACTATGGTTTTTCATCAATATTAGTTATACCATTTATGTTCGTTGTTTATTTTTATTATGGACTTTTTAGGTAGTTTATTTCTTTTACATACAGTACTAATTTATATAATTGTTTGATGGTGACATCTTCCCCATGGTGCTATATTTTATTCCAAAGGACAGGTTTCCTTTTTTGGCGGATTGACATGCCCTTTGAGCCTAAGAATCGACTAGTTTAAGAGCTGGGTAAGACAGAACTCTAAAATTGTAATTTAAGCTGAAAAAATTGGAGAAAATTATAAATGATTAGACAATGATTCCATTTTATCTTGGAGTTCATATATACCCATTTATTTAGGAATTTATTTTCTTTATTATATAAATGTATAATAGTATTGAAACATATATTTAAAAAACATGATATCCTAACACAAATTAAATTTATTTTCTTAATTTATATACATATTTTTTCTATATTAATTTTTATTCAAATAATGGTTAATAAAGGTCACCATTTCCACCATATCATTCAAATTTTTTGTAGTCTATATTTGAATTTCCCCAACTTAACTCCATTAATATGAAACATGATACCAATTTTTAAATAATAATTTTAATTGATCAAATTTTTTACATGAATGGAAACTATTAATAAACATAAATTCATCCAATGAATCAATATGATCCAAATATCTATGGAATTAAAATAAGAAATATCAAAGTATATCTTATAATGTTTGTTTTAGTTTTTGTAAATGTCCGTCATTTTGAGGATGGAATGCAATATTAAAAAATAATTCAACACTAATTGAATTCTAAATCCATTTTTAGAATTTTATTTAATACATGAATCGTAAATATAAATAATTTAAAGAGTAACACCTTTTATTTTACTATATCATTATGGCATATTTCAAAATATTGATTCAATGACAATTTTTTTAATAAGAATAAAATATAGGGATTTAATCAAAATGTCCATAATAATGTATATATATTTATTATATGAATATTATATTTCGAACATCCATAAATATATCAGGTACATTCCTAAAAAAAATGAATAACTAAAAACATATAATGAGCATAACTGGGTTGAAACACTTTCTTAGGTATATCATCATCCATTACCTTCAAATGATGATATCCTAACTAATGGCCAATATTTAATAAGTAATGATATATTTAGAGATTAGGAAAAAATAATTAAAATTATTAATATGGTTCTTATTTGTAATAATAAAAATATTGGGTGATGTATAATAATTTTAAATATAAATATAACTACCATTTTTCTCAACAAAATAATTTAGGATAATCCAATGGTGATGTACTAGGAATAAATAAATAATTATCAAGAAGATCTAGTAATTTCCATTTAAAATATAAAAAATCTACTAGAGTAATTTTATCTAGGGTTATTGAAATTATATTTAAAACTTAAACTATGTTGTTTGGAAATTACACCTCCAGATCAAAATTACATGAGGAAAATAATCATGAAATACGTCCAATTATTCATTTACAATAAGAACCATAAGAATAATATTTTTCTTTTAGCAATGATATAAGAACAATAAATTTCAACTATATATTTTATCTATTTTCCATCTTCAATAAATATAACTAGCTGAATGAAATTATTCTCACATTGAACCAAAAAATCATTTTTAAAGTTATTTATTAATTAATTTTACCTAAAATATATATTATAATGATATCCCAAAATCCATTCTATAATCATAATAAAATCAAAATCAAATATAGTATTGAAAAAATATTTTTTGGAAAAAACAGTCTATTCAAATTAGTGAATTTAGATAAATAGAATCTCTTTCATTGGAAACCACATACATTGATATTAACATATATAGAGACCATATTAAAATTCACATACGTGGTTTTACTCTTATTGAACTAGTTTTCATTATTTGTCTTCTCCAATATAAAACCATTTAATTTCATCAAAAATTAAATTAAAATTCCAATTTCACAAATAATTATAATAAGTATCATGACATTTAGTCATTAGTATATAACATAAATTGTATCACTATATTTATTTTCCCATGTCCTTGGGATAAAATATATGACACCGTCCATATGAGACTATCTATAAAAATTCATATCGTGTGACTCAAGGTTTCCCTTTCACCCCTCATATAATTACAATGGTCATACTCCTGAAAGTTCATTTCTCATCGAGGATATATGATTTTAATTGGAGATCTATTAACATCATTTAAGATCCATTATGTTCTAATGAAATCCAAGATTAATTTCATCATTCCAACAGAATATCAATTTTATTCATTAATAATATCTAAAACTCATTAAATATATATATGATTATTCCTAGGGAATGAAATAAATCCACCGAAGGATTGATATTCTTATAACAAAAGAATATCTTGTAGAATCATGACACTTTAATGCATAATATATGGAATCGCAGTTCATGGAATTATTCTTTTATATGTTTGATGAATATCACTCAAAATATCTCACTAATAATAATGGCCAAATTAATTAATATCACACATGTTTGATGATATAACTCTATCCTAAATTTTTAATTTAAATGTTTCTAAAAAAATACAACAATAACAAATCCACTCTTTATTCAACTTTTTCTTCACCAATAATATATAATTTGAAACTTCTTAGTCTAAATATGCAGTTTTTGTGTTCAAACTAAATAATTAAGAAATTACTTCTGATTATTTTAAGTGAATTTAAATTTTAATTTGGTAGAATATTATAAATACAAAATATATATTCATTGAATCTTCATAAAAAAAGGATACATTATTGATACATAGGATTAAATATGGTATTTGGATATATAAAAAACTAATAACCCTAAATATCTATAAAACCTAAAGGGGGAATTATATATTAGAGTGGAATTACTCTGTTTATAGTGTTCATTATTTTTAAATACAAAAATATGTATGGATTTTTAATTATATGAAAAATTCACTTAAGTATAAGATGATGTTGCAATTACTATATATAACATGTCTTTTATAGTTTTTATTTATTTAATCTCACCCTTTCTTGTTTCTATTTGTTCATATAATTTTACGCATAATATTCTAGCATTATATCATTTTTTAACCTAAAAAATCCAATGTACTTCATCCATTTATTTAGTAATTATTATTTTGAGTCATTTTATATCATTTCAAAATGTTATAACCCTATTTGAATTATTGATTCCCATCGGTCTGTGTCCCATTTTCTACATCTCATAAATGAATTAAAATATTAAATAAAATTTATTGAATTATAATACTATAAAATATGAATCCTTTAATAATAAAATTTACTATTAACCTTTTGAAAAGTAATTTAGATTTAATGATGTCATTGACACTAATAATTTAATTTGACAACCTATGGAAGACATATACAAATTGATCATACTACTAAAATTCCTACCTCATAGATAGATAATGATAACTTTTTCTATCGATGAGTATTTTTATATAAGAATGTTACATGTCAAGGAACTGATTGGAATAATGATGATTTACATATATGAAGTAGAAGTAGTCTATGAAGATGTTTAACTTAAAATTAATTTTTTATCCTTCAAGATATCTGATTCTAAATCAAAAAAAGTGATCAAGGATAATTGAAGTTGATGTGAATCAAACACTACAAGTTATAAGGATATATATTATAATTCAAATATTTTTAAAATTGATAGAAAAAATAATAATTTTTAGAATGTAATAATAATATGAAATAAATTCAAATAGTGGAAAAATAAAGATAGTTTGTAAAAATAATTACCTCACTTGGTAAATTACAATATAGGAATGAAAAAGGAAAGGAATTATTAAATATTATTTTATAATTCACAGAAAATAGATGAAAAATTATATTGAAAATAAAAATAATAATTTAATGAATGTAATCGGAATAACCTCATAAAATAACACCGTTGATTTTCACTATAGAAGAGATGATATATTTGAAAAAATAATTTATTATTTATGGTCCCAACATCCAATGTACAACATTTTTCTTTTTATTTTTTGATAATAATTTTTTAAAAGAATAAAAAAGAAAAATAAAAAAATTATTTATGTAACGACCCATCCATTAAGATAACATGAGTGAACATAAATACAAATAAAGGAATATTAAAAAGATTCATCCATTATGTTCTAATAAAAATAGTAATATTTATATGAAATAATACGATATTATCAACTTATTTAATGAAAATACTAATTTCATATTAGAATATAAATATGTGATATTTTTTTAAAATAAATTCACAATTGGGGAAAATAACTTGAAATATTTTTGGGAATAAAAAATCTAGGCAATTTTAACAATAAAATATATTGTTACTAAATTAAATAAATGAATCTCTCTAAGAAATATTTTTTTACTTGATCTAAGAATAATACATTAATATATAAGATCAATATGAATATATGTTTTCAAAATAAATATAATATTTTTAAATATAATTTTTCATTTCTTTCAAAATGACACAATTTTGAATTTACCAAATCTATGAAATAGATTTGGAATCTAAAATGTTTATTTGGAAACTTATTAGGAACTAAGAAACTATGAGTAAAATTATCATTTCAACATTTATATTATATAAGATAAATTTTTAATGAGCTCTAGAAATATTTTTATGATATTTAATAATTTTATGTTTTAGAAACATGATTGGTGAATAATCAATTTGCATGAGTTTAGTAAAAGTGTATGGTGGAAATGTCACCTTTGATAATGATTCCAATATAAAAATAACTCATCTTCTATATTTTTTTCACCATGAAACACCTCAAATTAATAAATTATTATTTATTTATAGTTTAACACATCAATATATTAGTCTATATACATTATGTTATGATATTTAAAAAGTAAATTTTAAAAATACTTCATGAAAGTATTATGGTTATAAGATTACGTTTTTAATGCATCAAAAAAACTTATATTAATTGAGATTCAAATTTTTTTTAAACGTGTTGTACTTAATCCCATGTAATAATGAATCATGTATGTGTAAAAGAAGAATAGGTCTCAAAAATAAACAATCAACTAGAAATATATCTAGATTTAAAATATTCACATATCAAACCAAATAATAATTCCAAAAAGAAAAAGTTTATAATCTGTGTTAAAAGGGAATGAAACACTGAAATATATTTCCATCCAACAAAAGTTTTTTCTTCTTTTCAATGACTACAATGGATTCACATGATTTTTTGGGAAATTCTATATTTTTTTAGTATTGGGGGATAAAATTTTTCTTTTTCAATTATTGATTACTATTTATGATTCACATGATTTTTTTTCTAATATCAAAAAAGTCATTATCTTTAGTATTTTCTAAAATGTACAAATTTGTTAGAAAATATCAGTGATATAACCATATAAAACATGGGAATTTATCATGGTAATGAAGTTACGTATCATTATTTTTTGAATTTATATTCAACACATTGATACAGAAATAATTTTTCAACACATATAACACATCAAAAAACGGGGGTTTATAATTGATAAAAAACTCTCATTGAAATTTCATATAAAATGCTTTGTGAATTTTTAATACCTATTTTTTTTAAGCTCAGTAGATACATTATAAGTCCCATTTTAATTAATAATGATTAATTAATAAAAAATTGTTAAAAAAATAATAATTAAATTAATGATTTTGATTGAAAATTATATTTACTAATTTTGAAATAGAATATAAAAAAATCATCCCAAATAGTCATGAAAGAATTTTATGTGGTTTTATAGAATTCACTAGAAGGTATGGACTCTTTAAAAATAAATATAATGTTTTTTATGAATCTAATGATGTCACTTTTGATAAGAAAGATTCACATGATACTAAAACTGTTATATAAAACAATGAGGATGATATTTTAAATCTAATTATCAATAATACCTATAATTCCTTAATCCATGATGCTTATCTAACTGAAAGAATAGCTAAATGAGGTAATATTTTCTATCCTGACTATGAATAAGAGTTAGAGGAACTATTATCTTCAATCCTTAATAATGTTATGGTGTATATATACAATATTATATATATTATAATAAAATATCTTGTTAACGGAACTCAAACCTTGGACTATCATGGAAACCTTGTTAGAAATCAACACTTTTGGTCAAAGAAAAAAACTATAAACATCACTAAAACAATCTTTGATGAACTCAGGGTAATGTACATCCAAGTGTAATTGAAATTTTTTGAAAATAATAAATTAGGGGAATTAGTTGAAGTTACTAAAAACTACATGATGATTAAAACCGATCGGGTGTATACAGTCAAGGTTAATGATTTTATAATAATTTTCAGAAAAAATATATATTGGTTAAACATGGTTATAATTACCAAAATTTATTGATTATAAAGAACCCTTTGTAGTAATAACTATACTTAATTCTTTAAAAATACTAATTTCGTATAAAGAATATATAAATATCAATATATATAAAATTGATATTATGAGTTCATTAAAAATGGTTTTATTATTAAGGAAATATTTTTTTAAATAAATTATATTTTCAATCACCCATTCACCAAATAATGTTTGTATCATTGATAATATATTTATGTTTTAAAATAAGAAACCAAAGCATAGTATGATAAGATAATTTCCTTCCTAATTAAAAAATGATTTCTTAATGGTATAGATGATCCAAAATTATATATTAAATATCTTCAAAATATTATTTATTTTTTTAAAAAAATATATTAATGATACTATTTTTCGTTCATCCGAAAAACAATTATGTATAGAAATTTCTAAACTAGTGAAAAAGAAGTTTAAAATCAGTATAATGAGTGAATTTAAATTTATTTTTGTTTTCATTATTTTTAATACAGTAATGGAATTATTTTAAATATCACTAAATATAAATAATATCCTTTTAAAGGTTTTGGTTTTTTGAGTACTAAAAGAAGTTATACTCTAATTAGTACAACAATGGAACCATACATTGATGATATTGGGAAATGAGATAACCAAACTATTTATTGATATATGATTTTTTGTTTTCTATATTTTACTAATTATCGACCTGGTATTATGCTTAGTGTGTTCATTTTTACATCATTAGATGAAAATCCTAAAAATTCACATTTTAATTATATTAAATTATTTTAAAACCACATAAAATAAAAGAATATTTTTAGTGTTTTACTCTAGGGAACACACTTTCGGGTATGTTCGTTATAAAGATATATATTTTAGTGGTTATACATTAGGAAATACAACATCCTCAGGAACATGTCACATCCTAACCATGCCTTTAGTGTCATGATGGTTTCAAAATATGAAATGAGATACATTGTCCATTTCGTAAACAAAATAAAAAAACTATACGTGGTTTCTATGAAAAACGTTTTTGGATGAAACATACATTTCTTAGATTACTGTGTCAATTTGAATAGTTTTAATTATATTGTTACACTACATGTAAAATATACATTAATAAGAATATTATATAACATTTTATTATAAAACACATTGATATAATAAAAAACATTTATAGAGACCAAATTTCAAGAAGTGGATATCACTCTTACGATCACATGTTCCGAGGAACAGTTCAATAATATTTTTAAAAAGTAATTTTAAATATATAAATTTAATTATATCATACATGAAAACGATATGGATTAATATTATTTGTTATTATTTGTTATATAAATCATTTTATTATAGTTTTTTGACATAATGTTTAAAAGTGACAATATGGAATAAGATGATATAGCGAATATACATGGAGTAGGTCGAGATATTGTGGTTTCCTAAGAAACTATGAATGTTAGTTAAGTGTTTGGGAATTATATACTAACTCAAAATGGTAACCATTAAAAAATATAACATTCTAGGAGAACATATCATAATCATCATACACTACTATGAATAAATTTATTACCTTTTCACATTTGAATTGTATTATATTATTTTATCATTTTTCTTTAAATCGTATATACCATGACCTACAAGTTGTGTACACTCATAAATCAGAATATGAATCAAAGTCTATTAGGTCATGAATCCTTATACACCCTTGATCTATTTAAAAAAAAAAACCCGTCATTCCTAAAAATACCTTCATGAATCTCGAAGCCTATTTGACAATATGGGTCATGTGTAGTGATCATTATTTTTCATATATGGTGAAAAAACCAAATTCAATGAATAGATAATCCTACATTAGTGTTGTTCTTGAGCCTCATAATTGTCTCCTATAAAATCTTTTGGTTGTGCCAATGAAATTGATCAATATTTAGTGGATGATTTTGAGATTTAATTTTTTATAATAGATTTTATTTTATCAGGGCTAGACCAATTTTTTTTAAATAATATTGTTTTGAGATTCAATAAAATATTGTTAGGTTTTTTTATTTTTATAAATTCAAATCAATTTTATAAACAATAAAGCGATACATTGAACCATTTTTAATGGAGAGAACAATTTTTTATATTTTATGATGTGGTAGATATTTTATTAGGTTTATCAAAATGTGTTTTTGATGAGCATTAGTGATTCTTTATAATGAATTATGATATCATGATTATAATAATTCCCTACCAGAACAATATATAAATGAAAACCCTAGAAGTCCATTTATTATGTAATTAGATATAGAGTGGAAAATACTAGTCATGTTATTGTAGTTACTAATTTTTCCAAGATGTGGATTTATTATAATCTTAAAGTACCAAGATAGGTAACTTTGACATTTGATAAAGATTGGCGGTCTGAACAACACTCCTAGTTATCCTATTTGGTATATTGAAGAACATTGTAAATTATCCACAAATTGTAAATCTTTTCCCAACCTAAATTTTATTTTTCCTCCATTAGAGTTCAATGAGATGTTTCCTTAGGGGGAAGAAAATTTTAAATCGTATAGTGTTATATGTATGAATCAATCCCTTTTTTAAGTGAATAATGGTTATTATTAATACATTAAAGAAAATATGGGTGGATGATAATGAAAGGATTTAAGGAAATAAAAATATATTTTTTCTTCCATGAAGGCCCAAAGATAAAACATATAAAGGATTTTATCCTAATAAAATTAATAAATATTATTGTACTGAAGAATATTTTGCGGAATGGGATGAGTCTACAAGAATATTTTTGGAAGAAGTGGGAACTATTCATGTTGGGTATGATAGAAAATATGAATTATAAGAGTCGGTTGATCTAAATGATAAGGTAATGAAATTTATTAATGACTTTTGTTTGGTAATTGTATTTATCTATGTGATGATTATTTCCTAATTCATTGTTTCATATGTAATTATAATGTGGTTACTATGTGAAATGTGTGTTGTTTTATTTTTCCATAGAGGTGAAGACACTTTAAGGTGGGGATCTTTATAATATACATTAGTTGTGGAAAACCCCAACTTAGTGGTTCATGATACAATAATATGAACTATAAAATTCATGAAGGGGTGGTCCATGATAACTATTTGAAAACTAGGTAACCACGATGTACTATTCTTGTTAGCATGGTCTCTAAAATATTATCTGAGACACTCATGCACTGGACAAAGAAACCATGGTCGATTGAGGTGTCATAAATCAAGATCAATAGTAGGTTTTTATTATTTATATACATTTATAATATTATTATTTTAAATTATCAATCATTTCATGAAATTCCAAATAGACATATTCTGTTATGGACACCATCGATAGAAACCAACAAAGCTATACTCACACCCTACTGAACACTTCATTAGTAAATTGAGAAAAAATAATGATTATATGCCAAGACAAGTGGAAGAACCTGATGCTAGATGACTTGTCCCTTTCTTTTTTACGGTACTTGGAATATGTGTATCGATCTAGAGCTTGATCCACTATTGGTAGTTGTCCAGTTTTTTGTTTTTTACCCTTTTTCACATTTTTTTAAATTATCATTGATATGTGTAACTCTTTACAATATTAAAAAATATTTTTCTATAATTCATTGTTAATGTTTAGTGTTTGGCTTTGTATTGATTATATCAGGTGGGGTGATGTGATATATATTATACACCTTATTTATCTATGTTATTTCATTCTAAATATAGTGTATAGTTTCCCAATTTAATTTTATTATACAATGTAGACTAGATAAAATATAATGGAATATAAAAAGTAACACTTCATGTATAATAGAGACCAATGGTCTTGGAAACAATTAGTTATCTTGGGTCGAGGTTCACTAAAAAGTTGTATCTGAGGTTATTTTATTCTATTTTTTCGAATGGTTTGGTAAATATTAGAATAAGAGGTGTCAAGGATTGGTAATGAGATAATTTATAGGTATAGAATACACACATATGAAAAAAATACAACTCTCTAAGGAAGAGATTATTGTTCATCCATTTATTTTTTCAATTGATTGATTACCACATTGAGTGGGGGACTTGGTCTTCATTATTTCCAATTTTTTGGTTTATATCTTACGGGTTCTTATGATATGAGAGTATTTTTGAGTTCATGAATCATATATTACATGTTGGGTTTTCCATTCAATCATTCATTTCCTGAGATTGAATGATATACACATATAATCATATATATATATATACCTATGGATAAAATTAGAGTAATAATTTAATGTTCCATTACAAAAATATGGAATTTTTTCCCAAAATGATTCTATAATGGTATTTGATATATCCAATTTCCTAGATGAATACTTAATATAATTTCATAAGTAAATTTAGTATTAAATGAAGGTTTTTTTACTACAGTGTTAGTAATTAAAATATAAATATTTTTCCATCATAGATATTGAATGATTCCTTATATAACCAAAACATCTTAATAGAAATAATATATACTGTGACATATTGATTAAAAAAATAAGAGAATTATATGTGTAATCTTATGTAAGGTTTAGACGTGTGACCATGAGAATTAGGAAGGGTTCGAGAGACTATTTAGTTAAATGAGACCAAATGGGTAGGATATGCATGTTAGTGGGATAATGTACTTTTGTTATTTAATGTGAAATTTTTTATCACCATATTAACATTATTTAATACATTTTTTGTTGAAATTGTAGAGATATGCCACATGAGAGTGCGATGGTGTAAGGTAATGATGCTAAGGGTAAAAATCACCCACTAAAAGGTGGCCTAGAGCCTCCTGTTGTTATTAGCCTAAATATAAATGATCAGCTTTGATAGTGTTTTTATATATAATCTATAGAATAAATTTTGGACCTATTTAGGCTTTCCATCCATGTCTGATCTAACTCATGATTTCTTGTGGCAACACCAACCATTTTTATTTGGTGTGGTGGTATTTAAACCCTTGTTTTAGTAATTGAGCCCATGATAATTATACTTTATCATTTAGAGACACCTGACGTTAATAGGGGAAGTTTGGTAGTATACATGTTCTTTGGGGTAGCGTGATGTTAGTGGGATATCCTTATCCTTGGGGAAAATTACATTTGGTGTACCATGAATGAAATTGAGACTCATGTATTCACTAATTTCGTTCCCAATATATTGTTTTTAATTTAGTTCCATGAAATCATATGATTTTCACTTGGCGATATGCCAGTTATATATTATTCCTCTCATTTGAATGAGATTTAATGTTTCTTTGTCACCTTATCTTTTATCGATACCTCTTGGGAAAATATTTTGATGAAGGCATGCCATATGTTATAATGGTATTGTAAACCCTAATACACCTGAGTAGTGTTTTTTGTTACGAAATACAAGAACATTATATTTAAGTGTTATATATTATAGGGTCATAGAATTAGTTAGTTTATCTTTATGGGAGGAAGTATTTCTGGTTCCTTCAATATATAAGAAACACTAGTCATATTAATCAAACTAGGGAGATGGTAATCAGTCTCTTCAAGGTGATGACTAATCACATCCTCTATGATGGATCTTGGAGACCAATTCTATTAGTGGGGAGGATAAAGGAATAAAAACCCTAACATTATTTGTCATCATCAATAATGTCATCAATTCAAGAGAATGGGTTATCAATGTTTCTTTTGTCTAGTTGGTGAGAAGACACCCTATAGAAGAGGATAAAGATCAGTTCAGGGCTCTAGGGAAGACACCTCTACTACTCAATAGACTAGTAGTTGGGAATACAAGGGTCATTCGGGCCATGTTGGTAGATGTAGAGCTTTGAGATAAGGTCACTAGGGGTGTATGAAACATAATATCCCCACTAGAGTGCGAGATTGTTTTAATATCCAGTTACATAATGTTAATTCAACATTAATTGTCTAAGAGGCCTAAACATCTACTGAGTGAGGTACATTCTTAGTAGATTCAACTATTGTGTATGCACTTTTTTATAAAATATCCTCATATTCTTGAAAATAATCCCATTTTTTAGATATATTGGATTAATAATAGAGTATCATTATGTATGTCTATAGATTTATATTCATTTAGGGTTGGAGTTAGAAGATACTCAATGTATCATAGGCTTTTCCCATGTAATTAGAAGTTAATGATTAAATTGGGACTCCATCATTGTGGATATGGTTGTGTTTGATGTGATTGTTATTATGGACAAGATTATTCTTATTAGGACCTCACTTATTGATGACATCATTGAGTTTCCTTCATTATCCAAAGGTTGACATACCAAAATATATTGGTGAGTGAGTTATATGAGTGGGTTGTTCAGTCACTTACTGCCAGCTGATGGGTGGAATTAAAACCCAATATTCCATATTCAATCTATATGGGAGGGTTTCATGTTGTCAAATAATTTCTCCCATTGTGGATTTTGTAACACCCCAAGCTTCCACGGTACGTTTTCCTTTGAATAATGCAATGATGTGCATTGTACGCAACTTCGAGATTCTAACACACAACAACCAATCAATCTAGCCATTATGAAATTTTATAAAGTCTATCCCTCAAAATGGACTTCATTTTTGGATTCGGAATATCAAAATTATCCTAGGGTGAAATTTTGGTACATTTCCGATAACTTTCATATTTTCATGAATAGTGAAAATTACTAAACTTTAATTAAAAACAATTTTTTTAATCGAAATAATTGATATTGATAAATTCGTAATTTGAGTGTTTTTAAAGTATATTTATAATATATTTTTACCATTTAATTCAATGTTTTTCATTGGAAATAATTTCACAATTTAACCAGAAATAAACAAGTGCCAATCTTTTGATAATTATTATCTCTTAAAAACAGGCTTTTTGTTTTAACAACGGGAATTGTTTTTAAATTAATTTCTTCCACTTCAGTGTATTGAATTTGGAAAAATGGATTCCGTATTTGGAATCAGGATGTCCGAATTGTGTAAATATGTAACTTTTATTTTTTGAAATTTTGAATAATTACTTCGGTAAATATTTTATTTACCATGGTTAAAAGGTAAATCCGGTAAATAAAGGTTAAACAATAATATTTTAATAATAACAAATTACACTAAAACGTGTCCTAACCTTATTGGTTGATACATTTCCGTCCATGGGCATTTTTGGGTTGATTTTGGAACCCCATGGAGCCACTTGTAAGTGATATGGACACTTTATTTTAATAAGTTAAAATGAATACAAAAATGACACAAGCATATATCTTTTAGAAAATCAATTTTTACATAGGGTTATATAGGTTGGATTTTCTAATAAAAATATTCATTAGAAAGATAAAACGATTTTCTACTTAATGGTATTTTATTTATAATTTTTAGACATTAAATAAATTAATTTATTTATGACACAATGATGATGCAGTAATTACCATAATAGTAAAAAATTAATCTAATTGATATTATAAATACCCAAATAAATATAATTTGAGACTTTTAATGAATTAAACTAATTTTTTAGGTTATTATGACATGTTATTAATGATTTAAGTAACTTTTTCGAAGTAATAATTCTGTTATGTGTTTTCCAAAAATCAACTATTGAATAGTGTCAAAATTTACATAAAAGAGTTTTTAAAACAAATATTATATTATTAATTGATAAAAAATTTCTAAAAATCTAATGTTCGGCCAAGAGACTTATATAATGATAGGTGTATCATTAATGGACCACTTGGTGGTCGGTTGGATGTATATAGTACGTTTATTAACTATATAATATAAAAATACAAAGTGACATGGTAAATGTCAAACTAATTAACTAAGAGTTAAAACTAAAAGATAAGGTTAATATAATGACCCAAACATGTCTAAATTCTATTAGTTGAATGTTTTTTCGACCTATCCCAACCTTAACCTTTGAATTATAAACTTTGGAGCCATTTTAAACCAAATATGAATTTATTTTAAATTAATATTTTCAGCTTTTCAAAAGGTTCCCCTCACCCCTCTTAAAAAAGGGCACTCCTCCTTCTCATTTCTTCACACCTTCAAAGCCTTTTGGTTCGGCCAACCCCTACCCAAACACTCTCTAAACTTCCCTCTCTAAAACCTAGAGGCATTAGTTTTATCAGAAAGCCAACCTAAAGAGCCCTTTTGATCAAATCAAAATGAAGAACCCAAAGAAGAGGTAATGTTTTCACCACCCCTTTTCAAGTTGCTTTCTTCTTCCATTTATTCTTTCTTTGTTATTACCATTCTAAAATAATAACTCTGGTATCTTATATATACTATGATTTTATTATAAATATGGTACAAACATATTCGGTATTCTATCCACCCATTGAATAACATGTCACCATACGTGCGTACGTACGGCTTACCATCTCCACGTCGTGGTCTAATTGTTATTCAATATATTATTATTTGGGTGGGTATAATAATGATGTGTAACTCATGAAAATAATAATTATAACATGATAATGATTATGTATATATGATATACCATCCAATTATATATTATTTTAATATCAAAAGAATGATATTGTCGCTTGTGCGTACGTACGGAGTACCGTCTCCACGAACGCGATTAGATTCATTCTCCATCATATCCATTCAAGTATAATTCTCATTTGATGATTAAAAATAATTTTTAAGGACTTGATATCATTCTGGATATGAATAATATACATCCCATTAATAACAAATATGGCTCACATAACAAAGAATATAAAGTAAAATAAACCCGTTAACACCCGAAATGACGATAATTCAAAGATATTATTAACAAATCAATGTTAAAAGATCATATATGATATCATATTAATTTAAATGATTCCTGTATAATTCAATAACAATTATTTAACCATTATACAGGAGGTTAAACTACCATCAACCAAGGAAAAAGTAAAATGTAAGGGGTTTCTTATCTCACTCTTAATTTCGTGAGAATTCCATTGTTCACCACTTATTTATTGCATATGGTGTATGTGTACTACCCATAATTGTATTCATTGTGTATTATAATTTAATTTATGGGTATTTACATCATAATTGTATGATCCTTATTTCATTGGTGTATGTTTCATAAGTTACCTAATCGATAAGGGAATTTGAAATTTCAATTTCCATATATTTGGCTTTATGCAATCTTCATTGATTATTTTACTCTAAGATTATGTGTGGAATAACTATTCATTTTCTTATGTCATAATTTCCACTCCCATTTTTTGTGGATATAATTTTGATACACATAATCACTCCATTTATAATTTCTCAAGTCATCGATATGAATTTGATAAGAGTAATTTTAACTCATTCTCCATTTGTTGAGTTAAACATTCAATTCATTGGTGTTGTTTTTACAAGATTTTGTGTGAATATCCTTTGATTTTTTTACACTTAATATCAAGTCATATTTAGTGTATTTATATTTTTCACACATAACTATGTCGTTTATTTATCCTTAACCTAAGGATATGACCTTTATGAGAGATTTCATCTCAATTTAAATTCCATTGAGACTTCTTCATTGTTATACACCAAATCACTTTTATGTGGTGTATATAATGTACTTTGACACAGTATATCATTAATCCATTTATTCTCATGATATTACAATGTTTTGATTAACTCAATTATTTTTATTCATGTGTCTCTCTTTTGGTTAGAATCTCTAACAAAAATACTTTTTTTAGATGTTTTAAAGACTTATTCATCTAAATATTGCTCATTAATGTCCATGTTTTAAAAATGTTTTTAAGGATTTATTTATATGGACATTCAAGTTTTCAAATCAAAATTCATTTTAAAAGTTTCTAAATTGTATGGGACACTTTGATTCAAAAATCTATTTTTAAATGGCTTCTTGACAAATAGTGTGACATTTAAATGATTTCAAGAAAAAGGGGGATATTTCTCTCAAATAGTTTTGATGATTATTTTCATCTATGTCAACATCCTTCATTATTCTTGATTGAGGTTAATGTGATACAATACAATATTCCATATTGTATCGAATGAGTTATGTTTGACTGTGGATGTGCTATTTTTATACCATTCATAGTTTATGGTTAATGTATTGACATTTCATATGCTAGTTTTAATACGAATGTTTATGTTATGTTTAAACCTGTTCGTTTGAGGAATGCATTTGACTTAATAAGTGACAGGTGGAGCCCAATATAGCTCCTCTATGCATCAGTAGGTCTCATGAGACAAACTAGTGTCTTGGCACAAGGCCTTGGAAAAATCTTATTTGTAGTCTTGGCACGAGGCCTTGGCTATGTGGTTATGATAGTCTGGCATTATGCATTCCATCATTATCAAAGTTGTTATTAATATTTCATGTGATCATTCGACTAGTAGAATATCCATGTGAATAAGAAAATGGAATTATTTCATTTTATCTTTGCCATTTTATACTGAAGTTCAAGTTTAAAAGGCTTTTTTTTGTTATAAATTTTCTTAAGTGTTTATGCTTATCTATGATAGCTTCTTCTATAATGTTATCTTTACTGAGCATCTGAGATCACCCCTTTTAGTGTTTTATTTTTCCCAGGATGAGAAGAAGTAATTTATGAATGACCTGCAAGGATTGTATGAGGGGATATGAAGACAAGATGTTGTTTTAGTTTTTTTACCTTATGATGTAATGTAAGACTTATGAATATATCTAGTGTTTCCAAGACTACTAAAATAATCGGTCTTTTGAGACATGATCCTTTGAGATCACGAAAATGTTATGTACTAATGCACCAACTCTAGGTACCTAGGGTCGGGGCGTTACAGATTTCTACTATGATTTATTTCCTAAATAATTATATATATTATCTCACATCATGGGAATCTAGTTCATGATCAGGCTATTTCAAGGAACATAATTATTTTTATCCAACCTTATATAGTGGAATATTACATTATTTAAGAGGTGAAATATAAATTTGATTATTTATATGAAAAATATATTATCCATCTGAGCATGTGCCTTTGGGTTGCTCTAGTATTATTCCTGAAGGTAGAAGAATCATGGATATTCTGTGTGGACTATCATAAGCTTAATTAAGTAACTATTAATATCTAATATCTAATACCTCATATAGATGATTAGTTCTACCAGATCCTGGGTTCATGACACAACTCCATGATTACAATATAGTTGGGGAATAAAAATAATATGGTGAAATCAACCACATTCCTCATCATGTCTTTTAGAGTGAGTAATTTATTTATGAGTAACTTTCTATACCATTTGGGATGAAAACTCTCATGTGGTATTAATGAAAATATTGTATATGGTGTTCCATAATTACATAGAATCCTTTTTTATTGTAATAATTTATGATATTTTTTTGTACATATTGTATAGGGATGAACACATGAAAAACTTGTAGATCACATAGAGAACCCTCTTATAACATAAAATGTAAGAAAATATATCAAAGATTCATTTTTCTCATATTGGGATATTTTCATATGATATATAATATCATATTCTTAGGTATTATTGGATCTATAGAATGCAGATGATGTGATTTCGAGGGAAACTCTCAAGAAAATAATTATAGTTAACATAATCCTCATGTCGTCAGACAACTATTATTGTATTTGCATGATTTTTTACTTCATGTTATTTCTATTTATGGGTATGAACAATTCAAGAGTGATAATTTACTAGTTTTAAACTTTTATTGAATCATGTTGGATGATAAAGTGGTGATTGAACTATATTCTAAATCTTAACATTCTTAGGCCAGTTATGGAGTTTACCATAATATGTGATGCAATGAGTGTTTTCCAGAGGGAAGTACGAATACAAGATGGGTGGGTAGTCACATACATGTCCGGGTAGCTAAGATTACTAGAGGATAACTAGTTTTCCCATTATTTAGATTGGGGCATAGTTTTACAAAAATTGATATGTTGGTGAAACTACCTCATTGGATAGAGGATTGTGTTTTACATAGGTTATAAATGAACGAAATAACATTACTCAATGTTTTTCATGAATATCAGGTATATTTGGTGGGATGAGTACATATTGTACTTTTACATTGACTTGGAATATACTCATTTGAGGGAAATGTTTTGTAGATTCCTTGGGTAGGAGGACTCCTACCCAAGAAGCCAATATGATGAATTTTGAGTGGTAGGTAATTGATTTATTTTATGAGATGTATTTGGATATCCAGGTGTATCATTAGTTAATATATTTGGATTTCCTATCAATTACCAATTCTGTTCTTGGTAGGGTAATGAAATTTCATCTCATATATTCTAATTTACTGGAGATGGGGGAACCTATATATATTTGGGATCCACTAATTGATTGGTCCTTGGATGCTGATGTGGTTATTTTTTCTAGTGTCCAGATGGTACTTATGAAGAGAATACATAATGAAATATTGAGTGACATCCATTCCTTATAGTGTTTATTGTACCAAGGTATTACAATGATGTTAAATAGAACACACCAATAGTACTTGTGTCCTTGGATAAGGAAGAACCAAATGGGGTTATTGCATGGTCTCCCACATGTTAGCAGGTGACAACTAAATATCAGTGGACGATTTGTCTTCTCTATTGTATATCAAATAAATTATGGAATTGGGATGATATTATGATAGATATCGTGATTATTTATCTTAGGATCCCTCATTCGACAATTCTATTTTAGTTGTCGTAGATTGGTTTTATGATACCATGAGTTTTTATTCCAATCAATAGGCTTTTTTAGTGGATGAGATTCGAATGTTTTATGTTCGTGAGAAGGTATTCTTATAAAAGGTTCCTTAAAGCTTTATTAAATATAGGAATTCTCATTATACCTCAAGGTTTTGGAATGGATTTCAAGAAGGTGTTAGAATCATAGGTTTATCTAAATACTTCCTATAACCTATAAGAGGATGGGAAATTCGAGTTCTTGATACAAGTGATTGAGGAAATTATATTTGAATCCTTAATTGAATTTGTTAATTTCATTACAGATTAATCAAAACATGGGGAATTTCTCCTACTACAATACATATATTGAATATATTAATATGGTTTTATTAGAGGTTTTATATGGGATGTTATATTTATCTCTTTTATAGAGGATAGAAGATGGAGAGTTTGAAATACTTGGGACGAGTATCATAAATGAAAAAAATGAATAGATTTAGTTGATCAATAAGTATTATGTGAGTTTCCAGTGAAAATAAAGATCTAATGATGACCAAATATATCGTCCCTTGTAATTTTTGTGGTCCAATTTAGAATTTTAATTCATTTTACTATGATTAGGGAAATAGAGGATTCTGAAATAGGGGATATTAACACCAAGGGTTATTGGGACATTAGAGGTGATATATATGAACAATATGGTGTACTAAAGGTTGGATCTAAAATCCATGTATGTGTACATGAATTTTGTTTTAAATGGCTCACATCTTTGATTATATCAACATAACTCGTAACATGTGATTGATATTGAATACCTCAAACTATATACTAATTATTCTCTTGAGGAATGACATATTCACAAACTTTATAAATGTGAGAAGAACATACATGGAAAGTGAATTCCCATAACTGAGACCATTGATGAAATAGGAGAAATAGAAGGGGTCATGTGAAGTAGAATTTAATATCAGATCCCCATTGAAAAATACAATCATTGATAAATCCAATTGATGCTCACAGATTAAAATCTATGTTTCCAAGGGGATTTTAAGTGTCTCAGAAGCGTTAATGTGGCTCAAGAATATTCTAGGTCATGTAACCTTACTATTGTTGTTCTATAAACTGGCTAGTCCAATGCCACTATCTAGTCGATAATTTTCTTATAGGATTACATAGCCATAAGAATCCAACCATATAGTCGGGGATACTTGTAATGGTTTTTTAATATAAGGAGGATGATTTAGCATTCCACATAATTTCACACATAAATTACCCCAAATTCCAACCTTGTGCATTTATGTAACAATAATCCTATAATCTATCCTCTCCACTGACGTTCAACATCGAATATCACCCTTGACTTCTATATATCTCCCAGTATTTTGTGACAATTGACCCCACATGGTAAGTTTAAAATTCCTCCTACTTTCATTATCATGTTACTCCATTACCATAGTATTTATCATTGTTTATATATAATATTCATCATTTTCATGGAATTTATATTCTTTTTAATTAACTTTCATTTTAAGTAGATTAAAATATTTGATTTTTGTTTATATAGTACTCTTGGATGAAGATAGGCAGTCCCTATGTTCTTATAATATTTTCATATGTTTTTTATGAGTACCTATATTTTTTTCAGACTAACAATATTCATGTGACAATAAATATGAATTCAATTCATAATAATATCTTTTTCTAGGATAAATGACTTATTTTAAATTAGTATAGTAAAATAGAATAGTTACCCCATTAGATTAAATTATTTTGATAAAATCACCATATAAGTGGATATTGAAATAAAAATTTGAAATGGTAAATTGAATTGGAATTTTTAAATGAAACTTTAGAATTGGTGTCTTCAAATTATAATGTTATTTTGAAAACTTGATAATAAAATTTTAAATAGAATACGTTTTTGGATTTGGAATGAAAAGGTAATGGGGTGTGGATTATTCTATTTTTAAATTTGATCATCCTAAGTGATAATAATTGGATTATGAGTTTTTTTTGATCAAATTATAATGTAGTTACAATTGGAAATTAGGATTGATGCATTATACCTTAGATAAAAAATAGCCAAAGGGTGGTTATTCTATTATACATATGCTAATAAAACACATGAAGGGTTTTCCATATTACTATGATTTGGATGATAAAAAACATAATATTGTTGCATGCAATAACTATATTTATAATAGGGCAACCAGGTACAATTATACTTTTTTAAACCAAAATTGCCACATTCTTTTAGATATCCCAAAAAAGACCATTGAATGTAGGGTTGATCAATGTCTTAATTATATGGATTGATAGTGGGATTATTTTCAATATTTACACTTGGAAAATTAAATAGTTAAAATTTTAAAATACAAAAATTCATCATTAAAATCCTCATAAACTAGATTCATTAGTTGACACTTTTTGTGGTGGCCTACAGAATTATACACAGACTTTTCTATAATATCCATTTAGTACATGAGATGACTGCTTGAATCTTGGGGTGGGAAATGAAATCACCTAATTCTAGATTCTATATCTCATGTAATATTTGGTGCTTTGGTGATGATGTTATGTCTAGATCTCAATCCATATTTGAGAGTCATTTTATTTTTTAAACTATTGTTCAATTTCTTACCATTTCTAAATGACTCATTATATTTATGACTCATTAATGTCTTGAAGTATTGTTTTTTATATTGAATGGTTTCGGTTTTGTTTTTTCTCTTAAATTGTTTTTATTCTTTGGTGTGATTTGATATATGTTATATCCATTATTTCCCATTATTATTACAATTATACTAGAGGAAATATTATCCTCATGGAATATTATTATATCATAAATGATAATGGGAATCCATTGTCATTTTGGGAGACATGTTTAGGGCACATTAGTGATTTTCATTTTTAGAATCGAATAGTTTTACAGGGTGGTAGGAAATTATGACATGTTTGGAAAAAACTAATATATACTTCTTTTAAACTAGTGGAGATTGAATATTTTGGGGCTTTGGAATAAAATAATGTTGTATACATTTAATTTGGATATATTTTGGGATCCTATGAGCAGGGATAGAAAATTTCGTTGTTATATGATGTGGAAATTTATATTAAGGCATTACCTTCAAAACTTTTTTATATTTATTACATATAAATAGTGTTGATATGAATGATCTCATGGTTGAATTCTCATTATGTTGGAATATTTAATTATAGAATTTGGTTCAACCTTGGAATATGTTAAAGATGAGGTATATATGTGGTTTTTTCTTATATTATGCATCATTTCCATCTTATATATTTCAAAAATTTTGATTATATGGAAAATAATATTATGATATTAGTAAAAAATAATGAAATTTAATACAAGTATCTTCAGTATATGATGTTTGATCAATCCCAAGGGGCGCTCAGATTTTTCCTATATTTCAAGGAATGTTTCTTGATCAACATAATCTATTATTTATCCTCATACCAATGATCATGCTACATTTTATGATACTTCAATACATATAGTTGTGTATGAAAAATAAAAATATATTTTATAAGTTCTCAAACATGAGATAAATTATTCTATCTTAGTAACAAAATCAAGATACTAATGTTCTTAAGTTATAATAGAAAATATTTCATGAATATTTATCATAACCCTTTTATTTATTACACATCAATTCATGATTCTTTAAATAGTAGTACACATAATACCTGACAGAAGATCAAGAAACCTGTTGTCATTATGAATTAGGTACATTGTAGTAAAATATAATATAAGTTGTATGTTTTTGAAAAAATATTTAATATGATGATAATATTCCATCATTAATAAAACTACATGGGTAAAACTCTGGACATTCAAAAGAAATGTTTGAGATTTAAATCCATGTAAGGGAATAAAAAGTGACTAACATGATAAAATAATACTTGTTAGACCATATGAATTTCAATGGGATATAAAAGGTGTGATAGTCATAAAAATAAACAATTAGGCAGGATATATAATGATGATAAAAGGTATACATTTAAATGTGGAACTGACATTATACATGACATAAAAAATATAGGTTAACAATAACAAAATGAAATCATAGAAAGGTGTAAAACTCCAAATATTGATTATTTTGACTAAATTATCCAACACATTATGTCTTATTAGACTAAAACATTACCCAATTCTTTGTAACACTATACAATTCAACGTAAACCAATCACATTCATATCATGTACAAGAAAAAGTGTGCCACATATATCATAAAATATAATGATTTACATCATCAAATTTAATCCTAAAATATTGGGGAGTGTTGGTTATCTATGATGAATTTGATAATAATTTATGTATATTTTCATCGAGGGGCATAAAATTGAGTGTAAATGGGGTGGATATTAACAACATATTCATTTTTTATGAATAATTGAATAAAAATTTCATCATAAAAATATACTAATTAAAGATTCATAAAAAAGTTAATGAAATTGAAAGGTGTCATTCATTATTTGGAAAAACATAGGATATTTTAAAGGATGTGAAAAAATTTCTACATCGTTAGTAATTGGTAATCAAAAATTATAAATTATAGGATATACTTTAATTAATGTACAGGAGAGGACCCCGGACGAAATTTTGATATAGTAAAGACTAACTTAAATTATCTAATGATATGATATTAATTGTCTTCCATTATCAATATAGAAATTATATAGTATAGGTATATTTATAATATAAGGGGAAAAGTGGAATTTTAATGGTTAAATACAAATATGGTTCGTGAATAGAAATGTAGAGAGAGAAGACCATTACCTTGAGAGGGTGGTTCCAAAAGTGTTATAAGAGATTTTTTAGAGATTTTTGGAAACTATGGAGGAATATAGACAGGGAAAGGATGATAACTGATGTGATCCAAGGATTTTTAGGGATGATTAATGGTATATTGGTTTTGAATATATATAGAAGGTGTGGGTAGTTCTTTATTATTTCTTAAACATCGGTTTTGGATTATATACAATAATTTAATAAAAACATAAACACTTACTCTAGGTTTTTCCCATTATTTATTCAAAATATTATTTTTCTCCAGTATATTAATGGGAAATGGTTGTAACTCATTATTATTTTTTCCTTGGTGATGGAGAAGTGAGTAATTTTAATAAGGTAGGGATTTTAGAACATTAAAAATATAATATAGGCTCATGAGGGTTTATAATGGCTTGAAATAATTAATAAAATAACAAAACAAATTTCATTACGTTAGAAGGTAATCATATATTTGGTCTTTTATATGTTAACAATGTTTATTTCAGCACTTTTAGTATTTAACGATTTCATAATATACAAAATATATTTAATAAAGAATTTAATTATTTCCTAAATATTTGATTTGTTTCAAAAAATTATTAAAAATTAAATGTTCAAAAACATCAACAAGATAATTCAAAAAGTAATATTTATTTTATGATAAGAATTTTCTAAATATGATAATTTATCTTTTTAAAAAATAACGGTCATTTATTGAGAAATGTTTATTTTATGATCAATAATAGTATTAAGAACACTATAATCATTACATTTGAAATCATAAAAATTATATTAATTATTTTTTTATTTTTTATTTAATTAAATATTTTTTTAACATGTCACTTAATTTCACATTACATTTTTACATCAAAAAAATATGAATTAAAATACCATATTAAACAAAAATACAATTTGTGTTCAATAATATCAGAATATAAATAATTCGTAATGTTAAAATAATAAGAAGTATATATAAAAATTGATATATTTAAAATATATATACAAATTTGTATCATTAGGGTCTTGATACATAACCATATATTACACTCACAGATAGATGTAATATTATGGTGCGCTATGGTGATTGATTTATGGTGTAGTTCATCACACATAGTTTATGCCATGATATCGATGAGCTTGAACATCTCTATTCAATAGTTCCACTACTTCTTTAATTGATGGATATTCTATTTTAATGGGTCAATGGTAATGCTTGATTATGTTATACCCCTCATAATCTCAAATAAATGGAATATACAGGGTAAAATCTTTCTGGTCAATGAAATCAATTATTTTTTCTGTTTCAATTATATTTACCAAAACCGTATATTTATACTAATTATATGATCACTATTTTACAATAGTATTTTCAACAATTATGATGATTAATAATATTTTAAATCTAATATGGTATAATATTAAAAAAAAAAAATTCCATGTATTTTTTACATCCAAAATACAAAATAAATAATTTTATTAAATGAAAATTAGAAATTTATTTATAATTCAGTGGGTCATTACAATATTCCACCCTTCAAAAAGTTCACCCTCAAAATTTTAATTTAAAACAATGTAATAGATGAGGATAGATTTATTTCATCACCTTCATCATATCAAATTTTTTTAAATAAAAATAGTTTTTTCTGTACAACACTTTGGTCAGGTTCATTTTCCTAATTGAAAGAAAATATTATTTATTGTCTAATATCTTCATCGGATACTTCTCAAATGAAGGACCACTATCCAATGAGACCACTTCTAGATTCATCACAAGTGAGGGGTCTAGATTTTACTCCATTAAGAGGGATATATGGACCATACATTGTACAACAAAGAGGTTACGTTTGAGTGTTAGTCGGTAAGACACTACATTGATGTGATCATGGATCTCAATGGTACGTGTGTATCTTGGAATATGATTTAACTAAATCCCAAATCTCATGAATTTATTAAATGGGTATATACAGAGGAATAACATATCTAAAAAATAATAAATGGGGTCCCATCAATGAGTTTCTGAATAGAAATCATATTATCTCAGAGTAGCCCTATTGTTCTTCCAATTTTTTTACCTTTCCTCTATTTCAATTATTATTTTAGGTACCCTATATTTCAATCACTAACGTCATCCTGGAATTCAGATGATCTACATATTTTATTTAATTGGATTCATATAGATCTAGTATAAATAATTAGTGGAAACTATTTTTATATGAAAAGTCACCAAGATGAATATATTGATCCCATCATCCTTCTACATCTATTGAACATGATCTCATATGACCTTGAATGTCTGGATTGTTAGTTCATATTGGAAATTTTTATGAGAGAAAGAAGTCATGTTTAAGTTCAAATCAGTATTTATATCATGTTTGATACAATTATAGAACATGGAGCTAAATATTATATATCTATTTTATATAATTGATAGTGTTGTTTCATGTTTCCTCACAACATCACTAATGTGTATCATTACAAGTTGATAAAGTGGGATGTCCCCTAATATTTTTTTTCAGTGAACTTTCCTTTTAGGATTATCCACTATAACCCATATAACATAATTTTATAATGAGTTATTTGGAATACCTATGAAAATTACCATTTTTATGTATTCATATTCCTACATATGGATGGGTATTGTTTGCCTCATCTCCATTGATTTTTTTCATTTTAGCATCCAATTATGAACATGAAAGAAAAATTGAGGTATATTATATGGTATGATTACTAATATTTTCCCACAAATTGTGGTCTCATATATCCGAATACATATTTTTTCACCCATGATTTATATATAAGTCTAATCTATGTGGATTCTCTAAGAGGTCTAACTTTAACATAGGATAATATGGTACACAAATTCATAACCCAAATAATAAATCTCCTTACTTAATTTTGAACATCCACTATTTTTATTTTCTTATAAATTTCACCTTATTTTTTAATATAAAAATTATCCTTATGAGTTTCCTTTATTTTATATTTTATGGATGTCGATCATTAATTTTTTAAAGGATTGATGACGCCCCTTTCTTTATGATTCCCATGTTCATCCTTCTCACGTCTAATATGGTTGGATCTTTATAAATTTTCATAAATGATAAAATTACTAGATCTAGTCTACATAGTTAATTTTCCATTTTATTTTTCCTTTCTTTGATGGTAGAGTATTGATGAGTCATATTCTTTAATCAGCTATAATCGTCTTCACTAGATAATATTCATGTCTTTCTCTTTCAATATATACATGAGGATCTTATGATCTGTATATAATCCTAATATATCCCCAACAAGATAATGCACAAGATATTAAATGTAAATAATACTATAACCATAACCAAGTAATGTGTCTAGTATTTATTTCATGAACAATAAATTTGACTGAGGCAATGTCTATACATTTTTCAGTCTATATTACCAAACATCCCAATACCTTCTACAAAGTGTTTATGTATACCCTGAAAATTTCCTCACTTGTGGGTAGAGAATGTATATTCATGTTGATAAGGATATTTTTAATCTCCTTAAACAACAAATCACAATCATTATTCATGATGAACATGACTCTTTTATGAGTTATCTTGTTTAGAGGGTATGATAATCATGAGAAATTTCTAAAAAAATGTCGATAATACAAACCCTACCTTGGGAAAATGTAGATATATATCATATATATTGGCCTCAAAAATCACTCAAATGAATTTTGTAAGGATCCATAAACTTCCAATTGATTTTGATAATTATAAATAAAAATTATATTTCCTTCAACCATAAATAATATTTTATATATGTTACATAAAATTTTCCCTTTGTTACGATTTTTAACACAGTTCTAAGAATCAACATAAGGTATACCTTTCATTTTGATTATTTTAAAACATTATCTACTAAGAATAAAAAATAATGTAGAGTTAACATTTGAAGATTAAATTCATCATGGTTATGAATATTTCATGATTAATACTGAGTTCGAATGGAGTTACTATGATATAATTGTGTAACTACCATGTATGGAATATATACATGGTGATATCTTCCTTCATCAACATTACATGATAATACCCTAATTGGAGATACACCTATTGAAATATTGGGCTCCATATAGCCAATTAAACAATTCATCAATTCATGGATGTGGACATTTTTTTATCATTATCTTGTTGACCTGACGATAGTCAATGAAATGTCAAATTGACCCATCCTCCTTCTCAACTCATAGGAATAGTGTACCATAAGGGGATACAGATGGTTATATGAAACCTTTATCAATATTATAATTTTGTAGATTCTCAAGCTCCTATTTTTCCACAACATACTTTATATATTAATTCTTGGGTATCGGAAAATCCCCATTTAAATTATCAATTTATTAATTAACCACTTATCATGGGGGAAAACTGGTAATTTTTCTAAAAAACATTAGAGTATTCCCTTGCAATGGGAATGTATCAAAGGATGGGTTTTTCATTAATCTAAATCATTTTATCTAGATACACTTTATGATAGGGAAATAATCTATATGATTTTGATAGTGGATGAGTTTTATTATCGGGATTCAATAATATCCCCCTTTTTAAGAAAAATTACTCTTTTATGCTCTTCGGTGTAGTTAGAATATTTATAACAATCATTTGAGAAAAAATGGAATATGTATAATCGTTAAACAAATATTATGTATTATTAAATGAATAACAAGTCCACATATGATAATATTTTTTCCCTAATCCAGTTTAGGGGTTATAATGGAATACACTTTCCCTTTCTACCTCAGAGGTTTTTTTCAATGATTTTCTCTAAAAACTCTTGCCATAGAGCTTTGATTTTCAAAGTGAAAATCTTTATATTATTTGAAACAATGAATGACATGATGATTTTTTATAGGATAATTCCATTGGACCATTACCATAGGGTGTTTTACCCACAGTCAATCACTACCTAATTGTCCATCCTTACCACACCTAATGAATTTCATCACCCATATAATGAATTTTTCAAGGTTATATTCCCACACTATGTGAAATTTAGGATTTTGAAATTTTTTATAACCATTTTATTTACACCTCACATAATTTAATATAAACTCGACTTTAAAATTTTCAACTTCATCAGACCGTTGGTATTCAACGAAATCTATTTCGACTTTTAAGGAAAATGCAACAATTTTCTCAGAGCTATCAATTGCATAAATCGCTAATAAATTTCATAGTATCAGTTTTATCCCACTAAATATGATGTACACATTTTATTTGGGGGTAATGAAAATGCCATAGCCATATCATGTAATTACTTTCAATTTTTCATCATGCACCTTGATTGATTAATAGTAATTTTTCTTAAGGAAATGGAGTTCCCTTTTCATTTTATGTCCTCGATTGTGTGGGATATACTTATAGATTTTTTTTATATAATTTATTATGAGACATAACCTTGATATATTTCTTTTGGTTTATATCATAGGAAAATTTCCTCCATTGATAAACATATCTTTCTATATGAAATTTTTTTTATGAACATATCTATCTAGGAATTTTGATACACGGAAAAGATCTTGTCATTCGAGATGAAGTATTGATCCATGATTACAGGATTATATAATCCATTGAAAATCAATGAACTTATCCTATAATTGTATATATTGCAACATATTCATTGTTAGGTGGATATGGAAATATCTATCAATTCAGGTTTATATTCATAACCAGAGTAAACTAAAATATTATCATCAAAACTTGTTTTATTCCTAATACCATAAGGTTGAGTATATCATTTTTGAGGTCATCATATTACTATTCAGTTTGGTTGTTGAGTTAGTCCCTCATAATTATATCAACTAGTTATAATAAATGGAAAATTTGGGTTAAAATTGTGGACCATTTAAACACATAAAAAAATATAATAACATTAAAGTGGTAATGTATAAATGAAAATTGTCTCTTTACATATGGGTTTCGTTGAATCATAGTAATTTATCCATGATCTATTTTCAAACATAGACACTTGTATGAATTTTTCTTCCTTTAATGATGGTTTATAATATTCTGGTGAATTTACCAACCAATATCATCTTAGATTGTCGCACCAGGTGTTTAGAAAGGCCTATTTCATTCACTTGAAGATGATTTATTTTAACTATGTTACCCTTTTTAGTATTATTTTAATTATTCTCCTTTTGTCCAGTGCCACATCCACTTATAGTATTGAGATATGGATTTATTTTCCTAAAAACATCTAACTCTATACATTAAAAAAATTTATTTGTATTATTTTGTGTAGTCTTATACATAACGTTTTCTCCATTGTATCCTAATCCAAAAAAAATAATAATAAATAATCCATTCATAAAAACTCTGAAAACCTTATCATTATTACGCATCGATTAATAATTTATTAACGAGGAATTCACATAATATAACACATAATATCTGCAATACTAGTCTATTTAAAAACTAAATAAATTAAATGACCACCTAATGTAAATGGTATATTGAAATTATTGAAAACATTCATAACATGCTCATAATATTGAATCATTCATAACACTACAAGGGATAACCTTGTTAAATACATATGAAATGGATGATCTATAACGCCTATTAAGGGAAAAATCAACGCATAAAATTAATAAATAATTATATTTTTTATAAATAGAATTTTAATTTGACATCAAATTGCTGAGAATCAGAATCATGAAAAACAATTCATGATATAACATGATAAAATAAAGGAAACAAGGAAAGTTGGATACAATATTCAACATGTCATCAAAAAAATAGGCCAAGACTAATCACCGAGATAACAGAAAATAGTTTAAATTCTCCCATAAGGGATTTGATTCATTCCCTAATCCCATAAATGAAATATCAGGAGACTAGAAAAGTTTCCCAATTCATTAGATATTTCTATAATTTTAGATAATTGTTTAACATTCATATCATATAAATGCATAAGTGTACCACAAATATTATACTATATAAGGATATATTTCATCAATAATAACCGCACAAATAATGAGTGTTTGTTAGATAAATGTTTTTTCTATATCAATTAAGTATAGTTACATCAGTGAGAATACCCTTGAGAGTAAATAAGGGTTGACATTCAAGATGTAATCATTTGGCATGAAAAATTATAGTAAAATTTTAGTAGCATAACGATAGAACATAAACAATAATAAAATTAATTACTGGTAGTGAAATATATCTATAATAATTTGGATATTAATTGTTCTGTATTATTAATGTGGGAAAATATATCTCATCATTATGAATTGTAAATCAACAGTCATAAAATAGAGATGATTAATGAATTAAAAAGGAGAATGAGAAGATCCCATACTAAATTTTGGCATAGTAACAACATATTCAAATTCTATAATGAGGGTGAGGGGGGATGTTACATAAATATATTTAAATAAATTATTTAATAATTATGTATTTATAAATTCAATAAAACATAATGAAATGATACTAAAAATGATAAATATAAATAGGGTGCTTGAATTGAAAAGAAGAAAGAGAAATCCATTACATTGACAGATTGATTCAAAAATATTGGGATTAGCTTCATGAAAAATTCGGGTCATCATGGGAAGAATATATATATGGGATATCATATTGACCAAATAATAAATGTATTTTTTTGTTAAGATTAATGGGAGAATCTGTGGGTTTATATTGAAAAAACAAGGGTGTTTTTTATTATTTCCAATACATAGGTTTTGGACTCTATCTAATAAAATGATCAAAACCACAAACCTTAAATTGGGTTTTCCACATTGTTTTAACTAAAGGAGATTGGTTTTCATTTTTTTTATCTGGTAAATTTTACAACTTAATAATGTATTTTATTTTGTGATGTTGAAGTGAGTCGTTTTCATGAGGAATTGATTTTAAAACCTCAAAAATATCATATAGATTTTGGAAGATTCATAAAATCATCATAAAATTAGTAAAATAACCTCAATTTATCATTATTTTATTTTTTAAACATACATTTTCTCATTTATAGTGTTTTCATCAGTTTTATGTCTTGTTCTTGATTTTATGATGTCATAATGAACACAATACTTTTATTCAACGTTTAACTTTTAAATGAATATTTGATCACAAAATAAAATTTTGCAAAAACAACGAATGTTTTATTAATGAAATACTATTTGAAAAATAAAAATTATTTTATCATAATATTTTTATATGTATGTTAATATTAACCATTAATACAATAATTATCATTAACGGGAAATTGCAACATTGGGAACAATAATAGTTTCAAACCCTTATAAAAATTACAATTAACTTCAAAAATTATATATAATCGTATAAAATTTGATAATTATTGTTTTATTAATATAAAAATTATTATTAAACGTCATTAATTCATCAAAAATTAATTTATTAATTGAAATTTAATGATTAATAGAAAATCAATTTGAGTTTTATCAAATAAAAATTAAAATCATTCATTACATAACAACAATAAGATGTTAATAATTACATTATAATATTGAAAGTAGTTTATAAATATTTATATCATTAGTTTCATGAAAAAATTCACATTACTACAACATCATACTCCCTATGCGTAAGGTGTGTGATGGTGGGGTTTTTATTGGGTGGTTTGACGTACACAGTTTGGGCTACCATATCGATGAGTTTACACATCACTTTTAAATAGTTTCACTTGTGATTTATTTATTAGATAATATAATGGAATTAGTCAAGCGTAAATCCAAGTGATAAAATATCCTATAAAATATTTTATAAGTTGTATTCATAATAAAAAACCTATTGGTTGAGTCCATCACATCCTGTGTATTTTTCAAATGGACTTATGGAAACCCCATGTTTATAATGATCATATGATCACTCCTCAAAGACTATGTTATACATAGTGATGTGGTTTAAAGGTATATTAAATATTATAAGGTATAATATTCCCAAAAATCAATGAAATTAATGTGTATTATATATCCATAATATATAATATGTAACATAATTCAATAAAAAAAAATTTTTATTAATTATTATTTGGGTCATTTTAAAGATGTATGGAAAACATTGAAAATTAAAAGATTTACAGGTAAATATTCATATAGTACCTTTAATAAGGATAACATATAGCCATATTTTAGTACATTTTATATAGGTATAAAGATTAATACTTTGTCTTCGTCCATCAAAGATCATGATGAAAAGCCAAAGGCTTCACCACCTCCCCTTGATTAGTTTCTCCAAAATAAGAAACACTTTCATGAAATTATTAAGAAAGGAACTGCAATCATGAATTATATAACTCATCTCCTGGGACTATATATCTATAGTTCTAACACTTCCTTCGTTTATTCTATAACTTATCTGGAACAATTAATTTTCCACGTGCCTCCAATCACAATTCATTTTTCATTCTATATTTTAATCCGACCTTATTGTTTCACACATATTAATATTGTGTGACACATATAGCCAGTTTATATGTGTATTATGACTAGAGAATAATTGGATTTAATATTAAATCTATGTATAGGTTTTTTAAATTAATGTATATTAAACTGTTGAACCCATTACCTATAGGAAAATAGATTCTGATTCAGATTGTGATTAGAATATCTGATAGGTATTCTATTGTATTTGGTATATTATATTTATCTTTTTTCCATAAATAAATTTTTTTCATGATTTGGAATATTTTTATATTAATTATTTCTATTTTATTTAATTCAGTTAATTTAGTTCAATATGTATTTTAATATTTGTTATATATTTTATAATCCCACAATAAGGATAAATCAATCATCATAATGACATTATATCTTAAATGGACATATTTTTTAGGATGTATTCAATTTTTTTGTTCTAAAATTATTTTTAATGATTTATGATCACCAAAAAGGGTGGTAACATAGGTTTTTTCTATCGACACATTTTCTTAGTTAATCAATTACATATTTCATTAGTTTTTAAATAATTTATATTTTATGATCAAAATAGGTTTTTTCATATCATTTTATCTGTATGGATTGACCATATTATAATAGATCTATTATATATGAATAACGTAAATTGGAATAAATATTTCTATAATTCATATTAACCACATGTTATAATTTTATGATCATATGATGGAATCATACTGACCATATTATAGGAAATCAATGAGGAGGAAGGATCAATACATTTCTATGTGATGGAGATTACATATGGAGAGAATTATGAAACTACATTATGAATTCTTAAACCATACAATGACTATATATAGAAAGTGGTTATTTTTATTAACCAAACATTTTATCAATCTAACATTGGAAATAAACTCAACCAACTGTCGAACCCACCACATAATGAATCCAACTAACCACATGAAGAGTAAGTTAACACAAATCTATATTTGTAAGGGTAAATCTATTGTAATCCTACCTATTTAAGTGTAAATACACCACAATACAATCATATATATATTATAATATACTATTATTCTCTCTATATAAGGATAAAGTTACCACAACATGATCTATAGGATGACCAAGAATTATAGACTTAGTGTCCATAAAGAATATAATTCTAATGATTAGTTTTGGTATTTATTGAGACCTAAAAATGTATTTAATTATTATGGTTTTGAGGATGATAAAACTATAATAGATACTTTAGGAATAAAATCCAACTAATTATTAGAAGTATATCACATCTGAAAGATGATTTTTTTGAAATTTTATGTCGATTCCATTCTTACTTTCTTGTTATTTATTAATGCATTAAATACATGGAGATATTGATAAAATTTAGAGGAACCTTGAGAAACAAACTAATTAAATAAAATATTGACATGAATTATATTTACAAATTTTCTAAACTATATATTATTTCACTAATTTTTTTATTTTTTATTTTTTATTTCAAATGAATTGAGTACTTCTTTTGTAATTTAATGGAGAGTACTAGGTACACTATTCTATTATCTCTCCTCATTAATTATTCATAATATTACTATAGAATAGGCTCGGTATATTATATTCTTCTATGTGTTTATTTTACTTTTTAAAACTGGATCCAAGTTGTTGATTTTTTATTATGTGCAACTAAATATTCTTATTAGGGGATTTATATCAGCTAGAAAGTACTATAATCTCATTTGGATGTAACCTATTTCATAATTCAATTTTGTTATAATTATTTTTTACAATTAATTTTAAATTAAATCAGTTATTTTCATATTTACAAAGAATTATTTTTAATCTGTTAATCAAAAATGAACTTTGATTATTTATATTTATTATAAATATATCTAATTTTTTGGTGATATGAAAATTGATTAAAAATTTAAATTAATTTCAAAAAATAACTATTTTTTTATTCATCCTTTGAGAAATTATTTATATGTACTAAAATATATATACCCATAATAATTTATAATTTTAATTTTATCCTAAATCCATAGTATTTTATATTTATAATTTCTAAAAAAGAAATTTATACATTAGAATCTCAATTTAACCCTAAATTGACCATTCTAATGGGAAACAATTCTAATAGGGGCATGGTTTCATAAAATCATTTACTTTTATATAATGTACATATTAGTTTTATAGTAGATCTATGATTCCAAATATTATTAGAAACAATATAGTTTCTGTAGAAATATTTCATATTGTCTTGGAATATCCAATTCCAATTTAATTTTAGAAATGTATATATACATGTATACTTGGAATCTTGTAATGGATTTTTTATCCTTTTATTTAATTTATTTATGAATTCTGATTACTCATTTTCAAATTTTATTTTTATCATATTAGTGTTATTATTTGATGGTATTGAAAGGGTATGTGTTGATAAAATATAAAAATAAAATTTAATACACTATCATTTTGCATAGCTAAAAAATCTTGTACTTTTTGTTATTTTTAGTAAAATATTAAATTTTACATTAATCTATTAAATATATTGATTTAATTCAACAATTTAAGGGTAATCCTTGAAAAAAATTTATATTGAATATATGTGATATAATCTATTTTTATGGATCCATATAGCAATTTCATGAATCATGTTCCAATTATTTATGTTTTTTAGGAAAAATCATGAAATATTATAGATATCATCATTATTAAATAGTTTTTTAGATGAGTTATTCTCACATGCACTCAATGTGAATGATTCCTTTATTTCTTTATATTCATTAAATTTATTAAATTCCATACCACCCTTATATTTATTTTATAGAAATTAATATTATATATTATCAATTTACATACAAGTATAGAAGATAAATATTATTTATTCATTTTATTGTTACATATTTTTGGATTACCAATCCAAATATTATATCGAGTTGATATTTATTAATATATAGTAATAATAATTAATTATTTTAGTATCCTTAATAATAGATGATATGAATTAAACTGTAATCATTATTTTTGTATCTATTTCAATATTCATTTTCAAATACATTTCATTATTTTTTCAGATTCTAATAAGATATTCTACGTCTAGTATAATGATTATCGTCATTTCATTGTTAGATATTTTTTTTAATTATCATTCAATAATTATGATGTCAATCAATATTAAGGAATATTTTTATTCTAAATTACTATTTCATGATCTTTTCATAGTGTTTTAATATGAATATTCAAGAATTTATACATAAATAATTTTATTCTTTGATGTAATTTGAAACATTTAGAATAAAAAAATCTGCTTTACTTATTCATATATTAAATTTTATAGTTTTATGCAATGAAAATATACCATTTGATACCTCTTAGATAATAAAAAACTATATATGATATTTTTTGTAAGATAAGGTGGATTTGTTTCAACATTATTATTGAGGTTATATTTATCAATTTAATGAGTCATAAAAACATTTATGATTTATTTTGGAATTTTTCAAAAATTTTAGAAAATAATATGAGATCTCATTATAAAAAATGTTATATATATCTGAATATTTTATCATTCAGATTCATAGTTAATTATAAAAAATGAATTTTCTTTTCCACACAATGGTATTTGTGTTCTTATAACCATATATGCTTCACTAGAGTACCATTTCCTTGACACCAATTTTTATTAGGAAAACAGGATATATGATCTAATACCAATTTATCCAACATATGAGTATTTATGAGGGGAATATTTAATTTTTATAAGATTTTATGTAAGAGTAAAAATATTATATGAAAAATTAATATAATATTTAAATCTTATAAATGTGTTTTGATATCCAATTATAATTATTCTGTGGGAATGCATTTTTCCTTGAAAATAGATAGTAAAATTAAAATGGATGGAAGAAAAGTAGTTTTATATGGATAATATTGTAGAAAAAATCATGATTATAAAATCCATAATATAAAAATTAAAATTTGAAAAAACAACCATGCATAAGAAAATAATATTATAAATAATTTTGGGTTAAGAAATTCATAATACAATATATATCAATTAGTGAAATATAATATATTTTCAACATAAACATCCTTCATAAATTTTTTAAATAATAATTTGAATCGTATTTCTCATTATCATAGTGTTAATTAAAATTAATAAATAGGCACAAGAAGCCATGATCCATTTACATTCATCCACTAAAACAATAGGGTGAGTAAAATGGATGTTTAAAACTGTTATAGTTGTTAGAATTGTGTGAATTATATAATGGCGAAAGATAATTCAGAAATAGTGGGAATACATAAAAGGTAATTGACATGGATGTAATTGGATTTGTCTTATATATTATCAAAAAATTAAATTTTATCCAACCTTGTAAATTATTATTTTTAACTAAATTTCATTCTTTATGTTTTTTATAAAATATTAATATTTAAAAATATAACTATATACTAAAGTAATAATATAGTATGAGTATTTATTAGATGATCAATCATTTATCTATCATATAATTTCAGACAGCTTGAAAAATATTTTTCTATTATTCTCAAATAATTGTATTCCCTATTATATCCAAATTACATATATGTGCATTATGAAATATAGTGATTGATTATATCATGTAAATAATATTATTGGATAAATTATTCTATTTTTTATCCAAACTAGTTACAATTATATATAATATTTCATTAGGTTATGATACACTATATAAAAAATAAATTTTCATACATTCAATTTAATCTATATTAAATCATATAAGGGGTTTTTTAAAAAATTAAAATAAATTTATGTTTTTTTTAAATTACAGAAAATATTTTTTATTTTTTATTATAAATATATAGTGTGCATAAGTATATTCTCTATTTCATTGTTTAAAATTTTGATTGATTTTTTATAAAAAAGAATTATTCTAATTATTTTTTTGTAGAATATATTATAGATTGAAACATTTGGCTACTTCTTTTTCAATACCCTCTGAATTACATTCCACTCTCTAGTATTTTAGTGAAAATAGTATAGATTTTGTGGTGTTATTGCTTTGAAATTATTTAAAATAAATTTTCTTGTCTACTCTATCCTCTCCAGATTGTGATGCACCGGGGTGGAAATGTAATTTTCTTCGACTCCAACCCATTCACAAGGGGAAGGGGGATATACTGGTAATACATTGCAATCCTAATCAACCTTCCACCCTTTAAAAAATGAAGATTATATTCCTACATCTACCTTAAAATCTCTCAACCAAAAAAGGGACGTCTATCCATTCGGTTGATATAAATATTAATCATTATCTCTTGGAATTCACCATGGAACAAATATCAATGATCATTCCCTTTATTTCCATGTTTTATTGTGATAACTACAGGTTTATGATTTTTCCAGATTTATCAATGCATGTGGGTATTAATGAAGGGTTATAAAGTAGGAATACAACACTCAATACATTTTTTTGTTAAATTTGGGATAAAAGGAAACCTTCATTTTCTTTTTTCATTAGGTAAGTGTTTTAAAAATAGAGATAATTTTTTATTATTTTTTTGGAATTATAGATATTATATGAATATTAATTACCATTCCATAAATTGTGTGGTATGATTCTAAGGTTATCATCTACCTTTTCAAAACACCTTTGTCATCATCATCTTCATAACCTAGTGTGTACATTCATGAGTTTCAATAGTAGTAAAATTGAATTATGTTAACCTATATATCCTATGATATTATTTGACGTTGATATTAAAATAAAACTAATTAAATTGGAGTTTATTTATTTAATTGAAGAGTTTTAATGTTTTCTGATTACGCCATTTGAATCCTATTGAGATTTTATTTCTTCGTGTAACAATCTATGTTATATTTAATATGTATGTATGAAAGACCTTGCTATGAAAGTGGATTGGATTAGTAATTCCATGTAGGATAAAAATATCATTAATGATACCAAAAATACTCAAGTAATGTGATTGAAACTGGATAACAATATATCCACAAGGGAAAGAATATTGTTAAAGATTACAATAATCGAATTTTGAATTGTTATTATAAACTTTTATAGGGAGGTATGAGTTATCCTATTAGTGTATTGTTTTATTATAAAGACCTAGCCTTAAAATAAAACAAAATTTTGAATTAAATGAATAATTAACAATAGGAATCATTTTTTGTTTAGAGTTTAAGAGAATTAGGCCACAGATTATTACATTAAACCTCATGTATTAAAATATAGACACTTCCACTGAGTATCCATTTTTTCATAAAATAAAAACTCTAAAAAAAGAGTCATGTCTAGTTCAATATTTTAGACAGCGTTACTTTTCCATGATCCCATCCATGACACTATTCATAATTATGTGTAGTTATTAAAATTTCAATAAATGAAACTTGGGTTGAGCATAAAAAGCACATTAAGGGATACTCAATGAGAGAAAACTGATGGTTTTTTAAACAACAATAAACCAAGAATACATTATCAAAGTAATACTTTTACCCTTTATGAAATAGTAAATACTCATCACTAAATAAACGATCCATGCTTAACATTTTTTAACCAAAATATTACCATAAATCCCATAGAAATAATGCATAACAAAAAAAGGTATCATGGGACAAAAACATACTTAAATGGAATAAACATATGGTCGACTTCTGCATATATCACTAAATAGTATAGCCATATATCTGACTTCCATACCAAATGCATATTAGGTTATACTGTAACCACCCATCCTGGTTTATCACAGTACCACCCACCAGTTTGTTTATCACATAACCACCCATCAAATATTCAAGTACCATTATAAAATCATTACACATAAAATATCAAAAATATTTATATTTCACTAATAACATTTCATTTGCAATCAAAATAAATCATTTCAAGATATTGAAATAATAAACCGATTTCAAAATTAATTTTCAATACCAAAACACCCATAAACATAATATGGGGTTTCTTTTTCATTTTAAAAACATTAAAGCTTATATTGCATGTCAACTAAAGATTACGACAGCGGAGAGGTCATTATCACTGCAAATGTTAAAAACATTCCTTTTGTTGTTTAGTAAAAGGATTAATAGAAAAAATATTACCTCTGAATGAAATTAAAATCCAATGGGGTTTATTATATATCGTATAAAATAAGGTCGTTTATAAATCAAAGTATGCGTCAATGAAAGGAGATTGAGACGAAGTCCCTTAACTCATGTTTGACTTGCCCAGTTCATTCTCAAGTCGTCTGAATAATAAATTATTGTTAAATTATACTTTCTTAAGAACTGTTTTCATGTTTATTATTAATTTTATATCACTTATTAACTTGTTATAAACAAATAGTTAATTATTTGAGTTCATATCGGACATTTTATCAATGTTTGGAATTTGAGATAAAAATCAACATGTTATAATTATAAATTCTCCAGGTGGTGGAAATTACATTGTATCCAAAATTATATTCATGATTTAGATATCCAATATATCATATATATATATCTAGTATATAAATGTAATTATAGTAGTACATAATATTTGGAGTTATGAAATGAAATGCACCATTGAGGAAGACAGTAATACGTACGTACTCATGAACACAAATTTCATTTCTATTTCATATTTAATGGAATGAAAAATTAATGATACTTAGTTATGTTATAATTCCAGTATAATATCATATTTATAATATCAATTACTCCATTTTTTATATGTTCTATGCATTGCATGAATGAGTCATATCACTTTGAGGGGGAGGTATTCCACATTTCCTCAAATGAAATTATCATATTTACCCACTATGGAAACCATAAAGGTGTTCTATAAATAAAAAATAAAGAGGATTAGAAAAAATATAAATATAATATAAAACAGATATAAATAAAATTCCACCTTAATTTCCACTATATGAGGAGTTAGGAGAAGATTTAACAATCATCATTTCATGAGGAAATAGTTCCCCATCCCCAAAAACAATATGTTCATTACCCAATAGATGGATGTGCGTGTAACTGTAGTTATAATACTACTCATAACAACAACCTAGTATATTGATGATATTGTTTTTGGTATAAAATCAAGCAATAAAAAGAGTTTATGGTGGTTGGAAAAATAAAATAAAATAAAAGAACTTAAAAAAGATGTTATCTTTAAATCATGTAACTCCCTTTGATTTGAACCAAAAAGATTTCTTGCTGTGACTTATGCCTAAGGTTAGGCATCAAGATAGAAGAAATGGATCTTGAAAGATTATTTGGGAAGGGTATTTACAAGAAAAGGGGCTTGGGATATGTGCGCAATGGGTTAGAGTTGATGGATTTTTATAGGGGGGGGGGAGGGGCTCTTTAGGAAAATTAGAAGATATTATTTTATTATTATAATGATTTTGGGTTTCTAAAGGTCCAAAACTCATTAAAGTCGAAGATAAGATGACTCATGTTTGAAATAAAATCATAAAATAAGAATTTTACATGTTTTGAATAAATTTTTAATCTTTATAATGTTATTTCTTTTAGTAATTCATTAATGACGTAAACATTGCACCATTATTGTGTCATAAATAATTTTATTTATTTGATTTTTAAAAATTATAAAAATATATCAACATGTAGGAAATATTTTTAGGTTTATAATGAATATTAATAGTAATCAATATCAATTATATAATCCCAAATTAAAACTATTTTAGAAAAACAATATCTGTTTCTCATATTATTATATTTACATTACATAAAAAGTTATTAATATAATTATCTTACCCAAGTGGCTTGAAAAGTCCAAAAGTATCACCCAAGGATTTTCATTGTTGGAAATTACTCATCCAATAATGTTAGGACAATTATTAAGGTAATTTTATATTATTATAATATTTGTTTTACTTTAAATTACCATATTTACATTTAACCGCAGTAAATATAAGTCAAACGTTACTATTCATCTAAAATTATTTTCATCTTATAGAACCACATTTTACATACTAATAACAACCAAGTATGTCGTATTTTTGAAAATTAATTAACTTAATAGGTAAAATTTCATTTAAATGAAATTGTTAGTTTTTTAACTATTACTTTGTGTTTTCACTATTCACAAAAAATATATGGTTTTCAGAAAAATACCAAAAAATCAGCCTAAGCTAAATTCGATAATTTCAATTAAATTTTTTTGTCAATTTTAGAAAATTAAAAACATAAATGTTAGATTAATTATTTAAAAATATAATTCACGTTGTCAAAAAAATCCATTTTTTAGGAAATAGTAACTATCAAAAGATTGTCACTTGTTTATGTCCAATTTCAAAGTGAAATTACTTCTAATCACCAAAATTTGATTTAATAGTTAAAATATAATCCAATTTCACTATAAAACCAATTAAAATGATAATATAACCATACAAATAAATTAGATTAAATGACAGTTTTGATTTGAAATACAGTATTTCTCACTATTCATTAAAGACATAATTTTTTTTTGAAAAATACCAAAAATATACCCAATTTATATTTTTATGTGCCGAATCTAAAAAAGAATTTAACTTTGTCAAATAGAACATATACATGTTACAAAAATTAGTTTTAAATTTGTTTTTCCATCAAATGGTAGTAAATATACATTTTAATGAATTTTAGAGTATTTATGCTTAAGTCATATTATTTTTATTTTAAGCCTCTAAAATTTATTGGATTAATGTAAAAACATTTATAAATATGTATAATCATATTATAGTTAGTTCTGTTCATTTCTTCCATTACAATAGTGAGACGTTAACTACTATTTTCAATAATAATAATATTATATTGTTTATCAGTATGACTCAACATTGTGTGTAACATAAGATTTCAAATAAGCACATTGTTGTGTATCGGGTATGCCATCGAATAAAGCATCCCATTTAATGTAAAATTAATATTTAATTCAAAAATAATAACAAATATGAAAAAAAGTTGTATTATTTATTTACACTGGATGTTACATAATTTCCCAACTTTTGAAAATTATGTCCTCACAATTTTATTCACTTATCAAATAAATGGGGGTATTTATCCCTCATAGAAATTTCAAATTTTCACATTGCCACTTCAACCATATGGTTTTTTCACAAAACATTTACCTAAGTAATTACCCTATTTCATAACACATGCTCTGTTTGGTCAAAAATCCAGACTGGTTATTCCTCATAATAGTGATTCCCTTCCAACTGACCTTCCTCTAGGCTCAAAACATGAGATAGATCTGGCATATACATTCCCAATATAGAAACATTAAAAAAGTTTTTACCTTGGATAAACTAGGAGGTAAATACACTTTGTAGCAACTGATCTAACTTTCACCAGAATTTAATAAGTTCTAATGATCTTCTGACTCAACATTCCATCTTACCAAAACGCGTCACACATTTCCATGGAAAAAAATTTAGAAATACACTACCTCAAAAGATAGATCCTTCATCCAGTTATCCACATAACTTTTCAGCGTGCTCTAAGATGTCCTCATGTGCTTCTGGATCAGCTTAACTTTTTCACACATCTCTTCTAACAATTCTAATCCAATCAGCTTCTTTTCACATACTTCATCCAAAAAATGAAGATTCTGAAACTGCTTCCCATACAATTCCCCAAACGGAGCCATCTATATACTGGAATGTAATTTTTTTTATAATAAAACTCAACTAAAGAATGTTGTTGGTCCCAAATACCATGGTAATCAATTAAAAAATCTTGTAACATAGGATACAATGTATGAATTGTGCATTCTGACTACCAATATAACTATGGATGAGAAGATGTAATAAAATATAATTTTGTACCCAATGACTTCTAAAGGGCATTACAATAGATAAAAGTAATGTTGGGATCAAAACCAGATAAATGGAGAATGAAAATCAATATAATAGGACTATCTTTTTTTAAAATAATACTGAGATTGTTGATCAAGATTCTAATTATCTCGAATAGGAAAAGATTGAGCAGATTTAGTCAATCGATCAATAATAACCAAAATGGAATTATTACCTCATGATGTCATTGGTAATCCTAAAAAGAGTCCAAGGATATATTTTTCCATTTCCACTCTGGCACTGGTAATGATTGAAGCATCCCTCTCTGTAACTGCCACTCTGCTTTAACCTGCTGACAAGTCAAAAAAATTACAGTAAAGTCAGAAATATCTATTTTCATTTTATCCCACCAGCAATACCCTTGATGATTTCTGTACATCATAGAACAACAAAGATAAACTGAGAAAAGAGAACCACGAGCTTCACATAATAACACATTCATCAGCAATGAATCACAAGGCACAAATAATCTCTTTCCAAAACTCAAAACCCAATATTTATCAACGTTAAATTTAGGCAACATACACTTTTGAACCAACTTTACCTTATTATGTAACTCACTGTGTTCCTTTTTCGCTTTCTTAGTTCTTTCTGATAGAGATTATTTCACTAACACCTGAAACAATACAAATTAATTTCTTCAACCAAAAAATTCTATTCCAAATTTCATTAAATAAAAAAGCCAAGGATCTCATTCCAACCATATCATTTTTAATGAATCATTAATTTGTCAACTCAATGCATAATCCACTTTGTTATCATTTATCTAATGGTAACAAATTGTGATATCATAATCCTTGATTAATTCCAACCATCTCCTCTGTCTCATTTTTAATTCGTTTTGAGTAAATATATAATTCAAACTTTTTTGGTCAGTATAAATTTCATCATTTCTCAATTCAGATAATGCCTCCCAATTTAAAAAAAACAATTGCAGCTAATTCCAAATAATTTATGGGGTAATTTAACTCAAGAGGTGTCAACTTACGTGAATCATAAACAATTACCTGATCATTCTACATAAGGACACAACCAAGTCCTTTCAATGAAGCATCATAGTAGATAACAAAATCACCATTTCTGGATGGTAGTGAAAAATATGTATCATTCGCCAATATCTTTTTAAATTCCTATAAATAATCATCACATTATTTTGTCCAGATGAACTCAAAACCTTTTCAAGTAAACATAGTCAATAGACTAGGTTACCGTGAAAATTTCTAAACAAACCTTTGGTAATAACCTTTCAAACCAAGAAAACTACTGATCTCTTTTATATTTGTGCACCTTGGCCATTCTTCCACAAATTTTTTTAGTAGGATCAAATTTTATACCATTTTTTGAACTAATGTGACCAAAGAATGTAATTTATTGTAACCAAAACTCACACTTTCTAAATTTCCCAAATAGTTTATTTTCTTTTATGTTTTCATGCCAACCCTTAATTGAATTTCATGCTCTTCTTTAATTTTGGAAAAAACCAGTATATCATTAATGAACACAACTATAAAATTATCCATGAACTCATGGAATATTCTATTCATAATATCCATGATTACAGTAAGTGCATTTGTTAGTCCCAAATGAATAACTGAGAATTCTTAATGTCCAAATATAGTATGAAATGTGGTATTTGAAATGTCTATTTCAATTACACTCAACTGATGGTACCCTGACCTCAAGTCAATCTTTGAAAAATACTGAGCTCCCTGGAGATGATCAAACTAATCATTGATATGAGGAAAATGATACTTGTTTATAACAATGATGTTATTCAATGCTCTATAATCTATGAAAAGTCTCATTGAACCATATTCCTTTTTAAAAAACAAAATAGTATCACCCAATGGTGACGTTCTAAGTCGAATGAATCCGTTATATAGTAACTAATAAAATTGCTTCTTTAACTCTAAAAGATCAATTTTACCCATTCGATAAGGGGGATTTGAAATTGGCTTAGCATCTAGAACTAAGTCAACTATAAATTCATCTTCCCGATCTGGTATAATACCTGAAAACTAATCAAGAAAAACATCAAGGTACCCAATTACTACTGGCACATCATTAATCTGAATAGTTCATTTATTTTCAACAATATGAGAAAGGTAACATTCATTACCATCTTTTAATAGTTTTGTAGCTTCCTTATATCATATAAAATTTAAGGGTTCATTCTTATACAAAAAATGAAAATATTTCCAAAAATACCTCTTTATCTCTGTAGTTAATCTTAGCATGATAAAAGGAAAGCCAATCCATTCCCAAAATTACATCAAACTCTACTAGAGGTAATCATTATCGTATGCATATAGATTCTATCCACACACAAGGTTAGGAATGTTCTTATAATTTCTTTTTGTCTCCACATTTCCCCCCTGTGTATTTACCACATGTTCAAGATTTATATCATGATATGGAATTCCAAATTTACTAGAAAACCTCTCAGAAATGATAGAATGTGTAGAAACTAAACCAAAAAAGGAATTGGAAAAATCTGAACAAACAAACATTGTACCTGATACAAATTCATTTGATGGCCCTACACCTATTGTAGTAGTTGCAATAGATTTTACCACCGCTTTTTTTCTTGTAGCATGGCTTCATTCCCTCATTTGAGTTCTTCATTGGACACTCATTTTCATAATGACCTATATCATTACACATAAAACATTTTTTCTGACCATACATCAAATTTTTCCTTACTACTAACCTCATATTTTTCTGTGAAATTACGAGACTTATGTCCCATTTTACCACATCGGTAACATTTAACATAATTCTAAAGACATTATTAAGCAAGCCTTTTACCAAAATTTTCACAAAATGTAATGTTATATTTCATACCATTAGATTTTTTTAAAGAGTTCTTCTCTTTCATCTGCCACCTCACGCTAATTTTTTTCACTTTTTCAAACTGGGGCATATCTGTTGGTAAGTACATTTTATGTTGGTAAAACCTTTTACCAAAACATATGTCATTGTCACTTAAATTTCAGTAAAAACTCTGTCACTAATTCTTTTGGTGACAGATAAAATATTTCTATAACAATTATAAGAATACCAACAGATAATTTATATGTTGGTTTATGTGTTTGGCAACATGTTATGGTGACAAATATACTTGTTGGTAATAAAATTACCTACATATAATATAAATTTGATTAAAATTACAAATGAATAAAAATTATAAATTTTTATTACTACAAAAACTTCATATTATATTTGTTATTTTATCATATATAATACATAGGTTATGATTACTAAACTGAAAAATATTAGAACACATGTTCAAACATAGAAGAAAAAAATAATTATATTAATAATGAAATATTTTATACAAAATGTTGGATTCCCCAATCCCCCAAGATTATAGATCCCCCAATAAGATCCCCCCTCCAGGTGAACCATCCATGACAGCGACACATCCATTCCATCTAGTCAGCACCAACTCCAGCTCCTCAAACATGACAATAGCTCATGCTTGTCATCTAGTCACCTCCAACTCCAATTACTAGCTCCAGATAAAAAAGGCGTAACTTAATAGAAGAGTTTTTGGTGGTCTCATGCACATCCTGATCCACCACTATGCTGGAAGGCCCAACATGCTTGTCATAATCCTCTAGAATTCATCCATGATCTTTCATCACTAACCTAATTCAATAATAATTCTTTAGAAAATATTTACTTCACCAAATTATAATCAAAACAACACAGACAAAAAAAATAGAAACTCAAGTACCTTCACACAAGATATCTATTTCTCTCACACTCCTAGAAACATTAGCTTCACACCTTCCAACTGAAGACATCAATATACCAATGGGATATCAACATTCAATAAAAATATAATTTTAATATATTTAAATTGTAGGTGATTATGGTAAAGAAAGTCTTCCATTTTTATAAGTGTTCCAATACATTCAAGTGGAACTAACACTACCAAGAGAGAAACAATCTTTACACTTAATTAATTTTTACATGAAAAAATGTGTTAAAATCTAAATTACAGATAAAAAAATAGGCTAGACATAATGAATACAACACTAACCAAGCTGAGTGTAGTGAACTAGAGCTTGAAACTTTCCAATTATGGGACACCATAACATTGCGATAGAATCACTGAAAATCCCAACAAAGAACAACATACTGGACCTTCATTATCTTCCTTCCATCCATTTCATCACAAGGCTATCAAACACTCCACCATATATATATACATTGAAATATATCATCAATAAATTACAAAAAACATTGAGATAAATAGTTACAAAAAAAGTATCAATATTCTTCTAAATTCACATTGTGTCTCTCTTAAAAGATCAAAACTGAGACCATAGACATCCAACATGATAAGATGGTAATCAGATTCGAGCATCTTTTTGATTATTCAGTCAAATAAACAATATAAAATAAAGGTTAATCCTTTAAACCATGATGACTTTACCTGGGAAAACACTCCCTTCACATAGAGAACCAAAACATAGAAAAATTCCACATCCACCTCATGATTCCCGGCTTCAGCGATGATCAAACACCCACCACCCTAAGGAAAAACATATTACTACATTTCTCTTCCCCTATCATCAAACGAATTCAGAATCAAAATAACAGTCATAATCAAGAAAAACAATCCAAATTCATCATCATACTAGAATAAGATTAGAGGTTTTATGAGGACAAGCAACCAACTCTCACTACCAAAAATCATGGTAATTAGATTATAATATTTTATACCTACAAGTAGAAATTTATATAATCGTGCATCTATCCATCAAGTTGAAAACAGATCCTAGAATCCTACTATGTTTCAAAAGGAACACCCCCATGAAAAACAAGCTATAGACACACCAAGGCACACCTTAAAACTCCGGCATGAAAAAACCAAATTCAACAATTATAAACCCAAATCTTGTATTAAATCTCCACATCAATCATTTTCCTCCACTTATAGACATTAGTAGGTCTAGTCAAACAATAGATGGAATCTAGAACCAATAGTGAATCCATTTTGGAAAATATGAGACATTCCATAGAAAAAAACGGAAACACTAACTAGAAGACTTACTAAATCAAAATATACCAAATAAATCATATAACAACCATAGTCTTCCACATGATGCATAAAACATTTTAAATTTTTTTAAAAACACGAACCTACTTAAGTTGTCATTTTACATGCTATAAATATTATACCGATAATTCCATGTTAGAAGAATAATAGAGAGAGGAGGAAGGGTGATATGCTCCTCAATGAACATTTATACGATATTCACACAATGGTCAATGAACGTGCTACAACAAATCATAGAAAAGTTACACTATCATGGATATAGGAAATGAAATAACATTCGTAAACCATAAGCTATCACTATCATAGTTTACACTGGTATCCCCATAACCATTGTAAACCATAGCCAAAAGATATCACTTTTGACATGCTTCATAATCATAATCTATCACCATTATGGTTTATAAATGTTATTATGACCATTTACCCCGCTACCAATGTAAACCATGTTGGGGAACATGCTGAAGCAATTTTTCACTGTACAATAAAAAGGGAACATACTGAAGTAATTTTCCACTGCACAATAAAAAGGGTGATATGAATTGTAAAGACCATACTATAAATTTTCAACAATAATAAAATGTTAAAGGAGGCCTTCCATGTATAGAGATATACAAATTCAATGCAGACCAAAGTGAAAGCAGGAGTTCTAGATGATTACATCTAGTTTCTATTAGTGGAGGAATAAGGCTTTCCATGTATTATGATATACCAAAAAAATCATTTCAAATCAACTACCAATAATTTAAATCATTAACATATCATACATAGGTTCATTTAAAAGGATTTATATAGAAATTTATAATTAGTTTAATAAAATTCCTACAGGATTTGTTATGAATCAATGGAATATTAACAAGATCATAGTATTATGAAATCTTATAAATTCCTTATTAAGGTTCATTGGACTCTCAATAGTTGGTCCCACTGTGAATAAATGATAATGAAGATGTGGTAGTGAAATTCAAGGAAACAATCAAATGAGTAAAAAATAAATAATTCTAGATAAAAAATAATTAACGAACCATGGATACTTGAGCTAGCTCTGCAACAATATCAAATGGAATTGCTGATTTTATAGGGTGTTGAAAACATCAAAAAAATGGTTATATAAGTAATGGGAACCCCATTGTATTCTATAAACACACATGCCATCCAGGAGATAGTAAAAAAGAATAGTTTGTAGAAAGGAGATCCTATGGCAGTGCTGTTTCCCCAATGAGTTTTCTTGAGGGCCTCATCTACTAGATATAATCAATGGCCCTTGTGTTTTGATAGTAGGAGATGAACTTCAAATCTGATTACTCAAACATCCACCTAAAAGAGCATATTGATGAGCAGTAGCATGCTGATAATGGACTAGAATAGATAATAATGTTGTTGCTGATGTTGCAAACCCTTAACACACAGTTTAAACTAAAAGTTGTTGCAGATACTGGATAATCAAACAAGTTGCAATCAAACTCCTTAAAATAAAAATGAAAAACTAGGACATAATATATGATAAATAACATAGTAGAGAGATCAACAATACACACAACACATATTTTTAAGGGCGTTGAACATCTCATTTTAATGAAATTAATCTTTGATAATAAATATAGTTCACAGATAGAGAAAAAAGGAAAAACCAATCAGTTAATAACATGAATTTTGCTGACAATATTATTTGAGGTGAAACCCCAAAAATATTAGAGGGTTTACTATTGAAGACATTTCATTTTGATTACTGCACCACATATCACACATAAGAAATATAATTTGACAACATTTCATGCAAATGGTTTCAAGGTTATTGTAATAAAATTTATACATTTAACAAAATAATGAATGAAATGAATATCAATGAGAAAGGATAAAGAATAACATGAAAGGGGGATGGTGATTAAAATTTATAGTCATGTTAATGAAGGAATAGGGGGGCCGATTAAACCAAATGAAGGGTAGGGAATACCTATTGTGGGGATGTCCGGGTGGGGAAAGTCAGTGATGGTGGGGGTCGAGCTAATAATGTTAGGGATGACATGGGTCAAGCGAGGAAGAAAAAGGAGGGCGGGTCAGGGACGAGATGAGGAAGGCAGGAAGGGGAGGTGGAACAGGGTGGCGGGACGGGGAGGGGGAGAGTTGGGGAGGTGGGATGGAGGTGGTCTGGGGAGGGGGGACAGCTAGGCGGGACGGGGGAGGAGCGATAGGGATGGGATGGGGGAGGCTGGATGGTGGTGGGACAGGGAGGCGGGATAGAGAGGTGGGATGGGGGAGGAGTGACATGGATGGGATGCAGAGGTAGGATAGGGAGGGGAAGAAGTGGGGAGGAGGAACAGGTGAGGGAGGGATAGGTTTCCAGGCATCGTTAGGGTTCATAACATATGTTAATTTTTTTAACTATTCCTCTTATTATTAAAAATATATTTTAAATTGAATTTTATTTATTTGATTGAAATGTTTTTTAAAAATAGTTTTTAAAAATTATTTAGAATGTATTCAAAATTAGCTCATATGTGTTTTTTTACGATTGATGATAATATTTAAAATATATTTATAATGGGTATTTCGTACTAACACTAATACCATTCATTTTTTTCCACCATTAGTAATTTGACTGTTAATCACGTGTGACGTCCAAAAAACTCAGGTAACATGTTAATAGATACACACACGATATATATATTTATATGTTTGTATGTATGTACATATTCATTCCAAAAAATAGTTTTCAATTAAGAGTTACATTAATTCAATGAATAAATATATATTTGTATTAAAAAATGATTTGTTGTTATACATATCTATATTCAGTTGTTTGTATATAATTTAATTATAAAGAAATTTATTGGATCAAATTTTTCTAATGGTAAAACATTTATTGGCAATAATTTTTATAAATAACATATTCACGTGTTGGTAAAAAAATGTTAGTATTAAATTGAAAATTTGATAGATTTAACTGTTAGTAAAAGATGGGTTGGTATTGAAGAGTTAATACCAACAGATAAATATCTCACTAAAAACATATGTTGATAATTAAAATTAATACTTACAAATCCAAATATCTGTTGGAATTAATCATTTTGACCCACACATATATTATTTTTCACTAATTTTATGTTGGTAAAGGCCACTTTTTTTTAGTGTCAACCTCTTATTTGGTGGCTTGTCAAAGAACACATGATCATCAAAAAAACACCATTTCCACCTTCTCCTCATATCAAACATGATTTTAATGACTTTTGAACTCATGAGAAGCTAAAACATTTAGATACATTGTCTTTAATTCTGAGTAAAAGTGGTTTATTTTACTATCACCATCTCAAATGAAATTTAGAGATAAACATTCTAGGGGAGTGAATTTTTCTTCATAAGAAGCCACTAAGTCATCCTCCTTCATCAATTCTTGGAATTGTTTTTCCATCATAAGACGCACCGCCTTTGGAAAATATTTATTAAGAAACATTCCTTTAAATTCATCCTAATAAAGGGCATCAATCTCTTCAATATCCCAGATATTTTTTAAGATCGACCATAACTGATTGGTGTTACCTTTAAAATTTTAAAGAACTAGACTAACCATTTGATGTTCTGAACAACCCATGACATTAAAACTTTTCTCCAGTTCTTTAACTAAACCTTCAGCTATCACATGGTCATGTGAACTTCTAAATGATGGGGGATGCTGCCTGATGGAAACCTACACTACCACTATGTTGCTCTGCGGTTGTTCTAGCTGATCTCATACATGTATACCACCAGCATTTATAGCCTGAGTCAATTGTTCAATCACTTAATCTAATCTTTATGTTCCAATCCCAATCATATCAGGTTGCTATTGTAGAAGGTTATTATCCTCTGTATGTCGTCCCAACATTGTAGCCTTGTTTCCCCTGTGAAAAATTATTTTGAACATAGAATTGTATTTGGAAAATAAACATGGTAATCTATAAATTCAATATCATTTGAAACTTACCATAAATTAATGTAACAATATTCTTACCCCTAATGTTCTCTAAAACGACCACTAATTCCAACGATAAGGACATGGCCTCAAAATATTACATAATCTAGAATAAAATGAAAAATTCACATTAAAGATACTTTCTAGTTTACAGTTTTAGATAATTAGACCATAACTCATTACATTACATCTCAAATAATACAATGTAGACCCTTCTAAAAAGAATCAATTTTTTATAAAATAAAAACTATAAATAGAGTCATGTCTTCTTCCATATTTTAGATAGAATCACTTTTCATAAATCCCATACTTTCCGCTATTAATAATTATGTCCTGTGAAGAAAATTTCATAAAAAGAAACTTGAGATGATCATAAAAGGCTCAATAAGGGATATTTGAAGAAAGAAAACTGTTAGTTTTAAAAATAAACATGTAAACCATGAATACTTTATCGTAAGTAATAATTTTCACCTTTATGAAGTATTAAATACTTTTTACTGAATAAATGATCATTATATAACTTTTGGTATCCAAAAGATTAACATAAAACCCATAGAAAGAACACATAACATATAAAGTTAACATGGGACATTAACATTTGTAAATAAAATAAAATTATGGTCAACATCCACACATATCACTAAATAGAATAACCATACGAATGAATTCCATACCCAATGAATTGGAGGTTATACTGTTACCACCCATCTTTGTTTATCATGGAAGAACCCGTTATTTGGTTTATCATGTAACCACCCTTCATATTCCAAAGTACCATTATAAAATCATAACACCTAAAATATGGAAAATATAAAAGATTCTCTAATAAAATTTCATTTTCAATCAAAATAAATCATTTAATGATATTGAAATAATAAATTCATTTTAAAAACCATTTTCAATACCAAGACACCAAAAAATAAAGGGTTTATATTTCATTTTAAAAACATTAAGGATTATAGAGGAAGCCAACTAAAAATTACAGTGGTTGAGAGGTCATTGTTACTACAAATTTTAAAAGCATTCCTTTTTTAATTTAGTAAAACACTTCATTGAAATTATATTCCATTTTAATGAAATTAAAATTCAAGGGTGTTTATTATTTATTGGATAAAATAAATTCGTGTATAAATAAATGTTTTCATCAATGAAAGAAGATTGAGATAATGTCCCTTAACTCGTGTCTAACTAGACCCGTTCGTTATTTAATCTACTGAATAATAAACTGATGTTAATTTATACTTGTATAAGAACCCTTTTCAAAATTATTATACATTTTTATCACTTATTACAATGTTATTAACAATTATTTACTCATTTGAGTTCATATCAGACATTTTTTCAATGTTCAGAACATGAGTTAAAAATGAACTTGTTAAAATTATAAATTGTCCATGTAGTCGAAATTACATTATATCCATAATGATTTTCATGATTTAGATATCACATATATCATATATATACTATATATATTTTTATTTATAAATTTACATATCATTTGGGGGTAATAAATGAAATGCACCAGTAGTGGAGATGGTAATTCATATGTACGCATGAACACTATATTAATTTATATATTATATTAAATGCGATTAAAACGTAATAATACATTGGTATATCAAAATTCCAATATAATATCATATAAACAATTTCAATAACTCAATCCTTCATACATTCCACGTATGGAAAGAATATGTCATATCAATATGAGTGGGCTGTAGTCCACACTTCCTTAAATGAAATTATCCTATTTATTTAGTTGGAAACAATAAATTTATTCTATAAATAAAAAATAAAAAATGATAGAAAAAATATAAATATAATATATATCACATATAAATACATTTCCATATTAATGGCCACCGTAATATGTGGCAGAAGAATATTGAACAATCATCATTTTGTGAGGCATTAGTTCATCGTCCACAAAAAAATATGTTCTTTACCCCTTAAGTGGAGGTGTATGTAAGTGTAGTTAAAATAAATCTCATAAAAACAAACTATTATATTTAGGTTTCTTGTTTTGTTATAAAATAAAGGAATTAAAATAGTTCAGTTTTTTGGAGAAGTAAAATAAAATAAAATAACTTAATACAAGACGTTACCTTTAAATCGGGTAACTCCCTTTACTTTGAATCAAAATATTTTCTTGATGTGTCTTATGCCTAAGATAAGGCTTATTTGGGTAAGATAGGGATCATAAAAGCATACTTATATGGGGGTAGGATGATACTAGGTGCTCGAGAGGTATCAGTAATGGGTTATAGGTGAGGGCTTTTTATATAAGGGGAGGAGGGTCTATTTAGGGATGTTTGAAAATATTATTTTATCATAGAATGATTTTCTGTTTTTAAAGGTCCAAAAATCATTAAAGTATAAGATAAAATGACTCATGTTTTAATTAAAATAATCTAATAAGATTTTAGAGGTTTTGGATATTTCTTGAATTTTTATAATCTTTTTTATTTTAAGAATTCAGTAATGTGGAAAACATACCATCATTATTGTTTCCAAAATAATTTTATCTATTATATGTCTAAAAATTATAAAAAATTTCATCACGTATGAAATATTTGTCTCTTTTTCTAATTAATATATATAGTACAAAAAATCAATTATATAACCCCACATTAAAATTTTTTTAGAAAAATAATACATGTTTCTTATATTTTTATTTTTACTTTAAATAAAATGTTATTAATATCATTATCTTACCCAAGAGGAATTAAAATGCCAAAAGTCTCACCCAAGGATTGTATTAGTTGGAAATTACTCATCCAATAAGGTTAAGACATGTTTCAATGTAATTTTATAATATTATAATTTAGTTTTTACATTGAAATAACCAATTTACCTTTAACTACAGTAAATAAATGTCAAAAGTTAGTATTTACCAAAAATTATTTTCAAAATATTGAACAAAAATTTATATAAAAATTTAAACAATGTATTTCAGATTTTTTAAATTCAACTGATGGAAGTGGTAAAATATCATTTAAATAAAAATCTTGGATTTTAACTACTACTTTGTGTTTTCACTATTCATCCAAAAGAGATGTTTTTCAAAAAACACACACATTTCAGCCTAAGATATATTTTATATTCCGAATTCAAAAGTTATGTCTATTTCACTTAATTGGAAACATATATGTTGGATTAATTAATTTAAAATTAATTCTCATTGTAAAAACAAAAGCCTATTTTTAATAAATAATGGCTATCAAAAGAATGACATGTGTTTATGTCCAATTTCAAAGTGAAATTACATCCAATGGACAAAATTGGATAAAATTGTAAATATATAATATAATTAAACATTAAAACTAATTAATAATATAATCTATTCATATAAATAAATTATATTAAATTATGGTTCTGAATTAAAATACAGTATTTTCAATATTTATGAAAAAATAAATTTTATCAGTAAAATACCAAAAATTTACCCAAAGTAAATTTTGATGTCCCTATTATAAATTAGAATTATATTTTATCATTTATTACATATAAATGTGACCAAAAATAAATTTAATGAGGGTTTTCCATAAAAAAGTGATAAATAAACCTTTTCATGAATATTTGAGAATTTCTGGTTAAAATCAGATTCTTTCTTATTTTAAGCATATAAAATTTATTGGATAAATGAGAAAACATTTAACAAACATGTATAATAATAATTTAGATAGTTATTTCATATTCCCCAATAAAACGGCTAGACAATAAGCACCATTTAAAATTATATTATTATTTTATTATTTTTCAGTATGATTCATCATTGTGTGCAACATAAGATTTCAAAGAAATCTATTATTGGGTATCGGTACTCTATCTAACATAGAATAAAAATTAGAGTAAAATTAATATTTAATTTAAAAATATTAATAAATATGAAAAATTATATTTTTTATTTACCCTGGATGTTACATTTATACTCAAGCTATGGGTACAACCAAAATAATATCTTACAATGACATTTAATATGTAATTAAATTATGTTATCCCATAGAAGTCAATTATTTTGAAGTATTAGAATTTTATGTTAAACATAGGGGTGCTGGTCTCATCTATAATAATATAGCATAGAGGTATTGGTCTTTTAGTGGTAAAAATAGGGATCCAATGGGACATAGGTTCAAGTTTTAAATTCCTATGGTATAATGTTTGGTGTGAAAGATTAATTACATAAGATTAAATTTTAGTAGGTTATAATAGTCTTAATTGTAATGAAATAATGTATGGTATTTGGGCATCGTCAAGTACTAATGTTTATGTACATGATGAAAACATTGAAGATATAATGTAGAATTGTTTTTAGATTTTATATCATGATATAATTGTAAATGGTAACTGTAATGAGGTAAATATATTATTTAATTAAAAAATTTAAATGAAAAAAACCAATTTATAGAATCCTAGGCTGAGTAAAAATAGTATATTCAAGTAGAGAAGTGAACCATAGAGGGGTTTACTTAATCTAATAATGATTAATAAGGGGAAGATGATACAAGATAGTACTTCCTTAATATTAATGATTATGTTCATGCTATAAAATATTTTTTTAGGAGAATTAAATTCTAAAAGTTTTTATTAAACTATGAGTTTAAGTCTATTTAGAAAGGATATAAAAACAAGATATTAAATTAATATTTAATCCTACATAATTATATTCCAAATAGATTAGGGAGGAACAATCAAGATTCAATGTAAGATGATAAATCCTCATAAAAAAGATAACTAAATTATGAAAAAGAAAACCATCAAACTATAAATATCATTGATTTGAGAAGGGAAGAGAAAGACAAAGTAGATATATAGGGGTCATTACAATTAATTATAGAAAAAATGTTCCTAAATCCAGTCCCAATAAGGATCAATATTTTTGGGAATTTAGAAAGGAGGAAAAAAATAAATTAGACATATTAATGTACTCCTAGGAAGATATTTTTTATATTATTTTTCCATAAATTAATCAATGGAATATTATGGAAGATTGAATGTAATCAGACTTCTTGTCAATCCGAATAAAGAAGAATCTATATTTAAAAATTAATATGAGATTTTTTTGATTTATTGACTTCATGAAGGGAATATTAGCTTGAAAAAATGTTCATTCCTTGTTCAAAAATGGCTTATTTGATCAAGGACTTCATATTTGTTAATTTGGGGTAGAAGTAAATATAAATTTTATGGATGTTACAAAGGCTACATGGATCATATATTTTAAGGATTTACTCTAGTGGTTCTTTTATGTATTGTATTGATTTATAAATTTTTTATAATTATCTGTTTTTGTATATCTTTACACTAAAACAATAATATTCTTTTTCCTATAAACAAAATTAGAGACGAAGGATTTGGATTTGTTTAATGTTATTATAGTAGCCATAAGATTTGATTTTATCGTTGATGTAATCAAAATATGCGAGGGACCTGATATTGAGACTTTAAATATATTTATTTGTAATAATAATATAAATAACCATGATTCTATGGTTGTGAGTAAGGGGATTATGTTTCCATTTACCAAAGGTAATTCATTTCTTTACTATTATCCTAAATAATATTGTGTTTCTTATGTGCAATTATTATTTTTAAATTATGTAACAATTTGAAACATTATAAAATTTCATCTCATGTGTATTTGTTCTTATAAACAATTTTTTTCATTCAAAGATAGAATTAATATAGTATTTTCTATGATATTTTTTGTGTAATTGTTATTCCTTGTGATATGAGTTCAAATGAATTATATATAAATAAATAGAATCGATTTAAATAATTTTGGAGTTTTATTGTGAACTATATTAAAATATAAAACATTAACACTCAAGGGGAATGCTTTTTTAATACTCATTAATTGTATAATTAACATTATTTCAGAATTTAATTATATAGAATATAATTACTATATTTTTTATTATATTTATAAAATTAATTTGATAATTATTATTATTAGATTTCATCATCATGGTCATAATCTAATTTTTTGACTAGTTTTCACCAACTAAATATTGGCTAAGGATTAATTCCTATTTATAAATAATTTTAATCTATGTATGTGTGTAATATATATTTTTAAGGTCTAAATAATTTAATTAATCATTTTATCTACATGATTGAAGTTATAATTTATAAAATATTATTTTTATAACTTTTATTCATGGAATAATCAATTATATATTTATTGAAGTATCAAGAAATATTATTAAAAAAGATATTGAAATATTTTTTATTCATAATTTAGGAGGGAAAACATGTTATAGGCTCTATTTATGAATCAAATCCACAAAAATGGCTATATTTTTATGATGAAATTCTTGTTATGAATTAGTCTTTAATTATTATATTAGATATTTTATATCATATTTGATTCTATTAGGATAATTTTAAATAAATGGAAATATATAGTTTCATTTAGGGGATTATTCATTATGTTTGTACTTTTATCTAAACCCTCTAATTAATTGATAAAAAAATACTACATTAGATATACCCATTACATGAAAAACTATTTGTTTTTTTAGATTAATATTAAATCATTTATAAGAAGAGGCATTCCCAAAAATTTACTATTAAGAGTTTTTAAATATTTTAATCTCAATATGATTTAAGTTATTATATTTAATGATTATTAACAAACATTTGAGTCCCTTATTTCTCTAATAGACATATTCAAATCAAATATGTGTAATATATTTTAGTCATTTTTTAGTTATATTCTCACTAATATCCCATCTAGGGGAATTCATTGATGGATATAAGAAAAAAACAATTTTATATGTTTTGATGAATCATAGAGAAGAAAAAATAATGGGAATATTTATTTCTTATGGTGGTACTATTAATCAATAAAATAAACTATTCTATATATCTGTAATATTTATTAATATTGTGGTTCATAAAATATCTTCCACTAAAGGATACAATGGTGTCGATATTTATTTCGCCAAAAATTATTTTCGATAATAAAAAATAAAAAAATTTGTTATTTATAGAAAATATAATATAACTATAATTGATATTAAGAATTTATGTAACATCCAAATAATAAATTAAATTAAGGAAATATTTCATTTGGTGGTGAAATAATTCACTGGCGCAACATATTTTAGTGGTTTATTTCGAGTTCTATAAATATTACGATTGACTAGTTTTTTTACTATCTATGTCTTTACCACTATATATGAGGATAAATCCAAGTGGGTTGAATTTTTTCCAAAATAAAAATAATTTCATATAATAAATTTTGGATAAATTTAGACTCAAAATGTGTAGATAACACACTATTAAAAAAATTCTTATATTCATAGAATCTATTACTAAAAAAATAATATTATTTGAGTAACATCATATAGTTTCATATAAATATTTATACAATTTAATTCTTTAAATTATCACTAAATAACATGGTAATTCAATATTATGATAATATATTGTCATATCATAATCATAGTATTATTTTTTACTTACTGATCATAGAAATTATAGTTTCTTTTTTTTATTTCCATTAAATATTTTTAATAAATTTTTAAATGGTCATTGAGATATTTGATTTATTTTTTTTCAAGGATTTACTACATAATTTATCTTATCATTACCAATTATCAATTCTAGTTTTTAATTTATAATTTGTTAGTTTTTATTTTATTTTTGTTCCTTTTTTTGATTTGATGATAAAATTTTAATGGTCCCCTAGTTATATATTTTCTGTTATGCAAAATTAGAATATTAAAAGGGAAAAAGGTGTTTAATTTAAAACATTAATAAAATGTATGATAATAAATAATTAATAAAATGATATAATATTATTAACAGAAAATATTTTATTTTTTGAATAAATTAATTCAATAATTATAATTCATTGATATATTTTACCACACTCTATATTTATATAAACATTTCGGTATGTTTCCTAAATTTTGGATGTTTTAAAAAAAATCTATATTTTGAAAATAAAAATATAAAATAAAATTTCCTCAGTCCCACAAGGCATCTAGGGAATATATCTATCAACATAGGGTCTAGAATGATGTTCCATGAACCCTCAATCCCTGTTATATTTATAAATGTTTCTAACACAGTATTTCATAAAAATTTTGATAAACCTATTTCAATAGTATAAATTACAATAATTTTTATATTTCTTCTCACAATAATAAAAAAATCCATTAAATAGATGGTTTAGTGTCATTGAGGTGTAAATAATATGTATTTATCTACTAAAATTACATTAATTATACTATACTAATGTTTTATTATTTAGGAATGGAACATATCCCAGAATACATATTTATATAAAATTTCCTTCTAAATATTTTCCAATAAAAATTCTTGGGAAAATGAAAAAAATATACGGATCGGGTCAAATTCATTATACTAGAAAAATTATTCAACAAAAAATCAACGGTTTTATCATAATCAAATTATTAAACAATATCATTTGAGAAAAATTCTATTAAAATATCATGGGACAAGTTTAGTACTATATAAGAAAAGATAAATAGACATCCATTATCAAATGAAAAACATTTACTATGGAATAAGAGTGTGAGATAATAAACAAGAACCCAGTAACATAATTACAGGAACATGAAATATAAATGTGTTATAATTAAGAAAAATAATTACACTATAAAAAAATAAAAATCTGATCATGCCTACAAACTATCTTGATATCGTAGCTAAATCATGATTATTTCCAAACAAAAAAAATCAAACATATCTAAACCATAATTATCCTCAGGGAAAACCATGTGATCACTACTAAATCTTATTTATATTTAAACATAACATTGACTTCAAATATAATTTTTAATTATAGTCTTGTAATATTTTGTGATGATAGATAATCTATAATTACATTCACAAACAAAATTATGAGCATATATAAACTGTTTCTTTAAAAATGCATAAAATCAATATATCATTACAAATAGGAACAAAAAAAATTTCATGGGGATATAATACCCCAAATTACATTCATCCATGCATATTTTTGTGAATTTAAATCAATTATTCATTTTATCATATTTGTCCCATGGAAGGAAAACATTGTTTAAAAATAGTTCTATATAGTATGAGAACATGTCCTTGAGAATTTTAATGGTTGAGAAAAAATTTAAGATCCTAAATGCTATTCAATAACAAAATATTGGGGCTGGTTCATGAAATTTAAAACATTTTGACAAATATCTTATAAATAAAAATATGGAAACTGATGCGAAATTATAAAAGTGATATTTGGTAATATATTAATTTTTTTAAAAGTTGTATTTATAAGTCATATGGAAATGTAATTTTTGGAATGGATACATTTGAGGAATATAAAATAAGTAATTTAATATGTAATTATTATAATATAAATCTCAATTATGAATCGAATAAGTAGATATAATGGTTTCAAAAAATTGAAGTGAAATCATTTTCAAATATTTTTCTTTTAAAAATAATCACTAAAAATGAAACCTTAATGGAAAACATTTTTTAAAGAATGTGATATGAAAATATTGTATATAAATACATTTGATTATAATAATAAATTTCCGATCCTTAAAAAATATTTAAAGGTCATAAAAAATAAATTTCGAGTGGATATATGTAAATTAGATTTTGATATATTGGAAGATAGTTGTAATATTCTGAAATAACATTTCTGAAAATCTATTTAGTAAAAAGTGTTGAATTTTTTATTTTAAAATATAAAAGAAAAAATATAATGTCTCTATGATGTAACCCATAACTATATTTCTAATTTTATGGTATAAAATACTTGTAAAATTTTAATATGTACAAGGTGGGGAAAAACTATTAATTTGGATGAGATTTATTATAATAAATGCTTTACATTGTATAGGGAAATATTTATTGAAGAAGATGATTCGAATAGAAATTTAATTTTCATAGTATACGAATAATATGTACCATGTAATGAATGATTAGGGTATACGAATCCAATTTGGGATGAAATGATTTCAAAAAGTAGCTTATAACTCAATTAAGGGAGTTAAGTTAACAAATACTCTAACAAACATGGTTTTTTTTAGTCAAATTACATTTAAATAATGAAAAAAATATTTCTCTTAATAACCAATAAATTATATGAATATAAAAAAGAAAAAAATGGTAATGAAACCATATCAATGATTTTGTGGTGCAAAATATGAAATAAGTATCTTCGAATTACATATTTAGAAAGAACCATTTAACATAGTTCATGTCTACTATTAAATCCCAATAATAACTTATATGATAAAACAAATATCATAATAATTTATTTAAGATTCGTATTCTGATGTACATCCTTTTATAAGAATAATTTACACTTATTATTTACATGTATGTATGTAATTTATTATCTGTCATATATATATAATGTGAGTAATCTATATAATTTTTAATTTGATTCTTAATAGACGTGTATTTCATCATTATTATCCAATATTTCATCATTACGATATTATAAATTTTATTTCAATTTATAAAATCAATATATAATATTGTCAGTCATAGTTCTTTGAGACAAAATTATTGATAAAAATGTTTAAGTGATGTTTAATAACCTAGTGATCGTATTTTAAATAATTATTTTAATATTAATGGTACCATAAAAACAAAAATTCAATCATTACATAACTACTTATATCATATATCATGACATCATAGGTTTTTATTTTCATCCATTATTTTATTTTTTTATCATTTTTCAAGTAGGTGGTTAGACCGAACTAGAAATGAACATACAATAATTAAAAAATTACTCTGATTATTAAAGTGTTTTATTTCATAATAATATCATTATTAAATTAATTTAATCATATTATATGGATATATTTGTCATTTTAAATTATAATTTACAATATATCAATAAATAAGAATAATAGTAAATGAAAAATGGTATTCCTTACATTTTGGAAGTTGTAGTCCAGATGGGTAGTAATGATTTTTTTTTCGATAATGGATAATGAAAAAGGTGCTTTATATTTATTCACTCAAAATAATAAAGGAGAGTATAATAAATTATAGATATAATTTTATAGGATAAAAAACCGATCATGGGTAATGATAGATAGAAAATAAAAAACAAGTTTGGGAAAAAATTGTACACACAATGAAGACTTGAGTTTTCCATTACATATATCCATTGTGAAAATGGGTGTTGTCTAAATTAATGATATGAGAAGATATATAAGGTGAAATTTTATTATATTAGAATTAATTTTTCCACATTTTCCACTAAAAACCAAAATTTTCATAATGGTCCTTGGGGGTGTTGAGAGGGCCCTTCTATAAGTGTTGATAATGATATTTTAATAAATATTTCCACATTATAATAAGAAACCAAATGTTTCACAATACATGAAGACACCAAGATAAACAATAATTGAGTATTTTATTATATAATATAAATGACACATCAACCATTAATTTTAAAAAAACATTCTTACAAAATGTTATTAATTCCTTTAATCATATAAATTTCACTTCAAACATTTATTGTTATATGTTTTAACAAATTATTAAATAATTAATTTACATGTAATGAAAAAAATATTTACCATATTTAATATATTTTAATAAATTATTCGAAATAATAAATCAATTACATTATAAATAATTCATGTGTTTATGAAAAATAAATTTTAACATTAGCACATGTAATTTGTAAGAACAATTTTTTTTACAAAAAAGTGTATTGTAGATATTAAAGTTTTCATTTGAAAAATTGGAATATTTTATATTATCATTATATAAATAGGTTTAGTTCAAGAAAAATAAAATTAATGTGTCCTAAAAAAATGGAAGGTTTTATTTTTTCAAAAATAATATTTTATTAAAAGAAAATACACACACATTTTCATTTATTTTAACTATTAACTTATGTTAAAAAATGATTATAATTCATTTCAGAATTTAATAGTTTTATATTAAAAATTTATTTTTTTAATACTTATATGTATATATGATCATGAAAAATGGTTTATATTATATTTTATTGTATTTAGTTATCGATATTGTCATAAATTCTATGATTTTAATAAAAACACCATTTTTTACAATTCATCTTAGAATCAAATGTTTCCAAAAATATAAAAAAAAATTACTTATATAATTTTTAAATGATTAACTTTATTTTATATAATTAATTATCTATAATTTATATTTTCTTATTTTAAATTAAAATATTTTATATAAATAAATATATATATTTTTTAAAACAATCTATTTAAAACATTGTTTATTAATTATCATATTTTATAATCATCTAAAATTGAATAAAACATTTTTATTTACTATATAATATATATTTATTAAATGAAAAAAAAATATGTTATGTTTTATTTTTGATAATTTTTCTTGTATAGAAAGATATAAAACATAGTATTTATTAAATATTTTTATTTATAAACAAATCATGGGGTTCTATATTAAACCCTATAAAATAAATCGAACCCTAAAAATTATAAATATCAATTAGTAACTAATGGAATGAAATTTATATATATGTTTCCATGATAAAATTACTAGAGTGATATCAAAAAACATTTGAAATATATCGTTTTCCTTTTGATTAAGTCAATCCTAATATTATGTTCTTATTTAACAATTTTAGTTAAACATCGAACATGAGTATGAATTAGAAATCCATTAAATTAATTAGTTTTCCATTAAATATCATATTCATCCTTTCACTGATAAATGATCACAAATTACTTTTAACATCTGAATTTTGATTTCATATTATTTTTATAAATATGTATTATCTATAGAGATAACAAATACATATCATAAATCACATCAAATTAAGATAAAGGATTTATTATAAAACCTAAATGAGGCATACTACATAAACTCTACCCTCTGATGCTATAGTAATAAATTTTTTTTCCATAAAATAATATATCATTGGTGTGTTGATTTGATGATCATAGAATATTTATTTGGAATACTCCGGTGAAAAAAACATGATACAAATATATATTAAAAAAATTGAGTAGAAGATTGGTATACTATTTAACATATATTATTTAATGAATATTTAACTAAATTGATGAAAAATAAAAACACTATAATATCATTTATGAACAAAACCTAACGGTTTTAATGAGGCATCACAATAAATTAAAAAACATTCGGTTCATGATTGTAAATTCAACAGAGTTTCATTAACCAATGAACTCTTTATCTGTTAGAAACTTATTCGAGTACTTTTTAATATATAAACATCACCCCTATATTACTCATATTTGTTAATGGGTTCTCCCATCAATAAATAATTTAATCAATCCAATGATATTAACTAGATAATCCATGTATACTATGTATCATAGTTATATTAATTTTCAATGTATATTCATTAACACCCCTTTTCTCAAAATGTTCATTATACATCCCACACATGGAATAATCATGAAAATGAAAATTCAACTTAATAAAAAAATTTATAGTTTCTGAATTACGACAAAAAAACTTTTCTATGAGATCCCTGTGAAAGAAATGAAAATGACCCTTATTCTCCATATAGATAAAAGAGTATACAAATTCATCACTAATAAATACTAAAATTAAATTTTGTATATTAAACAAGAATAATATATTCACTATATTCATAAACACATAGGGTGAATTATTCATTAAAAAGAGAAATAATATAATCTCATGATCTCTATAACTCATACAATATTTTATTTTTGATATATAATCATTCATAAGACTCAATTGGTGATACCCAGAACAAATATTGATCTTTGAAAAAAAAATTAACTTCTTGAAGCCGATCAATCATGTCATAAATGAGGTGAATAAGATACAGTTTCTCTTTGTAAATGAAAGTGTTCTCACTATAATCAAAGGGGGACATCATTTTATAGTTTTCAATGTTATCAAAACGAGAATGGCCTCTCCATGGGGGAATGCAAGGGTGAATGAATCCTTTAACACATAAATCCTTCTATTGTTCTTTAGGTAAGTGAATTTCACTTTCTAAATTATATATAGAGACATAGATATATGTTATTTAATCACGGATGAGGATGAGGGAAAATACATCATTATTCTCATGGGGATGTTCATATAATTGTTCAATAAATACATCAATGTATTGTAGCACAATAGGCAGTGTCCTGGATTTTATGTTTCCTTTCTTATTAGTATATTTTCTCTTCAAATCTTCTGTGTTACTTTCATTATGTAGAGTAATTTGTGGTTTATACGGACATGAATCCTATAATGAGTTCCACATTGAAAAAATTGAATAATATACCCCCATTATTTATATTAACTTCCTTATTTGAAAAATTAAATTCTCTAGCTACACATCAAATTTCAATATATATGATACATTACTATAATAAAAAACTGAAGTATGTAAATCAATTTCTCATGTTTGATATTTCTATATATCATAAATAATCCTACCTAGTACCCTTGTCGAAGAAATAATTCTATTGGATTTCATGACAAACTCATTTTTCAATGTTCTAGGGGAAGATTTATTATTCCAAGTAAATAATCATGATATAAAAGATTGTGAATATCCAATATCAAATAAGGTATTAAGAAAATTTTAGTTTGTAATCAAATTAAATTGCTACCATATATTTAGGACATTAAACTACAATCATAGTAATCACATATTCTTAGAATCCTCTCATCTATTTTAACCAATCAAAGAAATAGTCATGCTTACATTTCAGATTATATATATGCCATGTATCATGCCTTGATAAGATTATTAAATTATACTCATACACAATAATATATTCCTAATAAATATTCATTAAATTATATAATTTCCATTCCATATATATGTATTGATCTAGGGGAACATATTTCTCAAAATATATTTCTTTAAAAGTATTATAAAACATAATATATATCTTAATCATTATTAGTGTTTCAAATAAATGAATAACACTCATCAAAATATTCATTTAATAAATTTACATAAAAAATAATCAAACTCCTCTCATTATGTCCCATGAAAAAAATTGTTTTTTATGGACATGATTCATTTACCAACAACCAAAGGACTAGTAGTTCCATTAAATGTTGTTGAATTATGTCACATGAAGTGGTCCAACATCATTACATTACTATATCTGAGTCAATCTAATTATTTTTTTAATCCATCTAAACAAAAGATTAGTGGTTAATGGGAGTATCATATAAAAATATAATGATGTATAAAATTTAAACAACCTAAGAAAAAAAATCAAAATTTATTTGTGAAGTGATATAGGATGGAGAAAAACAAGTAGAAAAGGTGTCAAATAGTTCAGTAGTATGGTAATCAAGAACTAAATATTATAGAACTGAAAAATTAATGAAACAGTTCGATCATACTATTTTGAAATGAATTATTTATGCTCTCTATTCTATTAAAGTTAGTTGAATCTATCATAATACATAGTTTAAACGTGACGATCCTATGATCTCTTGATTTAGTGTTCAACCATTCACAGTAAATATTCCATTGTATTGATCTCTTGATGTAAAAAAAGAAATAATTTGTTCATTAAGAGACAATTTAATATTATTATTATTAACTTTTGGTAACATTTTTATCATTAAAATGTTAATTAATTCACTATAATCAGCCCTCATTCTTTAAAGTAGTGTGAAATTGATGTTCATTAACAACTAAAATCTTTCCTTTAACTAGAACTACATTGTATTTATTCAATTAACAAGTGAAATATAGATTATCGAATTTGAATTCAATGATCTTTGATTCAATTATTTTATTTAGCTCTTCATCATTATAGAATAAAAAATCAGTTATATAATGGAAACTTCATTGACTACATAATACAGAAATGGAAAAATAAAATAAATATTTTAGAAAATGGCACATTCATTCCTTGGTTTTGGTCCCCCAAAATTCTACTCTAATTCTTCTTTCTGATATCTCTTATGAGTTATTTTATGCTATAATGAAAAAAAATGATTTACCACCATATAGAAATCCACCAAAAAAACAAATACTATGAAATTTTGATATAGACCATCACCAAACTTTCACCATCAACATTACCCAGGTGGTAGAATATAAAAATGCATTTATCTCCTACTATATTGAATATCTTGTGGCAGAAACATTTCACTCCAAACTGACACAACATACCGACATGAGTCAGTGAATGCACCAATTTTAAATAACATGGTCATGAATCCTAGTAGTGTGAATTGATTTCACGATTCTTTAGCTAATTATATAATCTTCATCCTCTATTTTTGACCATTGAGAAAATAATCTAAAAAGATACTAATTGTTATAAATATCCTATCATCATGTGGAATGTTTTTGTGTGAATAAATTAATACCTCAGTGAGTCATGTTTCATTGATATAATAATCATATGAACCATCCATGTCTTATCTCGTGTGTCCTCTCAATCATGTAATATATTTGAACTAATCCAAACTATTCCATAACTTATTACACAAATCAAAATAAGAAGAATATATATCACCAATATGAATAGAAATCTCAGAATCCATACATCTTGGTAAAATAAAAGGTAACATTGTGTGTGTTGATATAAAAAACAAAATTGAGGGAATTAGATCCTAAAAGGTTTAAAATTATTAATTCAACACAAATAAACTAGACATTAGTATGCGTAGATCTAAAAGAACATTGATTCCTAGCCATGATCTAATTGACCTATAGGAAAAAAATCCATGGTTGTAATTTTTCTTGCCTTCAAAACCATAGATGAGCTAAAACTTCTATAAAATGAATTGAATAAGTACAGATTAAAAAAACTATATCCACTATTCGAGAACCTTTCTGATTTAATGTTTACATCAACTCCTTGGTTAATTATTCTATAAACTGTAGGGTCTGGAAAATTCCCCAAGGGGGGAAATACAATTACCCCATGACATGGAAGAGGAACGAACCGACCCATACCGCGCACGTAGTTGTTTGCGAAATGGAGGCAGAGCATCTATGCTGCCACAGACCATTGTCATCCACGAAATAGAGGTGGAGTGATGTCCAGCTGTGGGGAAATTCTGTGGATCTCAGTTCCAAAAATCCCTAGTTGACCGAGTCATTCGCGGTTGGGGATTCATTCATGGGATTCTGCAGAAAGTTCCATGGGCCCATCAATACAACCTTCTTCATGACTCTTTAAATAGTCACCAGGGGGGACCAAAGAGGGGAAGAGAGGAAGGACGAGTGAAAACCAATGGGGAGACGCTGGAGGAATCGCTCCCAGCGGTGTTTAACGGCCATCCACGGACCCCATATCATTCGCGGATGAACTCTTCCACAGTGAGGAGAAACCAGTCCGCGAACCACATGTGTCCTACACATCGAGGCAATTTCCTTTTCGGATAGTCCCTCCTCTGCCACCCCATCTGCGGGCCAGTGTCGTTCACGAAATGGAGGCGGAGCCCCTCCATGGGCACGAAGTAGGATGTGCGCCAGCAGGGTTCAAGCCCAATCACCATCGGACCTCCGAGTCCACATTCACGTCATTTCTACGATGCTCCCCTTTCGAACTATGTGGACTTTGATCCCTGCCTCCTTGGAAGGGTAAGTAGGAAGCCTCTAAGAGGTTCAAGCCTGATCACCATCAGACCTCTGGGTCTACATTCATTTCGGTTCTCCGACACTCCCCTTTCAAACTACGTGGACTTTGATCCCTATCCCCTAGGCAGGGCATGTAGGAAACCTCTATGAGGTTCAAGCCCAACAACCGGTCGATCAGACTATCATCTCATCGGTTCACCGCATCACTCCTAGTTCTGCCTCAATGAGTTCCATCTCCACGGGGTCATTTATCCAATGAGGGAAGGTAAAGCTCAGGTTTAAATGATTCTGAACCCGCTACGTCCAGTTGACCGTTTCCTACCAGGGTTAAATCCGTGGATACTATATTTGGGTATAAACTAAAGATTCGTGAACATATAAATACATCTTAAATCTAAAAGAGAGTCCCGAAATAGGCAATAATCCCCCCCAAAAGGGTGCGATGAGCCTAACATCCCATCATATCAACCAATTTGAGATCATAAGCATCGCTGGTCAGACCATTCGGAGAATTCCTTCTGTTGGAAAGCAAGTCCATCCATCATCAGATATGGAGCCATTGGGTGATTTGAGACTGAAACAACGAAACAAAAATGTAGTTTATTCCAACATTGGTTCTATTGTATTTTCATATATTGATTCCTTAATGATGATAGATTATGTATTATTTCAGTAATAGTGGAATTGATATTCAATTGAAATTAAAGACATGATCCATCATCCATCTTAAATAGTTTACTCATATAAAATTGATGTGCTATCTTATATGGTTGGTAAAAATTGTCTATAGAAATATTTTTAATGGTTTTTTAATTCTTGGAACTGATATTGAACAAATGATTGAACACTATCAAAAAATAAGGTTTGGATGATTGAGGAATATAATTAATCTGTGATCCTAAACAATATCAAAATCGAAGGATTTATTCAAATGAGAATGAATATTCTATAGTGTTTGACCCATAATAGGAGGCATAAAAATATTAAAAGACATGTATCTCATGGTATTATTTCATCTTACTCAAATATTTGTAGAATATTATGGCTTGGAAATCAATATTTTCATCCCCATAGAAATAGAGAGGAGCTCTCATTATTCTATGTTAGAAGGGTAAGAAAACAAAAAAAGTAGCTCACGGTATCGTAATACATATCATGAAACCATGGGGGAGAAGGGAATGATAGAACAAATTCCCAAATAGTTGAAATGGGTGGTTAAGTAGTATCCAAGAAACAAAAGGAAATAAATGGAATAAATTGAAACCATTTTCACTTAATGAAAGAAATGGTAGTTGGTTTGTCGTGATAAAAATTTTAAAATACAGAAATGCATTTTTTTTACAAAATACCCTTCACAAATATTAAAATATCTAAAAACACACTAAAATGTAGGAAAAAATTTTATTTATAAAATTAAATAATTAATTTAAAAAAACCATGAAATGATATAATATATTATTTTTAATATTGAGTAAACAATTTCAAATTATTTTTATATTTTAATATAAAATTAAAAATTAAAAAAAACGGCTAATTTTTTTTTCACATTTCGTAATTTAATCATATTTATAAAAAATATTATTAATTAAATACATAAAAAAACAAACAAACCTCATATAATAATTATGTAAATAATGTCTCACATTAAAAAAATTTAAAAAAAGTTTTTCATAGATATGAATGAATTAAAGGGAACATCAAATCCACCACATGTATATATTTTATTTTCCTCAAGAAATAATTATTTGAAATTAAATGTTATAAAATAAATCACAAAGTAGAAAAACAGATATACAACTAATATTTGATTATCAAAATGATTTTCCATCATCATTTTCTCTTATGGGAAAATATGTGAAATTCCCTCTCAGAGATAAAATAAATTTGTCAAATAATTTTTACAATTAGAAAATAATTAAAATAGAAAAATTAAATGATATTTTAATAAAATAAAATTTTCATCAAATTGACTATACAAACAACCCTTTACCTCTATGTGAAAAGAATCACTATAATTAAAAAGCCAAAATAAATATATCCCAACTAAAAATAGTATAATATTAAAAATAAGAATAAATAATTAACTAATCATCTAGTTAAAGTAATAAGGATTTAAAATATCAATCTAGATAAGGATATTCATTTCATATTCAATTTAGATATAGATGTTATAAGTTAATTAAATATTTAAAAGTTAACAATAAATAATTTTTTTATAAATTATTCACAAAAAAAATTAATATATTTTTTACATGGGGGAAATCGAAATGAATATCCTAGTTTAATCCATAAGGTAATAAAGAATAATATCCTCAATATTGAATGAAACACTTAGTTTTGAGGAACATTATCACCCTTCGCTACCGTCACTAACCCCCTTGAAAAATGGAGAGTCGCACCGCGAACATTTCGGGCCAGCTCAACAGTATTTCACATTGCACCCTTGTGCCACCCCAAAATCCATCCTATACATTACATGAGTCGAGCTACTCCTCATGACTCTCCTATAACCCCAACACCTAGCTCCTTTTACTAGGTTCATCCCGAAGGGGCCTCCCTTGCGTAAGTCCCACACCAACCATTGGTAGGTATCTCTTACCTAGTTTTCCAATCCATAAGAAATTAAACAATATGGAAACAGTCCTCTCTACATGACTATAAACTGTAGAATTACCTATCATTCAATAATTGGATTCCTCTTGCTTTATTCAAGAGATGCCTTATGCGATGTTTACAGTGGAATAACTTCAAGAGCACTGGAATCTATTCAAACATTCCATCACTCCACCACACTCTTTGTGTGTCCTTTATTCATAACTTCATCTACTTCTATGTCTGAAAGGACCCCCGAATGGCCTGACCTAATGCCTCATCAGCTCATCTACAATCCTGGGCCATCTCCGCAAAAGTCTTTGGACAACACTTTGAGATAGGTCCAGTATTTCAAACATGGTCATAAGTCGAACTTCATTTGTTTGTCCCCATTTTAGGATAACACATTATGGATTTTGTGTTTCGAACACGGGCAATAGTTATCCTCCATCTCCATGCCACCCTCATTGCGTTCCGGATGTCGGGCATGTAATTCACACTTTTAATCTCCCTTTTTTTGACCGATTCCAATGCCCTTGGCATTATCCCACTTGTGCACTTGAGTATAAGTCGTTGGCCCCCATTGCCTTCCTCAACCCACCAATGGGTTGGGATTCCCTCTTGGCCAGACATGAGGAAGACACCATGGGCTCCCATCTTGGAGTATGTCCCAGTGCCATGGGCGTCCATCCCGGAGTAATACCCAACTTTATCAGCCTCCCATATGCGTAAGCCCCACTCCACTCACGGATGCACCTTTTGCAACTTGATCCTCTGGTCCCTTCTGCCTCTTGTTTCTCACACTGAACATGACTCACATGGGCATAGAGTAAGAATCACCAAGAAATCCTCTTATGGGCCTCCTCAAAGTGTAAGCCCCAATCCATTTCCATGGGCCTTCTCATAGTGTAAGACCCAATCCATCACCATGGGCTACCTCAGAGTGTAAGTCCCAATCCAATGCGAACTACGTAGACTTTGATCCCAACCTCCTTGGCAGGGTACATAGGAAGCCTCCTAGAGGTTCAAGTCCGATCACCATTGGACCTTCGGGTCCACATTCACGTCGGTTCTCTGATGCCCCCCTTTCGAATTACATGGACTTTGATCCCTACCTCCCAGGCAGGGTACGTAGGAAGCCTCCAAGTGGTTCAAGCACGATCACCATCAGGCCTCTGGGTCCACATTCACATCGGTTCTCCGACGCTCCCCTTTCAAAATATGTGGACTTTGATACCTGTCCCCTAGGCAGGGTATGTAGGAAACCTCCATGAGGTTCAAGCCCAACAACCGGTTGATCCGACTATCTTCGCATCGGTTCACCGCCTCACTCCTAGTGCCACCTCAATGTGTTCTGACTCCATGGGGTCATTAATCCAATGGGGGATGGAAAAACTCAGGCCTAAATGATTCCAAACCCCTACATCCAGTTTATCATTTCCCTCCAGGGTTAAATCTGTGGATACTATGCTTGGGTATAGAGCAAAGATTTGCAAACATATAAATACGTCATAAATCTATAAGAGAGTCCCAGAACAGGCTATAATCCCCCCCCAATAGGGTGTAATGAGACCGACTTCCCATATGTGAGTTCATAAGCGTCGCTGGACAGACCATCCAGTGAACACATACCTTTGGAAAGGAGGTCCATCGATCATCGGATACGGAGCCATTGGTCATTTCGAGACCGAAACCACGAAACATAAATGTGGTTTATTCTAGCTTTGGTTCAATTGGATTTTCATATATTGAATCTTTAATGATGCTAGATAATGTATTATTTCATTAATAGTGGGCTTGATATTCAATTGACTTTCAAAAAATGATCCATCATCCATCTTAAATAGTTTACTCATATATAATTGAAGCTCTATCTTATATGGTTGGTCAAACTCATCTGTAGAAATAATTTTAATTGTTTTTTAATTCATGGACCTAATATTGAACAACTGATTGAACACTATCATACAAATAATTTTGGGATGATTGAGGAATATAAATAATTTTTGATCCTACATCATTATCAAAATATATGTATTTATTCAAATGAGAATGAATATTCTATTGTGTATGATCTATAATAGGAGGAATAAATATATTAAAAGACATGTATCTCATGGTATTTTTAAAATATTACTTGAATATTTGTAGAACGTTATGGCATTGAAATCATTATTTTCCTCCCCATAGAAATAGAGAGGATCTTTCATAAGTCTACGTTAGGAGGGTAAAAAAACTAGCTCACAATATCGTAATAAAGATCATAAAACCATGGGGGAGAAGGGAATGATAGAAAAAAATGCCCACATAGTTAAAATGGGTGGTTAAGTAGTATCCAAGAAACAAAAAGAATGAAATTGAAAAAAATGAAACCATTTTCATTTAATGAATGACATGGTAGTTGGTTCATCGCAATAAAAAATTTAAAATATAGAAATGAAATAAATTACAAAATACCCTTCATAAATATTAAAATATCTAAAAACACACTAAAATGTCAGAAACAATTTTCTTTATAAAATTAAATAATTAATTTCGAAAAACCATGAAATGATATAATATATTATATTAAAAATAGATTAAACAAAATCAATTAAATATTATATTTTAATATAAAATTAATAATTTAACAAAAATTCTAATAATTTTGTCACATTTCGTAATTTAATCATAATTATAAAAAAATATTATTAATTAAATACATAAAAAACAAACAAACCTCATATAATAATTATGTAAATAATGTCTCACATTAAAAAAAATATAAATAAATAAAGTTCTTTCATAGATATGAATGAATTAAATGGAACATCAAATCCCCCACCTGTATATATTTTATTTTCATCAAGAAATAATTATCTCAAATTAAATGTTATAAAATATATATCAAAACTGAAAAATAGATATACAGGAAATATTTGATTATCAAAATGATTGTCCATCGTCATATTTTCTCATTGGAAAAAATGTGAAATTCCCTCTCAGAGCTAAATGACCTTTGTCAAAAAAAAATTAAAATTAAAAAATAATTAAAATAAATAAATTAAATGATATTTTAATAAAATACAATTTTCATCAAATTGACTACCCAAACAACCCTTTACCTTTAGGTGAAAAGAATAACTATAATTAAAATGCAAAAATAAATATATGCCAAAAAAAATTGGGTTAATATAAAAAATAAGAATGAATAATTAACCAATCATCTAGTTAAAGTAATAATGATTTAAAATATCAATCTAGATAAGGATATTTATTTCATATTATCTTTAGATACATATGTTATAAGATAATTAAATATTTAAAAGTTAACAATAAATAATTATTGTATAACTTTTTCATAAAAAATTTTTAATATATTTTTTACATAGGGGAAATCAAAATGAATAATCTTGATGAATCTATAATGTAATAAAGAATAATATCCTCAATATAGAATGAAACGTTTAGTTTTGAGGAACATTATCACCCTTCACTACTTTCACTGACCCCCATGAAAAATTGAGAGTCGCACCACGGACTTTTTGGGTCGGCTCAATAGTATTTCACATTGCACCCTTATGCTTCCCCAACATCCATCCTATATATTCCATGGGTAGAGCCACTCCTCATGACTCTCCTATAACCCCATAACCAAGCTCATTTTGGTAGGTTTATCCAGAAAGGTCTGCCCTTGTGTAAGACCCACACCAACCATTTATAGGTATCTCCTACCTTGACATCCTATCCATATGAAATTAACTATATTGAAACAGCCCTCTATACATGACTATAAACTATAGAATTTCCTATCATTCAATAATTGGATGCCTCTTTATTCATTCAAGAGATGCATTATGCTATGTTTACAGTGGCATAACTTCAAGAGCCCTGGAATCCATTCAAACATTTCATCACTGCACCTCATGCTTTGCATGTCCTTTATTCGGATCTTCATCTACTTCCGTGTCTGCTGGGACCCCCTAACGGCCTGGCCTCATGTTGCATCGGCTCACCTACTGTCCTGGGCCAACGCCCTGAACGAATTTGGTCAACACTTATAGTTAGGTCATGTGTTTCGAACACGGTCAGCAGTCGACCCTCATTTGTTTGTGCCCATTTCATGCTAATGCAATATGGATGTTTTGTTTCGAACACGGTCAACAGTTATGCTCCATCTCCATGCCACCCTCATTGTGTTTCGGATGTCGGGCATGTAATTCACACTTTTCATATCCCTTTTTTTTGACTGATTCCAATGCCCTTGGCATCATCCCTCTTGTGCACTTGCACATAAGGCATTGGAACCAATTGTATTCCTAAACCCACCAATTGGTTGGGATGCTCTCATGGCCAGACATGAGGATGACACCCTGGGATTCCATCTTTGGGTAAGTCCCAGTGCCATGGGCGTCCATCCCGGAGTATTCCCCAACTTTATGGGCTTCCCTAATGCGTAAGCCCCACTCCACTTGTCACGGATGCATCTTTCGCCAAGTGATCCTCTGGTCCCTGCTGCCTCTTATTTTTCACACCGTGTATGACTCACGTGGGCTTAGATTAATCATCGACCATGACATAATCTTATGGGCCTCCTCAGAGTGTATGCCCCAATCCATAGCCATAGGCCTCCTCAGAGTGTAAGCCGCAATCCATCACCATGGGTAGACTTAGTGTGTAAGTCCCAATCCAATGCGAACTACGTGGACTTTGATCCCTGCCTCCTATGTAGGGTATGTAGGAATCCTCTAAGAGGATCAAGCCTGATCAACATTGGACCTCCGGGTCCACATTCACGTCAGTTCTCCAACACTTCCCTTTCCAACAACGTAGAATTTGATCCCTGCCTCCTAGGCAGAGTACGCAGGAAGCCTCCAAGAGGTTCAAGACCGATCAACATCGGACCTCTGGGTCCACATTCACGTCAGTTCTCCAATTCTCCCCTTTCAAACTACATGGACATTGATCCCTGCCTCATAGGCAGGGTATGTAGGAATCCTCCAAGAGGTTCAATCTCAATCACCATCGGACCTCCGGGTCCACATTCACATCAGTTCTCTGACACACCCCTTTCGATCTACGTGGAATTTGATCCATGTCCCCTTGGTATGATACCTAGGAAGCCTCCAAGAGGGTGAATCCTAACAACCGGTCGATCCGACTATCTTCGCATCGGTTCACCGCGTCACTCCCAGTGTCGCCTCAATGAGTTCCAACTCCACGGGGTCATTAATCGAATGAGGGATGGTAAACCTCCCGCCTAAATGATTCTGAACCCCCTATGTCCAGTTGACCATTTCCCACCATGGTTAAATACATGGATATTATGTTTGGGTATAAACCAAAAATTCACGATCATATGAATACGTCTTAAATCTATAAGAGAGTCCAGTAACAGGAAATAATTCACCCCAAAAGGGTGCGATGAGCCCGACTTCCCATCCTCTCGACCAATGTGAGTTCTTTTGTGTCGCTGGTTAGACCATATAGTGAATGTCTGCCTTTAGAAATCAGGTCCATCCATCATCAGATACAGATCCATTGGGCATTTCGAGACCGAAACCACGAAACATAAACATAGATTATTCTAGCATTGGATCAATTGGATTTTTCAAATATTGATTCTTTAATGATGCTATATTATGTAATATTTCAGTAATAGTGGTGTTGATATTCAACTGTCTTTTAGAACATGATCCATCATCCATCTTAAATAGTTGACTCAAATAAAACTGTAGCACGATCTTATATGGTTGGTCGAAATCCACTTTATAAATCATTTTAATTGTTTATTAATTATAGGACCTGATATTGAACAACTGATTGAACACTATCAAACAAATAATGTTGGGATGATTGAGGAATATAATTAATCTATGATCCTAAATCAATATCAAAATATAAGGATTTATTCAAATGAGAAAGAATATTATATAGTGTATGATCCATAATATGAGGCATAAATATGTTAAAAGACATGTATCTCATGGTATTTCTGTCATCTTACTCGAATATTTGTAGAACGTTATGGCATGGAAATCAATATTTTCCTCCCCATAGAAATAGAGAGGATCTCGCATATGTCTAAGTTAGGAGGGTAAAAAAACAAAAACAAAATAGCTCACGGTATCATAACAAAGATCATGAAACCCTGGGGGAGAAGGGAATGATAGAACAAATACAAACACAGTTGAAATGGGTGGTTAAGTAGTAGGAAAGAAAAAAAACGAAAGAAATGGAAGAAAATGAAACCATTTTAACTTAATGAATTACATGGTAGCTGGTTCGTCGTGATAAAAAATATAAAATACAGAAATGAAAAAAAAATTACATAATACACTTTATAAATATTAAATTATCTAAAAACACACTAAAATGTAGGAAACATTTTCTTTATAAAATTAAATAATTAATTTCAAAAAACCATGAAATGATATAATATATTATATTAAAAATAGATTTAACTAAATCAATAATATTTTATATTTTAATATAAAAAATATAATTTAATAAAAATCTTAAATTTTTGTCACATTTCGTAATTTAATCATATTTATAAAAAATATTATTAATTAAATACACAAAAAACAAACAAAACTCATATAATAAATATGTAAATAATGTCTCACATTGAAAAAATTTAAATAAAAAAGTGTTTCATAGATATGAATGAATTAATGGGAACATCAAATCCCCCACATGTATATATTTTATTTTCCTCAAGAAATAATTAACTCAAATTAAATGTTATAAAATAATTCTCAATGTAGAAAAACTGATATACAACTAATATTTAATTATCAAAATGATTTTCCATCGTCATTTTTTCTCATGGGAAAAATGTGAAATTCCCTCTTATAGATAAATGAACTTTGTAAAATTATTTTTACAACTAAAAAAATTAAAATAAAAAAAATTAAATGATATTTTAATAAAATACAATTTTCATCAAATTGACTAACCGAAAAACCCTTTACCTCTAGGTGAAAAGAATTACTATAATTAAAATGTCAAAATAAATATATGCCAACTGAAAATGGTCTAATATTAAAAATAAGAAAGAATAATTAACCAATCAACTAGTTAAAGTAATAATGATTTAAAATATCAATCCAGATAAAGATATTCATTTAATATTCTTTGTAGATATAGTTGTTATAAGTTAATTAAATATTTAAAAGCTAACAATAAATAATTAGGGTATAAATTTTTCATAAAAAAAATTAATATATTTTTTACAAGGGGGAAACCAAAATGAATAACCTAGATAAATCCATAAGGTAATAAAGAATAATATCCTCAATATAGAATGAAACATTTAGTTTTGAGGAACATTATCACACTTCACTACCATCACTGACCCCCATGAAAAATGGAGAGTCGCACTGCGAACTTTTCGGGCTGCCTCAACAGTATTTCACATTGTACCCTTGTGCCTCCCCAACATCCATCCTATACATTCCATGAGTTGAGCTACTCCTCATGACTCTCCTATAACCCCATCACCTAGCTCCATTTTCTAGGTTCATCCAGAAAGGGCCACCCTTGTGTAAGTCCCACACCAACCATTTCTAGGTATTTCTTACCCAGTCGTCCTATCCATATGACATTAAACAATATTGAAACAGTCTTCTATACATGACTATAAACTATAGCATTCTATATAATTCAATATTTTGATGCCTCTTGCTTCATTCAAGAGATTCCTTATGCTATGTTTACGGTGGAAGAACTTCAAGAGCACTAGAATCCAATCAAACATTCCATCACTCCACCTCACTCTTTGCGTGTCCTTTATTTGGATATTCATATACTTATATGTCTGAAGGGAAACCCTAACGGCCTATCCTCATGCCACATAGACTCACCTACATTTTTGGGCCAATGCCCTAAAAGATGTTGGAAAACACTTTGAGATAGGTCATGTGTTTCGAATACGGTCAGCAGTCGACCTGCATTTTTTTGTCCCCATTTCAGGCTAACGCAATATGGATGTTGAGTTTCGAACATCGTCAGCAATTATCCTCCATCACCATGACACCCTCATTACCTTCCGGATGTCGGGCATGTAATTCACACTTTTCATCTCCATTTTTTGGACTGATTCAAATGCCCATAGCGTTATCCTGCTTGTGGACATTCGCATAAGGCGTTGTCCCCCATTGTATTCCTCAACCCACCAAAGGGTTGGGATGCTCTCATGGCCAGACATGAGGAAGACACCATGGGATTCCATATTTGAGTTACTCCTAGAGCTATTGGCATCCATCCTGGAGTAAGCCCCAACTTTATGGGTCGCCCTTATGAGTAAGCCCCACTCCACTTCTCACGGAAAAAACTTTCGCGACGTGATCCTCTGTTCCCTTCTGCCTCTTATTTCTCACACCAAGCATCACTCACGTGGGCTTAGAGTAATAATTGACCATGACATACTCTTATGGGACTTCTCAGAGTGTAAGCCCTAATCCATCGTCATGGGCCTCCTCAGAGTGTAATCCCCAATCTATCACCATGGGATGCCTCAGAGTGTAAGTCCCAATTCAATGGGAACTATATAGACTTTGATCCATGACTCTAAGGTAGGGTACGTAGGAAGCCTCCTAGAGGCACAAGACCGATCACCATTGAATCTCCGGTTCCACATTCACATCGATTCTCCGACGCTCACCTTTCGAACTACATGGACTTTGATCCCTGCCTCCTAGGCAGGGTACGTATGTATCCTCCAAGAGGTTCAAGCCTGATCACCATCGGACCTCCAGGTCCACATTCATGTCGGTTCTCCGACACTCCCCATTCAAAATACATGGAATTTGAGCCCTGTCCCCTAGTAATTGTACACAGGAAGCCTCCATGAGGATTAATCCAAACAACCGGTCGATCTGACTATCTTCGAACCAGTTCACCGCGTCACTCCTAGTGCCGCCTCAATGAGTTCCGACTCCACAGGGTCATTAATCCAACGAGGGATGGTAATTCTCATTCTTAAATGATTCCAAACCCCCTCAATCCATTTGACCATTTCCCACCAGGGTTTAATCCATGGATACTATTTTTGGGTATAAAACAAATATTCTCAAACATATGAATACGTCTTAAATCTATAAGAGAGTCCCAGAACATGAAATAATTCCCTCCAAAAGGGTGCGATGAGCCCAACTTCCCATCCTCTCGACCAATGTGAGTTCTTAAGCTTCATAGGTCAGACCATCCGGCGAACACCTGCCTTTGGAAAGTAGGTCCATCCATAATCATATACGGAGCCGTTGGGTGTTTCGAGACCGAAACCACGGAACATAAACGTTGTTTATTCTAGCTTTGGATCAATTGTATTTTCATATGTTGATTCATTAATGATGCTGGATTATGTATTATTTCAGTAATCATGGGGTTGATATTCAAAGAACTTTCAAAACATGAACCATCATCCATCTTAAATAGATTTATCATATAAAATTGAAGTGCTATCTTATATGGTTGGTAAAAATCGTCTGTAGAAATCATTTTAATGGTTTTTTAATTCTTGGACATGATATTGAACAATTGATTGAACACGATCAAACCAATCATGTTGGGATGATTGAGATATATAAATAATCTGTGATCCTAAATCAATTTCAAAATAGAAGGATTTATTCAAGTGAGAAATAATATTCTATAGTGTGTGATTCATAATAGGAGGCATAAATATATTAAAAGACATGCATCTCATGTTATTTTTTTCATCTTTCTCAAATATCTGTAGAACATTATGTCATTGAAATACCTATTTTCCACCCCATAGAAATAGAGAGGAGCTCGCATAAATCCTAGTTAGGAGGGTAAAAAACAAAAAAAAAACTAGCTCACCGTATCGTAATAAAGATCCTGAAACCATGGGGGGGAAGGGAATGATAAAACAAATGCCCACACAGTTGAAATCGATGGTTAAGTAGTATCCAAGAAATAAAAGGAATGAAATGGAAGAAAATGAAACCATTTTCATTTAATGAAAGACATGGTATCCGGTTCGTCGTGATAAAAAATTTAAAATACATAAATAATTTTTTTTTACAAAATACCCTTTATAAATATTAAAATATCTTAAAACAGACTAAAATGTAGGAAAATATTTTCTTTATACAAATAAATAAATAATTTCAAAAAACCATGAAATGATATAATATAAGATATTAAAAATATATTAAACAATGTCAATTAAATTTTATATTTTAATAAAAAATTAATAATTTAATAAAAAATCTAAAAATTTTGTCACATTTAATAATTAAATCATATTTATAAAAAAATATTTTTAATTAAATATACAAAAAAACTCATATAATAATTATGTAAATAATGTCTCACAATTAAAAAATTTAAATATATTTTTTTCATAGATATGATTTAATTAAAGCTAACATCAAATACCCCACGTATATATATATATATATATATGATTTTTCTCAAGAAATAATTATCTGATATTAAATTTTATAAAATAAATCTCAAAATAGAGAAAAAAGATATACAACTAATACTTGATTATCAACATGATTTTCCATCGTCATTTTTTCTCGGGGAAGAAATATGAAATTCCCTCTCAGAGTTAAATGAACGTTGTCAAATTATTTTTACAATTAAAAAATAATTAAATTAAAAAAATTAAATGATATTTTAATAATATAAAATTTTCATCAAATTGACTAACCAAACAACCCTTTACCTCTAGGTGAAAAGAATCACTATAATTAAAATTCCAAAATAAATATAAGCCAACTATAAATGGTTTAATATTAAAAATAAGAATGAATAATTAACCAATCATCATCTAATGTAATAATGATTTAAATATAAATCCAGATAATTATATTCATTTCATATTCTGTTTAAATATAGATGTTATAAGTTAATTAAATATTTAAAATCTAACAATAAATATTTTTTTATAATTTTTTTTAAAAAAAACTTAATATATTTTGTACATGGGGGAATTGAAATGAATAACCTAGTTAAATCCATAAGGTAATAAATAATAATATCCTCAATATAGAATGAAACATTTAGTTTTGAGGAACATTATCACTCTTCACTACTGTCACTGACCCCCATGAAAAATGGAGAGTTTCACCGCAAACTTTTCGGGCCAGCTCAATAATATTTCACATTGCACCCTTGTGCCACCCCAACATCCGTCCTATACATTCCATGAGATGAGATACTCCTCATGATTCTCCTATAACCCCATCACCTAGCTCCTTTTTCTAGGTTCATCCAGAAAGGGCTACCCTTGCGTAAGTCCCACAGTAACTATTACTACGTATCTCCCACCTAGTCGTCCTATCCATATGACATTAAACTATATGCAAATAGTTCTCTCTCCATCACTATAAACTGTAGCATTCCCTATAATTCAATAAATGGATTCCACTTACTTCATTCAAGAGATGCCTTATGCTATGTTTACATTGGCATAACTTCAAGAGCACTGGAATCCATTCAAACATTCCATCACTCCACCTCATGCTTTGCATGTCCTTTATTCGGATCTTTATCTACTTCCATGTCTGAAGGGAACCCCTAATGGCCTAGCCTCATGCCGCATCAGCTCACCTACCATACTGGTCTAACTCCCCGAAAGACATTGGACAAAATTTTGAGATAGGTCATGTGTTTTGAACACGGCCAGCAGTCGACCCTCATTTGTTTGTCCCCATTTCAGGCTAACACAATATGGATGTTGTGTTTCGAACACGGTAAATAGGTATCCTCCATCGCCATGACACCCTCATTGTGTTCTGGATTTCGGGCATGTAATTCACACTTTTCATCCCCCTTTGTTTTACTGATTCCATTTCCCTTGGCGTTATCCCTCCTTTTCACTTGCGCATAAAGTGTTGTCCCGAATTGTATTCATCAACCCACCAATGGGTTGGGATGCTCTCAAGCACAGACATGAGGAAGACACCCTAGGCTTCCATCTTGGAGTAAGTCCTAGTGCCATGGGCATCCTTCCTGGAGTAAGCCCCAACATTATGGGTTTCCCTTATGCGTAATCCCCACTCCACTTCTCATGATCGCACCTTTCGCGACATGATCCTCTGGTCTCTATTGCCACTTTTTTCTCACACCTAGCATGACTCTAGTGGGCTTAGAGTAAACATAGACCATGACATCCTCTTATGGGCCTCCTCAGAGTGTAAGAACCAATCCATCACCATGGGCCCCATTAGAGTGTAATTCCCAAGCCAATGCGAACTACGTAGACTTTGATCCCTGCCTCCTAGGCAGGGTACAAGGAATCCTCCAAGAGGTTCAAGCCCGATCACCATTGGACCTCCGGGTCCACATTCACGTTAGTTCTCCGACGCTCCCCTTTCGAACTACGTGGACTATGTTCCTTGCCTCCTAGGCAGGGCACGTAGGAAGCCTCCATGAGGTTCAAGCCGGATCAACATCAGACCTCTTGGTCCATATTCATGTCGTTTCTCCAACGCTACCCTTTAGAACTACGTGGAATTTGATCCCTGTCCTCCATGCAGGGTACGTAGGAAGCCTCCATGAGTTTCAAGCCCATCAACTGGTCGATCCGACTATCTTCGCATCAGTTCACCACGCCACTCCTAGTGCCGCCTCACTGAGTTTCGACTCCACATGGTCTTTAATCCAACGAGGGATGGTAAACCACATGGATAAATGATTCTAAACACCCTGTGTCTAGTCGACCATTGCCCACCAGGGTTAAATCCAAAGATATTTTCTTTGGGTATAAACCAAAGATTCGCGAAAATATGAATATGTCTTAAATCTATAATGGAATTTCATGACATGAAATAATTCTCCACAAAAGGGTGTGATGAGCCTGACTTCCCATCCTCTCAACCAATGTGAGTTATTAAGCATTAATGGTCATATCATCCATCGAACACCTGCCTTTGGAATATAGGTCCATCCATCATTGGATACGGAGCCGTTGGGTGTTTCGGGACCAAAACCATGAAACAAAAACGTAGTTTATTCTAGCTTTGGTTCAATTGAATTTTCATATATTGATTCTTTAATGATGATATATTATCTATTATTTCAGTAATATTGGGATTGATATTCAACTGAAATTCAGAACATGATCCATAATCCATCTTAAATAGTTTACTCATATAAACTTGAAGCACTATCTTAAATGGTTGGTCAAAATCGTCTGTAGAAATCATTTTAATGATTTTTTAATTCTTGGACCTGATATTGAACAACTAATTGAACAATATCAAACAAATAATGTTGGGATGAATGAGTAATATAATTAATATGTGATCCTAAATCAATATCAAAATATAAGGATTTATTCAAATGAGAAAGAATAATCTATACTGTATGATCTATAATAGTAGGCATAAATATATTAAAAGACATGTATCTCATTGTTTTTTTTCATCTAACTCAGATATTTTTAGAACGTTATGGCATGGAAATCAATATTTTCCTCCCCATAAGAATATAGAGGAGCTCGCATAAGTCCAAGTTAGGAGGGTAAAAAAACAAAAACAAAAACTAGCTCACGATATCTTAATAATGATCATGATACCATGGGGGAGAAAGGAATGTTAGAAAAAATTCCCACATAGTTGAAATTGGTGGTTAAGTAGTACCCAAGAATCAAAAGGAAAGAAATGGAAGAAATTGAAACCATTTTCACTTAATGAATGACATGGTATCTGGTTCGTCGTGATAAAAAATTTAAAATACAGAAATGAAAAAAATTGCAAAATACCCTTAATAAATATTAAAATATCTACAAACACACTAAAATGTAGGAAAAAAAATTGGTTATAAAATTAAATATTTAATTTCAAAAAAACCATGAAATGATAAAATATATTATATTAAAAATATATTAAACAAAATCAATTAAATTTTAATTTTTTTTATAAAATTACTAATTTAATTAAAAAGATAAAAATTTTGGCACATTTCATAATTTTATCATATTTATAAAAAATATTATTAATTAAATACATAAAAAAACAAACAAACCTCATATAATAATTATGTAAATAATGTCTCACATTAAAAAAATTTAAATAAAAAAGTTTTTCAAAGATATGAATGAATTAAAGGGAACATCAAATCCCCCACATGTATATGTTTTATTTTCCTCAAGAAATAATTATCTCTAATTAAATTTTAGATAATAAATATCAAAATAGAAAAACAGATATACAACTACTATTTGATTATCAAAATTATTTTCCATCCTCATTTTTTCTCATGGGAAAAAATGTGAAATTCCATCTCAGAGCTAAATGAACTTTGTCAAAAAAAAATTCAATTAAAAAATTAAAAAATTAAAAAAATTAAATGATATGTTAATAAAATACAATTTTCTTCAAATTGACTAACAAAACAACCCTTTACCTCTATGTGAAAATAATCACTATAATTATATTGCCAAAATAAACATGTGCCAACTAAATATGCTTTAATAATAAAAATATAAATGAATAATTAACCAATCATCTATTTAAAGTAATAATGATTTGAAATATCAATCCACATAAGGATATTCATTTCATATTCTATTTAGATATAGATTTTATAAGTTAATTTTATATTAAAAAGTTAAAAATAAATAATTATTGTATAAATTTTTCAAAAAAAAATATTATTATATTTTTTACATGGGGGAAATCGAAATGAATAACCTAGTATAATCCATAAGGTAATAAAAAATAATATCCTCAATATAGAATGAAACACTTAGTTTTGAGGAACATTATCACCCTTCAATAACGTCACTGAACCCCATAACAAATGGAGAGTCGCACCGTGAAATTTGTAGGCAGGCTCAACAATATTTCACATTGCACCCTTGTGCCGCCCCAACATCCTTCCGATACATTCCATGAGTCGTGCTACTCCTCATGAATCTCATATAACCCCATCACCTAGCTCCATTTTCTAGGATCATCTAGAAAGTGCCTCCCTTGCGTAAGTCCAACACAAACCATTGCTAGGTATCCCCTACATAGTCGTCCTATCCATATGACATTAAACTATATGGAAGCAGTCCTCTCTACATGACTATAAACTGTAGAATTCCCTATAGTTCATTAATTGGATGTGTCTTGCTTCATTCAAGTGATGCCTTATGCTATGTTTACTGTGGAATAACTTCAGGAGCACTGGAATCCATTCAAACAATCCATCACTCCACCTCACACTTTGCGTGTCCTTTATTCGGATCTTCATCTACTTCCATGTCTGAAGGGATCCCCTAATGGCCTGGAATAATGCCGGATCGACTCACCTACCGTCTTGGGCCAACGTCCCGAAATAATTTGGACAACACTTCGAGATAGGTTCTGTGTTTCGAACACAGTCAGCAGTCGACCCTCATTTGTTTGTCCCCATTTCAGGATGATGCAATATGGATGTTGTGTTTCGAACATGGTCAACAGTTATCCTCCATCACCATGCCACCCTCGTTGCATTTCAGATCTCAGGCATGTAATTCACAATTTTCATCTCCCTTTGTTTGGACTGATTCCAATGCCCTTGGCGTTATCCTGCTTGTGCACTTATGTATAAGGTGTCGGCCACCATTGTATTCCTCAACACACCAATGGGTTGAGATGCTCTCATGACCATACATGAGGAAGACACCCTGGGCTTCCATCTTGGAGTATGTCCCAGTGCCATGGGCGTCTATCCCGGAGTAAGCCCCAAATTTATGGGCTACCCATATGCGTAATCCCCACTCCACTTCTCACGAACGCACCTTTCTTGACGTGATCCTCTGGTCCCTACTTCCTCTTATTTATCACACCAAGGATGACTCACGTGGGCTTAGAGTAAACATTGACCATGACATCCTCTTATGGGCCTCCTCAGAGTGTAATCCCCAATCCATCGCAATGGGCCTCCTCTGAGTGTAAGCCCCAATCCATCACCATTGTCTGACTCAGAGTGTAAGTCCCAAGCCAATGCGAATGACGTGGACTTTGATCCCTACCTCCTAGGATAGGTACGTAGGAAGTCTCCAAGGGGTTCAAGACCGATCACCATCGGACCTCAGGGTCCACATTCATGTCGGTTCTTCGATGCTCCCCTTTCGATCTACATGGATTTTGATCCCTTCCTCCGAGGCAGGGTACGTAGGAAGCCTCCAAGAGGTTCAAGCCTGATCACCATCTGACCTCTGAGTCCACATTCACATCGGTTCTCCGATGCTCCCCTTTCGAACTACATGTACTTTGATCCATGTCCACTAGATATGGTACATAGGAAGCCTCCATGAGGTTCAAGCCCAACAATTGGTCGATCTGACTATCTTCGCATCGGTACACCATGTCACTCCTAGTGCCGCCTCAATGAGTTCCGAATCCACTGGGTCATTAATCCAATGAGGGATGGTAAACCTCAGGCCTAAACGATTCCAAACCCCCTGTGTCCAGTTGACCATTTCCCACAACTGTTAAATCCGTGGATACTATGTTTGGGTATAAACCAAAGATTCGCGAACATATGAATACGTCTTAAATCTATAAGAGTCCCGGAGAAGGAAATAATTCCCCCCAAAAGGGGGCGATGAGCCCTAATTCTCATCCTCTCGACCAATGTGAGTTCTTAATTGTCCCTGGTCAGACCATCCGGCGAACGACTGCCTTTAGAAAGTAGGTCCATCCATCATCGAATACGGAGCCGTTGGGCATTTAGAGACCATGCCCACAAAACCTAAACATAGTTTATTCTAGCTTTGGTTCAATTAGATTTTCATATATTGATTCATTAATCATGATATATTATTTATTATTTCATTAATAGTGGGCTTGATATTCAACTTAATTTCAGAACATGATACATCATCCATCTTAGATAGTTTACTCATATAAAATGGATGTGTTATCTTAGATGTTTGGTCAAATTCGTCTGTAGAAATCATTTTAATGGTTTTTTAATTCATGGACCTAATATTGAAGAACTGATTGAACACTATCAAACAAATAATGTTGGGATGATTGAGGATTATAAATAATTTTTTATCCTAAATAAATATCAAAACATAAGGATTTATTCAAATGAGAAAGAATATTATATAGTGTATGATCCACAATAGGAGGCATAAATATATCAAAAGACATGTATCTCATGGTATTTTTGTCATCTTACTCGAATATTTTTAGAATGTTATGGCATGGAAATAAATATTTTCCTCCCCATAGAAATGGAGAGGAGCTCGCATAAGTCTAAGTTAGGAGTGTAAAAAAACAAAAATAAACTAGCTCACGGTATCGTAATAAAGATCATGAAACCATGGGGGAGAAGGGAATGATAGAACAAATGCCCACACAGTTGAAATGGGTGGTTAAGTAGTAGCCGAGAAACAAAAGGAATGAAATGGATGAAAATGAATCCATTTTCACCTAATGAATGACATGGTAGCTTTTTGTCACGATAAATAATTTAAAATACAGAAATGAAAAAAAATTACAAAATACCCTTCATAAATATTAAAATATCTAAAAACACACTAAAATGTAGGAAAAATTTTCTTTATAAAATTAAATAACTAATTTCAAAAAACCATGAAATGATATAATATATTATATTAAAAATAAATTAAACAAAATGAATTAAATTTTATATTTTAATATAAAATTAATAATATAATTAAAAAACTAAAAATTTTGTCTCATTTCGTAATTTAATCATATTTATAAAAAATATTATTAATTAAATACATACAAAAACAAACCGCATATAATAATTATTTAAATAATGTATCTCAATAAAAAAATTTGAATAAAAAAGTTTTTCATAGATATGAATGAATTAATGGGAACATCAAATCCCCCACATGTATATATTTTATTTTCCTCAAGAAATAATTATCTCAAATTAAATGTTATAATATAAATCTCAATATTAAAAAAAAGATATACAACTAATATTTGATTATGAAAAAGATTTTCCATCGTCATTTTTTCTCATGGGATAAAATGTGAAATTCCCTCTCACAGCTAAATGAACTTTGTCAATTAAATTTTATAATTAAAAAATAACTAAAATAAAAAAATTAAATGATATTTTAATAAAATACATTTTTCATCAAACTGACTAACCAAACAACCCTTTACCTCTAGGTGAAAGTAATCACTATAATTAAAATGCCAAAATAAATATATGCCAACTAAAAATGGTCTAATATTAAAAATAAGAATGAATAATTAACCAATCAACTATTTAAAGTAATAATGATTTAAAATATCAATCCATATAAGGATATTAATTTCAAATTATATTTAGATATAGTTTTAAAAAGTTAATTAAATATTTAAAAGTTAACAATGAATAATTATTTTATAAATTTTTCATAAAAAAAATTCAATATATTTTTTACATGGGGAAATTAAAATGAATAACCTAGTTAAATCTATAAGGTACTAAAGAATAATATCCTCAATATAGAATGAAACATTTAGTTTTGAGGGACATTGTCACCCTTTGCTACCATCACTCACCCCCATGAAAAATGGAGATTTGCACCGCAAACTTTTCGGGCCAGCTCAATAGTATTTCACATTGCACCCTTATGCCACCCCAACATCCGTCTTATACATTCCCTCAGTCTAGATACTCCTCATGACTATCCTATAACCCAATCACCTAGCTACATTTTTCTAGGTTCATACATAAAGGTATACCCTTGTGTATGTCCCACACCAACTATTTCTATGTATCTCATACCTAGTCGTCCTATCCATATGACATTAAACTATATGGAAAAAGTCCTCTCAACATGACTATAAACTATATAATTCCATATCAATCAATAATTGGATGCCTCTTGCTTCATTCAAGAGATTACCTATGCTATGTTTACAGTGGCATAATGCTAAGAGCATTGGAATCCATTCAAACATTCCATCACTCCACCTCACACTTTGCGTGTCCTTTATTAGGATCTTCATCTACTTCCATGTCTGAAGGGATCCCCTAACGGTCTAGCCTCATGCCACATCGGCTCACCAACCATCCTTGTCCAACGCCCAGAAATACTTTTGATAACACTTCGATATAGGTCATGTGTTTCGAACACGGTCAGCAGTCGACCATCATTTGTTTGTCCCCATTTCAGGCTAACGCAATATGGATGTTATGTTTCGAACACGGTCAACAATTATACTCCATCTCCATTCCACCCTCATTGCGTTTCGGATTTTGGGCATATAATTCACACTTTTCAACTCCATTTGTTTGGACTGATTCCAATTCCCTTGGCGTTATCCCATTTGTGCACTTGCCCATAAGGCGTTGGCCCACATTTTATTCTTCAACCCACCAATGGGTTGGGATGCTCTCATGGCTAGACATGAGGAAAACACCCTGGGATTCCATCTTGGAGTAAGTCCCAGTGCCATGGGCATCCATCCTAGAGTAAGCCCCACCTTTATGGGCCGCCCTTATGCGTAAGCCCCACTCCACTTCTCACGGACTCACCTTTCATGACGTGATCCTCTGGTCCCCGCTGCCTCTAGTTTCACACACTGATCATGACTCACGTGGGATTAGAGTACGCATCGACGAAGACATACTCTTGTGGGCCTTCTCAGAGTGTAAGGCCCAATCCATCACCATGGGACTCCTGAGAGTGTAGGCCCCAATCCATCACCATGGGCTGCCTCAGAGTGTAAGTCCCAAGCCAATGCAAACTACATAGACATTGATCACTGCCTCCTAAGCAGGGTATATAGGAAGCCTCTAAAAGGTTCAAGCCCGATCACTATCGGACCTTCGGGTCCACATTCACTTTGGTTATCTGACGATCCCATTTCGAACTACAAGGACATTGATCTCTGCCTCCTAGGCAGGGTATGTAGGAAGCCTCCAAGTGGTTCAAGCCTGATCACCATCGGACCTGTGGGTCCACATTCACTTCGGTTCTCCAATGCTCCCCTTTTGAACTACATGGACTTTGATCCATTCCCCTAGGCATGATACGTAGGAATCCTCCATGAGGATTAAGCCCAACAACCTGTCGATCCGACTATCTTCTCATCGGTTCACCATGTCACTCCTAGTGCCGTCTCAATGAGTTCTGACTCCACATGGTCATTATTCCAACGAGGGATGGTAAGACTCAGGATTAAATGATTCTAAACCCCCTGAGTCCAGTTGACAATTGCCCACCAGGTTTAAAACCATGGGTACTATGTTTGTGTATAAACTAAATATTTTCGAACATATGTATACATATTAAATTTATAAGAGAGTCCTGGAACAGGAAATAATTCCCTCCAAAAGGGTGTGATGAGCCTGACTTCCCATCCTATCGACAATTGTGAGTTCTTAAGCGTCGTTGGTAAGACCATCCGGCGAACGCCTATCTATGGAAAGAAGGTCCATCCATTATCAGATATAGAGTTTTTGGACATTTCCAGACCGAAACCATGAAACATAAACGTAGTTTATTCTAGCTTGGGTTCAATTGGATTTTCATATATTGATTCTTTAACGATGCTATATTATGTATTATTTCAGTAATAGTGGGCTTGATATTCAACTGACTTTCAGAACATGATCCATCGTCCATCTTAAATAGTTTACTGATTTAAAATTGAAGCGCTATCTTATATTGTTGGTCAAAATCGTCTATATAAATCTTTTAAATGGTTTTTTAATTCTTGGACCTGATATTGAACAACTGATTGAACACTATCAAACAAATAATGTTGGGATGACTGAGGAATATAATTAATCTGTTATCCTAAATCAATATCAAAATAGAAGGATTTATTCCAATGAGAAAGAATATTCTATAGTGTATGATCCATAATTGGAGGCATAAATATATTAAAACACATGTATCTCATGGTAATTTTGTCATCATACCCGAATATTTGTAGAACATTATGGCATGGAAATCAATATTTTCCTCCCCATAGAAATAAAGAGGAGCTCACATAAGTCTAAGTTAGGAGGGTAAAAAAACAAAAAAAAACTAGCTCACGGTATCGTGATAAAGATCATGAAACCATGGGGGAGAAGGGAATGATAGAACAAATTCCCACACAATTGAAATGGGTGGTTACGTAGTATGCATGAAACAAAAGGAATGAAATGGAAGAAAATGAAACCATTTTCACTTAATGAATGACATGGTAGCTGGTTCGTCATGATAAAAAATTTAAAATACAGAAATGAAAAAAAATTACAAAATACCATTCATTAATATTAAAATATCTAAAAACACACTAAAATGTAGGAAAAAATTTCTTTATAAAATTAAATAATTAATTTCAAAATACCATGAAATGATATAATATATTATATTAAAAATAGATTAAACAAAATCAATTAAATTTAATATTTTAATATGAAATTAATAATATAATAAAAAAGAAATTTTTTTGTCACATTTCGTAATTTAATCATATTTATAAAAAATATTATTAATTAAATACATAAAAAACAAACCCCATATAATAATTATGTAAATAATGTCTCACATTAAAAAAATTTAAATAAACAAGTTTTTCATTGATATGAATGAATTAAAGGGAATATCAAATCCCCCACATGTAGATATTTTATTTTCCTCAAGAAATAATTATCTTAAATTAAATATTTTAAAATAAATCTCAAAATTTAAAAACAGATATACAACTAATATTTCATTATCAAAATGATTTTCCATCGTCATTTTTTCTCATGCGAAAAAATGTGAAATTCCCTATCAGAGCTAAATGACCTTTTTCAAATAATTTTTACAAATAAAAAATAATTAAAATAAAAAAATTAAATGATATTTTAATAAAATACAATTTTCATCATATTGACTAACCAAACAACCCTTTACCTCTAGGGGAAAAGAATCACTATAATTAAAATGACAAAATAAATATATGCCAACTAAAAATGGTCTAATTTTAAAAATAAGAATGAATAATTAACCAATCATCCAGTTAAAGTAATAATGATTTAAAATATCATTACAGATAAGGATATTCATTTCATATTCTATTTAGATATAGATGTTATAAGTTAATTAAATATTAAAAGTTATCAATAAATACTTATTGAATAATTTTTTCATAAAAACATTATTATATTTTTTACATGGGGGAAATTTAAATGAATAACCTAGTTAAATATATAAGGTAATAAAGAATAATATCCTCAATATATAATGAAACATTTAGTATTGAGGAACATTATCACCCTTCGCTACCATCCCTGACCCCCATGAAAAATTGAGAATCACATCGCGAACTTTTCAGGCCGGCTCAACATTATTTCACATTACACCCTCGTGCCACTCCAACATCCATCCTATACATTCCGTGAGTCGAGCTACTCATCATGTCTCTCCTATAATACCATCACCTACATTCTTTTTCTAGGTTCATCCAGAAAGGGCCAACATTGCGTAAGTCCCACACCAACCATTGCTAGGTATCTCCTACCAAGTCTTCCAATCCATATGACATCAAACAATATAGAAAATGTTTTCTCTATATGACTATAAACTGTAGAATTCCATATCATTAAATAATTGGATTCCTCTTGATTCATTAAATATATGACTTATTCTATGTTTACAGTGGCATAACATCAAGAGAATTGGAATCTATTCAAAAATTCCATCACTCCACATCACGCATTGCGTGTCCTTTATTCTAATCTTCATATACTTCCATGTCTGAAGGGACCCCCTAACAGCCTGGCCTCATGCCGCATCGGCTCACCGACCATCCTGGGACAATGCCACAAATGACTTTGGACCACACTTCGAGATAGGTCCTGTGTTTCGAACACGGTCAGCAGATGACCCTCATTTGTTTGTCCCCATTTTTGGCTAACGCAATATGGATGTTTTGTTTTGAACACGGTCAACAGTTATCATCCATCGCCATGCCACCCTCATTGAGATCTGGATGTTGGGCATGTAATTCACACTTTTCATCTCCCTTACTTTGGAATGATTCCAATGACTTTGGTGTTATCCCTCTTATGCACTTGCGCATAAGTAATTGGCCCCCATTGTATTCCTTAACCCACCAATGGGTTGGGATGCCATCAGGGCTAGACATGTGGAAGACACCAAGGGCTTCCATCTTGGAGTATGTCCCAGTGCCATGGGCATCCATCCCGGTGTAAGCCCCAACTTTATGTCCACCCTTATGCGTAAGCCCCAATCCAGTTCTCACAGACTCACCTTTCATGACGTGATCCTCTGGTCCCTCCTGCCTCTTGTTTCTCACACCGAGCATGACTCATATGGTCTTAGAGTAACCATTGACCATGAAATCCTCTTATGGGACTCCTCAGAGTGTAAGCCATAATCCATCGCCATGGGCCTCCTCAGAGTGTAATCCCTAATCCATCACCATGTACTGCCTCAGAGTGAATGTCCCAAGAAAATGCGAACTACATGGACTTTGATCCCTTCCTCCTAGGCAGGGTACGTAGGAATCCTCCAAGAGGTTCAAGCCCGATCACCATCGGACCTTCGATTCCACATTCATGGTGGTTCTCCTACGCTCCCCTTTCAAACTACGTGGACTTTGATCCCTACCTCCTAGGCAGGGTATGTAGGAAGCCTCCAAGAGGTTCAAGCCCGACCACCATCAGACCTCCGGGTCCACATTCACGTCGGTTCTCTAATGCTCCCCTTTCGAACTATGTGGACATTGATCCCTATCCCCTATGAAGGGTATGTAGGAAGCCTCCATGACGTTCAATCCCAACAATTGTTCGATCCGACTATCTTCGCATCGGTTCACCGCGTCCCTCCTAGTGCCGACTCAATGAGTTCCGACTCCACGGGGTCATTAATTCAAAGAGGGATGGTAAACCTCAAGCCTAAATGATTCTGAACCCCCTACCTCTTGTTGACCATTTCCCACCAGTTTTAAATCCATGGATACTATGTTTGGGTATAAACCAAATATTCACAAACATATGAATGCATCTTAAATCTATAAGAGAGTCCCAGAACAGGAAATAATTCCCCCCAAAAGTGTGTGATGAGCCCGAATTCCCATCCTCTCAACCAATGTGAGTTCTTAAGTGTCACTGGTCAGACCATCCTACGAACTTCTGCCTTTGTAAAGCTGGTTCACCCATCATCATATACGGAGTCGTTGGGCATTTCGAGACCGAAACCATGAATCATAAACGTAGTTTATTCTAGCTTTGGTTATATTCGATTTTCATATATTGATTCTTTAATGATGCTAGATTATGTATTATTTCAGTAATAGTGGGATTGATATTCAACTTATTTCCAGAACATGATCTATCATCCATATTAAATAGTTTACTAATATAAAATTGAAGTGTTATCTTATGTGGTTGGTCAAAATAGTCTGTATAAATCATTTTAATGGTTTTTTAATTCTTGGACCTGATATTGAACAACTGACTGAACACTATCAAACAAATAATGTTGGGATGATTCAGGAATATAATTAATCTGTGATCCAAAATCAATATCAAAATAGAAGGATTTATTCAAATGAGAAAGAATATTCTATAGTGTATGATCCATAATATGGGGCATAAATATATTAAAAGACATGTATCTTATGGTATTTTTTCATCTTACTCCAATATTTGTAAAACATTATGGCATGGAAATCAATATTTTCCTCCCCATATAAATAGCGAGGATCTTGCATTAGTTTAATTTGGGAGGGTACAAAAACCAAAAAAACTAGCTCACGGTATCGTAATAAATATCATGAAACCATGGCTGAGAAGGGAATGACAGAACAAATGCCCACACAGTTGATTTATAAAATTAAATAATTAATTTCAAAAAACAAGGAAATTATATAATATATTATATTAAAAATAGATTAAAAAAATCAATTATATTTTATATTGTACTATAAAATTAATAATTTCATAAAAAAGCTAAATGTTTTGTCACATTTCGTAATTTAATCATATTTATAAAAATATTATTAATTAAATACATAAAAAACAAAAAGAACTCATATAATAATTATGTAAATAATGTCTCACATTAAAAAAATATAAATAATTTTTTTTCAAAGATATGAATGAATTAAAGGGATCATCAAATCCCCTAGATGTAAATATTTTATTTTCCTCAAGAAATAATTATCTCAAAATAAATGGTATAAAATAAATCTCAAAATAGAAAAAATAGATATACAACTAATATTTGATTATTAAAATGATTTTCCATCGTCATTTTTTTCATGGTAAAAAATTGTGAAATTACCTCTCAGATCTAAATGAACTTTGTTAAATAATTTTTACAATTAAATAAAAATTAAAATAAAAAAATTAATGATATTTTAATAAAATAAAATTTTCATCAAATTGACGAACTAACCAACCCTTTACCTCTAGGTGAGAAGAATCACTATAATTAAAATTCCAAAATAAATATATGCCAACTAAAAATAGTCTAATATTAAAAATAAGAATGAATAATTGACCAATCATCAAGTTAAAGCAATAATGATTTAAAATATCAATCCATATAAAGATATTAGTTTCATAATCTATTTAGATATATATGTTATGAGTTAATTAAATATTTCAATGTTAACAATAAATAATTATTATATTAATTTTTCATAAAAAAAATTTAATATATTTTTCAGATGGGGGAAATAGAAATGAATAACCTAGTTAAATCCATAAGGTAATGAAAAATAATGTCCTCAATATAGAATGAAGAATTTAATTTTGAGGAACATTTTTTCCCTTCACTACCATCACTGACCCCCATGAAAAATGGAGTGTGGCACCACGAACTTTTCAGGCCGACTCAACAGTATTTCACATTGCACCATTGTACTGCCCCAACATCTGTCCTATACATTCCATGAGTCGATCAACTCCTCACTACTCTAGTATAACCCCATCACCTATCTCCTTTTCCTAAGTTCATCCAGAAAGGTCCCCCCTTGGGCAAGTCTCACACCATCCATTGCTAGGTATCTCTTACCTAGTCATCCTATCCATATGACATTAAACTATATGGAAACAGTCCTCTCTACAAGACTAAAAACTATAGCATTCTCTATCAATAACTAATTGGATGCCTCTTGCTTCATTCAAGAGATGACTTATGCTATGTTTACAGTGGCATAACTTAAAGAGCACTGGAATCCATTCAAACATTCCATCACTCCACCTCACGCTTTGTGTTTCCTTTATTTGGATCATCATCTACTTCCATGTCTGAAGGGAACCCCTAACGGCCTGGCCTCATTCCGCATTGGCTCACCTACCGTCCTGGGCCAACACCCTGAATGACTTTGGACAACACTTCGAGATATGTCCTGTGTTTCGAACATGGTCAGCAGTCGACCCCGATTTGTTTGTCACTATTTTACGCTAACGCAATATGGATGCTGGGTTTCGAACATGGTCAACAGTTATCCTCCATCTCCATGCCACCCTCATTGCATTCCAGATGTCGGGCATATAATTCACACTTTTCATCTCCCTTTGTTTGGACTGACTACAAGACCCTTGGCGTTATCCCTCTTGTGCACCTGCGCATAAGGCGTTGGCCCCCATTGTATTCCTCAACCCACCAATGGGTTGGGATGATCTCATGGATGGACATGAGGAAGACACCCTGGGCTTCCATCTTGGACTATGTCCCAGCACCATGGGTATCCATCCCTGAGTAAGCCCCAACATTATGGGCCACACTTATGCGTAAGCCCCACTCCACTTCTCACAGATGCACCTTTCACGACATGATCCTATTTTCCATGTTGCCTCTTGTTTCTCACACCAATCATGACTCACCGGGTCTTTGAGTAAGCATCGTCTATAACATCCTCTTATGGCCCCCCTCAGAGTGTAATCCCCAATCCATCGCCATGGGCATCCTCAGAGTGTAAGCCCTAATCCATCACCATGGGCTGCCTCAGAGTGTAATTCCCAAGCTAATGCGAACTACATGGACTTTGATCCCTGCCTCCTTGGAAGGGTACATAGAATGCCCCCAATAGGTTTAAGACCAATCACAATCAGACCTCTAGGTCCACATTCATGTCAGTTCTCCGACACTTCCCTTTCGAACTACGTGGACATTGATCCTTGCCTCCTAGGCAGGGTACGTAGAAATCCTCCATGAGTTTCATGCCCGATCACCACCGGAACTCTGGGTCCACATTCACGTTGGTTATCAGATGCTCACCTTTCGAACTACATGGAATTTGATCCCTTTCCCCTAGGCTGGGTATGTAGGAAGCCTCCATGAGGTTAAATCCCAACAACCGGTTGATCCGACTATCTTCGCATCGGTTCACCGCATCACTACTAGTGCCACCTCAATGAGTTCCGACTCCATGGGGTCATTAATCCAATGAGGGATGGTAATCCCCAGGCCTAAATGATTCCGAACCCCAAGCGTCCAGTTGAAAATTTCCCACTAGGATTAAATATGTGGATACTATGTTTGGGTATAAACCAAATATTCACAAACATATGAATACATCTAAAATCTATAAGAGAGTCACGTAATAGTCAATTATTCCCCCCAAAAGGGTGTGATGGGCCCGACTTCCCATCCTCTCAACCAATGTGAGGTCTTAAGTGTCGCTGGTAAGACCATCTGGAAAACGCCTACCTTTCGAATGTAGGTCCATCCATCATCGGATACGGAGCCGTTGGGCGTTTCGAGAACGAACCCACGAAACATAAATGTAGTTTATTCTTGCTTTGGTTCAGTTGGATTTTCATATATTGATTCTTTAATGTTGTTAGATTATGTATTATTTCAGTAATAGTGGGATTGAAATTCAACTGACATTAAGAACATGATCCATCATCCATGTTAAATAGTTTACTCATATAAAATTGAACCACTATCTTATATGGTTGGTCAAAATCGTCTGTAGAAATCATTTTAATGGTTTTTTAATTCTTGGACCTGATATTGAACAACTGATTGAACACTATCAAACAAATAATGTTGTGATGAATGAGAAATATAATTAATCTGTGATCCTAAATAAATATCAAAATAGAAGGATTTATTCAAATGAGAAAGAATAATCTATAGTGAATGATCAATAAGAGGAGGCATAAATATATTAAAAGACATGTACCTCATGGTAGTTTTGTCATATTACTCAAATATTTATAGAACGTTATGCAATGAAAATAAATATTTTTCTCCCCATATAAATATAGAGGAGCTCGCATAAGTCTATGTAAGGAGGGTAAAAAAACAAAAAAAACTAACTTACTGTATCATAATAATGATCATGAAACCCTCGGGGAGAAGGGAATGTTAGAACAAATTTTCACATAGTTGAAATGGGTGGTTAAGTAGTAGCCAAGAAATATAAGGAATGAAACGGAAGAAAATGAAACCATTTTCACATAATGAGTGACATGGTAGCTTGTTCATCGTGATAAAAAATTTAAAATACAGAAATGATAAAAAATACAATATACCCTTTATAAATATTAAAATATCTAAAAACACACTAAAATATAGGAAAAAAATTTCTTCATAAAATTAAATAATTATTTTTAAAAAACCATGAAATGATATAATATATTATATTAAAAATAGATTCAACAAAATAAATTAAATTTTATATTTTAATATAAAATTAATAATTTAATAAAAAAGCTATAAATTTTGTCACATTTCGTAATTTAATAATATTTATAAAAAATATTGTTAATTAAATACATAAAAACAAACATACCTCATGTAACAATTTTGTAAATAATGTCGCACATTAAAAAAATTTAAATAATTTTTTTTCATAGATATGAATGAATTAAAGGGAATATCAAATCCCCCACATGTATATGTTTTATTTCCCTTAAGAAATAATTATCTCCAATTAAATGCTATATAATAAATCTAGAAATAGAAAAAGAGATAAACAACTAATTTTTCATTATCAAAATGATTTTCCATCTTAATTTTTTCTAATGGAGAAAAATGTGAAATTCCCACTCAGAGCTAAATGAAATTTGTCAAATAATTTTTACAATTAAAAAATTAAAAAAAAATTAAATGATATTTTAATAAAATACAATTTTCATCAAATTGACTAACCAAACAACCCATTACCTCTAGGTCAAAAGAATCACTATAATTAAAATGCCAAAATAAATATATGCCAACTAAATATTGTCTAATTTTGTAAATAAAAATGAATAATCAACCAATCATCTAGTTAAAGTTAAAATGATTTAAAATATCAATCCACATAACGATATTCATTTCATATTCTATTTAGATATAGATGTTATAAGTTAATTAAATATTTAAAAGATAACATCAAATAGTTATTCTATAAATTTTTCATAAAAAAATATTAATATATTTATTACATGGGGGAAATAGAAATGAATAACCTAGTATAATCCATATGGTTATAAAGAATAATATCCTCAATGTAGAATGAAACATTTAGTTTTTAGGAACATTATCGCCCTTTGCTACCGTCACTGACCCCCATAAAAAATGGAGAGTCGCACCGTGAACTTTTCAGGCTGGCTCAATAGTATTTCACATTGCACCCTTGTGCCACCCCAACATCCTTCCTAATCTTTCCAGGAGTCGAGCTAATCCTCATGACTCTCCTATAACCCCATAACCTAGATCTTTTTTCTAGGTTCATCCAGAAAGTGCCTCCCTTGCATAAGTCCAACACCAACCATTGCTAGGTATCCCCTACCTAGTTTTCCTATCCATATGACATCAAACCATATGGAAACTGAACTCTCTATATGACTATAAACTGTACCATTCCCTATCATTCATTAATTGGATTCCTCTTGCTTCACTCAAGAGATGCGTTATGCTATGTTTACAGTGGCATAATTCAAGAGCACTGGAATCCATTCAAACATTCCAGCACTCCACCACATGCTTTGCATGTCCATTATTCAGATCTTCATCTACTTCCATGTCTGAAGGGACCCCCTAACAGCCTTTCCCCATGCCACATCGAATCACCTACCGTCCTGGGCCAACATCCTGAAAGACTTTGGACAACACATCGAGATAGGTCATGTGTTTCGAAGACAGTCAGCAGTCGACCATCATTTGTTTATCCCCATTTTAGGCTAATGCAATATGGATGTTGTCTTTTGAATATGGTCAACTTTTATCCTCCATCTCCATGCCACCCTCATTGCATTCCGGATGTCGGGCATGTAATTAACACTTTTCATCTCCCATTGTTTGGAATGATTCCAATGCCCTTGGCGTTATCCCGATTGTGCAATTGCGTATAAGGTGTTGGCCCGCATTGTATTCCTCAACCCACCAATGGGTTGGGATGTTCTCATGGCCAGACATGGGGAAGACACCCTGGTCTTCCATCATGGAGTATGTCCCAGCGCCATGGGCATCTATCTCGGAGTAAGCCCCAAATTTATGGGTCACCCATATGCGTAAGCTACACTCCACTTCTCACGGACGCACCTTTCACGATGTGGTCCTCTGGTCCTAGTTTCCTCTTGTTTCTCACACTAAGCATGACTCATGTGGGTTTAGAGTAATCATCGACCATGTAATCCTATTATGGGCCTCCTCAGAGTGTAATCCCCAATACATCACCATGGGCCTCCTCCGAGTGTAATCCTTAATCCATCACCATGGGCTGCCTCAGAGTGTAAGTCCCAAGCCAATGCGAACTACGTCGACTTTGATCCCTACCTCATAGGCTAGGTACATAGAATGTCTCCAAGAGGTTCAAGCCTGATCACCATCGGACCTGTGGTTCCACATTCACGTCGGTTCTCCGACACTCCCCATTCGAACTATGTGGGATTTAATCCCTGCATCCTAGGAAGGCTATGTAGGAAGCCACGAAGAGGTTCACGCCCGATCACCATCAGACCTCTGAGTCCACATTCACATTGGTTCTCTGATGCTCCCCTTTTGATCTACATGTACTTTGATCCCTATCCCCTAGACCGGGTACGTAGGAATCCTCCACGAGGATCAATCCCAACAATCGGTTGATCTGACTATCTTCGCATCGGTTCACCGCGTCACTCCTAGTGCCGCCTCAATGAGTTCCGACTCCACTGGGTCATTAATCCAAATGAGGGATGGTAAACCTCAGGCCTAAATGATTCCAAACCCCCCGCGTCCAGTTGACCGTTTTCCACCAATGTTAAATTTGTGGATACTATGTTTGGGTATAAACCAAAGACTCGTGAACATATGAATACATCTTAAATATATAAGAGAGTCCTGTAACATGCAATGATTTCCCCCAAAAGGGTGCGATGATCCCGACTTCTCATCCGCTCGACCAATATGAGATCTTAAGCGTCGCTGGTCCGACCTTTCGGCGAACGCCTTCCTTTGGAAAGGAGGTCCATCCATCATCGGATACGGAGCCATTGGGCGTTTGGAGACCGAAACCACGAAACATAAACATAGTTTATTCTAGTTTTGGATCAATTGGATTTTCATATAATGATTCTTTATTCATGATAGATTATTTATTATTTCATTTATAGTGGGTTTGATATTCAACATACTTTCAGAACATGATTTATTATACATCATAAATAGTTTACTCATATAAAATTGTAGCGCTATCTTCTATGGATGGTCAAAATTGTCTGTAGAAATATTTTTAATGGTTTTTTAATTCTTGGACTTGATATTGAACAACTTATTCAACACTATCAAACAAATAATGTTGGGATGATTGAAGAATATAATTAATTTGTGAAACTAAATCAATATCAAAATATAAGGATTTTTTCAAATGGGAAAGAATATTCTATAAGGTATGATCCATAATAGGAGGAATAAATATATTAAAAGGCATGTATCTCATGGTATTTTTTCCATCTTACTTTAATATTTGTAGAATTTTATGGCATGTAAATCATTATTTTCATCCCCATAGAAATAGATAGGATCTCACATATGTCTAAGTTATGTGGGTAAAAAAAAAACTAGCTCACTGTATCGTAATAAAGATCATGAAACCATGAGGGAGAAGGGAATGATAGAAAAAAATTCCCACACAGTTGAAATGGGTGGTTACGTAGTAGCCAAGAAACAAATGGAAATAAATGGAGGAAAATGAAAACATTTTCACTTAATGAATGACATGGTAGCTGGTTCGTCGCGATAAAAAATTTAAAATACAGAAATGAAATAATATTTACAAAATACCCATCATAAATATTGAAATATCTAAAAACACACTAAAATGTAGGAAAAAATTTTCTTTATAAAATTAAATAATTAATTTCATTAAACCATGAAATGATATAATATATTATATTAAAAATAAATTAAACAAAATAAATTAAATTTTATATTATAATATAAAATTAATAATATAATAAAAAGGCTAAAAATTTTGTCACATTTCGTAATTTAATCATATTTATAAACTGAATTATTAATTAAATAAATAAAAATAAACCTCATATAATAATTATGTAAATAATGTCTCACATTAAAAAAATTGAATAAAAAAGTTTTTCAACGATATGAATGAATTAATGGGAGGATCAAATCCCCGCACATGTATATATTTTAGTTTCCTCAAGAAATAATTATCTCAAATTAAATGTTATAAAATAATTCTAAAATTTGAAAAACAGATATAAAACTAATATTTGAATATCAAAATGATTTTCCAACGTAATTTATTCTCATGGGAAAATATGTTAAATTCCCTCTCAGAGATAAATGAACTTTTTCAAATAAATTTTACAATTAAAAAATAACTGAAATAAAAAAATTAAATGATATTTCAATAAAATAAAATTTTAATGAAATTGACCAACCAAACTACCCCTTACCTCCAGTTGAAATGAATCACTATAATTAAAATGCCAAAAATAAATATATGCCAACTAAAAATGGGCTAATATTAAAAATAAGAATGAATAATTAACCAATAATCTAGTTCAAGTAATAATGATTTAAAATATCAATCCATATAAGGATATTCATTTCATATTCTATTTAGTTATAGATTTTATAAGTTAATTAAATATTTAAAAGTTAACTATAAATAATTATTGTATAAATATTTCATAAAAAATGTTAATATATTTTTTACATGGGGGAAATTGAAATGAATAACCAAATTAAATCTATAAGGTAATAAAGAATAATATCCTCAATATAGAATGAAACATTTAGTTTTGAAGAACATTATCACCCTTTTCTACCGTCACTAACCCCCATGAAAAATTGAGAGTTGCACCATGAATTTTTCGGGTCGGCTCAACAGTATTTCACATTGCACCCTTGTGTCGCCCCAAAATCCATCCTATACATTCCATGAGTCGAGCTACTCTTCATGACTCTCCTATAACCCAATCACCTATCTCCTTTTGCTAGGTTCATCCAGAAAGGTCCACCCTTGTGTGTGTACCACACCATCCATTTCTAGGTATCTCATACCTAGTCATCCTATCCATATGACATTAAACTATATGGAAATCATCCTCTCAACATGGCTATAAACTGTAGAATTACCTTTCATTCAATAATTGGATGCCTCTTGCTTCATTCAAGAGATTCCTTATGCTATGTTTACAGTGGCATAACATCAAGAGCACTGGAATCCATTCAAACATTCTATCACTCCACCTCACGCTTTGCATGTCCATTATTCGGATCTTCATCTACTTCCATGTCTGAAGGGTTCCCCTAACGGCCTGGCCTCATGCCGCATCGGTTCACCTACCATCCTGGGCCAACGCCCTGAAATACGTTGGATAACACTTTGAGATAGGTCATGTGTTTCGAAAATGATCAGCATTCAATCCTCATTTATTTGTCCCCATTTCAGGATAATGCAATATGGATGTTGTTTTTCGAACACGGTCAATATTTATCCTCCATATCCATGCCACCCTCATTGCGTTTCAGATGTTGGGCATGTAATTCAAACTTTTCATCTCCCTTTGTTTGGACTAATTCCAACGCCCTTGGCGTTATACCGCTTGTGAACATGAACATAAGGAGTTGGCCCCCATTTTATTCCTAAAACTACCAATGGGTTGGGATGCTCTCATGGCTAGACATGAGGAAGACACCATGGGATTCCATCTTAGAGTATGTCCCAGCGCCATGGGCGTCAATCTCAGAGTAAGCCCCAACTTTATGGGTCGCCCTTATGCGTAAGCCCCACTCCACTTCTCCCGGTGTAACACCCTTGGTAAATAAAGAATATGAAATTTTTATATTTATCCCTATTTGTGAAAAAATAATGTTTTAAAGGAACACTATTCTCGATGGCGTACCCAATACACAACAATGAGTTTCTTGGTAATCTTACGTTGCACTCTAATAATAACATAATATTATTTTAAATGGTAGTTAACGCCTGGCCGTTGTATTGGCGGGAATGAACAGAACTAACTACAAAATGATTATATATGTTTGTAAAATATTTTTACTTTTTACAATAAATGTTAGAGGATTAAAAATGCGAATGAATCGAATTTTTAAGCATAAACATTCTAATATTCTTTAAAATGTCGATTAACCGCCTTCCGATGGTGAACCACTTTTAAATCAACTTTTTAACAATTTTATGTGTTATATTTGACAAAATAAAATTCTTCTTTACAATCGGGACATAAAAATTTACATTGTGTAAATTTTTGATATTTTTCCGATAAAGTTCATTTTTTAATGAACAGTAAAAAATGTCGTATTTTAATTCAAAACCCCTTTTTAATCTAATTTATTTATATGATTATATTATCTTTTGAATTGGTTTTAAAGTTAAATTAGAATATATTTTTACCATTTTATCCAATAGTGGTCATTGAAATTTATTTCATCTTGAAATTGGACTTAAATTAGAGTCAATCTTTTGATACTTATTGTTTCTAAAAAACACGCTATTTGTTTTGACAGCGGGAATTAATTGTTTAATTAATTATAGAAACTTATATGTATTGAATTTTGTAAAAAGGACTTCATTATTTAATTCGTAATATCAAATATAGCTTAGGGTGAATTTTTTGGTATTTTTCTGAAAAACATCAATTTTTGATGAAAAGTGAAACCACTAAGTGGTAGTTAAAGAAACAGATTTTTCGTTTAAATGAAAATTTTCCAACTCTGTGTTTTTAATTTCAAAAATCCAACATAAATGGTTTTCATTATTAATTAAAATGTGGTTCAATGGGATTAAAATAATTTTTCGGTGAATACTAACTTTTATGTTTTTAATCGCGATTAGAGATAATTAGTGTAGTTTAAGGTAAAAATAATGTTTTAATAATATTAGATGAGCTTGACACATGTCCTACCCTTATTTTATGTCTTATGGCCGACCAAGAAAATCCATGGGTCAACTTGGGGAACCCATGGAGCCACTTTGGTTGGGAAATTACATAAATAACTTTTTATTTAATGTAAAAGTAAAAATGACACAAAAATGAGTTGTTTTACTAAAACAATTTTTTTCATGGGGTTATACAAGTCGAATTTTTTACTATAAATAGTCATTGGAAAGATAAAAAGATTTCCTACATCATGATAGTTTTTTTATAATTTTTAGACATTAAATAAATAAAATTATTTATGACATCATAATGATGCAGCGATTACGTCATTAATAAAGGATCTAAATAAAATGAAAAGATAATGTAACATATATGACCTAAAAATGTCCAAAACCTATTGGATTGGTGGATTTAAAAACCTTATCACCTTATCCTTGAATTATATCAATTTTGGACCTTTTAAACCCGAAACTAATTTTCAAATAAAGTAACATTTCTTTACTTTCCAAAAGTGCCCCTCCTCTCCTCTTATAAAAGGTCCCCACCTCTACCTCCTTAACCACACTTCCAAAGCCTTTGGCTCGACCAACCCCCGCTAATTTTGCCTCTCCACATCGCTATATTACTCCTACAAGCCTAATGTTGGGAAGAAGCCTTCCCAAGGAAGCCATTGAGATCAAATCAAAATGAGTTACCCGATTTTAAGGTAATGTCTTCACTTGTGTTCTTTTGTTTTATATTTCTTCTCCAACCCCCTAAAATCTTTTTATTCATTTATTTTGTAACAAATACATTATATTAAATATAATAGGATTTTTTTTATAAGATGAATTCTAGCAACACTTACACACACCTACATCAAATGTTTAAAGAACATACTGTTTCTATAGATGGCGAATTTATGCCTCACGAAATGATGATTGTTCAACACTCATATAACACCTTAAAAGGTGGCCATTAAGATGTCACTATATTTATATATGATATATAATATGTTTATGTTTTACGTAATCTTATGTTTTTTTCTTTTGTGGCATACCTTTATGGGTTCCATTGTGGGTAAACACGATAATTTCATTTTAGGAAGTGCGGACTACCGCCCCCTCAAAGTGATTTGATTCGTTAATGCCATATGTGGGATGTATAAAGGATGTATTTAAAGATATTATATATGATTTATTTTACATATAAATGATCAATATAATTATGGAATTAAAATATACATACCTCTCATTTAGTTTTAATTGCATTAATATGACATAGAAATGAAAGTAGCGTTCATGCATACATACGGCTTACCGTCTCCATGAACGGTGCATTTCATTTATTACATCTAAATGATTATGTAATATTATAAATACGGGTATATTATTGATATATATGATATATATGATATCCAAATAATGAATATCATTCTGGATATAATGAACCGTTGACCACACGAACAACATGTAATTGTAAGAAGTCCACTTTCGACTTAAGAACCAAATATCGACAAAACAAACATTATTAACATAAATGATTACATAATGTTTATAACATGGAAATAAGTGATATAAAAGGAATAATGAACTTGGAAAAGGTTCTTATGCAAGTATAAATTAACTCAAGTTTATTATTGAGGACGTTAAAGAATGATCGAGTCAAGTCAGACCCGAGGTTAGGGATCTGACCCCTCTCTTTCTTTTAATGTACACTCTTTTATGTCATTCCTTTTAAGCTCATATTTCTTATGATTGGGATGATATTTTATATTAATCATACTGTAATTTTTATTTTCATATGATGAGAGACCCTGTTTTCTCTCATCAATCCATTTTGGACGTTTTGATTGGCGCCGTTATGCTGCCGAATTTTCGTAGGGGATCCTACTCCTCTCTTTCTTTTTAGGTACACTCTTTTATGTCATTCCTTTTAAGCTCATCTTTATTATGTTTGGGGATGCTCTTTTATATTCCTCATACTTTAATTTTTATTTTCATATTATGGAAGACCCTATTTGATCTCATCAATCCATTTTTGGAAGTTTTAAGTGCCGCCGTTAGGCTGCCGAGTTTTCGTAAGGGATGTTTCATCTCACTTTTATTTTTGTGAGATTTATGCTAAATTTTCCAAAATTTCCATTGAGTGGTGTATGTACTGCCCATTATTTTACACATTGTGTAATATACTTTCATTTACGAGTATTTACATCAATATTTTATTGTCCTTCTTTCACAGGGTGTATGTTTTGAAAGATACCCATGTCGGTAAGGGAACCTTTCACCCTCCCCTTTTTAAAAGACCTATTTTGTTATGTCTTTTAATTCACATAACATTATGTTGGGATATGTTCTTCTATATACTTAGTTATTTAAATTTTATGTCCAAGTGATGAGATACCCTTTTTATCTCTCATCAACTCATTTTCTGAATTTTGTAGTGACGCCATTAGGCTGTCAAATTTTTGCAAGGGAACTTCTTAACGCAATTTTGATTCTTTGGGATAGGCTTGTACTCCTTGAATATGTTGTTCTATGAATATGTGTGAATAACCTCTGATTGATTTACACATAATATCCACTTATATTTTGTGTATTAGTTTGTCACACATAATTATGTAATTGATTTATCCTTAATCCAGGTATACCGTCTGTGTATGGGACTTCGTCTCAATCTCCTTTCATTGAGGCATATTTTGTTTTATACACAACCTTCGTTTATACGGTGCATAAACCCCTTTGACTTATACGTTTATCCGAAATGAATCTTTTTTATACAAAGCATTTTTCTAAATGACAAATGGGAATGTTTTTGTCGTACGTATGCGGCGACAACGACTTCTCCGCCACCGTGACCATTATTTGAGTTTCAGCTTCCTCTACAAGCCATGCCTTTTTTTAAAAGAAAAATAAATACCATATTTTACTTTTCTTTTATTTTGGTATTGAAAATGGTTTTCATAATGTTTTTATGTCAATGTGTTGTATTGATATCTTGTGATTGAAAAGTGGAAATGTTATGTTTCATGTATGCATGTTTTATGTGATACGATTATGTTATGGTTCTTGGGCATTATTATGAAGTCGGGTGGTTCTTTGATAAACTAAGGGCGGGTGATCCCGATATAGCTCTCCAATGCATTGGGTAACACGAAGGGGTTAAACATTAAGGTTTCTCCGAAGAGATTTAGGGAATATACTGTGATGGGTATTCCAAACGTAACCAAGAGGGTTACTCCCTACGTAAGAATGTTATGAATGCCTCAAGGTACCTTTATGTCTTATGATTTCTATGAATTATTCATGATTTAATGAGGTATGTTAATGGTCTTATGTTTTTTGTGTAAAGTATGATTTCATTCTTATGTATACATGTACTCATGTTTCCTTTCCATATTTTTATATCCCTTACTGAGCTTTTTATGCTCATCCCAAGTTTTTGAAATGTTATTCATAGGTCAAGGGAAGGGTACATGATATGATGATAGTGTCAAGGAAGTGCCAAGAAAAAATCAATGTTTTATTTTAAATCTATTTCTGTTGATGGTAAAAATGAATACTGTATTTTAATTAACTACTTTGTTTAAATGTGGAATGTAATGCAAGTTTTATGATCTAATTCTCTAAAACCCTAAACCTGAAAAGATCCTCAATGTGTAATATTTTAATAACTCAATATTAAGTATGGTTTAAGGCTGGTGCCTTATTGTTGGTATCAAAGGTCGGTTTAGATAACTTTAGAGGTTAGGGTATTCTCTAAGCAGAAGTGACATTACCATAATGGTTAGGATTTTAGAAAGAGTCCTAGTTTTAGATAAAGTGAATGAGAAAGTATAGCTTAGTGTTTACCTTCCTCATTAGTATATGATGGTTTTGTTGATATACTCACACTGACATTTCTGTTTTTAGTGAATGGATGGATCTAGGAGGCACCAAAGAGACAACAGTTTTGAAGGAAACTATGGTGGTTCTCTGATTAAGATACTAGATAAAATGGGGGATTCAATGAGGAAACTCATGGTTGTTCTAAACCAACTATCAAGGGGTCATGATCAACCACATGAACCTTGGCATGATCTGTAATGCATTATGTACGAGATGACCAATCGATGTGGAAGTTCAGCTAATAATTATAAAGGTAACCATTTGAGTTTATATGATCCTTACTTTTGAGGTCATTATGGGTTATTATATGTTATGATGGAAAATGAAAGGCATGAGATAAACTTGAGTTTAAAATATGTTATGATCATTTTTTAAGATTTTATCTCGTTTTGGGGAATGTTTTAAGAATTATATAGTTTTGGAAAAAGGACAACACGCAGACCGTGTGACAACCCGTCGCGTCGGACAAAGCTGCGGGAATCGAACCCACAAACAAAGTGCGACTGGTATTTATCGCCAACCACTGGACTACGTGAAGTCCCTGGTTAGTTTGATTAATTCTTTTTAGTTAGATGATTTTAGGAAACAAGAGTAAGTTTATTTTGGGTTATCTATAGAAATGATTAACCTATCATCGAGGATATGTGATTAGGTTATTTACTTTTCAATATGAGAATTTAAGAGCAACTGATGTTATTTGGAGATAATAGTTAATTTGTACCTTTGATGACTATGTGACTAAATCCATAAAATATTTGGGTTTCAATATTATTTTGGTTTACTTTGTTGAATTTTATGGACAAATTGTTTATCAAATGGTCCTTGTTGAACTTTGGGTTTTGTTGGACAAATTTTGGAGATTAAGAATAGATTTTCATTTTTATAAAGTGTTATCCTTTTTTGGATTATTTGATCCTGTAATAACCATTTTGTTTTTGGTTTTGGTTAAAGTCTAAAGACATGGGAATTATATATTTCTCTTTTGTGGATTAGGTCATTGTCTAGAGGTTGATTATAGTGAACAAGTCTTCCTAATACTCGTCTTTTGGAGAAAATATGAGTTTGTGTAAGAAATCTAATAAAAGTTGAAAGTCAACATGATAAGTAATTATGTTTCCTTATGAATAAATTCATCAATAAAAAAAATGTTGCCTATTAACTTTTCCTACTGGGGAATCAAATACAGTTTAACCCATCACAAGTTTTTGATTTTCTTGTGGTTAAAATTCTCCTAAACATGTTTACTATCACTCTCCCTCAAAACATGACCTTTGGTTTTTTTCTTCCATGTCAATGTTTTCCTACATGGAATCCTAGTATAGGTTAACTTGGATGACCTTTGTAATTATCTTTCTTTATTTTAAAATGATAATTTTACTGACTCTTGTTCCGATGTGGGATTTTCAATGAAGTTCCCAAGCCCAATTTTAAAAATTGCGAGGACGCAATTCCCAAAAGGGGGGAAGGATGTAACACCCTAGGTAACTAAAGAATATGAAAATTTTATATTTATCCCTATTTGTGAAAAAAATAATGTTTTAAAGGGAATTGTATGCTCGATGGAGTACCCAATACGCAACAACGAGTTTCTTGGAAATCTTATGTTGCACTCTAATAATAAAATAATATTATTTTAATTGGAAGTTAACGCCTAGCCGTTGTAATGGCGGGAATGAATAGAACTAACTACAAAATGATTATATATTTTTGTCAAATATATTTACTTTTTACAATAAATGATAGAGGATTAAAAATGCGAATGAATCGAATTTTTAATCATAAACCTTCTAATATTCTTTAAAAGGATGATTAATCACCTTTCGATGACGAACCTCTTTTAAATCCACTTTTTAACAATTTTATGTGTTATATTTGACAAAATAAAATTCTTATTTAGAATCGGGACATCAAAATTTACATTGTGTAAATTTTTGGTATTTTTCCGATAACGTTCATTTTTTAATGAACAGTGAAAAATGTTGTATTTTAATTCAAAACCCATTTCTAATCTAATTTATTTATATGATTAGATTATCTTTTTAATTGGTTTTAATGTTAAATTAGAATATATTTTATCTATTTAATCCAATAGTGGTCATTGGAATTAATTTCATCTTGAATTAGGACTTAAACTAGAGTCAATCTTTTGATACTTATTGTTTCTTAAAAACACGCTATTTGTTTTGACAACGGAAATTAATTATTAAATTAATTAATGAAACTTATATGTTTTAAATTTTGTAAAAAGGACATAATTTTTGAATTCTTAACATCAAATATATCTTAGGGTGAATTTTTTGTATTTTTCTGAAAAACATCAATTTTTGATGAATAGTGAAACCACTAAGTGGTAGTTGAAGAAACTGATTTTTCATTTAAATGAAACTTTTCCACCTCTGTGTTTTTAATTTAAAAAATATGACATACATGGTTGTCATTATGATGTAAAATGTTGTTCAATGGGATTAACATAATTTTTTTGTGAATAGTAACTTTTAATTTTTTAATCGCTATTAGATGTAATTAGTGTAGTTTAAGGAAAAAATAATTTTTTAATAATATGAGATGAGATTGAAAAATGTCCTACCATTATTGGATGTATCATGGCCGTTTAGGAAAATCCATGGGTCAACATGGGGACCCAATGGAGCCACTTTGGTTGCGAAATGACATAAATAACTTTTTATTTAATGTAAAAGTAAAAATGACACAAACATGAGTTGTTTTACTAAAACAATTTTTACATGGGGTCATACAAATCATCTTATTTAATATAAATAGTCATTGGAAAGGTAAAACTATTTCCTACATCATGATAGTTTTTTTATAATTTTTAGACATCATATAAATAAAATTATTTATGGCATCATAATGATGCAGTGATTACCTCATTAATAAAGGATTTAAATAAAATGAAAAGATAATGTAAAATATTTGACCTATACATGTCCAAATCCTATTGGATTGGTGGATTTCGAAACCTTATCACCTTATCCTTGAATTAAATCATTGTTTGACCTTTTAAATCCGAAACTCATTTTCAAATAAAGTAACATTTCTTTACTTTCCAAGAGTGCCCCTCCTTTCCTCTTATAAAAGGCCCCCACCTATACCTCCTTAACCACACTTCCAAAGCCTTTGGCTCGGCCAAACCCTGCTCATTTTACCTCTCCACATCTCTATATTACTCCTAGAAGACTCAATTTGGTCATAAGTCTTCCCAAGGAAGCCATTGAGCTCAAATCAAAAAGAGTTACCCGATTTTAAGGTAATGTCTTCACTTGTGTTCTTTTTTTTTATTTTGCTTCTCCAACCCCCTAAACTCTTTTTATTCATTTCTTTTGTAACAACTACAGTATATTAAATATAATAGGATGTTTTTATAATAATAATTCGAGCTACACTTACACACACCTACATCAAATTGTTAAAGAACATACTGTTTCTGTGGATGGCGAATTTCTGCCTCACGAAATGATGATTGTTCAACACTCATATAACACCTTAAAAGGTGGCCATTAAGATGTCAGTATATTTATATATAATATATAATATGTTTATGTTTTACTTAAGCTTATTTATTTTTCTTTTTTGGCATACCTTTATGGTTTCCATTGTGGGTAAACACGATAATTTCATTTTTGGAAGTGCGGACTACCGCCCCCTCAAAGTGATTTGATTCGTTAATGCCACATGTGGGATGTATAAAGGATGTATTTAAAGTTATTATATATGATGTATGTTACATAAAAATTATGAATATAATTCTGGAATTAAAATATACATACATCTCGTTTAGTTTTAATTGCATTAATATGACATCGAAATGAAAGTAGCGTTCATGCATACGTACGGCTTACCGTCTCCATGAACGGTGCATTTCATTTCTTACCACTAAATGATTATGTAATATTATAAATAAAGGTATATTCTGGATATATATGATATATATGATATCCAAATCATTAATATCATTCTGGATATAATGAACCTTTGACCACACGAACAACATGTAATTTTAAGAAGTCCACTTTTGACTTAAGAACCAAATATCGACAAAACAATCATTATTAACTTAAATGATTAAATAATGTTTATAAAATGGAAAGAAGTGATATAAAAGGAATAATTAACTTGAAAAAGGTTCTTAATCAAGTATAAATTAAATCAAGTTTATTATTTAGGACTTTAAAGAATGATCGAGTCAATTCAGACCCGAGGTAAGGGATCTGACCCCTCTCTTTCTTTTAACGTACACTCTTTTATGTCATTCCTTTTAAGATCATATTTCATTTGATTGGGATGTTATTTTAAATTAATCTTAATTTAATTTTTATTTTCATATGATGAGGGACCCTATTTTCTTTCATCAATCCATTTTGGACGTTTTGATTGGCGCTGTTAGGCTGCCGAATTTTCATAAGGGATCATACTCCTCTCTTTCTTTTTAAGTACACTCTTTTATGTCACTCCTTTTAAGCTCATATTTATTATGTTTGGGGATGTTATTTTATATTCCTCATACTTTAATTTTTATGTTCATATTATGGGAGACCCTATATGATCTCATCAATCCATTTTTGGAAGTTTTAAGTGTCGTCGTTAGGCTGCCGAGTTTTCGTAAGGGATTTTTAATCTCACTTTTATTCCCATGAGATTTATGCTACATTTTCCAAAATTTCCTTTGAGTGGTGTATTTACTACCCATTATTTTACTCATTGTATAATATAATTTCATTTATGAGTATTTACATCAGTGTTGTATTGTCCTTCTTTCACGGGGTGTATGTTTCGGAAGATACCCATGTCGATAAGGGAACATTTCACCCTCCTATTTTTAAAAGACTTCTTTTGTTATGTCATTTAATTCACATAACATTATGTTGGGATATGTTCTTCTATATCCTTAGTGATTTAAATTTTATGTCCATGTGATGAGATACCCTTTTTATCTCTCATCAACTCATTTTCTGAATTTTGTAGTGACACCATTAGGCTGTCAAATTTTTGCAAGGGAACTTCTTAACCCAATTTTGATTCTTTGGGATAAACTTGTACTCCCTGAATATGTTGTTCTATGAATATGTGTGAATAAACTCTGATTGTTTTACACATAATATCCACTTATATTTGGTGTATTAGTTTGTCACACACAATTATGTAATTGATTTATCCTTAATCCAAGGATATCGTCTTTGTATGGGACTTCGTCTCAATCTCCTTTCATTGAGGCATATTTTGTTTTATACACAACCTTCGTTTATACGGTGCATAAACCCCTTTGACTTTTACGTTTATCCGAAATGAATATTTTTTAAACAAAGAATTTTTCTAAACGACAAAAGGGAATGTTTTTGTCATACATATGCGGCGACAATGACTTCTCTGCCACCGTGACCATTATTGGAGTTTCGACTTCCTCTACAAGCCATACCTATTTTTAAAAGAAAAATAAATACCATGTTTTACTTTTCTTTTATTTTTGTATTGAAAATGGTTTTCATAATGTTTTTATGTCAATGTGTTGTATTGATATCTTGTGATTGAAATGTGGAAATGTTATGTTTCATGTATGCATGTTTTATGTGATACGATTATGTTATTGTTCTTGGGAATTATTATGAAGACGGGTGGTTCCATGATAAACTTAGGGCGAGTGAGCCCGATATAGCTGTTCAATGCATTGGGTAACGCGAAGGGGTTAAACATTAAGGTTTCTCCGAAGAGATTTAGGGAATATACTATGATGGGTATTCCAAACGTAACCAAGAGGGTTACTCCCTACGTAAGAATGTTATGAATGCCTCAAGATAACTTTATGTCTTATGATTTCTATGATTTATTCATGATTTTATGAGGTATGTTAATGTGCTTATGTTTTTTGGGTAAATTATGATTTCATTTTTTTGTATACTTCTACTCATGTTTCCTTTCTATATTTTTATATCCCTTACTGAACTTTTTATGCTCATCCCATGTTTTTGAAAAAAATTTCACAGGTCAAGGGAAGGGTGCATGATATGATGATAGTCTCAAGGAAGTGTCAATAATGAATCCATCTTTTATTTTAAATATGTTTCCGTTGATGGTAAAAATGAATACTATATTTAATGTAACCACATTTTTTAAATGTGGAATGTAATGCAAGTTTTATGATCTAATTCTCTAAAACTCTAAACCTGAAAAGATCCTCAATGTGTAATATTGTGATAACTCAAGATTAAGTAATGTTTAAGGATGGGGCCTTATAGTTGGTATCAAAGGTCGGTATAGATAACTTTAGAGGTTGGGGTATTCTCTAAGCACAAGTGACAGTACCATAATGGATAGGATTTCAGAAAGAGTCCTAGTTTTAGATAAAGTGAATGAGAAAGTATATCTTAGTGTTTACCTTCCTTATTAGTACATGATGGTTTTGTTGATATACTCACACTGAAATTTCTGTTTTTAGTGAATGGAGGGATATAGGAGTCTTCAAAGAGACAACAGGCCTAAAGAAAACTGTGGTGGTTCTCTGATTAAGATACTAGATAAAATGGGGGATTCAATGAGGAAACTTGTGGTTGTTCTAAAACAACAATCAAGGGGTCATGATCAACCACTTGAACCTTGGAATGATCTGTAATGCACCATGTATGAGATGACCAATCAATGTGGAAGTTCAGGTAATAATTATAAAGGTAACCATTAGAGTTTATATGATCCTTACTTTTGAGGTAATTATGGGTTATTATATGTTATGATGGAAAATGAAAGGCATGAGATAAACTTGAGGTTAAAATATGTTATGATCATTTTTTATGATTTTATCTCGTTTTGGGGAATGTTTTAAGAATTATATAGTTTTGGAAAAATGACAACACGCAGACCGTGTGGCAACCCGTCACGTCAGACAAAGCTGTGGGAATCGAAACCCACGACCAAAGTGCAACTGGAATTTATCGCCTACCACTGGACTACATAATGTCCCTGGTTAGTTTGACTAATTATTTTTAGTTAGATGATTTTCGGAATCAAGAGTATGTTTATTTTGGGTTATCTATGTAAATGATTAACCTATCATCGAGGATATGTGATTAGGTTATATACTTTTCAATATGAGAATTTAAGAGCAACTGATGTTATTTGGAGATAAAAGTTAATTTGTACATTTGAAGTCTATGTGACAAAATCCATCAAATATTTGGGTTTCAATCTTAGTTTGTTTTACTTTGAAGAATTTTATGGACAAATTGTTTATCAAGTGGTCCTTGTTGAACTTTGGGTTTTGTTGGACAAATTTTGGAGATTAAGAATAGATTTTCATTTTTATAAAGGGTTATCCTTTTCTGGATTATATGATCTTGTACTAACCATTTTGGTTTTGGGTTTGGTTAATGTCTAAAGACATGGGAAGTATATAGTTCTCTTTTGTGGATTAGGTGATTCTCTAGAAGTTGATTATAGTGAACAAGTCTTCCTAATACTCGTCTATTGGAGAAAATATGAGTTTGTGTAAGAAATCTAATAAAAGTTGAAAGTCAACATGATAAGTAATTATGTTTCCTTATGAATAAATTCCTCAAAAAGAAAAACAAAAATTTTTCCTATTAACTTTTCCTACCGGGGAATCGAATACCGTTTAACCCATCACAAGTTTGTGATTTTCTTGTGGTTAACTTTCTCCTAAACATGGTTACTATCACTCTCCCTCAGAACATGACCTTTTGTTTTTTTCTTCCATGTCCATGTTTTCCTACATGGAATCCTAGTATGGGTTAACTCGGGTGACCTTTGTAATTCTCTTTCTTTATTTTAAAATGATAGTTTTACTGACTCTTGTTCTGATGTGGGATTTTCAATGAAGTTCCCAAACCCAATTTTAAAAATTGAGAGGATGCAATTCCCAAAAGGGGGGGAAGGATGTAACACCCTAGGTAAATAAAGAATATGAAATTTTTATATTTATACCTATTTGTGAAAAAATTAATGTTTTAAAGGGAATTCTATGCTCGATGGCGTACTCAATACGCAACAACGAGTTTCTTGGGAATCTTACGTTGCACTCTAATAATAACATAATATTATTTTAATTGGTAGTTAACTCCTAGATGTTGTAATGGAGGGAATGAAAAGAACTAACTACAAAATGATTATAAATTTTTGTCAAATATTTTTACTTTTTACAATAAATGTTAGAGGATTAAAAATGTGAATGAATCGAATTTTTAAGCATAAACATTCTAATATTCATTAAAATGTCGATTAACTGCCTTTCGATGACGAACCTATTTTAAATCCACTTTTTAATAATTTTATTTGTTATATTTGAGAAAATAAAATTATTTTTTAGAATCAGGACATCAAAATTTACATTGTGTAAATTTTTGGTATTTTTCCGATGACGTTCATCTTTTAATGAACAGTGAAAAATGTTGTATTTTAATTCAAAACCCCTTTTTAATATAATTTATTTATATGATTAGATTTTCATTTGAATTGGTTTTAAAGTTCAATTAGAATATATTTTTACCATTTAATCCAATAGTGGTCGTTGAAATTAATTTCATCTTGAAATTAGACTTAAATTAAAGTCAATCTTTTGATACTTATTGTTTCTTAAAAAAAAGCTATTTGTTTTGACAGCGGGAATTAATTATTAAATTAATTAATGAAACATATATGTTTTTAATTTTCTAAAAAGGGCTTCATTTTTTAATTCTTAATATCAAATATAGCTTAGGGTTAATTTTTGGTATTTTTCTGAAAAACATAAATTTTTGATGAATAGTGAAACTACTAAGTGGTAGTTAAAGAAACTGATTTTTCGTTTAAATGAAACTTTTCCACCTCTGTGTTTTGAATTTCAAAAATCCGACATAAATGGTTGTCATTAGGAAGTAAAATGTTGTTCAATGGGTTTAAAATAATTTTTTTTGGTGAATAGTAACTTTTATGTTTTTAATCGCGATTAGATGTAATTAGTGTAGTTTAAGGTAAAAATAATGTTTTAATAATATGAGATGAGCTGGACACATGTCATACCATTATTGGATGTGTCAAGGACGACCAGGACAATCCATGGGTCAACTTGGGGACCCCATAGAGCCACTTTGGTTGGGAAATGACATAAATAACTATTTATTTAATGTAAAAGTAAAAATGACACAAACATGAGTTGTTTTACTAAAAAAAAATTTACATGGGGTAATACAAGTCATATTTGTTAATATAAATAGTCATTGGAAATCTAAAACTATTTCCTACATCATGATAGTTTTTTTATAATTTTTAGACATTAAATAAATAAAATTATTTATGACATCATAATGATGCATCGATTAACTCATTAATAAAGGATTTAAATAAAATCAAAAGATAATGTAAAATATTTGACCTACACATGTCCAAAACCTATTGGATTGGTTTATTTCGAAACCTTATCACCATATCCTCGAATTAAATCAATGTGGGTCCTTTTAAATCCGAAACTCATTTTCAAATAAAGTAACATTTCTTTACCTTCCAAGAGTGCCCCTCCTCTCCTCTTATAAAAGGCCCCCACCTCTACGTCCTTACCCACACATCCAAAGCCTTTGGCTCGGCCAAACCCAGCTCATTTTGCCTCTCCAAATCCCTATATTACTACTAGAATCCTCAATTTGGGTAGAAGTCTTCTCAAGGAAGCCTTTGAGCACAAATCAAAAAGAGTTACATGATTTTAAGGTAATGTCTTCACTTGTATTTTTTGTTTTATTTTGCTTCTCCAACCCCCTAAACTCTTTTTATTCATTTCTTTTGTAAAAACTAAAAAATATTAAATATACTAGGATGTTGTTATAATAAGAATTGGAGCTACACTTACACACACCTACATCAAATGGTTAAAGAACATACTGTTTCTATGGATGGTGAATTTCTGCCTCACGAAATGATGATTGTTCAACACTCATATAACACCTTAAAAGGTGGCCATTAAGATGTCACTATATTTATATATGATATATAATATGTTTATGTTTTACTTAATCTTATGTTTTTTTCTTTTGTGGCATACCTTTATGGGTTCCATTGTGGGTAAACGCGATAATTTCATTTTAGGAAGTGCGGACTACCGCCCCCTCAAAGTGATTTGATTCGTTAATGCCATATGTGGGATGTATAAAGGATGTATTTAAAGTTATTATATATGATGTATGTTACATATAAATGATTAATATAATTCTGGAATTAAAATATACATACCTCTCATTTAGTTTTAATTCCATTAATATGACATAGAAATGAAAGTAGCGTTCATGCATACGTACGGCTTAACGTCTCCATGAACGGTGAATTTCATTTCTTACCTCTAAATGATTATGTAATATTATAAATACAGGTATATTCTTGATATATATGATATATATGATATCCAAATCATGAATATCATTCTGGATATAATGAACCTTTGACCACACCAACAACATGTAATTGTAAGAAGTCCACTTTAGACTTAAGAACCAAATATCGACAAAACAAACATTATTAACATAAATGATTACATAATGTTTATAACATGGAAATAAGTGATATAAATGGAATAATGAACTTGAAAAAGGTTCTTAAGAAATTATAAATTAGCTCAAGTTTATTATTCAGGACATTAAAGAACGATTGAGTCAAGTCGGACCCGAGGTAAGGGATCCGACCCCTCTCTTTATTTTAAAGTACACTCTTTTATGTCATTTCTTTTAAGCTCATATTTATTATGATTGGGATGTTCTTTTATTTTAATATTACAGTACATTTTTTGTTCATATGATGAGAGACCCTATTTTCTCTCATCAATACATTTTGTAAGTTTTGATTGGCGCCGTTAGGCTGCCGAATTTTCGTAAGGGATGCTACTCCTCTCTTTCTTTTTTAAGTACACTCTTTTATGTCATTCCTTTTATGCTCATCTTTATTATGTTTGGGGATGTTATTTTATATTACTAATACTTTAATTTTTATGTTCATATTATGGGAGACCCTATTTGATCTCATCAATCCATTTTTGGAAGTTTTAAGTGCCGCCGTTAGGCTTCCGAGTTTTCGTAAGGGATTTTTCATCTCACTTTTATTCCCGTGAGATTTATGCTACATTTTCCACAATTTCCTTTGAGTGGTGTATGTACTACCCATTATTTTACTCATTGTGTAATATACATTCATTTATGAGTATTTACATCAATTTTTTCTTGTCTTTCGTTCATGGGGTGTATGTTTCAAAAGATACCCATGTCGGTAAGGGAACCTTTCACCCTCCTCTTTTTAAAAGACTTCTTTTGTTATGTCTTTTAATTCACATAACATTATGGTGGGATATGTTCTTATATATCCTTAGTGATTTAAATTTTATGTCGAAGTGATGAGATACCCTTTTTATCTCTCATCAACTCATTTTATGAATTTTTTAGTGACGCCATTAGGCTGTCAAAATTTTCAAAGGGAACTTCTTACCCAATTTTGATTCTTTGGGATAAGCTTGTACTCCTTTAATATCTCGTTCTATGATTATGTGTGAATAACCTCTGATTGTTTTACACATAATATCCACTAATATTTGGTGTATTAATTTGTCACACATAATTATGTAATTGATTTATTATTAATCCAAGGATACCGTCTTTGTATGGGACTTCATCTCAATCTCCATTCATTGAGGCATATTTTGTTTTATACACAACCTTCATTTATACGGTGCATAAACCCCATTGACTTATACGTTTATCCGAAATGAATCTTTTTTATACAAAGCATTTTTCTAAATGAAAAAAGGGAATGTTTTTGTCGTACGTATGCTGTGACAATGACTTCTCTGCCGCCGTGACCAATATTTGAGTTTCGGCTTCCAGTACAAGCCATACCTTTTTTAAAAGAAAAATAAATACCATGTTTTACATTTATTTTATTTTGGTATTGAAAATGGTTTCCATAATGTATTTATGTCAATGTGTTGTATTGATATCCTGTGATTGAAAAGTGGAAATGTTATGTTTCTTGTATGCATGTTTTATGTGATATGATTATGTTATGGTTCTTGGGAATTATTATGGAGATGGGTGGTTCTGTGATAAACTAAGGGCGGGTGAGCCCGATATAGCTCTCCAATGCATTGGGTAACGTGAAGGGGTTAAACATTAAGGTTTTTCCAAAAATATTTAGGGAATATACTGTGATGGGTATTCCAAACGTAACCAAGAGGGTTACTCCCTACGTAAGAATGTTATGAATGCCTCAAGATACCTTTATGTCTTATGATTTCTATGATTTATTAATGATTTTATGATGTATGTTAATGTGCCTATATTTTTTGGGGAAAGTATGATTTCATTCTTATGTATACAAGTACTCATGTTTCCATTCCATATTTTTATATCCCTTACTGAGCTTTTTATGCTCATCCCATGTTTTTGAAATGTTTTTCACAGGTCAAATGAAGGGTACATGATATGATGATAGTGTCAAGGAAGTGTCAAGAAAGAATCCATGTTTTATTTTAAATATGTTTCCGTTGATGGGAAAAATGAATAATATATTTTATGTAACCACTTTGTTTAAATATAGAATGTAATGCAAGTTTTATGATCTAATTCTATAAAACACTAAACCTGAAAAGATCTTCAATGTGTAATCTTTTAATAACTCAAGATTAAGTAAGGTTTAAGGCTGGGGCCTTATACATGGACTCACCTTTCGCGACCTGATCCTCTGGTCCCTGCTGCCTCTTGTTTCTCACACTGATCATGACTCACGTGGGCTTAGAGTAAGCATTGACCATGACATAATCTTATGGTACTCCTCAGAGTTTAAGCCCCAATCCATCGGCATGGGACTCCTGAGATTGTAATCCCCAATCCATCACCATGGGCTACCTAAGAGTGTATGTGCCAAGCTAATGCGAACTACATGGACTTTGATCCCTTCCTCCTAATCAGGGTACATAGGAAGCCTCCATGAGGTTCAAGCCCGATCACCATCGGACCTCCAGGTCCACATTCACGTTGGTTCTCTGACGCTCCCCTTTCAAACTACGTTGACTTTTTTACCTTCCTCCTAGGCAGGGTATGTAGGAAGACTCCAAGACGTTCAAGCCTGATCACCATCAGACCTCCGGGTCCACATTCACATCGGTTCTCTGACGCTCCCCTTTTGAACTATGTGCACTTTTATCCATGTACCCTAGGCATGATACGTAGGAAGCCTCGACGAGGATCAAGCCCAACAACCTGTCAATCTGACTATCTTTGCATCAGTTCACCACGTCACTCTTAGTGCCACCTCAATGAGTTCCAACTCCACGGGGTCATTATTCCAACGAGGGATGGTAAACCTTAGGCTTAAATGATTCCAAAACCCCTGTGTCTAGTTGACCATTTCCCACTATGGTTAAATCAATGATTACTATGTTTGGGTATAAACCAATTATTCATGAACATATGAATACGTATTAAATCTATAAGAGAGTCTTGGAATAGGAAATAATCCCCCCCAAAAGGGTGCGATGAGCCCGACTTCACATACTCTCGACCAATGTGAGTTCTTAAGCGTCGCTGGTCAGACCATCCGGCGAATGCCTACCTATGGAAATAAGGTCCATCCATCATCGGATACATAGCTGTTGGGAATTTCGAGACTGAAACAATGAAATATAAACATAATTTATTCTAGCATTGGTTCAATTGGATTTTCATATATTGATTCTTTAATGATTCTAGATTATGCATTATTTCAATAATAGTGGGCTTGATATTCAAATGACTTTCAGAACATGATTCATCGTCCATCTCAAATAGTTTACTCATTTAAAATTGAAGCACTATCTTATATTGTCGGTCAAAATCGTTTATAGAAATATTTTAAATGGTTTTTTAGTTCTTGGATCTGATATTGAACAACTGAATTAATACTATCAAACAAATAATGTTGGGTTGATTGAGGAATATAATTAATCAATGATCCTAAATAAATATCAATATAGAAGGATTTATTCAAATGAGAAAGAATATTCTATAGTGTATGATCCATAACAGGAGGCATACATATATTAAAAGACATGTATCTCATGGTATTTCTATCATCTTACTCGAATATTTGTAGAATGTTATGGCATGGAAATCAATATTTTCATCCCTATAGATATAAAGAGGAGCTCACATAAGTCTAATTTAGGAGGGTAAACAAATAAAAACTAGCTCACGGTATCGTAATAAATATCATAAAACTATGGCGGAGAAGGGAATGATAGAACAAATGCCCACACAATTGAAATGGGTGGTTAAGTAGTAGCCAAGAAACAAAATGAAAGAAATGGAAGAAATTGAAACCATTTTCACTTAATGAATGACATTGTAGCTGGTTCGTCACGATAAAAAATTTAAAATATAGAAATGAAAAAAATTTACAAAATACAATTCATAAATATTAAAATAACTAAAAACACACTAAAATGTAGGAAAACAATTTCTTTATAATATTAAATAATTAATTTCAAACAACCATGAAATGATATAATATATTATATTAAAAATAGATTAAACAAAATCAATGAAATTTAATATTTTAATATAAAATTAATATTATAATAAAAAAAGAAAACATTTTTGTTACATTTCATAATTTAATCATATTTATAAAAAATATTATTAATTAAATACATAAAAAACAAACCTTATATAATAATTATGTATATAATGTCTCACATTAAATAAAATTAAATAAACAAGTTTTTCATTGATATGAATGAATTAAATGGAACATCAAATCCCCCACAAGTAGATATTTTATTTTCCTCAAGAAATAATTATCTCAAATTAAATTTTATAAATTAAATCTCAAAATTGAAAAACAGTTATACCACTAATATTTCATTATCAAAATGACTTTCCATCGTCATTTTTTCTCACGAGAAAAAATGTGAAATTCCCACTCAGAGCTAAATGAACTTTTTCAAATAATTTATACAATTAAAAATTAATTAAAATAAAAAAATTAGATGATATTTTAATAAAATACAATTTTCATCATATTGACTAACCAAACAACCCTTTACCTCTAAGTGAAAAGAATCACTATAATTAAAATGCCAAAATAAATATATGCCAACTAAAAATGGTCAAATTTTAAAAATAAGAATGAATAATTGACCAATCATCTAGTTAATGTAATAATGATTAAAAATATCTATCCATATAAGGATATTCAATTCATATTCTATTTAGATATAGATGTTATATGTCAATTAAATATTTAAAAGTTAACAATAAATAATTATTGTATAATTTTTTCATAAAAAATTTAATATATTTTTTACCTGGCAGAAATTGAAATGAATAACCTAGTTAAATCTATAAGGTAATAAATAATAATATCCTTAATATAGAATGAAACATTTAGTTTTGAGGAACATTATCACCCTTCTCTACCGTCACTGACCCCCATGAAAAATGGAGAGTCGCACCGCAAACTTTTCGGGCCGGCTAAACAGTATTTCACATTGCACCCTTGTGCCGCCCCAACATCTGACCTATACATTCCATGAATCGAGATACTCCTCATGACTCTCCTATAACACCATAACCTAGCTTCTTTTTCTAGGTTAATCCAGAAAGGTCCACCCATGCGTAATTCCCACACCAACCATTGCTAGGTATCTCTTACCTAGTCATCCTATCCATATGACATTAAACTATATGGAAACAATCCTTTCTACATGACTATAAACTGTAGAATTCCCTTTCATTCAAAAATTGGATACCTCTTGCTTCATTCAAGAGATGACTTATTCTATGTTTACAGTGGCATAACTTCAAGAGCACTGCAATCCATTCAAAAATTCCATCACTCCACCTCACACTTTGTGTGTCCTTTATTCGGATCTTCATATACATCCACGTCTAAAGGGACCGCCTAACGGCCTGGCCTCATGCAACATCGGCTCACCTACCCTCCTAGGCCATTGCCCCAAAATACATTGGACCACACTTCGAGATGAGTCATGTGTTTCGAACACGGTCATCAATCGACCCTCGTTTGGTTTTCCCCATTTCAGGCTAACACAATATGGAGGTTTTGTTTAGAACACGGTCAACAGTTTTCCTCCATCTCCATTCTACCCTCATTGAGATCTGGATTTCGGGCATGTAATTCTAACGTTTCATCTCCCTTTGTTTCGAATGATTCTAATTCCCTTGGTGTTATCCCTCTTGTGCACTTACGCATAAGGTATTGGCCCCCATTGTATTCCTCAACCCACCAATGGGTTGGGATGCTTTCATAGCCAGACCTGTGGAATAAACCATGGGATTCCATCTTGGAGTAAGTCCCATCACCATGGGCGTCCATCTCGAAGTAAGCCCCAACTTTATGGGCCACCCTTCTATGTAAGACCCACTCCACTTCTCACGGACACACCATCTATGACGTGATCCTCTGGTCCCTACTGCCTCTTGTTTCTCACATCGAGCATGACTCACGTGGTCTTAGAGTAACCATTGACCATGAAATCCTCTTATGGGCCTCCTCAGAGTGTAATCCCCAATCCATCGCCATGGGCCTCCTTAGAGTGTAGGCCTTAATCCATCACCATGGGCTGCCTCAGAGTGAAAGTCCCAAGACAATGCGAACTACGTGGACTTTGATCCCTACCTCCTAGGTAGGGTACGTAGGAAGCCTCCAAGAGGTTCAAGCCCGATCACCATCGGACCTCCAAGTCCAGATTCACGTCGGTTCTTTGACGCTCCTCTTTCAAACTATGTGGACTTTGATCCCTGCCTCCTGGGTAGGGTATGTAGGTAACCACCAAGATGTTCATGCCCGACTACAATCAGACCTTCGGGTCCACATTCATGTCGGATCTCTAACGCTCCCCTTTCGAACTACATGGACTTTGATCCCTATCCCCTAGGTAGGGTACGTAGGAAGCCTCCATGAGGTTCAATCCCAACAACCGGTCGATCCTACTATCTTCACATCAGTTCACCGCGTCACTCCAAGTGCCACCTCAATGAGTTCCGACTCCACAGTGTCATTAATCAAAATAGTGATGGTAAACCTAAGGCCTAAATGATTCCAAACCCCCTGCATCTAGTTGACCATTGCCAACCAGGTTTAAATCTGTGGATACTATGTTTGGGTATAAAACAAAGATTTGCGATCATATGAATGCATCTTAAATCTATAATAGAGTCTCGGAACAAGAAATAATTCCCCCCAAAAGGGTGTGATGAGCCCGACTTCCCATCCGCCCAACCAATGTGAGTTCTTAAGTGTCTCTAGTCAGACTATACGGTGAACACCTACCTTTGGAAAGCCGGTCAATCCATCATTGAATACGGGGTCATTGGGCATTTCGAGACTGAATCCACGAAACATAAACGTAGTATATTCTAGCATTGGTTTAATTGAATTTTCATATATTGATTCTTTAATGATTCTAGATTATGTATTATTCCATTAATAGTGGGTTGATATTCAATTGATTTTCAGAATGTGATCCATCATCCATCTTAAATAGTTTTCTAATATAAAATTGAAGTGTTATCTTATATGGTTGGTCAAAATTGTCTATAGAAATCATTTTAATGGTTTTTTAATTCTTGGACCTGATATTGAACAACTGACTAAACACTATCAAAAAAATAATGTTGGGATGATTGAGGAATATAATTAATCTATGATCCTAAATCAATATCAAAATAGAAGGATTTATTAAAATGAGAAAGAATATTCTATAGTGCGTGATCTATATTAGGAGGCATAAATATATTAAAAGACATGTATCTTATGGTATTTGTTTCATCTTACTCCAATATTTGTAGAACATTATGGCATGGAAATAAATATTTTCTTCCCCATAGAAATAGAGAAGAGCTTGCATAAGTCTAAGTTAGGAGGGTAAAAAACCAAAAAAAACTAGCTCACAGTATCGTAATAATCATCATGAAACCATGGGGGAAAAGAGAATGATAGAACAATTTCCCACACATTTGAAATGGGTGGTTAAGTAATAGCCAAGGAACAAAAGGAAAGAAATGGAAGAAAATGAAACAATTTTCACTTAATGAATGACATGGTAGCTGGTTCATCGCGATAAAAAATTTAAAATACAGAAATGAAAAAAAATTACAAAATACCCTTCACAAATATTAAAATATCTAAAAACATACTAAATTGTAGGAAAATGTTTTCTTCATAAAATGAAATAATTAATTTCAAAAATCCATGAAATGATATAATATATTATATTAAAAATGCATTAAACAGAATCAATTAAATTTAATATTTTAATGTAAAATTAATAAATAAAGAAAAAAGCTAAAAATTTTGTCACATTTCGTGATTTAATAATATTTATAAAAAAATTATTAATTAAATACATAAAAAACAATCAAACCTCATACAATAATAATGAAAATAATGTCTCACATTAAAAAAATTATAATAAATTTTTTTCAAAGATATGAATGAATTAAAGGGAACATCAAATCCCCCAAATGTATATATTGTATTTTCCTCGAGAAATATTTATCTCAAATTAAATGTTATAAAATTAATCTAAAAATAGAAAAACAGATATACAACTAATATTTGATTATCAAAATGATTTTCCATCAACATTGTTTTCATTGGAAAAATTGTGAAATTCCCTCTCAGAGCTAAATGAACTTTGTCAAATAATTTTTACAATTAAAAAATAATAAGAATAAAAAAATAAATGATATTTTTATAAAATACAATTTTCATCAAATTGACTAACCAAAGAACCCATTACCACTTGGTGAAAAGAATAACTATAATTAAAATTCCAAAATAAATATATTCCATTTAAAATGGTCTAATATTAAAAATAAGAATGAATAATTGACCAATCATCTAGTTAAAGTAATAATGATTTAAAATAAAAAACCAGATAATGATATTCATTTCATATTCTATTTAGATAAAGATGTCATAAGTTAATTAAATATTTAAAAGTTAACAATAAATAAATATTGTATAAATGTTTCACAAATAAATTTAATATATTTTTCACATGGGGGAAATAGAAATGAATAACCTAGTAAAATCCATAAGGTAATGAAGAATAGTATACTCAATATAGAATGAAGCATTTAGTTTTGACGAACATAATCACCCTTCGCTACCGTCACTGACCCCCATGAAAAATGGAGAGTCGCACCACGTACTTTTCAGGCCGGCTCAACAGTATTTCACATTGCACCCTTATGCCGACCCAACATCTGTCTTATACATTCCATGAGTCGAGATACTCTTCATTACTCTCCAATAACCCCATCACCTAGCTCCTTTTCCTAGGTTCATCCAGAAAGGGCCGCCCTTGGGTAAGTCCCACACCAACCATTTCTAGGTATCTCTTACTTAGTCATCCAATCCATATGACATTAAACTATATGGAAAGAGTCCTCTCTACATGAATACAAACTGCAGCATTCTCTATCATTCAATAATTGGATGCCTCTTGCTTTATTCAAGAGATACCTTATTCTATGTTTATAGTGGCATAACATCAAGAGCACTGGAATCCAATCAAACATTCCATCACTCCACCTCACAATTTTCATGTCCTTTATTTGGATCATCATCCACTTCCATGTCTGAAGGGAACCCCTAATGGCCTGGCCTCATTCTGCATCGACTCACCTACCTTCCTGGGGCAACGCCCTGTAAGACATTGGACAACACTTTGAGATAGGTCATGTGTTTCAAACACGGTCAGCAGTCGACCCTGATTTGTTTGTCACTATTTTAGGCTATCGCAATATGGATGTTGTGTTTCGACCATGGTCAATAGTTATCCTCCATCGTCATGCCACCCTCATTGCATTCTGGATGTCAGACATGTAATTCACACTTTTCATCTCCCTTTGTTGGGATGGATTCCAAAACCCTTGGAGTTATCCCTCTGGTGCACTTGTGCATAAGGCGTTGGACCCCATTGTATTCCTCAACCCACCAATGGGTTGGGATGCTCTCATGGCCGGACATGAGGAAGACACCCTAGGCATCCATCATGTAGTAAGTCCCAGGGCCATGGGCGTCCATCCCGGGGTAAGCCCCAACATTATGGGCCACCCTTATGCGTATGCCCCACTCCACTTCCCACAGACGCACCTTTCATGATGTGATCCTCTGGTCCCTACTGCCTCTTGTCACTCACACCAAGAATGACTCATGTGTGCTTAGAGTAGGCATCGACCATGACATCCTCTTATGGGCCCCCTCAGAGTGTAAGCCCCAATCCATCTCCATGGTCCTCCTCAGAGTGTAAGCCCCAATCCATCACCATGGGCTGCCTCAGAGTGTAAGTCCCAAGCCAATGCAAACAACGTGGACATTGATCCCTGCCTCTTAGGCAGGTTACGTACGAAGCCTCCAATAGGTTCAAGACCAATCACAATCGGACCTACGGGTCCACATTCACTTCGGTTCTCCGATGCTCCCCTTTAGAACTTTGTGGACTTTGATCCCTGCCTCCTAGGCAGTGTATGTAGGAAGCCTCCAAGAGATTCAAGCCCAATCACCATCGGACCTTCGGGTCCACATTCAAATCGGTTGTCAGATGCTCACCTTTCTAACTACATGGACTTTGATCCCTATCCCCTAGGATGGGTATGTAGGAAGCCTCCAAGAGGTTCAAGCCCAACAACTGGTCGGTCCAACTATCTTCACATCAGTTCAACGTGTCACTCCTAGTGTCGCCTCAATGAGTTCTAACTCCACAGGGTCATTAATCCAACGAGGGATGGTAAATCTCAGGCCTAAATGATTCCGAACCCCCAGCGTCCAGTTGAACATTTCCCACTATGGTTAAATCTATGGGTACTATGTTTGGGTATAAACAAAATATTCGTGAACATATGAATACGTATTAAATATATAAGAGAGTCTCAGAATAGTCAATAATTCCCCCCAAAAGGGTGCGATGAGTCCGACTTCCCATCTTCTCAACCAATGTGAGTTTTTAATCATCACTGGTAAGACCATCCAAGGAATGGCTGCCATTGGAATGTAGGTCCATCCATCATCAGATACGGAGCCATTGGGCATTTCGAGACCGAAACCACGTAACATAAAAGTAGTTTACTCTAGCTTTGGTTCAATTGGATTTTCATATATTGATTCTTTAATGATGTTAGATTATGTATTATTTCATTAATAGTGGGCTTGATATTCAACAGACATTCAGAACATGATCTATCATCCATCTTAAATAGTTCACTCATATAAAATTGAAGCGCTATCTTATATGGTTGGTCAAAATCATCTGTAGAAATCATTTTAAGGTTTTTTAATTCATGGACCTGATATTTAACAACATGTTGAACACTATAATACAAATAATGTTGGGATGATTGATGAATACAAATAATCTGTGATCCTAAATCAATATCAAAATAGAAGGATATATTCAAATGAGAAAGAATATTCTATAGTGTATGATCCATTATAGGAGGCATAAATATATTAAAAGACATGTATCTCATGGTAATTTTTTCATCTTACTCAAATATTTGTAGAACATTATGGCATGGAAATCAATATTTTCTTCCCCATAGAAATAGAGAGGATCTCTCATAAGTCATAGTTAGGAGGGTAAAAAACAAAAAAAAACTAACTCACGATATTGTAATAAAGATCATGAATCAATGGGGTAGTAGGGAATAATAGAACAGAAGCCCACACAGATGAAATGGGTGGTTATATTGTAGCCAATAAACAAAAGGAATGAAATGGAAGAAAATGAAACCATTTTCACTTAATGAATTACATGGTAGCTGGTTCGCCACGATAAAAAAAATTTAAAATATAGAAATGAAAAAAATTTACAAAACACCCTTCATAAATATTAAAATATCTAAAAAGACACTAAAATGTAGGAAAAAAATTTCTTTATAAAATTAAATAATTAATTTAAAAAAACCATGAAATGATATAATATATTATATTAAAAATAGATTAAACAAAATCAATTAAATTTTATTTTTGAATATAAAATTAATAATTTAATAAAATAGCTAAAAATTTTGTCACATTTCGTAATTTAATCATATTTATAAAAAATATTTTTAATTAAAAACATAAAAAACAAACAAACCTCATATAATAATTATGTAAATAATGTATTGAATTAAAAGAATTAAAATAAAAAAGTTTTTCATAGATATGAATGAATTAAAGGGAACATCAAATACCCCATATGTATATATTTTATTTTACTCAAGAAATAATTATCTCAAATTATATTTTATAAAATAAGTCTGAAAATTGGAAAAAAAATATACAACTAATATTTCATTATCAAAATGATTTTCCATCGTCATTTTTTATCATGGGAAAAAATTTGAAATTCCCTCTCAGAGCTAAATGAAAATTTTCAAATAATGTTTATAATTAGAAAATAATTAAAATAAAAAAATTAAATGATATTTTAATAAAATACCATTTTCATCATATAGACTAACCAAACAACCCTCAACCTCTAGTTTAAAAGAATCACTATAATTAAAATACCAAAATAAATATATGCCAACTAAAAATGGTATAATTTTAAAAATAAGAATGAATAAATAACCAATAATATCGTTAATGTAAGAATGATTTAAAATATCAATCCAGATAAGGATATTCATTTCATATTCTATTTAGATATAGATGTTATAGGTTAATTAAATATTTAAAAGTTAACAATAAATAATTATTGTATAATTTTTTCATAAAAAAATTTTAATATATTTTTTACATGGGGGAAAATGAAATGAATAACATAGTTAAATACATAAGGTAATAATGAATAATATCCTCAATATAGAATTAAACGTTTAGTTTTGAGGAACATTATCACCCTTCTCTACCATCACTGACCCCCGTGAAAAATGGAGAGTCGCACCGTGAACTTTTCGGGCCAGCTCAACAGTATTTTACATTGCACCCTTGTGCCGCCCCAACATCTGTCCTATACATTCCATGAGTCGAGCTACTCCACATGACTCTCCTATAACCCCACCACCTAGCTTCTTTTGCTAGGTTCATCCAAAAAGGGCCACCATTACGTAAGTCCCACACCAACTATTGCTAGGTATCTTCTACCTAGTTGTCCTGTCCATATGAAATTAAACTATATGAAAACCCTCTTCTCTACATGAATATAAACTGTATAATTCCCTATCATTCAATAATTGGATGCCTCTTGATTCATTCAGGATATTACTTATGCTATGTTTAGAGTGGAAAAACATCAAGAGCACTGAAATCCATTAAAAAATTCCATCCCTCCACCTCACGCTTTGTGTGTCCTTTATTGGGATCATCATATACTTCCATGTTTGAAGGGACCCCCTAATGGCCTGGCCTCATGCCGCATCGGCTCGCCTACCATCCTGGGTCATCGCCCAAAAGACATTGGACCACAGTTCATGATAGGTCCTATGATTCGAACATGGTCAGCAGTCGACCCTCATTTGTTTGTCCCAATTTCTGGCTATCACAATATGGATGTTTTGTTTCGAACACGGTCAATAGTTATCCTCCATCGCCATGCCACCCTCATTGAGATCTGGATGTCAGACATGTAATTAAAACTTTTCATCTCCCTTTGTTTGGAATGATTCCACGTCCCTTGGTGTTATCCCACTTGTGCACTTGCGCATAAGGCATTTCCCCCATTGTATTGCTCAACCCACCAATGGGTTGGGATGATATCATGGCCAGACATGTGGAAGACGCCATGGGCTTCAATCTTGGAGTAATTCCCAGTTCCATGGGTGTCCATCCCAGATTAAACCCCCATATTATGGGCCACCCTTATGCGTAAGCCCCACACCACTTCTCACGGATGCACCTTTCTTGATGTGGTCCTCAGGTCCCTGATGCCTCTTGTTTCTAACACCAAGCATGAGTCACGTGGTTTTAGAGTAACCATTGACCATGATATCCTCTTATGGGACTCCTCAGAGAGTAATCCCCAATCCATAGCCATGGGACTCCTCAGAGTGTAAGACCTAATCCATCACCATGGGCTGCCTCAAAGTGTAAGTCCCAAGACAATGAAAACTACATGGACTTTGATCCCTACCTCCTAGGAAGCGTATGTAGAAAGCCACCAAGAGGTTCAAGCCCAATCACCATCGGACATCCGAGTCCACATTTACGTCGGTTCTCCAACGCTCCCCTTTCGAACTACGTGGACTTTGACCCCTTCCTCTTAGGCAGGGTACGTAGGAATCCCACAAGAGGTTCAAGCCTGACCACCATCAGACATCCGAGTCCACATTCACGTCGGTTTTCTAATGCTCCCCTTTCGAACTACGTAGACTTTGATCCCTGTCCCCTAGGCAGGGTATGTAGGAAGCCTCCATGAGGTTCAATCCCAACAACTGGTGGATCCGACTATCTTCACATCAGTTCACCGTGTAACTCCTACTGCTACCTCAATGATTTCCGACTCCACATGGTCATTAATCCAAAGAGGGAAGGTAAACCTCAGGACTAAATGATTCCAAACCCCCTGTGTCCAGTTGTCCATTGCCCACCAGGGTTAAATCTGTGGATACTATGTTTGGGTATAAACTAATGATTTGAGAACATATGAATGCGTCTTAAATCTATAAGAGAGTCCCGGAATAGGAAATTATTCCCCCAAAAGGGTGCGATGATCCTGAATTCCCATCCTCTTGACCAATGTGAGTTCTTAAGTGTTGCTGGTCATACCATTTGGTGAACTCCTGCCTTTTGGAAATTCGGTCCATCCATTATCGGATATGGAGTCATTGGGGGTTTAGAGACTGAAACCACGATACATAAACTTAGTTTATTCTAGATTTTGTTAAATTGGATTTACATATATTAATTATTTAATGATTCTATATTATGTATTATTTCAGTAATATTGGGATTGATATTCAACTGATTTTCAGAACATGATCCATCATCCATCTTAAATAGTTTACTCATATAAAATTGAAGCACTATCTTATATAGTTGGTCAAAATCATCCTTAGATATCATTTTAATGGTTTTTTAATTCCTGGACCTGATATTGAACAACTGATTGAAATCTATCAAATAAATAATGTTAGGATGATTGAGGAATAGAACTAATCTATGATCCTAAATCAATATCAAAATAGAAGGATTTATTCAAATGGGAAATATTATTCTATAGTTTATGATCCATAATAGGAGGAATAAATATATTAACAGACTTGTATCTTATGGTATTTTTGTCATATTACTGCAGTATTTGTAGTACAGTATGGCATGGAAATCAATATTTTATTCCCTATAGAAATAGAGAGGAGCTTCCTTAAGTCTAAGTTAGGAGGGTAAAAAACCAAAAAAAACTAGCTCATGGTATCGTAATAAACATCATGAAACCATGGGGGATAAGGGAATGAACATCATGAAACCATGGGGGATAAGGGAATGATAGAACAAATGCCCACATAGTTGAAATGGGTGTTTGAGTGGTATCCAAGAAACAAAAGGAACGAAATGGAAGAAAATGAAACCATTTTAACTTAATGAATGACATGGTAGCTGTTTCGTTGTGATAAAAAATTTAAATTTTAGAAATGAAAAAAAAATTACAAAATACCCTTCATAAATATTAAAATATCTAAAAACACATTAAAATGAAGGAAATATTTTTCTTTAAAAAATTATATAATTAATTTCAAAAAACCATGAAATGATATAATATAATATATTAAAAATAAATAAAATAAAATAAAATAAATTTTATATTTTAATATAAAATAAATAATTTAATAAAAAACTAAAAATTTTGTCACATTTCGTAATTTAATCATATTTTTGAAAAATATTATTAATTAAATACTTAAAAAACAAACAAACCTCATATAATAATTATGTAAATAATGTCTCACATTTAAAAAATTTAAATAAAAAAGTTTTTCAAATATTTGAATGAATTAAAGGGAACATCAAATCCCTCAAATGTATATATTTAATTTTACTCAAGAAATAATTATCTCAAATTAAATTTTAAAAAATAAATCTCAAAATAGAAAAAACTATACAACTAATATTTGATTATCAAAATTATTTTCCATCGACATTTTTTCTCAGGGAAAAAATGTTAAATTACCGCTCAGAGCTAAATGAACATTGTGAAATAATTTTTACAATTAATAAATAAATAAAGAAAAAAAATTAAATGTTATTTTAGTAAAATAAAATTTTCATCAAATTGACTAACCAAACAACCCTTTACATATAGGTGAAATGAATCACTATTATTAAAATGCCAAAATAAATATATGCCAACTAAAAATGGACAAATATTAATAATAAGATTTAATAATTAACCAATAATCTAGTTAAAGTAATAATGATTTAAAATATCAATCCAGAAAAATATATTAATTTCATATTCTATTTAGATATAGATGTTATAAGTTAATTAAATATTTAATAGTTAACAATAAATTATTATTGTCTAAATTTTTCATAAAAAAATATTAAAATATTTTTTACATGGGGGAAATAGAATTGAATAAGCTAGTTAAATCCCTAAGGTAATAAAGAATAATATCCTCAATATAGAATGAAGCATTTAGTTTTTAGGAACAGTATCACCCTTCGCTACCGTCACTAACCCCCATGAAAATGGAGAGTCGCACCGCGAACTTTTCAGGCCAGCTCAACAGTATTTCACATTGCACCCTTCTACCGACCTAAAATATATCCTATACATTCCATGAGTCGAGGTACTCCTCATTACTCTCATATATCCCAATCACCTAGATCCTTTTTCTAGGTTCATCTAGAAAGGGCCACCCTTGGGTAAGTCCCACACTAACCATTTCTAGGCATCTCCTACCTAGTCATCCAATCCATATGACATTAAACTATATGGAAACAGTCCTCTCTATATGACTATAAACTGTAGCATTCCCTATCATTCAATAATTGGATTCCTCTTTATTAATTCAAGAGATGCCTTATTCTATGTTTACAGTGTCATAACTTCAACATCACAGGAATCCATTCAAACATTCCATCACTACACCTCACGCTTTGCGTGTCCTTTATTCATATAGTCATCTACTTCCATGTCTAAAGGGAACCCCTAACGGCCTTGATTCATTCCACATCAGCTCACCTACCATCCTGGGCCAACACCCTAAAAGACTTTGGAAAACATTTCGAGATAGGTCCTATGTTTCGAACATGGTATAAAGTCGACCCTAATTTGATTGTCACTATTTTAGCCTAATGAAATATGGATGTTGTGTTTCGAACACAGTCAACAGTTATCCTCCATCACCATTCCACCGTCATTGCATTCCAGATGTCAGGCATTTAATTCACACTTTTCACCTCCCTTTGCGTGGACTGATTCCAATAGCCTTGGTGTTATACCTCTTGTGCACTTGAGCATAAGGCATTGTCCCCCATTGTATTCCTCAACCCACCAATGGGTTGGGATGCTCTCATGGACGGACATGAGGAAGACACACTAGGCTTCCATCTTGGAGTAAGTCCCAGCGCCATGGGCATCCATTCTGGAGTATGCCCCAACATTATGGGCCACCCTTATGCGTAAGCCCCACTCCACTTCTCATGGATGCACCTTTCACGACGTGATCCTCTGGTCCCTCCTGCCTCTTGTTTCTCACACCGAGCAAGACTCACGTGGGCTTAGAGTAAGAATCAACCATAACATCCTCTTATGGGCCTCCTCAGAGTGTAAGCCACAATCCATCACCATGGGCAGCCTCAAAGTGTATGTCCCAAGCCAATGCGAACTACATGGACATTGATCCCGGCCTCCTAGGCAGGTTATGTAGGAAGCCTCCAAGAGGTTCAAGACCGATCACAATCGGACCGCTGGGTTCACATTCACGTTGGTTCTCCAACGCTCCCCTTTCGAACTATGCGGACTTTTATCCCTACCTCCTGGGCAGGGTATGTAGTAAGCCTCCAAGAGTTTCAAGCCCGATCACCATCGGACCTCTGGGTCCACATTCACATCGGTTCTCCGATGATCCCCTTTCGAACTACGTGGTCTTTGATCCATGTCCCCTATGTCGGGTACATAGTAAGCCTCCATGAGGTTCTAACCCAAAACCCGGTCAATCTGACTATCTTCCCATCAGTTCACCGCGTCACTCCCAGTGTCACCTCAATGAGTTCAGACTCCACGGGGTCATTAATCCAATGAGGGATGGTAAACCTCAGGCCTAAATGATTCTGAACCCCCAGTGTCCAGTTGAACATTTCCCCCTAGGGTTAAATCTGTGGATACTATGTTTGGGTAGAAACCAAATATTTGAGAACATATGAATACATCTTAAATCTATAAGAGAGTCCCAGAAAAGTCAATAATTCCCCCCAAAAGGGTGTGATAAGCCCGACTTCCCATCCTCTCAACCAATGTGAGTTCTTAAGCATCTCTGGTAAGACCATCCGTCGAACGCCTACCTTTGGAAAGTAGGTCCATCCATCATCAGATATGGAGCCGTTGGGTGTTTCGAGACTGAAACAATGAAACATAAATGTAGTTTATTCTAGCTTTGCTTCAATTGGATTTTCATATATTAATTCTATAATTATGCTAGATTATGTATTATTTCAGTAATAGTGGGCTTGATATTCAACTGACTTTCAGAACATGATTTATCATCCATCTTAAATAGTTTACTCATATAAAATTGAAGCTCTAACTTATATGGTTGGTCAAAATCGTCTGTAGAAATCATTTTAATGGTTTTTTAATTCATGGACCTGATATTGAACAACTGATTGAACTCTATCAAACAAATTATGTTGGGATGATTGAGGAATATAATTAATCTGTGATCCTAAATCAATATCAAAATAAATGTATTTATTCAAATGAGAAAGATTATTCTATAGTGTATTATCCATAATAGGAGGAATAAATATATTAGAAGACATGTACCTCATGGTATTTTTGTCATCTTACTAAAATATTTATAGAACGTTATGGCATGGAAATAAATATTTTCATCCCCGTAGAAATAGAGAGGATCTCTCATAAGTCTAAGTTAGGAGGGTAAAAAAACTAGCTCACGGTAGCGTAATAAAGATCATGAAACCATGGGGGAGAAGGGAATGATAGAAAAAATGCCCACACAGTTGAAATGGGTGGTTAGGTAGTAGCCCAGAAACAAAAGGAAAGAAATGGAAGAAAATTAAACTATTTTCACTTAATGAATAACATGGTATCTGGTTCGCCACAAAAAAATTAAAATAAAGAATTAATAAAATTACAAAACACCCTCATAAATATTAAAATATCTAAAAACACACTAAAATGTAGGAAGAAATTCTCTTTATAAAATTAAATAATTACTTTAAAAAAACCATGAAATGATATAGTATATATTATTTAAAAAATAGATTAAACAAAATCAATTGAAATTTATATTTTAATATAAAATTAATAATTTAATAAAAAAGGTAAAAATTTTGTCAAATTTCGTAATTTAAGCATATTTATAAAAAATATTATTAATTAAATACATAAAAAACAAACAAACCTCATATAATAATTATGTAAATAATTTCTCACATTTAAAAATTTAAATAAAAAAGTTTTTCATAGATATGAATGAATTAATGGGAATATCAAATCCCCCACATGTATATATTTAATTTTCCTCAAGAAATAATTATCTCAAATTAAATGTTATAAAATAAATATCAAAGTAGAAAAACAGATATACAACTAATATTTTATTATCAAAATGATTTACCATCGTCATTTTTCTCATGGGAAAAAATGTGAAATTCCCTCTCAGAGCTAAATGAACATTGTCATATAATTTTTACAATTAAAAAATAATTAAAATAAAAAAATTATTTGATATTTTAATAAAATACAATTTTCATCAAATTGACTAACCAAACAACCCATTACCTATAGGTGAAAAGAATCACTATAATTAAAATAAAAAAATAAATATATGCCAACTAAAAATTGTCTAATATTAAAAATAAGAATGAATAATTAAATGATCATCTATTTAAAGTAATAATGATTTAAAATATCAATCCAAATAAGGATATTATTTCAATATTCTATTTATATATAGATGTTATAAGTTAATTAAATATTTAAAAGTTAACAATAAATAATTACTGTATAAAATTTTAATAAAAAAAATTAATATATTTTTTACATGGGGGAAATCGAAATGAATAACATAGTTAAATACATAAAGTAATAAAGAATAATATCCTCAATATAGAATGAAACCTTTAGTTTTGAAGAAAACTATCACCCATTGTTACTTTCACTAACCCCCATGAAAAATGGAGAGTCGCACCGTGAATTTTTCGGGCCGGCTCAATTTTATTTAACATTGCACCCTTGTGCCGCCCAAACATCCGTCCTATATATTTCGTGAGTCGAGCTACTCCTCATGACTCACCTATAACCCCATCACCTAGCTCCTTTTTCTAGGTTCATCCAGAAAGGGCCGCCCATGCGTAAGTCCCACACCAACCATGGCTAGGTATCTCCTACCTAATCGTCCTATACATATGACATTAAACTATATGGAAACGGTCCTCTCTACATGACTATAAACTGTATCATTCCCCATCATTTAATAATTGGATTACTCTTTCATCATTCAATAGATGCCTTCTGCTATGTTTAGGGAGGAATAACTTCAAGAGAACTGGAATCCATTCAAACATTCCATCACTCCACCTCACGCTTTGTGTCTCCTTAATTCGGAACTTCATCTACTTCCATGACTGAAGTGACCCCCTAACGGCCTAACCTCATGCCACATCGACTGACCTACTGTCCTAGGACAATGCCCCAAAATTCTTTGGACAACACTTCGAGATAGTTCATCTGCTTCGAACACGGTTAGCAGTCGAACCTCATTTGTTTATCCCCATTTTAGGCTAATGCAATATGGATTTTTTGTTTTGAACACTGTCAACAATTATCCTCTATCGCCATTCCACCCTCATTGAGTTCCGAATTTCGGGCATGAAATTCAAACATTTCAGCTCCCTTTGTTTAGACTGATTCCAACTCCCTTGGTGTTATCCTGCTTGTGCACTTTCACATAAGGCGTTGGCCCCCAATGTATTCCTCAACCCACCAATGGGTTGTGATGCTATTATGGACAGACATGAGAAAGACACCATGGGATTCCATCTTAGAGTATGTCCTAGCACCATGGGCATCAATCCCAGAGTAAACCCCATCAATATGGGCCGCCCTTATGCGTAAACCCCACTCCACTTCTCACGGACGAACCTTTCGTGACGTGATCCTCTGGTCCCTGCTGCCTCTTGTTTCTCACACCGAGCATGACTCAAGTGGGCTTAGAGCAAGCATCGACCATGACATCCTATTATGGGACTCCTCAGAGTGTAATCCCCAATCCATCTCCATGGGCCTCCTTAGAGTGTAAGCCCCAATCCATCACCATGGGCTGCCTCATAGTGTAAGTCCCAATCTAATGTGAACTACATGGACTTTGATCCATGCCTCCTAGGCAGGGTATGTAGGAAGCCTCCAAGAGGTTCAAGCACGATCAACATGGGAACTAAGGGTCCACATTCACGTCGGTTATCAGATTCTCCCCTTTCGAACTACGTGGACTTTGATCCCTTCCTCCTAGGAAGGGTACGTAGGAAGCCTCCAAGAGGTTCAATATCGATCACCATCAGACCTCGGGGTCCACATTCACGTTGGTTATCTGATGCACCCATTTCAAACTACGTGGAATTTGATTCATGTCCCCTAGGCATGGTATATAGGAATCCTCCATGAGGTTCATGCCCAACAACAGGTCGATCCGACTATCTTTGCATCGGTTCACCGCGTCACTCCTAGTGTCGCCTCAATGAGATCCAACTCCAAGAGGTCATTAATCCAACTGGGGATGGTAAAACTCAGGCCTAAATGATTCTGAACCCCCTGCGTCCAGTTGACCATTTCCCAACAGGGTTAAATCCGTGGATACTATGTTTGGGGATAAACCAATGATTCGCGAACATATGAATATATCTTAAATCTAAAAGAGAGTCCCAGAACACGAAATAATTCCCCCCAAAAGGGTGCTATAAGCCTGACTTCCCATCCTCTCGACCAATGTGAGTTCTTAAGCGTCACTGGTCAGACCATCCAGAGAATGACTACCTTTGGAAAGAAGGTCTATACATCATCAAATATGGAGCCTTTGGGCATTTTGAGACCGAAACCACGAAACATAAACATAGTTTATTCTAGTTTGGTTCAACTGGATTTTCATATATTGATTATTTAATGATGATAGATTATGTATTATTTCAGTAATATTGGGCTTGATATTCAACTGAGTTTCAGAACATGATCCATCATCCATCTTAAATAGTTTACTCATATAAAATTGAAGCGCTATCTTATATGGTTTGTAAAAATTGTCTGTAGAAATCATTTTAATGGTTATTTAATTCATGGACCAGATATTGAACAACTGATTGAACACTATCAGACAAATAATGTTCGGATGATTGAGGAATATAATTAATCTGTGATCCTAAATCAATATCAAAATAAAAGGATTTATTCAAATGAGAAAGAATATTCTATAGTGTATGATCCATAATAGGAGGCATACATATATTAAAAGACATGTACCTCATGGTATTTTTCTCATCTTACTCGAATATTTATAAAACGTTATGGAATGGAAATTAATATTTTCCTCCCCATAGAAAAAGAGAGAAGCTCGTATATGTCTTTGTTAGGAGGGTAAAAAACGGGCTCACGGTATCGTAATAAAGTTCATGAAACCATGTGGGAGAAGGGAATGATAGAACAAATACCCACATAGTTGAAATGGGTGGTTAAGTAGTAGCCAAGAAACAAAACGAAGGAAATGGAAGAAATTGGAACAATTTTCACTTAATGAATGACATGGTAGCTGGTTCGTCATGATAAAAAATTAAAAATATTGAAATGAAAAAAAATAAAAAATACCCTTCATAAATATTAAAATATCTAAAAAGACATTAAAATATAGGAAAAAAATTTCTTTATAAAATTAAATAAATAATTTCAAAAAACCATGAAATGATATAATATGTTATATTAAAAATTGATTAAAAAAACCAATAAAATTTGATATTTTAATATAAAATTACTAATTTAATAAAAAGGCAAAAACATTTGTCACATTTCATAATTTATTCATATTTATAAAAATTATTATTAATTAAATACATTAAAAACAAACAAACCTCATTTAATAATTATGTAAATAATGTATCACATTAATTTTTTTTAATAAAAATGTTTTTCATAGATATGAATGAATTAAAAGGAAAAACAAATCCCCCACATATATATATTTTATTTTCCTAGAGAAATAATTATCTCAAATTAAATTTTATAAAATAAATCTCAAAATAGAAAAACAGATATACAACTAATATTTGATTATCAAAATGATTTTCCATCATCGTTTTTTCTCATGGGAAAAGAGGAGAAATTCCCTCTAAGAGGTAAATGAAATTTGTTAAATAATTTTTACAATTAAAATATTATTAATATAAAAAAATTAAATGTTATTTTAATAAAATACAATTTTCATCAAATTGACTAACCATACAACCCTTTACCTCTAGGTGAAGTGAATCACTATAATTAAAATGCAAAATTAAATATATGCCAACCAAAAATTGTCTAATATTAAAAATAAGAATGAATAATTAACCAATCATCCAGTTAAAGAAATAATGATTTAGAATATAATATAGATAAGGATATTGATTTCATATTCTATTTTGATATCGATGTTATAAGTTAGTTAAATATTTAAAAGTTAACAATAAATAATTATTTTATAAATTTTTCATAAACAAAATTTGAATATATTTTTTTACATGGGGGAAATAGAAATTAAAAACCAAGTTAAATCTATAAGTTAATAAATAATAATATCTTTAATATATAATGAAACATTTAGTTTTGAGGAACATTATCACCCTTCGCTACCGTCACTGACCGCCATGAAAAATGGAGAGTCGCACTGCGAACTTTTCAGGCCGGCTCAAAAATATTTTACAATGCACCATTTTTCCACCCTAACATCCATCCTATACATTCAATGAGTTGAGAAACTCCTCATGACTCTTCTATAACCCCATCACCTTGCTCCTTTTTCTAGGTTCGTCTAGAAAGGCCCACCCTTTCGTAAATCCCTCACCAACCATTGCTAGGTATTTCCTACCTAGTCGTCCTATCCATATGACATTAAACTATATGGAAACAGTCCTCTCTACATGAATATAAACTGTATCATTCCTTGTCATTAAATAATTGGATGCCTCTTGATTCATTTAATAGATGACTTCTGCTTTGTTTACAGTGTCATAACTTCAAAAGCACTGGAATCCATTCAAACATTCCATCACTCCACCTCACACTTTGTGTATCCTTCATTCAGATCATCATCTACATCCATGTTTGAATGGACCCCTAACGGCTTCGCCTCATGCCCCAACGGCTCACCTACCGTCCTGGGCCAATGCCCCAAAAGACTTAGACAACACTTCGAGATAGTTCATGTGTTTTGAACAAGGTCATCAGTCTACCCTAAATTTTTTTCCCAATTTCAGGATAACGCAATAGGGATGATGTGTTTCGAACACAGTCAACCGTTATGCTACATTTCCATTCCGCACTCATTGCATTCCGGATGTCGGGCATGTAATTCAAACTTTTCATCTCCCTTTGTTTGGACTGATTCCAAAGCCCTTGGAGTTATCCCGCTTCTGCACTTGTGCATAAGGAGTTGGCCCCAATTATATTCCTCAACCCACCAATGGGTTGGGATACTCTCATGGCCAGACATGAGGAAGACACCCTGGGCTTCCATCTTGGAGTATGTCCCAACGCAACGGGCGTCCATGCTGATGTAATACCCAACTTTATGTGCCGCCCTTATGCAGAAGCCCCACTCCACATCTCACGGATGCTCCTTTCGCAACGTGATCCTCTAGTCCCTTCTGCCTCTTGTTTCTCACACCTAGCATGACTCAAGTGGTCTTAGAGTAAGCATCGACCATGACAACCTCTTATGGGCCTCATCAGAGTATAATCCCAAATCCATTTCCTTGGGACTCCTCAAAGTATAAGCCCTAATCCATCACCATGAGCTTCCTCATAGTGTAAGTCCCAAGCCAATGAGAACTACAAGGACTTTGATCCCTTCCTCCTAGGCAGGGTACATAGGAAGCCTGCAAGAGGTTTATGCCCAATCACCATTGGACCTCCGGGTCCACATTCATGTCGGTTCACCGACTCTCCCCTTTCGAACTACATGGACTTTGATCCCTACCTCCTAGGTAGGGTACGTAGGTAGCCTCCCAGATGTTCAAGCCTGATCACCATCGGACCTCCGAGTCCATATTCACGTCAGTTCTCTGACGTTCCCCTTTTGATCTACGTGTACTTTGATCCCGGTCCCCTAGGAAGGGTACGTAGGAAGCCTCCATGAGGTTCAACCCCAAAAACCAGTCGATCCGACTATCTTCGCATCGGTTCACCGCGTCACTCCTACTGTCGTATCAATGAGTTCCGACTCCACAGGGTCATTAATCCAACGAGGTATGGTAAACCTCTGGCCTAAATGATTCCAAAACCCCTACATCCAGTTGACCATTTCCCACCAGGGTTAAATCCATGGATACTACGTTTGGGTATAAGCCAAATATTCGTGAACATATGAATACATCTTAAATATATAAGATATTCCCGAAACAAGTAATAATTCCCCCCAAAAGGGTGCGATGAGCCTGACATCCCATCCTCTCGACCAATGTGAGTTCTTAAGCGTCACTGGTCTGACCATCCGACAAACGTCTGTGTTTTGAAAGCAGGTCCATCCATCATCGGATACGGAGCCGTTGGGCCTTTCGAGACCGAAACCACGAAACATAAACTTAGTTTATTCTAGCATTGGTTCAATTGGATTTTCATATATTTATTTTTTAATGATGCTAGATTATGTATCATTTCAGTAAAAGTGAGCTTGATATTCCACTGACATTCAAAACATGATCCATCATCCATCTTAAATAGTTTACTCATATAAAATTGAAGCACTATCTTATATATTTGGTCAAAATCCTCTGTAGAAATCATTTTAATGGTTTTTTAATTCATGTACCTGATATTGAACAACTGATTCAACAATATCAAACAAATAATGTTGGGATGATTGAGGAATATAATTAATCTGTGATCCTAAATCAATATCAAAATAGAAGTATTTATTCAAATTGAGAATGAATATTCTATAATTTATGATCCAAAATAGGAGGCATAAATATATTAAAAGACATGTATCTCATGGTGTTTTTGTCATCTTACATGAATATTTGTAGAACTTTATGGCATGAAAATCAATATTTTCCTCCCCATAGAAATAGAGAGTAGCTCGCATAAGTCTATGTTAGGAGGGTAAAAAAACAAAACAAAACTAACTCACAGTATCTTTATAATGATCATGAAACCAAGGGGGAGAAGGGAATGATAGAACAAATGCCCACACAGTTGAAATGGGTGGTTAATTAGTAGCCAAGAAACAAAAGGAATAAAATCGAAGAAAATGAAACCATTTTCCTTAATGAATGACATGGTAGCTGGTTCGTCGCGATAAAAAATTTAAAATATAGAAATGAATAAAAATTACAAAATACCCTTCATAAATATTAAAATATCTAAAAACACACTAAAATGAAGGAAACATTTTTCTTTATAAAATTAAATCAATAATTTCAAAAAAAAAATGAAATGAGATAATATATTATATTAGAAATAGATTAATCAAAATCAATTAAATTTTATATTTTAATATAAAATTAAGAATTTAATAAAAAGGAGAAACTTTTTGTCACATTTCCTAATTTATTCATATTAAAAAAAATCATTAATTAAATACATAAAAAACAAACAAACCTCATATAATAATTAGGTAAATAATGTCTCACATTAAAAAATTTAAATAATTTTTTTTTCATAGATATGAATGAATTAAAGGGAACATAAAATCCCCAACATGTATATATTTTATTTTCCTCAAGAATTAATTATCTCAAATTAAATGTAATAAAATAAATCACAAAATAGAAAAATAGTTATACAACTAATATTTTATTATGAAAATGATTTTCCATCATCATTTTTTCTAATGGGAAAAATGTAAAATTTTCTCTCAGAGCTAAATGAACATTGTCAAATAATTTTTACAATTAAAAAATAATTTAAAAAATAAATAAATGATATTTTAATAAAATACAATTTTCATCAAATTGACTAACAAAACAACCCTTTACCTATAGGTGGAAAGAATCACTATAATTAAAATGCCAAAATAAATATATGCCAACTAACAATGGTCTAATATTATAAATAATAATGAATTATTAACCAATCATCTAGTTAAAGTAATAATGATTTAAAATATCAATCGAATTAGGATATTCATTTCATATTTTATTAATATATTGATGTTATAATTTAATTAAATATTTAAAAGTTAACAACATATAATTATTATATAGATTTTTCATAAAAAAATAATATATTCTTTACATGGGGGAAATCGAAATGAATAACCTAGTAAAATCCATAACGTAATAAAGAATAATATACAAAATATATAATGAAACTTTTAGTTTTGAAGAACATTATCACCCTTCGCTACCGTCACTGACCCCCCGGAAAAATGGAGAGTCGCACCGCAAACTTTTCTGGCCGACTCAATAGTATTTCACATTTCCCCATTGCACCACCCCAAAATACTTCCTATACATTCCATGAGTTGAGCTATTCCTCATGAATATCCTATAATCCCATCACCTAGATCCTTTTTCTAGGTTCATCCAGAAAGGGCCTCACTTCCGTAAGTCCCACACCAACCATTTCTAGGTATCTCCTACCTAGAAATCCTATCCATATAAAATTAAACTATATGGAAACCGTCCTCTATACATGTATATAAACTGTAACATAACCTATCATTCAATAATTAGATGCCTCTTTCTTGATTCAAGAGATTCCTTATGCTATGTTTACAGTGGCATAACTCCAAGAGCACTGGAATCCATTCAAGCATTCCATCACTTCACCTCACACTTTGCGTGTCCTTCGTTGGGATCATCATCTACATCCATGTCTGAAGGGACCCCCTAATGGCCTGGCCTCATGCCACATCGGCTCACCTACTGTCTTGGGCCAATTCCCCGAAATACATTGGAAAACACTTCGAGATAGGTCATGTGTTTCGAACACGGTCAGCAGTCGACCCTCATTTGTTTGTCCCCATTTCAGGCTAACGCAATATGGATGATGTGTTTCGAACACGATCAATAGTTATCCTCCATCGCCATGCCACCCTCATTGTGTTCCGGATGTCGGGCATGTAATTCACACTTTTCATCTCGCTTTGTTTGGACTGATTCCAATGCCCTTTGCATTATCCCGCTTGTGCGCTTGCACATAAGGCATTGGCCTCCATTGTATTCCTCATCCAACCAATGGGTTGGGATGATCTCATGTCCAGACATGAGGAAGACACCCTGGGCTTCCATCATGGAGTATTTCCCAGCACCATGGTCATCCATCCCAGAGTAAGCCCCAACATTATGGGTCCCCCTTATGCATAATCCCCACTCCACTTCTAACAGAAGAACCTTTTGCGGCGTGATCCTCTTGTCCCTGCTGCCTATTTTTTCTCACACCGAGCATGACTCACGTGGGCATAGAGTAATCATCAAACATGACATCCTCTTATGAGCCTCCTCAGAGTGTAATCCCCAATCCATCTCCATGGGCCTCCTCAGCGTGTAAGCCCCAATCCATCACCATGGGCTTCATCAGAGTGTAAGTTCCAAGCCAATGAAATCTACGTGGACTTTGATCCCTGCGTCCTAGGCAGGGGACGTAGGAAGACTTCAAGAGGTTAACGCTCGATCACCATCAGACCTTCGGGTCCACATTCACGTCAGTTCTCTAATGCTACCCTTTCGAACTACATGGACTTTTAGACCTGCCTCCTAGGCAGGGTACGTAGGAAGCCTCCAAGAGTTTGAAGCCCGATCACCATCGGACCTCTGGGTCCACATTCACGTCGGTTCTCCGACGAACCCCCTTTGAACAACGTGGACTTTGAACCTTGTCCCCTAGGCAAGGTACATTGGAAGCCTCAATGAGTTTCAAGCCCAACAATCGGTCGATCCGACTATCTTCGCATTGGTTCAACGCGTCACTCCTAGTGACGCCTCAATGGGTTTCGACTCCACTGGGTCATTAATCCAACGAGTGATGGTAAACCTCAGGCCTAAATGATTCCGAACCCCCAGCATCCAGTTGACCATTTCCCCCCAAGATTAAATCCATGGATACTATTTTTGTGTATAAACCAAATATTCGTGAACATATGAATACATCTTAAATATATAAGAGAGTCCCAGAATAAGAAATTATTCCCCCCAAAAGAGTTCGATGACCACGGATTCCCAACCTCTCGACCAATGTAAGTTCGTAAGTGTCGCTAGTCAGACCATTTGATGAACGCCTGACTTTGAAAATTAGGTCCATTCATCATCAGATATGGAGCCGTTGGGCGTTTCGAGACCGAAACCACGAAACAAAAACATAGTTTATTATATCTTTGGTTAATTGGATTTTCATATATTGATTCATTAATTATGTTATATTATGTATTATTTCAGTAATAGTGGGATTGATATTCAACTGACTTTCAGAACATGATCCATCATCCATCTTAAATAGTCTACTCATATAAAATTTAAGCGATATATTATATGTTTGGTCAAAATCTTATGTAGAAATCATTTTAATGATTTTTTAATTCTAGGACATGATATTGAACAACTGATTGAACACTATCAAACCGACAATGTTAGGATGATTGAGGAATATAATTAATCTGTGATCCTAAATCAATATCAAAATAGATGGATTAATTCAAATGAGAAAGAATATTATATAGTGTGTGATCCATAATAGGAGGCATAAATATATTAAAAGACATGTATACCATTGTATTTTCGTCATCTTACTCGAATATTTGTAGAACGTTATGGCATCAAAATCAATATTTTCCTCCCCATATAAATAGAGAGGATCTCGCATAAGTCTATGTTAGGAGGGTAAAAAAACTACCTCACGGTATCATAATAAATATCACGAAACCATGGGGGAGAAGGGAATGATAGAAAAAATTCCCACATAGTTGAAATTGGTGGATTAGTAGTATCCCAGAAACAAAAGGAAAGAAATGGAAGAAAATGAAACCATTTTCACTAAATGAATGACATGGTAGCAGGTTCGTCGCGATAAAAAATTTAAAATATAGAAATGAATATTTTTTTACAAAATACACATCATAAATATTAAAATATCTAAAAACACAAGAAAATGTAGGAAAAATTTTTCTTTATAAAACAAAATAATTAATTTAAAAAAACCATGAAATGATATAACATATTTTATTAAAAATAGATTAAACAAAATCAATTAAATTTTATATTTTAATATAAAATTAATAATTTAATAAAAATGATAAAATTTTTGTCACATTTCGTAATTTAATCATATTTATAAGAATATTATAAATTAATTACATAAAAACAGACAAACCTCATATAATAATTATGTAAATAATGTCTCACATTAAAAAAAATTAAATAATTTTTTTTTCATAGATATTAATGAATTAAAGGGAACATCAAATACCCCACATGTATATATTTTATTTTCCTGAAGAAATAATTATCTCCAATTAAATTTTATAATATAAATCCCAAAATAAAAAAATAGATATACAACTAATATTTGATTATAAAAATTATTTTCCATTGTTATTTTTTCTCGTGGGAAAAAAATGTGAAATTCCCTCTCAGAGATAAATGAACATTGTCAAATAATTTTTACAATTAATAAATAATTTTAAAAAAAAAATGATATTTTAATAAAATAGATTCTTTATCAAATTAACTAACCAAACAAGCCTTTACCTATATGTGAAAATAATCACTATTATTAAAATGCCAAAATAAATATATGCCAACTAAAAATTGTCTAATATTAAAGATAAGAATGAATAATTAACCAATCATCTAATTAAAGTAATAATGATTTAAAATATCAATCCAGATAAGGATATTCATTTCATATTCTTTTTAGATATTGATGTTATAAGTTAATTAAATATTTAAATGTTAACAATAAATAATTATTGTATAGATTTTTCACAATAACAATTTAATATATTTTTTACTTGGGGAAATAAAAATGAATAACCTAGTTAAATCCATAAGGTAATAAAGAATAATTTCATCAATATAGAATGAAACATTTAGTTTTGAGGAACATTATCACCCTTCGCTACTGTCACTGACCCCCATGAAAAATGGAGAGTTGCACCACGAACATTTCTGGATGGCTCAACAGTATTTCACATTTCACCATTGTGCCACCCCAACATCCATCCTATACATTCCATGAGTCAAGCTACTCCTCATGACTCTCCTATCACCCCATCACCTAGCTCCTTTTGCTAGGTTCATCCAGAAAGGGCCGCCCATGCATAAGTCCCACACCAACCATAACGAGGTATCTATTACCTAGTCTTCCTATCCATATGACATTAAAATATATGGAAAGAGTCCACTCTACATGAATATAAACTGTAGTATTCCCTATCATTCAATAATTGGATGCCTCTTGCTTCATTAAATAGAGGCCTTATGCTATGTTTACAATGGCATAACATCAAGAGCACTAGATTCCATTCAAACATTCCATCACTCCACCTCACACTTTGCATGTCCTTCATTCGGATCTTCATCTACTTCCATGTCTGAAGGGACCCCCTAACGGCCTGACCTCATGCCGGATCATCTCACCTACCGTCTTGGGCCAACGCCCTGAAAGACTTTGGTCAACACATCGAGATAGGTCATGTGATTCGAACACGGTCAGTAGTTGACCCTCATTTATTTGTATCCATTTCAGGATAACGCAATATGGATGATGTGTCTCGAACACATTCAATAGCTATCCTCCATCACCATGCCACCCTCATTGCATTTAGGATGTAGGGAATGTAATTCAAACTTTTAATCTCCCTTTGTTTGGACTACTTCCAACACCCTTAGAGTTATCCCGCCTGTGCACTTGCGCATAAGGCGTTGGCCCCCATTGTATTCCTCAACCCAGCAATGGGTTGGGATGATCTCATGGCCATACATGAGAAAGACACCCTGGGATTCCATCTTGGAGTAAGTCCCAGCGACATGGGCGTCCATCCAGGAGTAAGACCCACCTTTATGGGTTTCCCTTATGCATAAGGCCCAATCGACTTCTCACGGATACTCCTTTCATGACGCGATCCTCTAGTCTCTCCTACCTCTTGTTTCTCACACCGAGCAAGAATCACGTGGGATTAGAGTAAGAATCGACCATGACATCCTCTTATGGGCCTCCTCAATGTGTAATCCCCAATCCAACCCTATGGGTCTCCTTAGAGTGTAATCCCCAATCCATCACCACGGGCTGCCTCCGAGGGTAAGTCCCAAGCCAATTTGAACTACGTGGACATTGATCCCTACCTCCAAGGTTGGGTACGTAAGAAGCCTCTAAGAGGTTCAAGCCCGATCACCATCGGACCTCTGAGTCCACATTCACTTCAGTTCTCCGATGCTCTGTTTTTTAACTACGTTGACTTTGATCACTGCCTCCTAGGTAGGGTATGTATGAAGCCTCCAAGAGGTTCAAGCCTGATCACATCGGACCTCCGGTTCCACATTCACATCAGTTCTCTGACACTCCCCTTTCGAACTACATGGACATTGATCTCTATCCCTTAGGCAGGGTACATAGGAAGCCGCCATGAGGTTCAAGCCCAACAACCGGTCGATCCAAATATATTCGCATCATTTCACCACGTCATTCCTAGTCCCGCCTCAATGAGTTCCAACTCAATGGGGTCATTAATCCAATGAGGGAGAGTAAACCTCAGTCCTAAATGATTTCGAACCCCCTACGTCCAGTTGACCATTGCCCACCAGGGTTTAATCCGTGGATACTATGTTTGCGTATAAACAAATGATTCGCGAACATATCAATACGCCTTAAATCTATAAGAGAGTCCCAGAACAGGTAATAATTACCCCCAAAAGGGTGAGATGAGCCCGACTTCCCATCCTCTCATCCAATGTGAGTTCTTAAGCATCGCTGGTCAGACCATCTGTCGAATGCCTGCCTTTGGAAATCAGGTCCATCCATTATCAGATACGGAGCCGTTGGAGGTTTTGAGACCGAAACGACGAAACATAAATGTAGTTTATTATATCATTGGTTCAATTGGATTTTCATATATTGATTCTTTAATGATGCCATATTATGTATTATTTCAGTAATAGTGTGATTGATATTCAACTGACTTTCAGAACATGATCAATCATCCATCTTAAATTGTTTACTCATATAAAATTGTTGTGCCATCTTATATGTTTGGCTAAAATCTTCTGTAGAAATCATTTTAATGGATTTTTAATTTGTGGACCTGATATTGAACAACTGATTGAACACTATCAAAAAATAATGTTGGGATTATTGAGGAATATAATTAATCTGTGACCCTAAATCAATATTAAAATAGAAGGATTTATTCAAATGAGAAAGAATATTATATAGTGTATGATCCATAATATGAGGCATAAATATATTAAAAGACATGTATCTCATGGTATTTTTGTCATCTTACTCGAATATTTGTAGAACGTCATGGCATAGAAATCAATATTTTCCTCCCCATAGAAATAGAGAGGAGCTCGCATAAGTCTAAGTTAAGAGGGTAAAAAACAAAAAAAATAACTCACGATATCGTAATAAAGATCATGAAACCATGGGGAAGAGGTGAATTATAGAACAAATTCCCAAACCATTGAAATGGGTGGTTAAGTAGTAGCCAAGAAACAAAAGGAAAGAAATGGAATAAAATGAAACCATTTTCACTTAATTAATGACATGGTATATGGTTCGTCGTGATAAAAAAAATTAATATACAGAAATGAAAAAAAAACAAAATACCCTTTATAAATATTAAAATATCTAAAAACACAATAAGATGTAGGAAAAAAGTTTCTTTATAAAATTTAATAATTAATTTCAAAAAACCATCAAATGATATAATATAATATATTAAAAATATATTAATAAAAATAGAATAAATTTTATATTTTATTATAAAATTAATAATTAAATAAAATATATAAATTTTTTGTCACATTTCATAATTTAATCATTTTTATAAATAAAATATTATTGATTAAATACATAAAAAACCTCATAAAATAATTGTGGTAAAAATGTGTCACATTAAAAAAAATTTAAATAAAAAAGTTGTTCATAGATATGAATGAATTAAAGGGAACATCAAATCCCCAACATGTATATATTTTATTTTCCATACGAAATAATTATCTGAAATTAAATGTCATAAAATAAGTCTCAAAAGAGAAAATTAGATATACAACTAATATTTGATTTTCAAAATTATTTTCCATCATCATTTTTTCTCATGGGAAAAAGATGTGAAATTCCCTCTCAGAGCTAATTGAACATTGTAAAATAATAATTAAAATGAGAAAATAATTAAAATAAATATATTAAATTATATTTTAATAAAATTCACTTTTCATCAAATTGAATAACCAAACAACCCTATTCCTCTAGGTGAAAAGAATCACTATAATTAAAATTCCAAAATAAATATATTCCCACTAAAAATGGTCTAATATTAAAAATAAGAATGAATAATTAACCAATCATCTAGTTAAAGTAATAATGCTTTAAAATATCAATCCAGATGAGTATATTCATTTCATATTCTATTTAGATATATATGATATAATTTAATTAAATATTTAATAGTTAACAATAAATAATTATTGTATAAATTTTTAATAAAAAAAATTTAATATGTTTTTTACATGGGGGAAAATCGAAATGAATAACATAGTTAAATCAATAAGGTAATAAAGAATAATATCATCAATATAGAATGAAAAATTTAGTTTTGAAGAACATTATCACCCTTTGCTACCGTCACTGACACCCATGAAAAATGGAGAGTCGCACCACGAACTTCTCGGGACGGCTCAACAGTATTTCACATTGCACCCTTGTGCCACCCTAAAATATGTCCTATACATTCCATGAGTCGAGCTACTCCTCATGACTCTCCTATAACCCCATCACATAGCTCCTTTTTCTATGTTCATCCAGAAAGGTACGACCTTGCGTAAGTCCCACACCAACCATTGCTAGGTATCTCCTACCTAGTCATCCTATCCATATAACATTAAACTATATAGAAATAATCCTCTCTACATGACTATAAACTGTATCATTCCCTCTCATTCAAAAAATCGATGTCTCTTACTTCATTCAAGAGATGCCTTATGCTATGATTACTATGGAATAACTTCAGGAGCACTGGAATCCATTCAAACATTCCATCACTACACCTCACAAATTGCATGTCCTTCATTCAGATATTCATCTAATTCCATGTATGAAGGGAGCCCCTAATGTCCTGGCCTCATGCCGCATCAGCTCACCTACTGTCCTGGGCCAACGCCCCAAAAGACTTTGGAAAACACTTTGGGATAGGTCCTTTGTTTCAAAAACGGTCAGCAGTCGACCCTCATTTGTTTGTCCCCATTTTAGGCAAACGCAATATGGATGATGTGTTTCAAACACGGTCAATAGTTATCCTCCATCTCCATGCCACCCTCATTGTGTTCCAGATTTCGGGAATGTAATTCACACTTCTCATCTCCCTTTGTTTGGACTGATTCCAATGCCCTTGGCATTATCCCACTTGTGCACTTGCACATATGGCATTTGCCCCCACTGTATTCCTCAACCCACCAATGGGTTGGGTTGCTCTTATGGTCAGACATGAGGAAGACACCATGCGCTTCCATCTTGGTGTAAGTCCCAGAACCATGGGCATCCATCCCGGAGTAAGCCCCAACTTTATGTGAAACCCTTATGCGTAAGCCCCACTCCAATCTCACGGACGCACCTTTCACAACGTGATCCTCTGGTCCCTGCTACATCTTGTTTCTCATACATATCATGACTCACGTGGGCTTTGAGTAAGAATCGACCATGGAATCCACTTATGGGCCACTCAGAGTGTAAGCCCCCATCCATCGCCCTGGGCCTCCTCAGAGTGTAATCCCCAATCCATCACCATGGGCTGCCTCAGAGTGTAAGTCCCAAGCCAATGCGAACTATGTAGACTTTGATCACTGCCTCCTAGGCATGGTATATATGAAGCCTCCAAGAGGTTGAAGCCAGATCACCATCGGACCTCCGGGTCCATATTCACGCCAGTTCTCTGACACTCCCCTTTCGAACAACATGGACTTTGATCCCTTCCTCCTAGGCATGGTACGTATGAAGCCTCCAAGAGGTTCAAGCCTGATCACCATCGGACCTCCAGGTCCACATTCACGTCGGTTCTCCGATTCTACCCTTTCAAACTATGTGGAATTTGATCCATGTCCCCTAGATAGGGTACGTAGGAAGCCTCCATGAGGTTAAATCCCAACAACTGGTCGATCTGACTATCTTCAAATCTGTTCACCGTGTCACTCCTAGTGCTGCCTTAATGAGTTCCGATTCCATGGGGTAATTAATCCAACGAGGGATGGTAAACCTCAGTCCTAAATGATTCAAACCCCCTACGTCCAGTTGACCATTGACCACCGGGGTCAAATTCGTGGATACTATGTTTGGGTATAAACCAATGATTCGCGAACATATGAATACGTCTTAAATCTATAAGAGAGTCCCGAAACAGGAAATAGTTCCCCCCAAAAGGGTGTGATGAGCCCGACTTCCCATCCTCTCGACCAATGTGAGATATTAAGTGTAGATGGTCAGCCCATCCAGCGAACGCCTGCCTTTGGAAAGATGGTCCTTCCATCATAGGATACGGAGTCGTTGGGCATTTCGAGACCGAAACCACGAAACATAAACGTAGTTTATTCTAGAATTAGTTCAATTGGATTTTCTTATATTGATTCTTTAATGATTATAGATTATGTATTATTTCACTAATATTGGGCTTGATATTCAATTGAATTTCAGAACATGATCCGTCATTCATCTTAAATTGTTTACTCATATAAAATTGAAGCGATATCTTATTTGTTTGGTCAAAATCATCTGTAGAAATAATTTTAATGGTTTTTAAAATTCTATAACCTGATATTGAATAACTGATTGAAAATTATCAAACAAATAATGTTGGGATGATTGAGGAATATATTTAATATGTGATCATAAATAAATATCAATATATAAGGATTTATTCAAATGAGAAAGAATATTTTATAATCTATGATCCATAATAGGAGGCATAAATATATTAAATGACAAGCATCTCATGGTATTTTTGTCATCATAATCGAATATTTATAGAACATTATGGCCTGGAAATCAATATTTTCCTCCCCATAGAATTAGAGAGGATCTTGCATAAGTCTATGTTAGGAGGGTAAAAAAACAAAAAAAAACTAGCTCATGGTATCGTAATAAAGATCATGAAACCATGGGGGTGAAGGGAATGATAGAAAAAATTCCCACATTGTTGAAATGGGTGGTTAATTAGTAGCCAAGAAACAAAAGGAATGAAATGGAATAAAATGAAACTGTTTTCACTTATTGAATGGCATGGTAGCTGGTTCTTCGTGATAAATAATTTAAAATACAGAAATGAAAAAAATTACCAAATACCCTTCATAAATATTAAAATATCTACAAATACAAGAAAATGTTGGAAAAAGTTTTCTTTATAAAATTAAATAGTTATTTTCAAAAAATCATGAAATGATATAATATATTATATTAAAAATATATTAAACAAAATCAATTATATTTTATATTTTAATATAAAATTAATAATTTAATAAAAAAGATAAAATTTGGTCACATTTCATAATTTAATCATATTTATAAAAAATATTATTAATTAAATACATAAAAAACAAAAAAACCTCATATAATAATTATCTAAATAATGTCTCACATTAACAAAATTTAAATATTTTTTTCCCATAGATATGAATGAATTAAAGGGAACATAAAATCACCCACATGTATATATTTAATTTTCCTCAAGAAATAATTATCTCAAATTAAATGTTATAATATAAATCTCAAAATAGAAAAACGGATATACAACTAATATTTGATTATCAAAATGATTTTCTATCATCATTTTTTCTCATAGGAAAAAATGTGAAATTCCCTCTCAGAGCTAAATTAACATTGTCAAATATTTTTTACAATTATAAATTTATTAAAATAAAAAAATAAATTGATATTTTAATAAAATAAAATTTTCATCAAATTGACTAACCAAACAACCCTTTACCTCTAGGTGAAAATAATCACTATAATTAAAAAGACAAAATAAATATATGCCAACAAAAAATGGTCTAATATTAAAAATAGGATTGAATAATTAACCAATCATCTAGTTAAATCAATAATGATTTAAAATATCAATCCAGATAAGGATATTCATTTCATACACTATTTAGATATAGATGTTATATGTTAATTAAATATATTAATGTTAACAAAAAATAAGTATTGTGTAAATTTTTTATAAAAACATTTTAATATATTTTTTACAGGGGGGAAATCGAAATTAATAACCTAGTTAAATCCATAAGGTAATAAAGAATAATATCCACAATATGGAATGAAACATTTAGTTTTCAGGAACATTATCACCCTTCGCTACCACCGCTGAACCCCATGAAAAATGGAGAGTCACACCACAGACTTTTTGGGCCGGCTCAACAGTATTTCAAATTGCACCCTTGTGCCGCCCCAACATCTGTCCTATACATTAAATGAGTCTAGCTACTCCCTATGACTCTCTTATAACCCCATTACCTAGATAATTTTGCAAGGTTCATCCAGAAAGGGCCACCCTTGCATACGTCCCACATAGACCATTGATAGGTATCTCCTACCTAGTCAACATATCCATATGACATTAAACTATATGGAAACAGTCCTCTCTACATGACTATAAACTGTATCATTCTATATCATTAAATAATAGGATGCCTCTTGCTTTATTCAAGAGATGCCTTATGCTATGTTTACAGTGGAATAACTTCAAGAGAACTAGAATCCATTAAAATATTTCATCGCTCCACCTCACGCTTTGCATGTCCCTCATTCTGATCTTCGACTAATTCCATGTCTGAAGGGACTCCCTAATGGCCTGGCCTCATGCTGTATCGGCTCACCTACCGTCCTGGGCCAACGCCGTGAATGAATCTGGACAACACTTCAAGATGGGTCATGTGTTTCGAACACGGTTAGAAGTCGACCCTCATTTGTTTTTCACCATTTCAGGCTAACACAATATGGATGCTGTGTTTCAAACACGGTAAATAGTTATCCTACATCACCATGCCACCCTCATTGCATTTTGGATGTTTGGAATGTAATTCACACTTTTCATCTCCCTTTTTTTGGACTGATTCCAACACCCTTAGCATTATCCCACTTGTGGACTTGTGCATAAAAAGTTGACCCCATTGTATTCCTCAACCCACGAATGGGTTAGGATTACCTCAAGGACATAGATGAGGAAGACACCCTTGGATTCCATCTTGGAGTAAGTCCCAGCACCATGGGCATCCATCCCAGAGTAAGCCCCAACTTTATGGTCCACCCTTATGCATAAGCCCCACTCCTCTTCTCACGGATGCACCTTTCGTGACGTGATCCTCTGGACCCTGCTGCCTCTTGTTTCCCACACCAAGTATGACTCACGTGGGCTTAGAGTAAGCATCGACCATGACATCCTCTTATGGGTCTCCTCAAAGTGTAAGCCCCAATCCATCACCATGGGATTCCTCGGAGTGTATGCCCCAATCCATCACCATGGGCTGCCTTAGAGTGTAAGTCCCAAGCCAATGCGTACTACGTGGGCTTTGATCCCTACCTCCTAGGCAGGGTACGTAGGAAGCCTCCAAGTGGTTCATGCCCGATCACCATCGGACCTCTAGGTCCACATTCACGTTGGTTCTCTGACACTCCCCTTTCGAACTACATGGACTTTGATCTCTTCCACCTAGGCAGGGTACGTAGAAAGCCTCCAAGAGGATCAAGCCCGATCACCATCGTACCTCTAGGTCCACATTCATGTCTGTTCTCTGACGCTCGCCTTTAGAACTATGAGGAATTTGATCCCTGCCCCCTAGGAAGGGTACATAGGAAGCCTCCATGAGGTTCAATCCCAAAAATCGGTCGATCTGACTATATTCACATCGGTTCACCACGTCACTCCTAGTGTCGCCTCAATGAGGTTTGACTCCACAATTTCATTAATCCAACGTGGGATGGTAAACCTTAGGCCTAAATGATTCTGAACCCCCTGCGTCCAGTTGACCATTTCCCACCAGGGTTAAATCCATGGATACTATTTTTGGGTATAAACCAAAGATTCACAAACATATGAATATGTCTTAAATCTATAAGAGAGTCCTGGAACATGAAATAATTCCCCCAAAAAGGGTGTGATGAACCTGACTTCCCATCCTCTCGACCAATGTCAGTTCATAAGCGTCGCTGGTCAGACCGTCCAGCGAATGCCTACCTTTGGAAAGAAGGTCCATCCATTATCAGATACGAAGCTGTTGGGAGTTTTTAGACCAAACCCATGAAACATAAATGTAGTCTATTCTAGAATTGGTTCAATTGGTTTTTCATATATTGAATCTTTAATGATGCTAGATTATGTATTATTTCAGTAATATTGTGATTGATATTCAACTGACATTCAGAACATGATCCATTATCCATCTTAAATAGTTTACTCATATAAATTTGAAGCGCTATCTTATATGTTTGATCAAAATCATCTGTATAAATCATCTTAATGGTTTTTTAATTCTTGGACCTAATATTGAAAAATTGATTGAAAACTATCAAACAAATAACGTTGGGATGATTGAGGAATATAATTTATCTATTATCCTAAATCAATATCAAAATATAAGGATTTATTCAAATAAGAAAACATTTTCTATAGTGTATGATCCATAATAGGAGGAATAAATATGTTAAAATACATGTATCTCATGGTATTTTTGTCATCTTACTTGAATATTTATAGAATATTATGGCATGGAAATAAATATTTTCCACCCCATAGAAATAGAGAGGAGGTCACATGAGACTATGTTAGGAGGGTAAAAAACAAAAAAAAACTTGCTCATGGAATCGTAATAAAGATCATGAAACCATGGGGGAGAAGGGAACGATAGAACAAATTCCCACACAGTTGGAAGGGGTGGTTATGTAGTATCCAAGAAACAAAAGGAATGAAATGGATGAAAATGAAACCATTTTCACTTAATGAATGACATGGTAGCGGGTTCATCACGATAAAAAAATTAAAATACAGAAATGAAAAAAAATTACAAAATACCATTCATAAATATTAAAATATCTAAAAACACACTAAAATGGTGGAAAAAAATTTATTTATAAAATTAAATAATTAATTTCAAAAAACCATGTAATGATATACTATATTATATTAAAAATAGATTAAACAAAATCAATTAAAATTCATATTTTAATATAAAATTAATAATCTAATAAAAATGCTAGAAATTTTGTCACATTTCGTAATTTAATCATATTTTAAAAAAATATTATTAATTATATACATAAAAAATAAACAAACCTCATATAATAATTATGTAAATAAGGTATGACATTAAAAAAATATAAATAAAAAAGTTTTTCATTGATATGAATGAATTAAAGGGAACATAAAATCCCCCATATGTATATATTTTATTTTCCTCAAGAAATAATTCTCTCAAATTAAATGTTATAAAATAAAACTCAAAATAGACAAACAGATATAAAACTAATATTTGATTGTCAAAATGATTTTCCATCATCATTTTTTCTCATTAGAAAAAATGTGAAATTTCCTCTCAAAGGTAAATAAACTATGTCAAAAAAAATTACAATTAAAAAATAATTAAATAAAAAAATTAAATGAAATTTTAATAAAATGCAATTTTCATCAATTTGACTCACCAAACAACCATTTACCTCTATGTGAAAAGAATCACTATAATTAAAATTAAAAAATAAATATATGCCAACTAAAAATGGTCTAATATTGAAAATGAGAATGAATAATTAACCAATCATCTAGTTAAAGTAATAATGATTTAAAATATAAATCCAGATAAGGATATTTATTTCATATTATTTTTAGATATAGATGTTATAAGTTAATTAAATATTTAAAAGTTAACAATAAATAATTATTGTGTAAATTTTTCATAGAAAAAATTTTAATATATTTTTTACCTGGGGTAAATCGAAATGAATAACCTAGTTAAATCCATAAGGTAATAAAGAATAATATCCTCAATATAGAATGAAACATTTAGTTTTGATGAACATTATCAACCACTGATATTTTTTAATTTAATGGGTTCTCTATTAATTAAAATTTATCTCAATTTAGATCACTCCCACACACAAAAAATCCAACACTACCCACAATGTTACATGTAAAATTGGGAGAATGATTTAAATAGTTTATTATAAACATATTCAAAAAATCAAAAATGAAACTTTTATTTTCTATGGGGTGATAGGAATACTCATAAAATAATTATTTCACAAATTTCACAGAAAACAATCATGAACCACAGTCCCCACTAACCACTTGTTAATTTATTTTACATAAAAAATAGAATGTAAATATGTTTTATGAATCAGTTGATTTCAAGAATAAGATTTAATGAGTCCCAAAATATGGAATAAAATTGATTCATTACTATTAATAAGTGGTCTATGTAGTAGTTGTTTCTAATAAAGAACTAAATAATTATAGAATGAATTTAAATATAATAACAAAACAATTTAATTCATAAAATCAATAAGTATTAGCTTAAGAGATTTAATGGTTATAATGTGATAATGAAATTGTAATGAAAACTCCTATGAATATAAAATCCATGTTCATTGATATATTGTATATGGAAACCCCCTTAATAAATAACCAACTGAGAAATATGGGTATAAACTTTTGGATTCATCTAGAAAATAGAGAAAATTTTGTTTTTCTAATTTTAACATTAGCTGGAAATTTATCATTGTTAAATTTAATAATGTTTTATCTATATAGAATATACAGTTGTATCACATATTTCATGGAAAATAGATAAAACCATTATTGTGGGTGTACATTCAATAGTTCATTATATGTTCCAAAAATCAGTCTACGAAACATGCCATATACATGGATCATTATATTGACAATGTCACCTCATTCTATCATCTATTACCCTTCCACCACAGACCTGTTAAAATTATAATTCTAATCATGAGAACCTAAAATTAAAAACTTTGGATATTAAAACACATATATACCTATTGAAATGTCAAAAAAATAAATATATATAATAATCAATAAATCAATTCATCTAAAAATCATTGAGTAACACCTAATAGAAAGTCGTAATTTTTTTGAAAAATATTTAGAGAATTTAACAACTAATTGAGCTTAAATTATTCAAAAACATAGTGAATGTAATGAATTAAAATCCTTGGGTTGGCTCCCATGAATTTGTAAATTTATAATATTCAGATGGAATTACCCTCTTATATATCAATCTATGATTATTTAAAGGTTATAATTTTTATTAATTATAACATGATGTGCCTTTTAGAATATACAACATCTTCACTCAAAAGTAGTAACTCCAAAGAATCCTATAAAACATCATAGAAATAAAAAACACTTATAATACTATGTATTTTATAAAAAACAAATCTATATGCTACAATTTCAATTACTAATTCTCGAACTAAAGAAAATTTATAAAACTCACATTTAAATGAGTTTCTTCACACCTCAATTGTTCCCCCATACATAGAACACACATATGTCAAGACAATGGAAACATTTTAAGAGATTTAAGCAGTGGAAACAACCCTCATAGATTCAAAACCCATACATGATGTGGGAAACTCTGTTAGAGCTTTGAAAATAATTCCATAATCATAGGGATATAAAAATACTGATAAATATATATATATTTAATAATACATTTATATTGTACTCATCTTGTAAACTATCAAGTAAGATACATATAATAATTTATTTAAAATGGTAAAAATCATCTTACACTCCATGAAGATTATAATAAACTGAGCCCTCATCCCTGAACAGAAAACATTCATTACTACATGAAAGAATACGAAATTCAGACTCAACCCTCCAAGGATGTACAATACCAGAAGAATAATCATGAATTTTTATATAGGTTTTTTTGAACAATTTACAGTATTATTGGAAAACCATTAACGCCTATGTTTCAGTTTTGATAGACCACTTTCTGGAACGGATAATTGAATCACTTATTCTATATCTTAAGAATTACTAACCATTAATGTTCTACTATAGAGTCAAAATCAATTAAATTTAGTTAAAAATTTTCATGACCTAATTCATTAATTATATTTTCAAAATATTGATTTTATTCTCTACTATACTCATATATAAAAAGCTGCACATTAATATATATGTGTGTAAATCACACCACATAACGGTACTATTTGAAAACATGAAATTACTAATAATTCTCACTAGATTTAATTATTGAGGCTTAATTTCTGAGTACCGGAATATTATTCCCATCATCTAAATTAATGACCATTATTTTTCCTTTTTTAAATCAATTCCCATATCATTTTATCTGGTTAAATTTCTTATTCATATGAATTTATATCATTTATCTCATTTTTATTCAATCGCCCCAAATTTCTAGTCTTGTATATTTCAATTTTTTCCAAACATAAGATTTTATTTAGTTTAATATTCACATGACCATTACCAAAAGTATTGTTAAATTATTATACCTTACATAGTGGGGAATTTCACAAAATGATCCCTCATGTTTTTCTCAATTATGATGAGAATCATCCCTTTATATATTCTTCTAATTTCCTTATACATTTGAAAAAATTTAACAAGAATGTTTTTAATACTACATTAATGGGAGTCCACTATAGTGATCATATTCCCCGCAAACCCCTCTAATTTATAATAACAATCATAAGATCCACACACACTATGAAACTAATTCCTTGTCTATAGTGAATAATTAGAAAAAAATGGTTTCCAAAACCCTTTTTATTTTCAATATAGATTCATATTTTCATTATATCCATCATTATATTGGAAGGACAATAAATCTTAGACACCTATATTTATACGCCCAGAATCAAAAAACAATAAACTCTAACTAGGATTCAATAAGATTTCAAGTTTATGATAACAATTTCATGCATGGAAAAACATAACACAATGAATCCAATAATACCTATGTCAATTTCAATTCACTACAATATATTGGCTACTAGATTCAATATTATGAATTGTTCTTTTCCGAGTACATTTGTGATGTCAAATTTGAACCAATATATCAAAAATTCATTTAATCTCATGAGTAGTGGAATCAGGGCATTCAACCCCTCATGATTGTTCAACTATATTTTTAGGGGGAATAAAATTATAAAATGTATCAATGAAAAGATAGTGAGATAAAATAGTATTTATATTTTTCATATGAACACTTAAAACCTATCAAATTCCTCATTAAACAACTCGTCGTCACCCTAGATAAACACAACGGTTTTATTTATGACTTCAATGTTGGTGTTCTAGGGATATAATTTGAAGATTAATTCATTGAAATGATAATAATACATTTCAATGAATTCCTAATATTAGTAAAAAAACTGATTAATAGTCCATCCATTGTGAAATAATGTGAATATTGTCATACCTTAACTATTCCATACATATGAAATGAAAAAAAAGATGATGTATAGAGCTATAAAATTCTTTAAAAAACTCTAATAAATCCTATGAATGTAGACAATTGATTAAAGAATGAATGGAGTGATAAAGCTAAATGATCTCATTATTTTGAGATCTAGTGAGAAAAATATTATACGAAGTATTGCATGATATATGGGGTAGTTGAAACTGTATAATTCAAGGTATCTTTATGTATTATTCTATGGGTTGGACCAAATTCTGATAACTCATTGTAGTAGTCATTGTTTTTATATTTTTCATTTTTCTATTTTCCGTTGTATTTTATATAATAACATTATTTATTCATTTAAAAGAATTTAATTTATAGTTATAAATTATATGATGTAGTGTGTATTCATTTCAAGTTAATAGAAAAGATGATAATAGTAGATGGTGGATTCCAATAGTTTTTTTAAAGAAATTATAAATTATTTTTTCTTAAATAATTATTTAAAACATATTTTAATAGTTTAAAATTTTTATGAACTTTTTATACAAATGTTCCTCCCTTGGAAATGAAACTAAAATTGGATGAGGCATTAGGTCATTCTCTTGAAGTGAGTGGAACTGTTTTTTTGTTTAAAACTACAAAAAAGGTATAGTGGTGAGTGGGAGTATCATAGCCAAAAATGAAGTCTGGTGAAACGTTTATGTGATCAAAAACAAAAGAAATTGAAAATAAAAAACCCTTATATATTTTTATGTGATGTGAAGAAAAAATAATGATCGATTAAACAAGCATAATACAAAACATTGAATTGAATAAATGATTATATATATTCTAATTATGTTAATTTCAAATATCACAATTCATCGAGAAATTGTAATTATCCACTAACCTATTATATCACTTTATAATGAAAGTCAATAATCATTACATTGTTTTTATATGATGATCCAATACAGTAGAAATAGAGTTTTCATTAATGGATTATAAAATAATATGCTTTTCCATTTTATAGTATTTAGTTTAAAGTATAAATACAACTGATTCACTTTTTACACTTAATATTATATATAATAGAGTGAAATTGATTTTGATTAAGAATTAAATGATATCAACAGACTAAAATTTCGATATAATTATTTAATGAACAAGGGAATGTAATATTTATGAATTTTTATATAAATTATTTTGATTCAACGATTTTATTTATGTATTCATATATATATGAATGAAAATGTGATAATTTATCTGAAACATATTTGAAAATAATAAATAAAAAGAAAAAATGGATGAAGAAAAATGTTTCTAAAACATAATATTCATAATCTAGTTTTGGTCTCTCTAAATTCTTCTCTAATTCAACATTCATATCTTTCTTATGAGTTATGTGTTTTTATCCTGAAAAAATGAATTTTTCCGACCAGAATTATCTACACTACCAAAATTATAACAGAAAAATTTATTATAGGAGGTCATTGATCTCCGCGCAATAACATTTTCTAAGATGTATAATGTGATGACATTTTAGCTCCAGTTCTTCTTTACATCATGTTGTATTAAAATTAATCATCTAACCAATGAAATTTACTAATGTGTTCATGTTAAAGTATAACATCACCTCGTTTATAAATCTCTCACGTAGACAAATAATCTTAGATAATAAATCTCAAGTGTGCCTCCTATAATGAAATAGGTCTTTTTCTACCAGTGGGGGTGTAAATATCGTACTGGTAAGACTATACCCCATAGTAAAGAGTCAAAATACAAATTAAATAACCTAATATCTACAAATATAAGAAAAAAAATTGTGTAAACCATACAACAAACTACTATAATCTATAAAAAGAACCAAAAAATAATTTAATTAACAATAAATAATATGTTTTTAGTGTATCTATAATTTAAATTGAATTTAATAAAGAGAAAAAACATGATGAAAAATATAAATACAATAAACCATTGTCTAAAACCCCATGTTGGTCCTATATCCATGATCTATCCCATACAACAAGAAACAATCACCTACAATGTCCCTTTCCCTTGTACAAACCATTATCCACATAGTCTTCCCCAACCCCAAACAATGGCACTAATAGGACATGAGTAAAAATATGTACATCAACACCACGTTTTCTAAATAATACTAGACCGATAATATGTGCATGATTTAAAATTGATAAATAAGGTTTTTAATGAATCAATTAATATAATTTAAATATAATCATTCTTCTACACCATACAATAGTATAATTGATAATGATGAACAACCATGACAAACATAACAATGTGAATAATGAAATGTCACAAAACTAGGAAATTCCTTCAATATGAGTGTCACGTCACAAAAAGTTCAATTCTTATTATAATTTTATTATAATCGTTCCAAGTCCATTATATAATATTTTAAACATACATGTCAATGATTTTTATATATTCATTTTACCATTACCATGAATAGCCTTGAAATAAGAATTTCAACATCACTAAGTATAACCTATTGTATAGGAATTTATGCATCACTGGGTATATCCCATTACATAAAAATTTTAACAGCACTAGAAGAATATTTCACTCTAATAACTTCATAATTAATCACAACAAAAATAATTTAGGTGTGAATAAAAAAATTTAATATCACAACATACAATTGTAAATTCTTCCAATTTCTATGTGTCTTTCAATTTACTATTAATTCATCAAAATATATATTAATATATTACAATGCTAATTTGTATTCCCATATCACAAAATAATCATTTTTCCTTCAATGATCCATTTAGTAATTTCAAAGGTGAATCAATCATAATAAACAACCTCAAATTATATTCCACACTAAATTATATTTTAAGTAACTTTCTAATACTTTAAATATCAAAATATTTCTCACCCTATGAGTAGGTTCATTATAGTCCAAACCTCTATTGAATCCAAAGCGGTTCAAGTGTAATTCAACCCATAATTTATCATGAAAATTATCTTGTTAGTTAATTTTCATATTATATCTGCACAATATCATAATATTTCACATTATCAAAAAATTATAACAGTATAAAGGGGTTTGTATAGACTACATACCTGAATCGATTAATAAATAAATGATTCTAATATGTAATTCTAACAGGAAAAAAGGAAATAATTTCCCAATAAGGAATATAAAAGTAAAAAACATATATATTCAAAAACATATTCCAAAACATTCATGAAATTACATTGTGATATCAGAGAACTAGAAAAAGAGAGGGAAAACCAAACATAAATAACTAAAAGATAATTTGATGTTAGATCAAGATGTTTAGAAAAAATGGAGAAACACAAAATTTATTAATGTACATTAGAGATATATACTAGTGAGCCTAATGAAGTTGAGGAATTAATAACATTCAAAGAGATGCCTTAAAACTATTGAGCCTAAGAAATAAATTACAAGTAATTTCTATGTCATGTATTTCTAAATTTATGAGTCACACAAAAATATGTCTCCACATAGTTTAAAATAATATTGATCAAGCATTACCCAAAATGAAACAATTTCATGGAGTGTATTGGTTTCACCTCACGAAACATCTCATTATTCCTACTAGGTCATAGTTTCACATCTTGTAATAGGTTAATGATGTGTAAATTTTTATTAAACATCACTTAGTCCACCTTATGAAAAAAATACCAAAAGACCCCAAAAAACATACAAACTCATGGAGAACCCTCATAACACAATTATTAACATGTTTAAACTAGAATCCATTAATTCAAACTAATATATATCACCAAAATTTAGATCATTTCCCAATAAAATTCTCTTTATCCCAAAAAATGAACTCAACTTCCAAGATTTGTTGTGGGAAAATAGAATGTAAATGAAGATAAACCCAAGAAAAAATATGAATGAACTTGATAAAATATGGATATTAAAACCTATCTAACTTATAATATTTTATCCCAACTAATATAAAATAATAATAAAGGGGTCATGTTGAATAATTCTAGCCATTGTACTCGCATATCAAACTCTCCCATTATTGTATCCTTTTCAACATGACCATGCAACCACTTCACACTAACTAGATGAATAGTGTTTCTCTAGAGATGTTTATCATTGTAGTCTATAATCCATATCAGCTCTTCCAGAAAGAAAACATCTATTATATGCTCGATGTTATCAATGACTATCAAATAGTAAAAATCATGATGATATCTATATAACATTGAAACATGGAATATATCATGAGAAGAACTATAAAACTATGGATGTGGTATGAAATATTTAATTGGGCCATCCTTTTTTACTATCTAAAACTTACTAAAATCCCTTAGTGTTAGATTTCAATATTTCCAGATATAGTGTTTCCCCATCCTAGGAGACACCTTGAGGAAAAAAAATTACAAACCCCAAACATTCGTATTCATCTATGATAGTTACAATGAAATTTCATTATCCTCAACATAGTAACGAACTTCCTTATGATAAAAAACTTCTTAGACAGATCCTACATGAAACTTTTTCCAATATTTGGGCACTCAGTAGCCTCCAACCAATAAAGACCCAAATGAAATTGAATTTCTTATGAACCCTGAAAAGATACATTTAGATCGACTCATGATGTTTTTTATTATAATATATCTCATTTTTTTGATATATTCTACCCCCATGACGCACTAAAATTCATAATGGAGGATCATAACATATCCTCAATAATATGTAACATTCATTCCTATTGCCCATCAGTATGAATGTCATAGGTTATACATAGATGAACATATTTTCCAGTATTATTTGGAAGACCCTATAAGAACCAATATTGGAAATGGAGATCCATAACTAAATGATATGCCTCAGAACACCATGAAATAAAACTATCTCAAAAAAATAGACTACCATATCCTTATGATTGATGGCCTCTCTGATATGTATGTTGTTGGATAACATCTTTAGTCGATATAAAATACCACATACTACATTGTTCTTATGAGGTTTACATGGAAGTCTTATAAAAATCATTACTAAAATTATACAATTTTAAATATGGAATTGTTAGAGGATAAAAAATCCCCTTGGTATTATAATTCTTAGCCTTTACCATTTTAAATGTGAAAATTTATGCCAAAAACAATCTTCCTCCTTCTTTCCCCACCACTAGTAAAATATAGGGAAACATAAAATATTATATTCAAACAAGGATGAAATTTTCATATATAATTATTTAAATATCTCTTCAACTCCTCACCCAATCGCATAACAAATTATACCTTACAATATAAAAGAAGATAATTTCCACTACCAAGTTTATATCTTGATGGCGTCTTCCTACCAAATAACAAGTATCTTAAATCTCATAAAAGTAGATTAGATGATTTCCCAGTCCAAATCTATAACAAAAGATTGACATTAACTAATGTCAAATTCATAGATACTTTTATCTTGGACTCATAAGCATCTAAATGAATTCATTCTTATATTTTAAAAAATCCAAAACCCATAAAAAGACTCCTAGACAACCTCAATAAGTGTACTTTATATCAAGATAATGGTAATGAAAATTTCCATGATTGGTGCATTAGACAAATAAAATTCCAAATAATGCAGTTACTCGCTCCACCTCATCTAAAAAATGTTTGGGTCCCATTGAAAAAAGATGTACCTAGGGATATTTTGGTCTGTGAACACCACAAACCTCTCACTCATATGATAATGTCTCCAAATACTCAGGGAATTTATCACAACAGATAACACCATATATTGAGAAGGGTCACTAATATCATGTAGAATCATCTATATGGATCTATAAAAATCCACGTAGACAACATGTTTTAGAATAATTTTGTGTCTATCTTTAGAATCATTATATTACAGTACAAACATCTTATTGGAATTGTGTAAGGTAAGGATCCGTGCTATTGTGTTCCTACTCATTAGTTTTAAAAATAATAATTTTTAAGGATCTATCCAAACAAACTCTACCCCTTTCATGGTCATCCCATACATCAGTGCTATTAGAATGGAGAAGACTAAGATAAAATGTTGATAACAATCAGCTAAACAGAGAAAAATTCAAATCTTGAAGACATCCTTAGGCTTCCCCATGATACCATGACTTCAAACTAATGTGGATTCACTATAAAACTATCTTCATATATTAAATGGCATAATATTATCATTTTTTGATTCCATAAAATATATTTGGTTAGTTTGGTGTCAACCTGTTGGTCTGTCAATATACTAAGGATGATGTCATAATGTTGGAATAATCATGTTATCAATGGTATTACATTGGGATATAATTGAGGAAAACTGCCATAATGTGCTCCATAACATGATGAAATATTTAATTTATAATATATATTAATACAATTATTTCATTTATCAAATTGAATTTTATCACACTAAACTCATATAATCCGTACATGCTCTTACAATTACATCACGTTATGTTCGATGGTCTAACCCGCAATTTTTAAAATCATGATTAAATGTTTTTTGGATAAGATCATGGAACCTCTCATCTAGTTTAAGATATTATCTATGTGTGTAAGTAGATATCCATTCATGATTGTCATCTAGTTTAGTCTTCAATAATATATGAATAAGTTGAATTTCCAATCGATCTTCATTGTGAAATAAACATGAGAACTCCCCCATATATATATATATATATATATACTAGGCCATATGAAACCATGAGACTCATGATATTATAACTGAAAATTAACTCAATAATATCTTCTAGTACAATTATACAAGGTGGTATAAAAACTATCTCTTCTCTAGGCACCACCTCGATCAGGAAATCAATGTCCTTTTGGGTGGTAAGCCCTTTAGCCCATCTGGAAAGAAGTCCAAAAAAATGTATACCATTTGAGTAAATGTATCTTACTACATCACTCCATCATCTAGATGATGAGTTATTATATAATACATGAGATAATTAATTATACACCGAATTGGACCTACACAACCAAATTTGATATCACACTCTCCTCGGTGAAGGATTCTACCTCCACCCAGTGACAGAAAAGTAACAACCATCTACAAATTTTCTATATGATATTGGTATAGAAATAACCAAACAATCCCTATAATATAATTGAATCATGTCCATTATAAAAAAATTGGTACCATAAATAAATGATGACCTTTTATTTCTTGAGAACAAGCCTTCAACATTTGATATTCCATGATTGTAATTTCAATTGTTTAATGATGGTCATGAAATAATCAATGATTCCAAAAAAATCGAAAACCATATATAAAATTTCCTGATAAAAGAGAAACATATTCTCCTAAATAAAAAAAATAATGAAATGTTTTTTTATAAAAGAATCATACCTCTGATAGTAGAACGTTCTACATCAAAGACATATGCAGTAAACTGTATGTAAGAACATGGATTTTTTTTTAGGTATGTTTTTCCTTTTCTGGTCATTTTTGAGAAAAATAGGAAATTCTCAAAAATTTCATAGTACAAACCATATACATTATGAGTACACACCGTGTACTTAGTAACCGCAGGTATCTAGGTGATGGTCATGTAGAGGCCATGCACACGGCTATGTGGGGTGACCTGCAGGCCACTTAAAGAAGAGTACGGAAATGAAGAGTACACAACGTGAATTTTAAAAGTACACATCGTGTACTTTTTTTAAATGCACTGGGGTCACGTATACTCGCCAGAAAACTCTCCTTCTAGGTCTCGTTCAGCCTAGAGCTCTGTACGGCTTCATATCTTCGACGAACCCACAAGCGAGCATCTGTCCTCTGAATTGAACATCGTCCATTTTGTTGGAATCGCATCGGTGAGTTCGATTTTCTCCTAGAGCCCCATATCTTGATTTCTCTCTCTCATGAGATATCATATGTTAATATTTTTATATGTTTTTGTAGATCTACCATGTTTTAGGTCAATCCAAGGGCTGACTCCAGAGTATATCAATCTCCCAAACCTGAGGTTTGTTTGGTGTGACTTTCTATTGAATGTCCTTGAGCGTCATGTGAAATTTTGACCAATACTCTTAGAAGATGTATTGAGTGTATACAGTTTTACCCTTTTTGATTGGCTGATATGGTTGTATGCTTGGGTAGAGGTTAATTGTATATGAATAGGGTTGATCGATATGCTTTGGATGTGTTTCCCATGCATGTTTTGTTTACAACCGTTGGTCTACTTAGCCTATTTGGCCGCCATGCCTAATTTCCATGCCAAGTGCTATAGGGTGTTGTGTTTGTATTCTAACACTCTTGATATGTTGTAGGATAATTTATCCATGTAGTTCTTGAGGTTTACCTTAGCTGGCTTATCTTTTCTTTGCTTGTTGACCTACACAGGTCTGAGAGAACCTGGTGTACTAGACTATAAGGGGAATAGACTAAGTGAGATTCCTCATATAGTCTTCGAGCAACTTATACTATAAGGGGAATGACCAAGTGAGCTTCTTCAGAGAGTCATTGAACAAAATTGGGTTATAAAGGGAATTGAATGAGGGAGCCTCCCCAAAGAGTCCTTGACCTTTTTGCTATAAGGGGAATTGACCATGAAAGCTTCCTCAGAATGTCCGTGACATACGTTAGACTATAAGAGGAATTGACTGTGTGATCTTCCATACAGAGTCTTGAATTACATTTGACAATAAGGGGGATTAACATTGAGTGCTTACTTAGAGAGTCATTATATATTCTTATTACTGAACTAGAGGGGTAGGCTATGTACACTTCCTAGAGGGTTACCATGCTTGATTAGTTTCTTTTGATATGTCGAATTGATTTCTATTGAGTGATTCTTGTTTACTACTTTTGTTCTTTTACCTGCAATATATTCTCTTGCTGTTAGGTACAGATCTCTAGGTGGTTGTCTGCTATAATTCAGTATCACACCCGGTTTTGGCCATTCATTTGGGCCTGGACAGATTATATTTCTGCAGGTATAGACAATGGAAAGTGCCCATCTACTTTAGGCACTTGACTTGCTATGGAGTTGGAGAGCATGTGACTAATATTAGGCTTGTGATGCTAAAGAGGTTTTTATTTGTTTCTTTTTTTACTTTGGTTTAGTACTGTTTGTATTCTAGTAATGTGTGATGTTTGGATCCATTCATATAAACATGTACCATGCATCATTTATATATGTGCTCCAATTGTTTGTTATTCTTGTCTTCCACTATTACTATTGTTTGCATATATACTTATTCCTCTATTGTGTATTTATTTCCCTTCCACTATGTTACATTGCCAATGAGGGAATAATTTCCCCACAATCACACCCAAGTCCCTCGATGCTAGTCGGTGACCTCTGGCATTTGGGTAATTGCACTTGAGGCCATGCGACCAACTAGGAAAGAGGTGCCTCTAGGTGGCTTCAGGAACAGGGACGTTACACTGTATACCATGAAATTGTGTTTCCATTATGTCATATGCTCTTGTCGGATCTCTTTGAATATTCCCCTTCCCTATTATTTCCACTATTTAATTTGGTGTTGCATGCTCCCTAACTCAACATTAATGCTTAGTTGATCTCTAGATACATGCCTACTCAAGGGTAGAAGTGTCATTCCTAAAATCTAGTAACTATCGTGATCTCCCTCCACCTATATAATATTGTATGGGTCTAAATAAAAATTTTAGGTGAACCAAACTATGGAAAGGATTCCACTCCAAATTATGGTATAGACACTAATATCAATTGTGGGAAAATGTACTATACTGATTTCACTACAATAAAACATTTTAAAGACATAGATAACCTATATCCACGCAAATATTCCCACTATTTCCTTAGTGATTACTATCCAAGAAAAACTTATTTCAACTATAATATGAGGTTTATGTTTTGATTGTGGAGAGTCTTGCCACTTAATCGTGAATGACACAAAATCCCTTTTAGGATGTTCCCCTTAAAACATAACATATCATATGTCACTAAAGAATAGAACATTCACCTATGACCTAATCTCATATAAATTTACATTTTGAAGGGAATAAATCCCTGCATATGTCATCATATACTAAAGAGAGTGAAAAGTGCAATAGGCTAGTGAGTCATCCACCCTAGTCCATCAAAGAAATTATATCCTATTTTAGTATCATGAATTCTTGAGGCTTCACATCCATCAAAATCTATGGATAGTAGTGGATAAGATAAATAAAATTTATATCCTTATAGGATTACCCTTGAATCTTTTAGGATATCTATAGAATTTTTCACCAATGCATCTAGGGTATAAGAATCTTATATAATGCAATATTATCCCTCATATCAACGGGTTTCGTAATGTTCTTGAATATCTTTTGGACTGAAAAGATCTAGATCACATATTATTGGGGGAATCTATCCCTATTAGACATATTCTGGTTCTATAGGTGAAATAATCTTTTCAACATAGTCACATAACGATGAGTTATTAATTTATCTGTTTCCATCGATTAAATATCCCATTTAATGGTTTGAAAAATAAATAAAATCAATCTAATCCATAAGATATACATTAATATCCAGTTTATTATATTTTTTAGTGTTTTGATTACATCTACCCTAATGATCAATTCAATGATAATGAGGATGGATTTTCCCAAGACGAAAAATCACTCCATAGAACCATATATATAATTTTTCGTGACATTTATAATATACAGAAATAGATAACACCTTGACAATAGAATCAATAAATTAAAATAATATGTGAATTAGAATGGCATAACATTTTATTTATTCCTTTTTTCATATAATATCATTGGTACCATATTTTAAAATTCATACAGGAAAAATAAATCAAAATAATTACATATTCCCCTTTCATGAATAATGAATGTCATTATTTGTAATGGGTTGTCTATCTTGAATCATGAATTCTTATATCATGACTTAACAGGTAATGGGTACAAATAGCAAGAAATAATAATATGACACAACATGTGAATCATCAAAAGGGATATAACCACAAATCACAGCACACACACATTATTGGAAATAACAACGTCCACAGAAACTAAGATTTTATCTTATATATGGGTTATCCACACCCATTCCTAATATAATTATAATTTATTGAAACATCATTGGATACTTCACACTATTCCCAAATAAAAAACAAGAAGAAAATTGAAACTAGATTATTTTAAATCCACTTTTTAATGTCCCTTGATCTGGCACTCAATCATGGGGACTAATCAGCTTTGTTATTGAACCTCATGGAAAACATCCCATAATCCATATACTACCGACTAGAAATGGTTGTGTAAACATCTTAGTTGGACAATATATTCCCCAGTACATTGTTAAAATATAGTCAATATAATCAAATATCAGTAAATATAAGAGTAATAAAAATAAGAGAAACAATAAAACATATAACTAAAAGGTAAGGGATGGACCAAGTGAATCAAATAATAAAAAAATAATTTTATTATAGAATGTATCTACATGTAAAAATAAATGTAATACAAATAAATAACCATGTTTTAATAAATAGAATAATAGTACCTTAGTCCTGAATCATAGGTTAATATAGTTTCCATTATCTAGCCTCATCCATCAAGAAATAATCATCTATAAAGTCCCTTGACCATGTCCATTCATGAATCCATGTAATGTTCATGGGTACCATACACATTCCTTAATAACATGCTAGAATAACATAGTAGGATGACACCATCCTATTAAAAAACTGTTTGATATTAAGCCAATGTGTCAAAAGTGATAAACAGCTGTATTAATTAATTAATATTGTATAACAATAAACCTGCTTCCAAACCATGAAAAAATAACTATGATCATATTGAAAATATATAGAATCCAAAAAAAAAATTTGTGGAAATATCATACAATGATGAAAATGCCTCTATATAAACATCACAACAAAATTATGTCAAGACCTATATTAATTGTTGAATAACTAGACCATGCCCTTTATATATGAATTTCAGTATACCAATATAATTCCTCTATTTAATCATTTCAAAATAATTTGATTTATCCTTTTATTTAATCGTTTTAGCCAAACGAAGCATTTCATTTTATATAATCATTTCAACATCAATTTTCAAAACACCTCTTATAATCATTTCAGAATATCAAGGTTAAACCATTTATATAAGCATTTAAGCCTCAATAATAAAATTATTAATAATATAATGAAGAAGAAATCATTATATCTCCAGTCATAATGGTTAATTATTCAGGCTACCATTTTTCTTTCAAATTACCATTCATTCATTAAATTTAAATTTATGAAATTTGGATACAAATTTGTATTCACATTTCATAAAATAATTATTATTATTCATTAAATTATTGATTTACACATTTATATGGTGAATCAATCACAAGATATCAAATGAAATTTCATGTCATGCTAAAACATATATTAATCCATGATCATATACATTATTATTATATGGTAGGCATACCCTACAGGTAGCCACAAGCCATTCCACAAAACCGTTTGGTCCAAATGGGTCTAAGGATAAATTGAACACATTATTGGTCATCACAATGATAATGTTAATTAAATGTAATGTTATGTCACCAACATTTCACAATATTCAATATAGATTACAATTTAGAACATAAAAAAGCGGTTCCTACAGACATCCTACCTTAACTAGTGACCAAAGAGACTCTACAAATAAGAAAAACCTACCAAAACTAAGGAAATTAAGATCATGTTATAAAACCTATGTCTTATAAACATTTAGATTCAAAACTATTTTCTATAGAGGTTAATATATTACTATGTGATATTTGAGAATAAAAGTATTAGACAGAAAATCCAAAAATATATATAATTGGGTATTAGATTCTTGATCTAGATAAAGAAAAATGATGCAAGGATAACAAAAATGTTTAGAGTCTCTTAGTTTTCATGAGTGGAGAGCTTCATATGGATGAAGAATGAATAAAATGCACAATTTGACCTTAAAACCACAGATCCAATGATATACATTGAGTAGAATCATTTAATATCATTTATTTTTCAATTTATGAGTTACACTAAATAATTATCCATGTCAAATTAAGATATTCATGATTGAGTGTTACAAAACATGAAATAGTTTCCCAACATATATTAGTTTCATTTCATGAAACAATTCACAACGTCTTCTTGAACCCATTTACCCATCGTGTAATAGGTCCATGTTGGGTAAATATCTAGTAGACAACACTCTTTCAAACATTTTTAGAACAGACCGAACCACTACTGAACCTTCTAAACTCATGGAGAAGATCATAATACCACTTTAATGATGTCCATACATAGAATAAATTAATTTTAGAAAAAATTAAATCTAATAACTATAAATCAATATCCATAGTAATTGCTCTGTATCCCCGAAAGGAACCGGACCACTATGTTTTAAAGTATGGAAACCAAAAGTAATTGAAGAATAACCACAACTCAATATACAATGTTCCTAGAGAAAGATGATATTATACATAATGATCCATGTATAATGAATCAATTCATGAAATCATGTAGGGTGAACTTATTTGATGATTCACCACAAAATTATATAATCATATAACTCATTATAAGTCAATTTTGTGATATATCACAAAATATATAAATTATTTAAAATCTCATCATTTCATTGGGCCCACATCCTTCAAATTAAAAAAATATCTATATGAGACATGATTGTAGGATAAAATATTAACAAGAATTGTCCTTGTGTTTTCTATTGAGTCCCTTTAATCATATAAAAATCATGTTCAACCAAACACCTCTTTCACTAAATAAACAAAGCAAAACACAAATACAACACATTACAATACCAAAAAAAATCTCAAAATCATTTACTCGTTATAAAATAAATTATACAATGTTGTGAATTGATATTTATATCCATAATTATTGTCCTTGGACATCATGAGGTGTCTCTATATTTATACATCAACTGAAATTATCACTTATAAATAAAATATCCAATAAAACTTTCAATACCCATCCTCGATTGGATTGACTATTATACTAATAAATATAGTTAAAATCAATATTCTTCTAAACATTTCTGGGGATTTGTATTTTATAAATAAAATTTAGTAGATATAAGTAAATAAAATATATTTAATAATCAAATCTCCATACATGATAACATGTCGATATGGAATCCATTTTTTGTTTTTTATTGTTCTCAATTAGATCCAAAATTAGTAAAATTGGATTTCAAGATATTGATTCTCCTTCAACTCTCGATCATGGATTTATTTCATACCAAGGATCATTATATTATTTTATAATTAAAAACTAAAAACTATTTCAATCATGTATATATTGAGATCCTATAATAGTTATGTTGACTGACATGTTCAGTCAATCTCATCCACATGGATATTTTTGTCATATTAGGAATTCATTGACAATAATTGGTCACATGATCAAGAAATAGTGATCATGGATGGGTTAGATAATTAATCACTCATCTTCTATAGGGAATATAGATCACCCTTAAAATAGAGGGGTTACTTATGATGAGAATGAAGATTCAAAAATTTCTAACACATCATTAAAGGGATATTCTAGATTGATGACCTATATCACACCTTAGGTTTCTCTACTTATTGGCATCCTGCACGAAAATATTAGGATAAAACACAATTTTCCCTACCCCACTTTAGTAGTGTAGAGCTTTAGTAGGAAAGAAAGAGGAAATGCTGCCAGATATGGTAGAATTACGAAAACTAGTGGATGAATGGTATTAAAGGAACAAATTAAAAGTCGTAGAGAAAGTTTATCCCATGATAACCCAATGAATTAGATGGAAGAATATTCACCTTAACATAAAATTAAATATAAAAAACACATTATTACTTATAAAATAAACTTCCAAAAGATTAAAATTTTTAAAACAAAAGACTAAAAGTTGAAATTAAATTCTAATAAAAACCTAATTAATTAATTAAAATTTTGTTAAATTAAAAATAAAATAAATTTTAAAAAATATTATAGAAAATTTAATATGAAATTATTATTTTAAAATAAAATACATAATTAAATAAAAAACCTATATCATGAATAATTTATTTATTTAAGGATAACCGAAAAATATTTAAAACATAAAAGTATTTAATTGAATAAATCAAAAAAGAATAAACCACTTACAATAATTAACAGACAAAAGAACAATTTATTATTAAAAAAAATTAAAATACAAAAGTGCTGCTGAAAAAAGATGTAATTAAATTTTACACCACCTACTAAGTTGGTAAATGCATATAATAATTATGGTGTTTCTATATTTCTTATTATTTAATATATGGAATATATATGAACATTTGTATACAATTAATGGATCATGAAATCCTGAATACATTTCCATAAGATAATAATTTAGTTTTTTTGAAAAATTTATTGAATATTATTAATGATTTTGTATAATCCTCATGATGTCACTTTTCAACTAAAATGGCATACCCCTAGATCCTTGTATACTTTCTCTAATAACAAATATAACACCCTCAACTTCGATAACCAAAAGTTATTTTTTTAAATATTTTATTACTATTATAGAAAACATATTTCATCTTATTGGATTTAATCATTTAATATTATTGAGATAATAAAAAACATAATATGTTTCACACTACCTTATTACAGAACACATAGCTTAAAATATTACTAAAAGAATTATAATTTTCTTATAAATGACTAAAATATACATCCATGATACCCTAGGTAAAGGAAATAAAAAGAATGGGTGATCTCATTTTCATAGTTATAGAAGGATTAAAATTGAATCCATCATGAATACAAAAGGGATAAACAATATATAAAAGTTAATAATAAATAAATCATCTATTTAATTAAAAAAATTATCCCCTTTGATATCAATATAGAAATCACATGGAAAATATTAAATAATTTCACAATGGTACAAATCATAATTAAAGACATTGAAATATACCATGAATTCAATGACTCTAACTTTTTCATAAATTGGTTAGGTAATATGATAAATAACCAAATAATACACATGATATGTCAAACTAATTATCTCGTAAGTCGTAAAAATTAATCAAGGTGATATATAATTTTATGCTCCACATATCCATAACACAAGTCACATGTATTAATAAAATAATGATTTATCAATGTAATAAAAAATCAATATTCCATAACAAAAAAACAATATATATAATAAATAAATAATATTGACTCTATATATTCCATTATTTATCAAATAATTTTTTGAATTTCCATTAAGTAATACATTATGTAGAAATAATCCATGGCTATGAAAATATAGAAATTTTATATATATCCGTGATATAAAATTATGTGGATATAATGTAAAATGAATAATGCGGGTGATAGAGGAAATCATATGAAGGAATTAATAAAATTCATTACGATCAAAATGATGTTTAAAACATAAACCATAAAAGGATGAAATAAGGTGATAAAATATTTATAAATTATTGTTTTGATTTAATAGAAATTATTTTTAGAATTATATTGGAATATTTAAGTGAAACATTAAAAATAATTTTGGTAAATATTTTATACTTTTGTTGAAAATTTATTTTTAAAACCCCATTCAAAACTATTTCAAAAAGGTGCCAATGTGTCCTAAAAATTTTATTTGTAAATTATTTTTAATAGATTAATCTTGAATATCTCATTTCGAATGTAAAGCGTTGTAGAGTGGGAGATAAAATTTACATAATTAAAATAAATCTCCCTTTTCAAAATATTGTGAAAATAATATCAATTATTTTGTAATTTTAAATTATTAAAAATTACCAATATAGCAGTATTAATATTTCTTTAAAAAAAATTTATAGTATTTTAAATTATTATTGATATTTATAAATGAAAATGTTGGTGGAAAATTCCGTTCAAGTAGTAATCATTTTAAAATTATCCTTTTTAAACCATTAGAAATATACTAAAGAATATCATGTATAAGAAAATAAGAGACAATTCCTTTAATTTTTCTGAATTGAAATTAAATTTTAATAGAATTATAAATTAATAAAACAATTAACCATTTAAAAGTCATTCATGGAACCAAATAATGTATATGGACATGGAAGATAAATGAGCCTGACCAAAAAGTAGAAATATTGTCATATTTTCTTATAAACAACATTCGGATGGAATTGAGTAAAGAGTGTGAAAGAAGAAAAAAGAATTAAAAAATGAAATACAAATAGGGGAGAAAGAAAATTTATGGTTTATAAGAGATAGAAATCATATATTCCCCTAATTTTAAATTTATTAATAAAATCTGAAATGAATGTGGGAACAAAACATAAATCTGAAAATTATATTCCCGTTAAGAGGAATGAATTCCAACAAATAGTATATCTAATTAATAATAATTATTCACCTATATTATACAATTATTAAAATATCTATATTTAAATATTATTCATTAATAGTTTATTTTATACATTTACTCATAATTATTAATGTGTTAACTATTCCATATCACATGCATGTTCTGATTCAACGATTATAGTTCCTGAGCCTGGGTCATGGTTTCATCCTCTTAAGAATATTAATCAATATATATATATATATATCATATTTATAAATTAAATTTATTTTTAAACCCTATATTTTATAAATTGATGAGTAATTGTTTACATCTATTTGTGGAGGTGGTATTAATTATATACACATCAATGACATTTACATTTTTCATTCGATGGGAGGGTCGAGTGGTATAAAATTTCTTATCATTACATAATAATAATTATTTAATAATTATGATATATATTTATTGATTACATCTTTATAAAAATCAATGTGAGGCTATATTGGAAAGCAATGTACATAACATCATGGTGATAGTAGTCTTTATATACATATGAGCAATGTTTTCACATCCCATTTGAAATAATTAAAAATGAATGTCGTTATCTCATAGTTAAAGTAAAATATTAGTGTTGTTTAAATAGATGTTTCTTTATTTTAGGATATTTAAAATATATTTTATTGAATTAAAATTATAAATATATTTTACTGAATTATCTGACGACTTGTTCCTCCGCCTTGGATTTATTTCTTTGGATTACATCACATGCCTCAATGATTGGGTATTTTAGGAAGATCATAATAAATAAGTCATGAGTATTGGTGTTGGTATGTTATTTTTGGTTTGTATTAGTTAAGCTATGGTAGATTAATTAATGTGTAGATGTAAGGACTGAAGGTTCCCTTTTATAAGTGAGAGGAGAGGAAACCTTGAAATTTTTAGGAACATTGAAATATAAAATGAATATATCTCATGAATGCGGCACGTCAGCCTCGTACTTCCCGAGAGCGAGATCGATACGATCCCCGCTTCTCTCCGAAGGTACATCCGGAGTAGTGAGGGCCTGGTAGACCCCCAAGGATCAAGCTTGCGGTTGGTACCAGCCCCTCCGGAAGCACCTTCTGCCTCGATCGGAGAATCCGGAGACTTTTTCTGGGGACCGACGGTCGAACCACGATCTAGTGCACCCTCGGCGAGCACCGACGCTACGACAGGATGTTCGCTCGCCAGCCCGTCCTATCGTGATGTGGTAGCTGGGGCACCGCCACCCTCAAAGTGCGGCTCGGGATATGGAGGCCAATCGGCCTGCTCGCCGTATTCACCGCCGGCCAGCCCGTCGGCCTGGCGGCCCGCCTCGGCACCACTGCCGGTTCCCCGTCCATTCCCAGTCATTGAAGAGGACCAAGGAGACCTAGGTCCCGAGTTTGAGTCGTGGAGCTTCTGGACCGTCCTTGCATAGGGCCACTTCCTTGAGAAGTTTTGTCCAGTCACAGGACCGGACTTTGATGCACCCGAATCGCTCACCCCGGATGAGTTCGAATGCTTCCGCCAAACTCTCCGGGAGACTCACTCCCATATTCACCGCCTACAAATGCTATATCCCAGGAGTCAAGCACACCTGGAGGATATTGGTGAGCAGTGCCGTCAAATTGACCTGGCCATGCTCCCCGCGGTTCGGCACCCCGGGTCATTTGGGCACCACGAGGCCCTCCAACAACGATGCGTTGAGTGTTTTCAAGTACTCCGCAAGGTTATCGAGGGGGCCACACCCCACGTGTATATCCGTGGATGGGGGAAGTACGCTGCCCTACGCTTCAGTGCGATTCGCCGACAGCCCGATTTACTGGGTGGCCCTGAGGGTACATCCCCGGGGACGGAAACGGTCAATATGGCTGACCTGTCGGTGGAGGGGAACGGCTTGGAACTTCTCGACGGGGGCTCTCCCCCCGAAGACAAGCCATTGTTGGATCCATCGGCGAGAGTTATTCGTCACCAGAGGAACCTCCTGGGTCTCCCCACACCCACTGAAGCACTGACGTTGAGCCGAAACGTCAGCAAAGGTAAAGAGCACGGCGGGGCTATAAAGCCCACCGACCCATCTGCCTCCATGCAGAGGGCGGTTGAGGATCCCGAGAAGGCTATGCTACGTCAACAGCTCGCCGAGAAGAAGAAGCTAGTTGACCAGCTCCTCGCCGAGTGCGCTGCAGAGCAGCGGCCTGACTACGGTGATCCTAGGCCAGGACAGCAGGGACAGGAACAACCACCCCTCGATGAGGCTCTCCCGGGCAATCGTGATTATGCCGTGTTTGCCGACAGGGGAGAGTCCATTGCCTATGGCAAGAGGGCGCGATATGTTTCACCACACCCTCCCGAGCGGCGTGATTACCTGAGAGACCCCGCTCGGATTCCTCCCGCTGCCCCAAGGGCCGCTCCGCCCGCCATCCCACGAGCCGCCGAGTTCGACGACCCGGTCGACGACCCGATTGAAGGGCCATGCAATGCGCTCATGGTTAGAGATCCTCGCCAGGACTGGAACCCATGTCCGTATGATCCGATGGCGGCACTCATCGCCCGCTTGGAAGCCTTGGAGACTCGGCAAGTGGCGATCCCACCGGATGGCAAGCCATACCCAGCATGGGTGGATGACATGCCGGCACCTCCGGGATTCGGGAATCCCACCTTCGCCCCCTTCAACGGGACTGGAGATCCGCCACAGCATTTGGCCCATTTCAACTCGAGGTGTGGGCCTATGTTGGGAACTCCGGCGCAGCAGGAGGCCGCTAAGCTTCGCTGCTTTGTCCAGACACTAGAAGGGCCAGCATTTGTCTAGTACAGCCAGCTCCCCGTCGGGTCGATAACTAGATGGGAGGACCTTCGCAGACAATTCCTCTACCAGTTCAGTTCCACGACCCGGAAGACGAGTATCGCAGAACTCTTCAAGTTCAAACAGAGGCCTGATGAGCGAGTCGCGGATTTCGTCGCCCGATGGAAGGGTCTCACGTATTCCCTTGACATGCCATTGACTCAGGAGCAGTTGCTGACAATGTGCGTCGGGAACATCAAGACCGAGCTGGTCCCTTCCTTGATCACTCAGAATTACCCCGGAGGGTTCAGGGACTTCTCAGACAAAGCTCAACGTCTTGAGGAAGCCCTGCAACAGGCCAGTCAGGCACACCCGCTGCCTCCTATGATTCCTGCAAGGAGAGCCAGCAGGGCTGAGCCCACTGCTGTTGCCCAGATAGAGGCCCCCAGGCCGTTGGAGCTGCTGCCGGTGAGGCCAGCTCCACAGCCTCATAGGAATCGGCCTCCACGGGCTCAGTTCCCGGCCCAGCAGCGACAGCCCCAGAACCGACCGGCCACTCCGCGCAATGTACCGCCACAACCCAGACTAGATAATCAGGGTCCACCTCCTCAGCAGGCCCATCCAGCCCCTCGTCAAGACCACGCTCCCAGGGGCCCGCGATACTTGATTTACTCATTTCACGAGGATCAGGTCCCCGGTTATTTCCGGAGCGCCCTGGAGAAGAGGATTGTGCGACTGCCTGAGTGTTGGAGGCCAGAGGAGGCACATCTCATGGATAACCCCCGCTACTGCCCTTAACATCGGGCCCTGGGGCACACCATCCGGCGGTGCTACGTGTTTAAGGACTGGCTCCAAGACCAGATTAACAACAATGTAATCAGGTTGGGCCCCGCTCCAGCACAAGTGGCAGGCGTGTTCGTGGGATCAGATGACGATAGCGGCAATGAGGACGAATGGCAGCTAGTCTCCGACCGCGGATCCCAGAAGTATAAAAACTGGATGGCCCGCAAGACGATCATTCGCGCCCATGGAATCATCCGTGCGCGCTTGGATCAGCCTGAGCCCCCAGAATCTGCGGGTGCTGCTTCGGCATCGTCATCCCAGCCTGCCTCTTCCGAGAAGTGAAAACGGCGGCGGTGCAAGAAGGAAGAGCGCGCCCCGCCAGTTCCGCCACCATCCCGCACTCTCGGCGATTTCATGCCCCCGGAGATGGGGATCCCTCCTCGGATCCGCCCGGTGATGGATGATTCGTCCGATGACAGTATTGGGTACGCTTCGGTTAATACCGTCGAGCTGGTAAATCCCTTTTCGGTCCCCGACGTTGAAGAACACCAGGTGGACCTCCCTAGTGTCCCCGGTCGTCGCCACCGTCGGAGGAACCGCAACAAAAGGAGTCGTCGGGGCACAACAGTTGGTACCTCCAGCCAGGACGTGCACGCCACTGAGACTAGGCAGCAGGCTCAAAACCGAGCTCAGCGTGCGTAGCCCCCCCATCCGGGGACGACAGATTCGCCTCCGCCACTGTTTGTGGTGTGGGACCAGGCAGAACCGCCTCAGCCGCGTCGCGATCAGCTCCGCCCTACCGCAAGTCCATCCCGGCCTCCTGACCCCAGTACGGTGACTACTTCCCGGGCTTCAACCAATGAACAACGGGATGCGCCAAGCACCAGTCGGCCGCCGGTCCAATCAGCAAGGCCCGTCATGCCTCCAACCGCAGAGCAACCTCCCGCAACCAGGGGCTCGCGCTTGGCCAAAAAGTATGATGTCCTGAAGCACTTGGCCGACATCCCAGCAAGGCTCTCCATCCTTGAGGCTCTGCGCATGTCATCTGAGATGCGTGAGGCACTCGCTGAAGCCCTGAAAAGCCCCCTCCAGTTTGAGACAGAGGTTACAGCTGCAGAGGCCTTTCACGCCGAAACGATTGAGGACGCCGAATGTCAGGCAGTTATCTCGTTCTCTGGTAAGGATGAAGACCCTCCTATACAGGGGCACATTCGTCCGCTGTATGTTACTAGCCAGTTCAATGGCCTTGAAGTCCGGCGCTGTCTTGTCGACACGGGGTCCGGGATTAACCTGATTCCAACTCGGACGCTCCGGAGATTGGGGTTGTCTGAGGATGACTTGATCCCCTCCGACCTCAGGATCCAGGGGTACTACCGCACCGATCAAACCCCGGTCGGCAAGAAACACTTGAAGACCCAGTTCGGTGACTTGGTTTCCAACACCGAATTCATGGTAGTCTCTCAAGACACTGCGTACAACGCATTGATGGGCAGGCCATGGCTCCACCTTCACGCGGCGGTTCCCTCATCATACCACCAATGCCTCAAATACTCCCTTAACGGTCGAGTAGGCGTGCTTCAGGGAGATGCCTCTCCTTTTGCCTCATGTGAAGCCCGTTATCTGGACGCAGACTATTACAAGAGCAAGGACAAGCAGATCCTGGAAGGTGAGGTTGAGCCTGTCGCTGTTGCAAGTGATCCCTGGGCAAGCTTGGATGACGCTTACGTCCTCCCGATTCAACGGTTGGACGTAGCCGTGGTCTCGACGGCCTGTGAGTCTACTGATGAGATGACCGCAACCGCCCATGCCAGCACCAGCGGCCCAGCAGGATCTGGTAGCCCCAATGCAGTTTTCAACGCAGTCTCTCCTGTGGACGATCCCTCCCCGAGTGGAGAGGACGTGGAAGACGCACCCCCAGCCTTTGAAGAGGGCGTCTCCGCCACGGTCGATGAGTTAGTACAGGTGAACCTTGGAACCAAAGCAGATCCAAGACCCACATTGGTCAGTGCCGCCATGCCCTCTGAGGAGCGTCAGCAGTACGTGGACTTCCTCAGGCAGCACTGTGATGTGTTCGCTTGGGGCTATGACGAGATGCCGGGGCTAGATCCTCAGGTAGCCGTCCACCGCCTTGGTCTCCCGGCGAACCCTCGCGGGTTCAAGCAGCCTCCCAGGAAAATGCACCCATTCCATGGTGCCATGGTTGAGGCCGATGTTGACAAGCTTATCAAAGCCAACTTCATGAGGGAAGTTAAGTACCCCAAATAGCTGGCCAACATTGTGTCGGTCAGGAAGAAGAACGGGCAGATCAGAGTCTGTATCGACTTCCGCGATCTCAACCGCCACTGTCCGAAGGATGATTTTACCCTTCCGGTGACAGAACTGTTGATTGACGCCATGGCAGGGTTCCAAGACCTCTCCTTCATGGATGGATACTCCGGATACAACCAAATCCGGATGGCCCCTGAGGATGAGGAGTTCACTGCCTTCAGGGCCCCCCAAGGTATCTTTTGTTACCGGGTCATGCCCATCGGCCTGAAGAATGTAGGTGTCACCTACCAACGGGCGATGCACCGCATATTCAAGACAATCCTCGGCACACTGGTGGAATGCTACGTCGATGACTTGGTGGTCATATCGCGCCAGTGTTAGGACCATCTCAAAGATCTTGAGAAAGTGTTCGGCTTCCTCCGGTCTCGCTGCCTGAAGATGAACCCGTTGAAGTGTGCCTTCGGGGTAACCTCCGGAAAGTTCCATGGATTTGTGGTAAGATACCGGGGTATTGAGATCGACCCAGAGAAGATCAGGGCGATTAGCCAGATGCAACCCCCAGGTAACATCCGGGAACTACAAGGGTTCCAAGGCCACTTAGCCTATATATGCCGATTCATCGCGAATCTGGCCGGCAAGTGTAAGCCCTTTTCTCAGCTCATGAAGAAAGGTGCCACCTATGTATGGGATAAAGTGTGTCAGACCGCTTTCGAGGAAATCAAGCAGTATCTGCTTCATCCTCCGGTTCTGATGCCGCCTGTATCCGGGAAGCCGCTGGTCCTTTATGTGACCGCCCTGGAACGGTCCCTGGGTGCCCTTCTCGCCCAGAAGAACAACGAGGGAACAGAGAATAGCATCTATTACCTCATTCGCATGCTCCTCGATGCGGAATTCAGGTATTCCCCCATCGAGACGAGCTGCCTGGCGCTCGTATTTTTCGTACAGAAATTACGGCACTACTTGCAGCACCATGAGGTACAGTTGGTTTCTCGGGTAGACCCGTTGAAATATATCCTGAGCCGGCCTATGATGACTGGCCATCTAGCGCGGTGGGCTGTGATTCTCCAGCAGTTCGACATCAGGTATGTGTCTCAGAAGGCCATCAAAGGGCAAGCATTGGCAGACTTTCTGGCTGCTCACCCGACCTCCGCGGATCAGCCGCTGGATCTAGGCTTTCCTGATGAGGCCATTCTCTCGGTCGATCATGCCGATCCGTGCTGGCAGATGCACTTTGACGGTGCCTCCCGGAGCCCCACCGGTAGAAGGCTCGATAATCCTAAGCTCAACAGAGTGGGCTTGGGTATCGTCTTCATTACCCTGGAGCAAGCCGTGCTGCCATACTCTTTCCTGTTGTCAGAGGGCTGTACCAACAATGAGGCGGAATACCATGCCCTCATCACCGGCCTCGAGTTAGCTCTCGAGATCGACGTGCCCCATCTGTGTGTGAAAGGGGACTCTGAGCTGGTCGTTAAGCAGATCAATGGCGACTATGTTGTCAGGAAGCCGGAACATGTGCCGTTGCTGGAGTGCACCCTCCTTCTGATGGCCCAGTTCCCTTCTCGGCCAGAAATTGTCCATATTCCCCGGTCGCAGAACGGTCGAGCAGATGCTTTGGCCAGCCTTGCTGCGTCACATGCAGAGCCTGAACAGGATAACCTGATCCTCCGCGTGACGCACCGCAGGCTCATCGCTCCCGTTATCCCAGAGGGAGATCGCGGCCCGTCGGTAAGTAATCTCACCATGGTTGCCCATATGCCTGGAGCCCCGAGTACCCCAGATATGGCAGTCGAACCAGCCCCTGATTGGAGGACGCCTTTGGTTGAGTACCTCCAACATGGCATTCTCCCGTCGGATCGGGCCGAGCGCGAGCGAGTTCGACGTCGCGCATCGCAGTTTGTCCTCCAAAGCAGTCCCGGCCTGGAGCAGATCCTATATAGACGCGGAGTAGTGAGGGCCTGGTAGACCCCCAAGGATCAAGCTTGCGGTTGGTACCAGCCCCTCCGGAAGCACCTTCTGCCTCGATCGGAGAATCCGGAGACTTTTTCTGGGGACCGACGGTCGAACCACGATCTAGTGCACCCTCGGCGAGCACCGACGCTACGACAGGATGTTCGCTCGCCAGCCCGTCCTATCGTGATGTGGTAGCTGGGGCACCGCCACCCTCAAAGTGCGGCCCAGGATATGGAGGCCAATCGGCCTGCTCGCCGTATTCACCGCCGGCCAGCCCGTCGGCCTGGCGGCCCGCCTCGGCACCACTGCCGGTTCCCCGTCCATTCCCAGTCATTGAAGAGGACCAAGGAGACCTAGGTCCCGAGTTTGAGTCGTGGAGCTTCTGGACCGTCCTTGCATAGGGCCACTTCCTTGAGAAGTTTTGTCCAGTCACAGGACCGGACTTTGATGCACCTGAATCGCTCACCCCGGATGAGTTCGAATGCTTCCGCCAAACTCTCCGGGAGACTCACTCCCATATTCACCGCCTACAAATGCTATATCCCGGGAGTCAAGCACACCTGGAGGATATTGGTGAGCAGTGCCGTCAAATTGACCTGGCCATGCTCCCCGCGGTTCGGCACCCCGGGTCATTTGGGCACCACGAGGCCCTCCAACAACGATGCGTTGAGTGTTTTCAAGTACTCCGCAAGGTTATCGAGGGGGCCACACCCCACGTGTATATCCGTGGATGGGGGAAGTACGCTGCCCTACGCTTCAGTGCGATTCGCCGACAGCCCGATTTACTGGGTGGCCCTGAGGGTACATCCCCGGGGACGGAAACGGTCAATATGGCTGACCTGTCGGTGGAGGGGAACGGCTTGGAACTTCTCGACGGGGGCTCTCCCCCCGAAGACAAGCCATTGTTGGATCCATCGGCGAGAGTTATTCGTCACCAGAGGAACCTCCTGGGTCTCCCCACACCCACTGAAGCACTGACGTTGAGCCGAAACGTCAGCAAAGGTAAAGAGCACGGCGGGGCTATAAAGCCCACCGACCCATCTGCCTCCATGCAGAGGGCGGTTGAGGATCCCGAGAAGGCTATGCTACGTCAACAGCTCGCCGAGAAGAAGAAGCTAGTTGACCAGCTCCTCGCCGAGTGCGCTGCAGAGCAGCGGCCTGACTACGGTGATCCTAGGCCAGGACAGCAGGGACAGGAACAACCACCCCTCGATGAGGCTCTCCCGGGCAATCGTGATTATGCCGTGTTTGCCGACAGGGGAGAGTCCATTGCCTATGGCAAGAGGGCGCGATATGTTTCACCACACCCTCCCGAGCGGCGTGATTACCTGAGAGACCCCGCTCGGATTCCTCCCGCTGCCCCAAGGGCCGCTCCGCCCGCCATCCCACGAGCCGCCGAGTTCGACGACCCGGTCGACGACCCGATTGAAGGGCCATGCAATGCGCTCATGGTTAGAGATCCTCGCCAGGACTGGAACCCATGTCCGTACGATCCGATGGCGGCACTCATCGCCCGCTTGGAAGCCTTGGAGACTCGGCAAGTGGCGATCCCACCGGATGGCAAGCCATACCCAGCATGGGTGGATGACATGCCGGCACCTCCGGGATTCGGGAATCCCACCTTCTCCCCCTTCAACGGGACTGGAGATCCGCCACAGCATTTGGCCCATTTCAACTCGAGGTGTGGGCCTATGTTGGGAACTCCGGCGCAGCAGGAGGCCGCTAAGCTTCGCTGCTTTGTCCAGACACTAGAAGGGCCAGCATTTGTCTAGTACAGCCAGCTCCCCGTCGGGTCGATAACTAGATGGGAGGACCTTCGCAGACAATTCCTCTACCAGTTCAGTTCCACGACCCGGAAGACGAGTATCGCAGAACTCTTCAAGTTCAAACAGAGGCCTGATGAGCGAGTCGCGGATTTCGTCGCCCGATGGAAGGGTCTCACGTATTCCCTTGACATGCCATTGACTCAGGAGCAGTTGCTGACAATGTGCGTCGGGAACATCAAGACCGAGCTGGTCCCTTCCTTGATCACTCAGAATTACCCCGGAGGGTTCAGGGACTTCTCAGACAAAGCTCAACGTCTTGAGGAAGCCCTGCAACAGGCCAGTCAGGCACACCCGCTGCCTCCTATGATTCCTGCAAGGAGAGCCAGCAGGGCTGAGCCCACTGCTGTTGCCCAGATAGAGGCCCCCAGGCCGTTGGAGCTGCTGCCGGTGAGGCCAGCTCCACAGCCTCATAGGAATCGGCCTCCACGGGCTCAGTTCCCGGCCCAGCAGCGACAGCCCCAGAACCGACCGGCCACTCCGCGCAATGTACCGCCACAACCCAGGCTAGATAATCAGGGTCCACCTCCTCAGAAGGACCATCCAGCCCCTCGTCAAGACCACGCTCCCAGGGGCCCGCGATACTTGATTTACTCATTTCACGAGGATCAGGTCCCCGGTTATTTCCGGAGCGCCCTGGAGAAGAGGATTGTGCGACTTCCTGAGTGTTGGAGGCCAGAGGAGGCACATCTCATGGATAACCCCCGCTACTGCCCTTAACATCGGGCCCTGGGGCACACCATCCGGCGGTGCTACGTGTTTAAGGACTGGCTCCAAGACCAGATTAACAACAATGTAATCAGGTTGGGCCCCGCTCCAGTACAAGTGGCAGGCGTGTTCGTGGGATCAGATGACGATAGCGGCAATGAGGACGAATGGCAGCTAGTCTCCGACCGCGGATCCCAGAAGTATAAAAACTGGATGGCCCGCAAGACGATCATTCGCGCCCATGGAATCATCCGTGCGCGCTTGGATCAGCCTGAGCCCCCAGAATCTGCGGGTGCTGCTTCGACATCGTCATCCCAGCCTGCCTCTTCCGAGAAGAGAAAACGGCGGCGGTGCAAGAAGGAAGAGCGCGCCCCGCCAGTTCCGCCACCATCCCGCACTCTCGGCGATTTCATGCCCCCGGAGATGGGGATCCCTCCTCGGATCCGCCCGGTGATGGATGATTCGTCCGATGACAGTATTGGGTACGCTTCGGTTAATACCGTCGAGCTGGTAAATCCCTTTTCGGTCCCCGACGTTGAAGAACACCAGGTGGACCTCCCTAGTGTCCCCGGTCGTCGCCACCGTCGGAGGAACCGCAACAAAAGGAGTCGTCGGGGCACAGCAGTTGGTACCTCCAGCCAGGACGTGCACGCCACTGAGACTAGGCAGCAGGCTCAAAACCGAGCTCAGCGTGCGTAGCCCCCCCATCCGGGGACGACAGATTCGCCTCCGCCACTGTTTGTGGTGTGGGACCAGGCAGAACCGCCTCAGCCGCGTCGCGATCAGCTCCGCCCTACCGCAAGTCCATCCCGGCCTCCTGACCCCAGTACGGTGACTACTTCCCGGGCTTCAACCAATGAACAACGGGATGCGCCAAGCACCAGTCGGCCGCCGGTCCAATCAGCAAGGCCCGTCATGCCTCCAACCGCAGAGCAACCTCCCGCAACCAGGGGCTCGCGCTTGGCCAAAAAGTATGATGTCCTGAAGCACTTGGCCGACATCCCAGCAAGGCTCTCCATCCTTGAGGCTCTGCGCATGTCATTTGAGATGCGTGAGGCACTCGCTGAAGCCCTGAAAAGCCCCCTCCAGTTTGAGACAGAGGTTACAGCTGCAGAGGCCTTTCACGCCGAAACGATTGAGGACGCCGAATGTCAGGCAGTTATCTCGTTCTCTGGTAAGGATGAAGACCCTCCTATACAGGGGCACATTCGTCCGCTGTATGTTACTAGCCAGTTCAATGGCCTTGAAGTCCGGCGCTGTCTTGTCGACACGGGGTCCGGGATTAACCTGATTCCAACTCGGACGCTCCGGAGATTGGGGTTGTCTGAGGATGACTTGATCCCCTCCGACCTCAGGATCCAGGGGTACTACCGCACCGATCAAACCCCGGTCGGCAAGAAACGCTTGAAGACCCAGTTCGGTGACTTGGTTTCCAACACCGAATTCATGGTAGTCTCTCAAGACACTGCGTACAACGCATTGATGGGCAGGCCATGGCTCCACCTTCACGCGGCGGTTCCCTCATCATACCACCAATGCCTCAAATACTCCCTTAACGGTCGAGTAGGCGTGCTTCAGGGAGATGCCTCTCCTTTTGCCTCATGTGAAGCCCGTTATCTGGACGCAGACTATTACAAGAGCAAGGACAAGCAGATCCTGGAAGGTGAGGTTGAGCCTGTCGCTGTTGCAAGTGATCCCTGGGCAAGCTTGGATGACGCTTACGTCCTCCTGATTCAACGGTTGGACGTAGCCGTGGTCTCGACGGCCTGTGAGTCTACTGATGAGATGACCGCAACCGCCCATGCCAGCACCAGCGGCCCAGCAGGATCTGGTAGCCCCAATGCAGTTTTCAACGCAGTCTCTCCCGTGGACGATCCCTCCCCGAGTGGAGAGGACGTGGAAGACGCACCCCCAGCCTTTGAAGAGGGCGTCTCCGCCACGGTCGATGAGTTAGTACAGGTGAACCTTGGAACCGAAGCAGATCCAAGACCCACATTGGTCAGTGCCGCCATGCCCTCTGAGGAGCGTCAGCAGTACGTGGACTTCCTCAGGCAGCACTGTGATGTGTTCGCTTGGGGCTATGACGAGATGCCGGGGCTAGATCCTCAGGTAGCCGTCCACCGCCTTGGTCTCCCGGCGAACCCTCGCGGGTTCAAGCAGCCTCCCAGGAAAATGCACCCATTCCACGGTGCCATGGTTGAGGCCGATGTTGACAAGCTTATCAAAGCCAACTTCATGAGGGAAGTTCAGTACCCCAAATAGCTGGCCAACATTGTGTCGGTCAGGAAGAAGAACGGGCAGATCAGAGTCTGTATCGACTTCCGCGATCTCAACCGCCACTGTCCGAAGGATGATTTTACCCTTCCGGTGACAGAACTGTTGATTGACGCCATGGCAGGGTTCCAAGACCTCTCCTTCATGGATGGATACTCCGGATACAACCAAATCCGGATGGCCCCTGAGGATGAGGAGTTCACTGCCTTCAGGGCCCCCCAAGGTATCTTTTGTTACCGGGTCATGCCCATCGGCCTGAAGAATGTAGGTGCCACCTACCAACGGGCGATGCACCGCATATTCAAGCCAATCCTCGGCACACTGGTGGAATGCTACGTCGATGACTTGGTGGTCATATCGCGCCAGTGTTAGGACCATCTCAAAGATCTTGAGAAAGTGTTCGGCTTCCTCCGGTCTCGCTGCCTGAAGATGAACCCGTTGAAGTGTGCCTTCGGGGTAACCTCCGGAAAGTTCCATGGATTTGTGGTAAGATACCGGGGTATTGAGATCGACCCAGAGAAGATCAGGGCGATTAGCCAGATGCAACCCCCAGGTAACATCCGGGAACTACAAGGGTTCCAAGGCCACTTAGCCTATATATGCCGATTCATCGCGAATCTGGCCGGCAAGTGTAAGCCCTTTTCTCAGCTCATGAAGAAAGGTGCCACCTATGTATGGGATAAAGTGTGTCAGACCGCTTTCGAGGAAATCAAGCAGTATCTGCTTCATCCTCCGGTTCTGATGCCGCCTGTATCCGGGAAGCCGCTGGTCCTTTATGTGACCGCCCTGGAACGGTCCCTGGGTGCCCTTCTCGCCCAGAAGAACAACGAGGGAACAGAGAATAGCATCTATTACCTCAGTCGCATGCTCCTCGATGCGGAATTCAGGTATTCCCCCATCGAGACGAGCTGCCTGGCGCTCGTATTTTCCGTACAGAAATTACGGCACTACTTGCAGCACCATGAGGTACAGTTGGTTTCTCGGGTAGACCCGTTGAAATATATCCTGAGCCGGCCTATGATGACTGGCCATCTAGCGCGGTGGGCTGTGATTCTCCAGCAGTTCGACATCAGGTATGTGTCTCAGAAGGCCATCAAAGGGCAAGCATTGGCAGACTTTCTGGCTGCTCACCCGACCTCCGCGGATCAGCCGCTGGATCTAGGCTTTCCTGATGAGGCCATTCTCTCGGTCGATCATGCCGATCCGTGCTGGCAGATGCACTTTGACGGTGCCTCCCGGAGCCCCACCGGTAGAAGGCTCGATAATCCTAAGCTCAACAGAGTGGGCTTGGGTATCGTCTTCATTACCCTGGAGCAAGCCGTGCTGCCATACACTTTCCTGTTGTCAGAGGGCTGTACCAACAATGAGGCGGAATACCATGCCCTCATCACCGGCCTCGAGTTAGCTCTCGAGATCGACGTGCCCCATCTGTGTGTGAAAGGGGACTCTGAGCTGGTCGTTAAGCAGATCAATGGCGACTATGTTGTCAGGAAGCCGGAACATGTGCCGTTGCTGGAGTGCACCCTCCTTCTGATGGCCCAGTTCCCTTCTCGGCCAGAAATTGTCCATATTCCCCGGTCGCAGAACGGTCGAGCAGATGCTTTGGCCAGCCTTGCTGCGTCACATGCAGAGCCTGAACAGGATAACCTGATCCTCCGCGTGACGCACCGCAGGCTCATCGCTCCCGTTATCCCAGAGGGAGATCGCGGCCCGTCGGTAAGTAATCTCACCACGGTTGCCCATATGCCCGGAGCCCCGAGTACCCCAGATATGGCAGTCGAACCAGCCCCTGATTGGAGGACGCCTTTGGTTGAGTACCTCCAACATGGCATTCTCCCGTCGGATCGGGCCGAGCGCGAGCGAGTTCGACGTCGCGCATCGCAGTTTGTCCTCCAGAGCAGTCCCGGCCTGGAGCAGATCCTATATAGACGCGGATTTGATGGTGTTCTCCTCCGTTGCCTTCATGGAGTTGAGATCCCACGAGTCATGCAAGAGGTTCATGCTGGTTCATGAGGTGCCCAGCAGACTGGGCCAAAGCTGTCCCACCAGATTCAGAGGTTGGGATACTTCTGGCCCTCCATGATCCATGACTGCATCGAGTATGCCAGGAGGTTCCATGCGTGCCAGGTTCATGCGAACTTTGTGCATCGGCCGCCGGAGCTTCTCCATACCACTAGGTATTCTTGTCCCTTTGTAGTCTGGGGGATGGACGTTGTGGGACCTTACCTGCCGGCGACGGCTCACCAGTGCCGGTTCATTCTGAACGCCACGGACTTCTTCTCCAAATGGGCAGAGGCGATTCCGCTCAGAGAGGTCAAATCCTGTTCGATCGCTGACTTCATGACCTCTAACATCATTCATCGATTTGGAGTGCCTCACGCTATCCTCACGGATAACGGAGCCAATTTCCGAGCAGCCGAGTTGAAGAAGTTGTAGGCCAAGTACAACATTCGCTCGAACCATACATCTCGCTATCACGCGATTGCGAATGGACAGATTGAGGCGTTTAACAAGACCCTCTCTAACATTCTGCAAAAGATGGTTGGTCAGAACAAGAAGAGTTGGCTGGACAAGCTCCACAACGCCCTCTAGGCTTATCGGACGACGACTCGCAATTCCACCCAGATGACCCCTTATTTCCTGGTGTATGGAGCTGAGGCCATCCTGCTCATCGAGATCCAATTACCGTCCTTGCGCACTGCGGTCTACGACCAGCAAGCGCCGGACAGAGCTGCTGAAGCCCGTCTAGTCGAGCTGGAAGCACTGGATGAGAATAGGCTTCGCGCTTTGCACAACTTGGAGAGGCATCAGATCAGGATGGCTCGAGCTTTCAATAAGAAGGTTCGCCTCTGCTCCTTCCTGCAGGGTGACCTAGTGATGGCCCTAAGAGCGCCAATGATCCCCGGAAGGAAGCCACCCAAGTTGGAGCCCAAGTGGGAGGGACCTCTTGTCGTCCACAAAGTCTATCCAAATGGCGCGTACTCCCTAGAAACTATGGATGGTGAGCGTGTCACTCCTCCCACCAATGCTAGGTTCCTCAAGAAGTACTTTTCTTGAGTGCATTACGTCCACGCGGCAAAACGTTAAACTGCCAAGCATCTTCGTCCAACACGACGTTAAACTGTACTTCGTCCTGTACGACGTTAAACTGCAGTTCGTCCCGCACGACGTTAAACTGCATTCATCCTGCATGATGCTAAACTACACCACGTCCGAGCTACAAGACGTTAAACTGTTCAGCATCCGTCCCGCATGACGTTAAACTGCACCTCAAGAACTACGTACGGCTTGATTCCCATCCTTATGGGATACGTAGGACCGCCTGAACATTCATGTTTCAGGCCCAGCCCCATCCTTCGGGAATTTCCATCCCATCTCGGGCCCTTGGCCCATGTTCCTCTGGGTATGCGGCGTATGGTGTGAACGCGGGGCTATGCCCTCATTCACGACGGTTTGCTCGCCACGCTGTACGCCCCCCACGTTTGGGGATGCCTTCTGCTCCCCCCTTTCTCTTTTCGTCCTGCATGATGTTAAAATGCACTTCAAGAACTACGTGCGGCTTGATTCCAATCCTTATGGGATACGTAGGACCGCCTGAACATTCATGTTTCAGGCCCAGCCCCATTTCCCGAGAGTCTCTATCCCACGTTGGGCCTCTGGCCCAAGTTCCCCTCCTTTTTGTGCGAGGCGTATGGCGTGAGCGGGGGATTATGTCCTCATTCACGTTGGCCTACTGGCCGCGCCGTACGCCTCCCCCGTGTGTGAGACTACCTCACACCCCTCATCGTCCTGCATGACGTTAAACTGCACTTCAAGAACTACGTGCGGCTTGATTCCCATCATTATGGGATACGTAGGACCGCCTGGACGCTTGTGTCTCAGGTCCAGCCCCGTCTCTTGGTTGATCACAGGGATCTGCTGTCTTTTGGTTGCTCTCAGGATGAGTCCTCCGACCCTTTCCGGTGATCTGTTAACATGTTTTGGGTACTTCGGTCTATGACCCGTGGTGTCGGATTCAATCCCAACAAGTCCTGTGTTGCTTGTCGGGCCGCGCGCTTCCTCTTGTTCGAGCCTTCACTCAAAGGGATCCTCGTTAGCGGTTTGGGTACGATGCCTCAGTTCTCTCCTAACGCTCCGGGACGATTTACCGGCGGGTCCTGGGCCGAAAATCGATATGAATCCTGCGCTTGAGCAGTTGATGCTCGTTTGCTTGCCCCGACGCGATCGGATGTTGTGTTGCGAATATGGTCAGCGACATCCTTGATCGCCATGTCGGCTCTTTCAGGCACTGAACATTGGTTGCGCAGTCCTCATCACACTCTGCCTTTGTGCGTTGTAGTGGAATCTCGAAAATCTCTTCATACTGACCTTCAGTACACCTTTACACGTTAGGCAGGCCAACCAGGGTAATGGTGTCTTTCGAGGCTCCCACGATCTGAGCACCAAGGATATATGTTGATGTCCTCACTAAGGGCCATGTGTAGCTGGACCCTCGTCCCCATAAGGAGGAAGGAGTCGCCAGAACAATCGCGTTCTGGGCCCAGTATAGCTGGAGGCTAGCATCTCTTCCCCTCGGGTGATGGACATACGCAGGCCCCTATCCCAGGATTCTTCTCCTGGAATCATGCGTGACCGCAGGGCTGGGTATGTTCCCACCTCCGCTGAGTCCGCCATATCACAATAAGCGGGTTCCTCCATGGTCCGAACCACACGACCTTAAATTGTGTTGTCCGGTCCTACCACATGACCGTAAACTGTGATCGTCTTGGCCGCCCGACGAGAAACGGCACTGCATCGTGATGTTCTCCTCAGAGGACACTCACGTTGGGCGCTGGTTAATAACCACGCCATTTATCAATTCCTTTCATGTCTTGATTGTTGTGGCGATGCCAGGGATTCCTTAATCACAGGCATGTCTCTGCACAAAGAAAAACCATCCATCTTTAAGGACAAACAAGAAATATCAAATGCCGCTTCTTCTGGGTGCGAGGGCCAGACCCGCACCCCTCCCCGCGCTGGTGCCCGATTGTGTTGCGCCGCGCTTCAAAAACTACGTATGGCTTGATTCCCATCCTTATGGGATACGTAGGAACGCCCAGATGTTTGAAACTTCGGGTCCAGCCCCCCACCTCTTAGAGATTGCCCCTTCTCTGGGGAATCCGCCGCCTTCGGGTCACCCTCAAGGCGTGTCCCTCGACCCCTTACAGTGGTCCACCGGTGTCAAGAGTACTCTGGTTTATTGCCAGGAGGGTCAGGTTCAGCTTGGTCAGGTTCCTTCCACTTTTCAGGCTTCGTGCTCCCTTTCATTCGGACCCATCGCCTACGCCCTAGGTGGAGCCCCCGTGATCGGTATGGACACAATGCCTCAGAGCTCTCCCACCGACTCGGGCTGGTTCCCCCAAGGGCCTCGAGCAGCAAATCGATATGAATCCTGCGCTTGAGCGGTTGATGCTCATTTGCTGCCTCATTCCATCAACGGTCAGTGCGATATGGATGCTGCATTTCCGCCACGGTCGGCAGTACTCCCATATCGTTACGCCGGTGCCCCCAGTCCTTGAGTGAATGGCCGCATGATTCACATTACATTTTCCACCCCCCATTCTGACTAGGAAAAATCTCGGCACTCTTGACACTATCCCTCAGTGCATCTTTGAATATCTAGGGGATGGGACCACGATGTGGCGTGATTTGAGGTTCTTATGGTCCGAGCTCTAAGACCTTAAACTAAGATCTGCCCCTATGGTCCGAGCTCTACGACCTTAAACTAAGATCTCCCCAAACGGGGTTCTACGTCCCGCATGACGTTAAAACTGCACTTTCAGAACTACGTGTGGCTTGATCTCCAGCCTGATGGAGTACGTAGGAATGCCCGGTCATCTCGACTCGGGTCCAGCCTCAGGGATCGCTAAGTCCCGCCCCTCCTTGTCGCCGGCCGTCTGGCCTGGCTTCTAGTAGAGTGGTGCGATTGTGATATTTTCCCCGATTCAGCTCGGGATTCCCCATTGCAATGATGGGAAGCGACAGTTTCCTCATCAAAGAGGTTCTGTCTGAGAATTGAGTTGATTCACGGCTAGATTAGTGCATCCGCCTAATACACTTTCCCCACGGTGGCGCAATTTTGAGAGCGTTGGATTCTGTCCGAACAAATCATCACTTCGCCCCACGCTTCGCATGCCCTGTTGATCTGGATTTCCACCCTTGTGTCTGAAGTAACCCCCAAAGCGGCATCGATGATGACATGTGATCCGCCTCCTGCAAATATGACCTTCGGTCCGTCTATTGCAGTAGTATGGTCGATTGATCCATTCTCCGCTTTCCGTCTTGGTCATTTCCTGGAAGGCCGACCGTCGTGGATTTCTGAATTCGGGACCTGCGATTCACCCTTTCTCATTTCCCTATGTTCGGATAAAATCTTAACGCCCAAAGCGTTGTCCCGCTCGTGTGTCAGAAAAAGTTGGGAGGATGATACATTGATTAGGTCTGAGGTCTCCTTTCCTAGGGATGATCTCCCTCTTTTCTTTAGAAATCCAGGCCCAATTACGGATGCCTGAAGCTTGGTTAATGCTCCGGCGAGACAATTTGTGGTTGATCATGTTAAGCCAAAAGATGCAGATAAATATATTGGTTCATACAAATGGATCGAAATATTGAGTAGCGGAAGCAAATGTTCTGGGAGTGGCAAAAACAAAGGCCCTAGGGATTAGCGTGCTGAATTAGTCTTTCTAACACCGCTACCCTTTGGCTGGCGGCCTCCAGAGCTGCTTCTCGCTCTCTGCGTGCCCTCTCCTCGTCGGCGGTCGCAGCACGCAGTTCGTCGATCCTGGCCTTTGCGCGCTCCCGCTCGACTTGAAGTGTGACCATCTGTTGGCCCGCCTCCGTCAGCTGTACCTGGGCGTCAACCAGCTGGGCCGCTAGTTTCTCCACAAGATCAGTGCACGTTGCAACGAAGGCCTCCTTCTCTGTCGCCTGCCCTTCGAGACGCCAGACTTCCTGCTCCGCCACGAAGAGCGCCCGCGTGCTCTCCGACATGTCCCGACATTGTGCGATGTCGGCACGCCGGCGGCTCTCGCGCATCTTTTCGGCCATGAAATCACGGACCGTCAGATGGAGGCGTTGAGCATCAGTTCCCCCGGCACACAGGAAGCGCAGCCAGGTTTGAAGCGATCCTATGCGCCCCAGCCACTCCGATGGGTCTCGCTTGAGGAAGCGCTGGATGCAATTCCACCCCCTGTGTCGCGTTATCCGGCTCTCCTCGACCGCCTCCGCGTCCGAGTCGTCCATCTCCTCGGGGTCGGCAGGCCGGTAGGCAGGGAAGGCAGCCAGCTGGTCTGCTGCAGGGTCCGCCCCTGGGGTGTCCTCACGGGGGATAGGTTCCCCAACATCTGGGCGACCTTCTTCTCCCGCCCCAGTGGCGTTGACACCCTCGTCAGCCCCCGACCTCTCTCCGATGGCAGCACCGCCGGCGTCCGCTGCCCCCTGATCAGCAGTTGGTGGGGCCGGCTCGGTGTGAGAAGTCTGTTCCGGAGCAGGCGGCATGTCTGCCACCGGTCCACTCGTGGATGACCCAGGTTCGGCAGCCCGACGAGCCTCCAGTGTTGAGATCACTGCGCAGGGCGTTCCGTGGTTAGTCACGGATCGTCAACAACAAGCACCGACAGTAAGGTAAGGAGACTTACGGGAGTCCAAAGCGTCATCTTCCACTATCCTGGCCGCCGCAGGAGCAATTGCAGCAGGGGACCCCTTAGCGCTTGTCAATTCGATGATGGGCGTCTGGCCCCCGCCTTGTCCTGCTGGCGCCTCTCCTACTTCTACTGAGGATGCCTGACCAACATCTGTGCACTCCTGAGGAAGGTGAAGAAATGGGTTAGCAGCTGCATAAGAGAATGGATGAAGCAGGTTGAGTAGGGATAGAAGCGGACCTCGAGGAGCTCAGCGATATCAATGTTGCCAGAGCCGGCCACCTCGCCGCTCTCCCGTGGGCTCCCCTGATGGGACCTTCCCTCGGAGCCTTCATCCTCCCCCGTCTCCTCCTCTTCCTCGGAGTCGTCGTTACTGTCATCTTCCTCCGGCAGCATCTGTTCTGGAGCAGGCTCTAGACCGAGCATCACCTTCACCAGAAGGGACGGCTCCGCACGCTGACCACGTTGGCGCGCGTACTCGTCCATGGCCGTCAGATACGCATACCGCTGGTGGAAGTTCACCCTGTCGGCGACCTGGAGGCACCCGACCTCTGGCAGATGGATTCCTTCGCTGGTTATCTTCTCCAAGATGATTTCTGTCCCCAGCGACTGCCGAAGGGTCATCCAGGACGACCACAGAACCGGGAAGACTGCATCGTTGGAGGGTTCGAGCAGACGCCTTACCTGCTTCCCGGGCCGCTCTTCGACCACCGCACGTGCCCCCTCTCTGGGCGCCGAGGTCGTAGCGGCAGCCTGCGATGTGCCCGCCGCCGAAGTCCCTGCTCGCGCCGGCTCCACTGCTTGGCGCGCCTTCGTTCTCCCCCGCGTAACGGCGCCTCGCCTCCTCCCTTGACGCCCAGTCTCCGCACGGGTGACCTCGAGCCGCCGGACTGGCTTCCGTAGAAGCCCCTCGGGGTACGCGATGGCCCAGTGTTCAGCGTACTCAGTTGCCAAGCCTGCGTCGACCCCGGTAGGAGGGAGAGTGATGACGTCGCCAGAGCCAAAGGCGGCGAACATCAGCCACATCTGGAAAAGGACACCAGGGTTCGTCTCCTCCCGGACAGTAGTGAATACCCTCTTCGGCATCCGTTGAAGGCACCCGAACTGCCTGGCGAACCGGGTTGGCACGTAAGGCTCGCAGATCACCTTCCCGTCGATCCGAGCCACGAGCACCCCGCCCCGCATGTTCAGGAAGTATTCGTGCTGCTCCAGCGGACCCTGCCCATTGTCGATCATTTGGCCAACGGGAGTGGGGAACGGGCTGAAGTTGAAATTGGCGTGATTGCCAATCCGAATCCTCATGCCCTCCTCATTTAGGGTCATCGGAGCGACCCCCGCGATGTTCAGCAGGGAGGGTCGCAGGCCGTTGCCCGGAGGAATGACGACGTTTGGAAACGTGTACCCACCAAGGTGAGCAGCCACCCAGCCGTGGAAGAATTGGAAGGGCCCACAGATCCTTCGTGGCGACCCCCCCTCACGAGATGCGTCCCAGGATGGCGTACAGCTTAGCCAGCACCGGGACCCCGAGGTTGTATCTTTTGTTGGCAGCCATGGCGCCCGCCATCGCCAGTGTCGCCGGGCAGACACCCATTCTCGCGTCTCGCACTGGCAGGAGCCACCCACTAAGAAAGGCGGCCAGGAACGCCGCGTACCGGAAATTTGGGTCCCGGGCCTCGATGACGCATTACCCCCATGAGCGGTAGTCGCCCGTCTCCAGGACCCGCCAGTACGACCCGTTCCGGCTCCTCTGAGCCGCGGTCGGGCACCGCTTCCCCCTGCCTGGCATCTTGACCGTCGGGTCATGCTCCAAGAACTAGATGAACCACTCCTTGTAGGCTATGTCCTTGTGGAAGTCCTTGATCCCAAGCCGCTGCGTAGCCAGGTCAAGCAGATTCCATGTCAGAATGGGAGTCTGTGACCTGTCTTCCCAGATTTTTTTCGGAGGAAGGAACTCATCGTATTGGTAACCCTCCAGCGGGATACCTCCGATGCAGTGGATGTCCCAGAGGCCGATGCTAACCTCCCCATGGTGAAGATGGAAGGTGTTGGTATCCGGGGACCAGCGGGTGAACAGTTCCGGCCCGAGCTCGGACTGCTGGTAGAAGTGGAACTGCGACGTCCACACCGCCTCAAACAGGCCGATGTACCGCAGCTCCTCCGCGAAGTGATCGCAAGTGTGGCGTACCCAGAACGCCCAGGCCCACTCACTGGTGAAACTGCTCCCAGACCGCAAGTCCCAGTCCTTCAGCCAGCCCTTGGTGTCGTCAGTGACACTCTGGCGATATGTGCTCGAGTAGAGGGCTGGAGAGTTCTCCGCAGTAGGCTCACTTCCGAAGATGGTTCGCGTCCTCGGGTTCAGGACATAGACATCTAAGTGCCTGGTCTCCCTGGCAGGATTCCCATTGTTGGTGATGTTATAGCGGGGAAGCTCGTCCTCCCGAGTCACCCAGGTCCGTGGCGCATCAACCTCGAACCCTGGCACCGAAACCTCATCTAGGATGCCAAAGTTCCAGAGCGGCAGGTTGTCCGACAGCGGATATGTCTTCTGGGCCGGTGTCAGCAAGTCGAACAAGGATTGATTGTTGGAAACAATCTTCTTGGATTCGTAGACCTCCTCGTTCGTCGCCATCTCAGCTCTGCGAGTGGCGGCATCCCCCTCATTCCCTTGATTCGCGGCCATCTCAGAAGCTCCGGGAGTCGTGCGGGTTAAGGGATGAAGCGTGCGGAATCGGACGAGGCTGGCAGAGAAGTTTGGGAGTTGGCGCGCAATCCTAGTGGACAGCGCGCAATCGGGAAGTCTGTCGCGTAAAACCCCGGGTATTCGCGCAAAGTCAGGCCGAAATCCGGAAAGTTTTGCTCGACGAACGGGTGAATTCCGCGCCGGAAACGGCAATTTCGCGCACGAGAGCTCGAATGCTTGTCGCGCGGAAGGCCGGTGTACGGTGCGGGGGACCTAGGGCCCCTATTTATAGGCGAGGCCGGGAGTCCGCGCCGCGCGGAAAGCGCTTTGCTCGACCGCACCGGCGAATTTCGCGCCCGACGCCCCTTTTCGCGCACCACAGTTCCGCGCCACCCAGTACTTCGGCATTCCGGCGTCTCCCTCGGAACCCGATCGTTGCGACCTCTCGCCGATCAGATTCCGATGGGGGGCTTTTGTAGACGCCGGAAAAGTCCGTTGTTCCCAAACGAAGATCCGGATGCGGGAAGCGAGGTCATATTTGGAGTCGGAGGCCCGTTTCGGAGGGCCCAGAAGCCTTGCGCGGAATTTTGGAGAGCCGCGCGCAAAGTTGGAGTGCCGCGCGCAAACCTCCCGGGATGCGCGCAATGCGCTGGGCCTGCGCGCAATTTTGCGCGCCCGTTGCCCGCACGACTCCCTTGCGCGCCGGGCCCGATTCCGCGCCCGCGAAGGGAATTCCGCGCCCGCGAACCGGATTCCGTGCCTGGGGTTGCCTATAAATATAAGGCGACCCCCGACGTTTTGAAGGTTGCCGGAATTCGAAAGGTCTCTGGTGCGCGCAATCCAACCCCTTCCGCGCGATATGCCGATCTTAAGGTAACCTCCTTTCTTTCGCGCAAGAAAGCCTCGGGGTTCGCCTTCGCGCGCAATCCCTTTGGCTCCTTTCCTTTGAACTAATTTTTCACCCGAAGGCCTTCGCGCGCAAAAGAAGCCTTTTGCACGCAATTGCCCCGGGGGTGCGCGCAATCCGGCCCGATTGCGCGCACCCCCCATTTTTAAAGTGGCCATTCATTAAAGAATGAGTCGTTGCCCCCGCGCGCTATCTGAAGCCCGGTGCGCGCAATCTCTATCTTCTGCGTGCAAAGTGCTGACCCAATTGCGCGCCAGCCCGCCCATTTGCGCGCCGACCCGCGGTATTGCGCGCCAACTCCTCTTTTGCGCGCAAACCGCCAGGGTCGCCCCCTTTGACCCCCTGAGGGTACCCGCCTGCGTGGCGCCTGATGATCTTCATCCCGGGTGCCCGCACCGTGCGTTGTCTTTCCGTGCGGCCCTCCAAGCTCGCGCGAAGTGACACGAACCCATTGGCGGCGTCACACATTCGTCCGCGCGGCAAGACGTTAAACTGCCAAGCATCTTCGTCCAACATGAAGTTAAACTGTACTACGTCCAAGCTGCACGACGTTAAACTGCCTAGCATATCGTCCGCGCGACAAGACGTTAAACTGCCAAGCATCTCCGTCCAACATGACGTTAAACTATACTACGTCCAAGCTGTACGACGTTAAACTTCCTAGCATATCGTCCGCGCTGCAAGACGTTAAACTGCCAAGTGTTTCGTCCAACATGACGTTAAACTGTACTACGTCCAAGCTGCACGACGTTAAACTGCCTAGCATATCGTTCGCACTGCAATACGTTAAACTGCCAAGTGTTTCGTCCAACATGACGTTAAACTGTACCACGTCCAAGCTGCACGACGTTAAACTGCCTAGCATATCGTCCAAGCTATAAGACGTTAAACTGTTCAGCATTCTCCCTCGACACATGACGTTAAACTGTACTTCGTCCGGCAGGACGTTAAACCGTCCGCATCACCCGATTCCGTGCCCCGCACGCAGGGTCCTCCCGGTTTGGATGTAGCCCCCACCCGCTCGTCTCTGCAGGGATGTCGGGATTGGAGTGGCCTTCGCCCACGGGGGTAGAGTGCTACAAACCGAATGAACTACGTGGACTTTGATACCTGTCTCCTAAACAGGGTATGTAGGAAGCCTCTCCGAGGTTCAAGCCCACCACCTGGTCGTCCCGGTCGTATTCACGTCGGTTCGTCCATCAGTGGACCCCTCCCGGGTTCACACTTGCGTCGATTCACCTATGAATCCGCCATTGTGGGAGACTGCACATGTGTATCTCCATTGTGCTCCCCCACTGCCCCTTTTCCTATTTCTCCTTTCAGCGTCCAGCATGACGTGAAACTGTGATCCACCAGGCCGTTCCATCCCCCTCTGTGCGAGGTGGTTCGGTTCAATCCTCCGCCCGGCGGCCTCGACCTCTTCGTGAGTCGGCTTGCCAACGTCGAGCATGACGTTAAACTGTATGTTCAAACTACGTTGACTTTGATCCGCGCCAACACGCGGTACATAGGAAGCCCCTACGGGGTCCAAGCTCTTCACTCCATCATCCATCCTGATCCTTACCCGGGCCGCCACATCCCGGTGGGGTCATGCCACTTCATTCCACTCCACTTCACTCGGGGAGCCGCCCATGTGCTGGCCCCAGCGTCGGAAGTTCCCCGCAAGGGGTTCTGTCAGCTGATCCACTTCTCGTGTTGATCAGTCCGATGCCGTCCCCGCTGGACGTTAAACTCGCGGCATACCCCGTGTTAAACATGGGAAGCTGAGGAAAACCTCAGGTAACACAGTTCCCCGCACCTAGCGCGGGATGCCTCAGGCCATCACGCCTTCGAGAAGCCCTATTAGGGATGGAAGGCAGACATGCAGAGTCGCAGTGTTAAGACACGCCCCCAACACCCAGAGCCACCCGGTCTCCTCACCACAGGTTGCTGCCCCGACCAGACTCCTTGGAGCGTCTGGGCGGAAGCAGCGTAATTAACCGGTGTCCATGAAGATATGGCGCTGGGAACGAGATTCACAAACATTCTTAAATCTATGAGGGAGACCCAGATTAGGCAACGAGTTCCGAGGAGACGTCCACGGAAGGTGGAGCCGACATCCCATCATCCCGGTTTCGATCAAGGAGCAGACGCCCCTGAATAAGGGATGAATGCCGCCCGCCCTTGGAAAGCGGGACTGCGGGGCCACAAGCCGCGCGCCCATCCCCTCGGGTCGACGGGTGCATGCACGAACGCGTCCTGGCGGAACAGCGTCGGAACAGAAACCCGACGCACATCCGCACCGAAACAATTATCTTTCAAATTATCCCACAATTTTGTTTCAATTAGATTTTTAACAATATCTAATATGGTTTTGCATCAATTATATGATCTTCTAATTGAATTTTATTGAATAATAGAATAATAAGAGTATATTATAAATGTATTTTCTATCATATCACAAGTTCAAAAATATATACCCACGCATTAGATAATGAATAATTTAAATGATATTATTTACTTTTTGTATAAAATTACTTCATTAATAGTGATAAAAACAATCTACTTCAAATGATTTTGAATATCCACAAAATTTTGATTTGATATTCCTTAGGTCATTACCTACATCAGTAAATAAATATTTTATTTACTATGGCATAAACATGGTAATTTATTTCTATAACGAACTTAATTTTTAATTATTTTCACTTTAAAATATTTGACATAATTGATTAAATTTATTTCCATAATATATTTTGAAAATCTGCCCAAAGCATGGATGAAAAATTTTCCCAGTCAAAAAAATAAAATAAATTTTTTGATAAAATTTATTTAAATATATTAAATACATCATATTCAAATCCCGTTTAATTAAAAACAATATTATCATTTAATCATTATTGGTTTTTCTTTTCAAATATTTAAGAATATCATGATAATCTTCTATTAAATGCCTCAATAAAATATATATGAATTTGTATTTCATCAACATTATCAAGAATATGAAACATGTAACTCATGTCAATAACGTAAATTTTAGTATTTACATGTGGTATATATCTTCTATGATATCAAATATTTTTATAATCATGTTGTTTGGTTAGTGATAAGAAAAACAAGAAATCAGGTCTATCTTAATCTTAATCTGAAAAAATATTTTAAATCTATAAGATATTTTGTATGGATGTTACTCAAACATAACACTCTAATATATGTAGTTACTCATATTAAACTTTATAATATGAGGATCAATCTTGTATAGATCCCCATATGTTGTTATATTAATCGTTCGTTGGCATGAATCCTTACATTGGTATATCAAAATATTACATTATCAATTATCAAACATATGGGGAAAAGTATGAAACATTTGATTACATGTCCTAACCATAAATTAAATTGTTAAAGTAGTCTTGAACATATGATATATGTTGTATAAACATTATTTTGTTAGGTCTTAGCCCTATGTAGATATATAAACATTGTCATTTTTTAACTTATATATTTTTTTCTAGAGGATCATAAAATCAAATCAAAATATTGATAAACCAAATTTATTAGTCTTTATAAGGATAAAAAATATTCAAGTATATTCTCAATTATTTTTACAAATATCTAAAAAAAATTGACAATAAGAATAAATTTCTCAAAAATTCGAAGGGTACTTTAATCTCCCCCTTAAGATTTTATGCCAAACTCATGAATCTCTCTCTTAAGACTCAGTCATTCAAAAAAGTGGAATCAATTAAAATATTTATCATTTAAAAAATTTCATTAAACTATATAAAAAGTGAGATATGATTTTTGGGAGAACTCATTATATTATTGAAAAGCAACCATTTAGCCAGGTGATAGGTTTATACCCTTATATTAGGTATCCCACCATTTAAAGAATAAAATTGTTTATACGAAACACAAAAACATAATAAATAATAGATGTAACCCCTTGACTCCAGAATCCAAAAGTCGGTGCATTATTTTAATAAATTGGAATGATTACAAGGAATCACGTCCGTAAGGACCGATTAGTTTATTTGCCTAGGAAAAAATATACATACATAAGTTTAAAACTATAACTTTCAAAGAAAAACAACACTAATTTACTCCATTAGAAACATCCATGCTTCGAAAATTATTCTTGCATGTCGCTCATAAATAACTTCTTCATATCCTGGGAAAATGAAACATTATAATGGTGTGAGATGAAATGATCATTAAGAGTATGAAATATAGTGGAAGATAACATAATCATTAGGCATAGTGAATAATTGAAAACACATTCCTTTACAAATAATTAACATGAACACTTTATGGTAGTAATATGAGATGAGTAAATAATTCCATAATAAAACATAGTCATTTGTATTCTACTAGTCAAACAACCACATGAAATATTAATAGCTAATATCATATTGATGGAATTCTTAATACCAGACATCATAGCTACATAGTCAAGGCCTCATGCCAAAACTAAAAATAATATTTTTTCAAGGCCTTATACCAAAACACAAGTTTCTCTCATGAGACCTACCGATGCATCATGGAGATATAGCGGGCTCCAACCATCACTTACTAAGTCCAATGCATTACTAATTTGAAAATGTTTAAACATAACATAAACATATATATTTAAACTTGCATATGAATTGTCAATACCATATCCATTATCCATGAATGGTATAAAAATAACACATCCACAGTCAAACAAATCTCAATAAATACAATATAAAAGATTGTATTAAACTAAATCATCCTCAATCGATAATAATGAAGGATATATACATAGATGAAAATAATCAATAATACTATTTGTGAGAAATATACCCCTTTTCTGGAAAACATATAAAAGTCTCACTATTTATCTAGATGTCGTTTAAAATATATTTTTTAATCAAAGTGTCCCATACAACATTAAAATTTTTAAAAGAAATTTAAATTTTTAAAAAATAATTTCCATATAAATAAAAACATATAACCATTTTTAAAACATGTACATTAATGAGATATATTTAGAAGAATAAATCCTTAATACATTTAAAAATGATATTTTAAATAGATTTTCTTAACAAATGAGAGACCATTGAATAGATATAATATATGTAATAAAAAAGTTATAATATAATTAGAATAAAGGATATCATGATATACTATGTCAATGTATAGTATACACACCAAATAAAAGTGATTTGGCGCATAACAACAATCAAGACTCAATGGAATGTTAGTTGATATTAAATCCCTTATAAAGACCGTATCTTTTGCTTAATAATAAATCAATGAAATAATTATGTGTGAAATATATAAATACACTCAATATGATTGGATATTCAGTGTAAATAAATTAGAGTACATTCACACATATTTCTTGTAAAAACTACACCAATAAATTTGATGTTTAACACAATGAATGGAGATTGAGTAAAAATTACATTTATCAAGTTCATATCGATGACTTCAGAATTTATAAATGGAGTGATTATGTGTCTCAAATTTATATACACACAAAGGGGAGTTCATATTACTACAAAAATAATAAATAGGGATTCCAAACTTAATCATGGAGTAAAATAATTAATGAAGTATGCATAATGCTAAATGAGTGGAAATTGAAATTTGAAATTTCCTTACCGATTTGGTAACTTCTGAAACATACATCCCATAAAAGATGGATCATAAAATGAAGATGTAAAAACTATTAAATTAATTTATATTACACAATGAATTCAATCATGGGATAGTATATACACCACATAAAAATAAATAGTTGCAATATAGCATGAATCACACACGAATAATAAGTGAGATGAAAACACTTTACTATATTGTAATCAATCGACTGGTATGACAAAAATTTAATAACCACCAAATGAATTAAAGAATACCATGAAAGTAAATCATGATAATATATTTCAAATGGATGTGCACAATACAGAAAATTTAATAAATAATTTGTGAACAATGGAAATATCAGGAAAGTAAAAGTGAGATAAGAAACCCCTTACCTCAGGTCTGACATGTCTTGTATTTTCCTTGTTCATCCTGAATAATAAACTGAAGTAAATTTTTACTAATTAAGAAAATTTTACAATTTTATTATTCCTTTTATATCACTTATTACCTTGTTATAACAATTAGTTATTTATTTGATTTCATAATGGATATTTTATCGATGTTCAGAACTTGAGTAAAAATGAACTTATTATAATTAATATTTTTCCATGTGGTCAAAATTACATTATCTCCAGAATGATATACATGATTTAGATATCATATATATATATTATATATCCAATATATATATATATATATATATCTATTTATAAAAGTACATAACATTTCGAGATAAGAAATGAAATGTACAGTTCATGGAGATAGTACGTTGTACGCACGCATGAATGCTACTTTAATTTATATTTTGTATTTTATTGGAATTTAAAAATAATTATACATAGGTATACAATAATTACAGTATAATATAATATATAAAATCACTAATTACATACATTATTCATCCCACATGAGGCATTAATGAGTCATATCATTTTGAGGGGGCGGTAGTCCGCACTTCCTCAAATGAAATTATCACGTTTTACCCATAATGGAAACCATAATACAATGATATAAATGGAAAAATATAGAAGCATAAAGATAACATAAATAATATATATATCACATAAAAATACAGTTCTATATTAATCAAAACCATGATAAGAGGTATGAGATAATCGAACAATCATCAATTCGTGTGGTGTTAGTTTTCCATCCACAGAAACAGAATGTTCTTCACCCATTAGATGGAGGTGTGTGAAAGTTTAGTTCAAATCATTCACATAAAAACAACATAGTATATTAAGGATATTGATATTTTTATAAAAGAATGTAAGAAAAATGGTTTAGGGCTGTAGAAGTAATGTCAAACAAGAAAAACAAAATAATTTAAGAGAATGAATTACCTTTAATTTTGGTAACTTGTTTGGTTTGAACCAAAAGGATTCCTTGAAGTGACTTTTGCATAAAATGAGGCTTCTAGGAGTAATATGGGTATATTGAGAGATTATTTTGGCAGGGTTTGGTTGAGCCAAGGGGATTGAGAGGTGTGGGGAATGGGTTAGAAGTGGCGTCTTTTTATAAAGGGTTGGAGGTGCTCTTTAAGAAAGTGTGAAAATATTAATTTATTATAAAGTGATATTTGGTTAATAAAGGTCCAAAGTAGTTAATGTCCAATATAAGATGACTCATGGACGAAATAAAATAATCCGATAATAATTGGATAGGTTTTGGGTATTATTTTAATATTAATAATCATATTTATTTAAATCATTTATTAATGAGGTAAATACTACATCATTATAGTGTTATAAATAATTAAATTTATTTAATATTTAAAAAATATAAAAAAATTACCATAATGTAGGAAATATTATCATATTTCCAATTATTATTTATAGTCTAATATATGACTTATATAACCCCATTTAAAAATTGTTATACTAAAATATATTTGTTAATGTAATTTTTGTCTTTACATTAAGTTAATTAGAATAAAGTTTCATTATCATTATTAAGTGGCTCCATGGGGTCCCCAAATTTACCCAAGGATGACCTTAGTAGTCGATGACTCATAAAATAATGTTAGGACAAGTGTTAAGGTAATTTTTTATTATTATAATATTCTTTTTACCTCAAATTTTCCTATTTACCTTTAGCCACAGTAAATAAAATTCAAAAGTTACTATTCAAAAAAAAAAATTTATCTGCATCTTATTGAACCACCTTTAACTTACTAATAACAACCATGAATCTTGGATTTTTTAAATTCAATTAAAAAAAGTTGTAAAGTTTCATTTAAATTAAAAATTTTGATTTTTAACTTATACTTAGTGGTTTCAGTATTCATAAAAAATTGATGTTTTTTAGATAAATACCAAAAAATCATCCTAAGTAATATTTGATATTCCAAATTTAAAATTGATGTATATTTTTCCAAATTCAAAATTTAGAAGATAGATTATTTAATTTAATATTAATTTCCATTTTCAAAACATATAACGTGTTTTTAAGTAACAATAACTATCAAAAGATTGACACTTATTTATGTATAATTTCAAAGGGAAATTAATTCCAATGACGAACATTAGATTAAAGGGTAAAAATTAAATCTAATTACACTTTAAAACAAATTTAAAATAATATTTAACCATATAAATAAATTATATTAAAAGGAAGTTTGAATTAAAATACATTATTTCTCACTATGCATAAAAAATTAATATTATTAGAAAAAATACCAAAAATTTACCCAATGTAAATTTTGATGTCCCGTCTCTCAAAAAGAATAATATTTTGTCAATTAAGACATATAAAAGTGACAAAAACTAGATTTAAATATGGTTCACCATTAAAAGGCATTAAATCAACCTTTTAAAGTAAATTATGTTTAAAATTAGATTCATTCTGATTTTAAGCCTCTAACATTTATTGGATAAATTTAAAAAACATTTAACAAACATATATAATCATTTTGTAGTCAGTTCTATTCATTCTCTCTAATACAACAGCTAGGTGTTATCTACCATTTAAAATAATAATATATTAGTGTGCAACGTAAGATTTTAAAGATACTCATTGATGTGTATCAGGTATACCATCAAACATAGTTTCCCCTTTAAAGTAGAATTAATATTTAGTTCACAAATATTAATAAATACGTAAAATTTCATGTTCTTTATTTCACTCGGATGTTACATCCGTCTCCCCTTTTAGGAATTTCGTCCTCATAATTTTTAAACTGGGCATGGAAACATCATTAAAAGTACCACATCGGAAAAGATTCTGTAATACTATTACTTTAAAAGAACGAAAAAAATGCATAAAGGTCACCCGAGAAAACCCATACTGGGATTCTATGTAGGAAAACATAGATATGGAAGATAAACTAAGTGTTATATTGTAATGGAGAGGTATAGAAAATATAATCAGGAGAAAGTTAACAACAAGAAAACCATAAAACTTTTGAAGGGGAAATTTTCATTAGTTTCCCAATAAGAAAATTAAATGGATTACGTTTTTATTGTTTTTTGGTCCATTTCATAAAGTTGAAAAAATTATTTTTGATATTGACTAAGAACATAAAGAGATGTACTTAATTTTTAAGAAGAGTTTCATTCTTTAATTAATTTCTACCACCAACTCATCTTTTTTCAAATGATGAGTATTCAAGATGACTTGGTCACATTAGAAGAGAAAGAATAAACCTCTAGAGAATAACATGATCTAAAATGGAGAAACAATATGTTTACCTTGTCTTTAGAGATTAACAACCACCAAAATTGTTATTATAAGATTAGATAATCCCCAAAAAGGATAATCCTATAGAGAAACAAATACCAATCTTAATTTCTAAAATTAAACCAAAAATACCCCAAGGATAAATAAATACCATTAAATAATAAATTGTCCTTAAAATACTTCAATATAATCCAAAGTAATATTTAAACCCAAAACATATAAGAATTTCGTTATGTTGTGATCCACCATAAATTGTATCTCCAAATGACATCGACAAACCTTAAAGTCACATACTCCAAAGTAATAAACCTAATAACAAATTCTCTATGATAGGTTAATAATTTATACAAATAACCCAAAATACTGATAAAAAATCCACCATTACTACTCAAATTAAATCCCATAGTATTTTATTTTCCTTAGGTATATAGTGTTCCCAATAGAGTGAACGTCTTCAAAAATAAAATTTATCACTTAATCACAAAATCATTTTCATATAATAAGGATATCTATTTAATAATACATAAGACCACAAATCAAATTAGTATTGATCAATAACATCATTTAACTAAAAATAATTATCCACACTAACCAGGGCCTAAATGTATTCTAGTGGTAGGTGATAAATCCTAATCACGCTATTGTTGTGGGTTTGATTCTCGTAGATTTTTCCGACGCGATGGGTTGTCACACAGTCTACATGTTGTCCTTTTTCAAAAACTATGTAATTTTATAATATTCTCAATAATGAGATAGATTCCTAAAAATAACTATAACATAATTTCATTACAAATGTTATCTCATACCTCGCATTTTCATTCAAATATTTAATAACTTGTAATTTCCTCAAACTCAATGATCATATAAAAAAATTGTTTATTTAGAACTATATCCACAAGAGAAAAGATAATTATTCCTCTAATATAATATTTACATGAAAAACTGTAGGTTTACAAATACAAGTGAAAATTATTCCAAAGTAATCCCATCAACAAAGAGCACTAACACTTTTTAAAAATTTCTCTATCCATTTATTTCAACATAGCTTCCTCTATGACAAAGAGGGTATCCAATATAATAGGACATTCACTCAGGTAATTTCCAGGTACACTATATTTACGGAAAATTATTGTAAATGGATTCTTAGCACAATTATTATTTTCTTCTATAGTACTATTAATTTTTCCTTAGAATTTTTTTAATTTATATCCTTATTTCCCACACATAAAGAATTTCTTTGTTTTATTAAGAAACCTTCTTAGGTATCTCCTTCCACAATTCATTCATGATATAAAATTAGATTTCATTTCTCCATGGTCTTCACTTCTTGAGCTCTTATCATTCACCACTTTTCTCTTCCTTGTTGAGTACGAGAGTTAGTTAAAATATATGTTGTCGATCATATTTTTTGAAAACTAATTCATCATGAACATGATATCTTTTATGCCTTTCAACTTTCCATTTTGTTGCTCATTTCAAACATCGTTCAAAACATGTACATCTTGCTGAAGTTTACTATGAATTCCTTGGAATCCAACCATTGACTAAAAACAGAAAGCATTGTGTGAGTAATAATTGTCATAAAATCATTTAGAGAATATCATGATACCTTATTTTAAATTTAAAAAACCTTACGATTATCCAATGTCATTTATTCTCATCTTATATTAAAATAATTCAAATAGGTTTGTAAAGAAAATGTAAATTAACTTAAGCATATCCCCAGGGAGTGTTGTAACCAAGAGTGCAGCAAGGCCTGTTGTCATGTACCATGATACCTCAGGTCATGCCCAAATCTGTTTTTCACAGTTTTCACTCCTAGGTACATCTCTGCCAGAGCCATATCTACCTACTCGTATCCAAACATGGATGAATTGCTTGGAAAATACACAAAATATCCCCATTACCAAAATTCTAGGAATTTCTATATACTAATAATCATGGTCTATCTTACTGTAATGTTCTCTAATCATAGTTTATCTAAATCTAGTTTCCAAGGTTTTACTAAACTTTCTCTGATATCAATTATAAATCCCCAACCCCAGAATCTGTTAGTCAATTCATTATTTTAGTACATTAGCCTGATTACAAGGAATTAAGCCCCGAAGGACTGATAAGTTTTGTAGTCTTGTAAACAAGATTCATATATAAGTTCAACAATAAAACATGAAAAGAAAAACAAAACTAATTTATTCCATTAGAAATATCGAAGCTTCCAAGTTTATTCCTACAAGTCACTCATAAATAACTTCTTCATATCCTGGGAAAATGAATCATGAGAAGGGGTTGAGCTCAGATACATAATAAGAGTAAGAAATACAGCCGAAGATAACATAAACATTATGCGTGGTGAATAATTAAAAACACATGCTTTTAAAAATATTTAACATGAACAATGTATGGCAGAAATATGAGATGAGTAAATAATACCAAAGTAAAACATAATCGTTGTTATTAAACTATTTGAATAACGAGATGAAATATCAATAGCTAATCTCATAATGATGGAATGGATAATGTCAAACATCATAACCACTTAGTCCAGGCCACTTGCCAAGACTACAAATAAGATTTTGTCAAGGCCTTGTTCGAAGACACTAGTTGGTCTCATGAGACCTACCGATGCATCGACGAGCTATAGAAGGATCCACCTGTCGCTTAATAAGTCCAATGAATTCTTCATATGAAAAGGTTTAAACATAAAATAAACATTCGTATTAAAACTATCATACTATATGTCAATACTTTATCCATAAAGCATTAATGGTATAAAAATAATACATCCAAAGTAAAACATAACTCATTAAATACAATATGGAATATTGTATTATACTAAATAAACCTCAATCGAGAATAATGAAGTACATTGAAATAGATGAAAATAATCATCAATACTATTTGAGTGAAATATCCCCCCTTTTCTGGAAAACATTTTAAAGTCTCACTATTTATCAATAAGTCGTTTAAAATAGATTTTTGAATCAAAGTGTCCCATACCACATTAAAACATTTAAAAGGAATATTAATTTTAAAACATTAATATTGAAAGAACTCGAATATTCTTTTAATGTTGGTTTTTATTTTTCCTGGAGTTTTTGAGAAAAGTGGAGTTTCTGGATATTTTTTAATTACACACTGTGTAATTTATCAGAACACGCCATGTAATTGGTTAACACTGGTTATCGTGTGATGTCTGTGTAGAGGCCTTGTACATAGCCATGTTTGATGACCTAGAGGCCTCCTAATTCAGAGTATAGAAACAGTAAGTACACACATTGTACTCCAAAAGTACACACCGTTTATTTTTTTCATTAAACATATTAGGGTCACGTCTAACAGACATAACTCTCTTCTTTTAGGTTCTGTGTGTCCAAGAGCATTATGCACCTAGAGAACTTCGACGAGACCCCTATCCTCTATTCGTTCTCCGATTTTAACACCATTGATTGCGTTGGAATTAGAATTGGTGAGTTCTCTATTCTCTTAGAGAATAATCTTCTGATTTCTGTTCTTTTCCTAGATATCATGTGTTGAATTTTTTGGATTTTTACATAGATATATGGATTTATAAGGATATTCAAGATTCTTCGTTCAATTATATTTATCCTCTAACCCCTGGGTAGTTGGTTTGTACCTTTTCAAAGATTTTCCTTGAGTTTCATTTGCAAATTTTCTCAAATACCCATGAACGGGGTATTGTTTGTTTACCGTTTTAGCCATATTGTTTATATGATATGATGATATGCCTGAGTAGATGATTATTCTTTGTGAATTGGGAGAATTTTCATGCTTTGGATGTTTTTCCATGCATGTTTTTCCTATTTTGACCTTTGGGTCTTGATTACATGTTAGGCTGCTGATTACTATCCCATGCCTAGTATTTTAGGATGGTGTGACTATTTTTCTGTTATAATGTTGTGATGTATGATGCTATCCATGTAGATCTTGAGGTTTAATTTGGTCATTATGCGCTTCTACACATTCCTATCATGCCCAAGGCTGTGCGAACCTGGTGTATAGACCATGGGGAAAATGGATGTAAGGGATTCTCTAGAGTGACTTTGTAATTTACGATGTGAGACCACAAGTGGAATTTACATTGAGTGATTTCCCATAGTGTATTTAGTTCCTCGACAAAAGCCATAGGGGGAATGTGATGTTGAGTGCTTCACCAGAGCACCTTTTGTACCGATACAACACTATGGGGGAATTGAAGGTGAGTGCTTCCTCAGAGAGTCTATGATTAAGCTGAACTTGAGGGGTTAGACTGAGTATAATGCCCAGATGGTTGTTTTTACTTGTTAGGTAGGACCATATGAGATAGGTTGTGAGTACATCCCAGAGGGTTACCTTGTGTGTAGCTGCTTGCTTGTGTTTCTAGGTAGGACCATGGGGGTTAGAATGAGTGTACATCCCATAGGTTTACCTGTTGTGTTTTATTATATTGTTTAGTTGTTGCTTGATATTGGACTATGGATTGTTTATTGTTGAGTACATTCCTATTTACTTTTTCCTATACCATTACCTATTGTATACTCTTTTACTATTAGGTATAGATATCATGGTGGTTTCATACTAGGATTTAGTCTCACAACCAGTTTGGGCCATGCTTTTGGCACCAAATAGATTATATTGTTGCAGGTCTAGACAAGGGAAAACGACCTTCTACATTAGGTACTTGACATGATGTGGAGCTGGAGAGAATCGGACCAAGCATAGGCTTTTGATGCTATGGATCTGATCACTATTTTTCTTTTGTACTTGGTTTAGTAATGTATTTCAGCATTGTACTTTGTTTCGCTGCTTTCATAGACATATGTGTCATGAATCATTATGTATATGTGCTCCAATTTATCCTATCAGTTTTACGTTGTTTATATTTTGGTGTGATATCATTATTTCTTATACTCTTGTGTGTATCTATTTACATCTGATGTGTACTCTTCCATTGAGGGCACAATTTCCCCACTATCACACCTAAGGCCCTCGCTGGTAGTCAGCAGCCTCTTGCGTTTGGGGAAATGTGCTTGAGTCCATATGAACAACTGGGTACGAGGTGCCTCTAAGTGGCTGCCAGAACAGGGATGTTACAAAGAGGAATCAAAGGGTGTCTTTTCTCATGACTTACTATTTAAAGCCTTTATCCAGGGATTGGAAGGAATGTGTACTTGGTAATAAGAATTGCCTGGGAGTAGCTAACTAGTGTATAGGGATAAACCAATCTACCTTGTTTAATTTCAATTTTCTGGGTTTTCAAGATTATAGGTGATTTCCTTTCACCTTGAGTGATTCACATGATATTTGTTGTTATTGTTGATGTTATTGAGGTTCAATATATGTCCCATGCCTATGAGATGAGGGTATCCCATCTCATGCATCATATAGGAACTTGATATAAATCATATGTCATTCATTTTTTCCATGTCATCTAGGATGCATTAGTGATTAAATGTTGTTGTGATAGATGATGTGTAAAATATTCATGTTGTTGTGATAGTTGCCTTGATAAAAATACCTATAGTTTGATAAGGTATTGTTTGCAAAGAGGTTTGCATGAATGAACACCAAACATTGGTTCTTGAGGTGTTATGGTCCCTCATGGATAGGAATTTGGTGGATCATTTACTTGTTGCCATTTTATAATGTGTATAAGATGCCAAACATTGAATCATGGCGTGTATGGGACCTCAAAAATTGGAAATTGTAACATTCATTGTTTGTTTCAGTGTATTCTGGGTTCCGGAGGGGTTTTTGGGGCTTACTATCTGAAAAAACCCAGTATACACGCCCTGTAGTGTTATGTACATGCCATGTGATATATTGTTAGAGAAGAAATAGTTTTTCTAAAGTACAGGCTGTGTAAATTATGTACACACCATGTAGTCTCTTTCCATGTCGAAGGATATGTGTGAAGAGACACGGGATGGGGAAAAATATGGAGTGAACAGGCCATGTATAGTCCATACACATCGTGTCGTGTCGACCCCATTCCCACCCATGTAACTAACAACACAGGTTGGCCAAGTCATGTCTAATACATGTCATGTGCCATCTAAAAATGTCGTGTGGTCTGACCCAGGTACATGGCCATGTCACAACCAACACAGGTTGGTTTTATGCTCTCTCATACAGGTCGTGTACACCTAGAACATGCAGTGTTGTGTGAGTTGTGTGTCAGGCTGTGTCACTAACAACACGGGCCAAGTAGAGCTTGCCTAGTACACACCGTGTCTATATTGAACACGTCGTGTAGCCTAGTCTTAGGAGAGTTTTGTGTCTTAACACTGTAAAAGGAGTCAGGCTGGGGAAGAGGATTCAAGTACACACCGTGTGTTATGACAACACACCATGTGATTGGGGTGTTACATAACCAGTTTAGGCAGAAGTACACGCCCATGTAAATGACTTTAGGGAACACACCGTGTATGAATTTTACACACAGTGTAGTCATGTTTTGTATAACATGAGTGCTTTATTCCTCATGATCCCTTCTTACACTCTTTGTTTTCAGTCCTTGATATCTTGATCTATGTTGTAAGATTGAACTTGTAGAGTTAAGCCACCAAGACATCCTCCGGTTGTATGCCAGTTGCCAGGTGGTGATCAGACACCTGATATGGCTGATCAGGGAGCACCTACAGATCCCCCAGTTCTGCCAGCCTTGGAACCGGCCATTGTACCTGTCATGGGTGATGATGCACATTTCAGGGAAGGATTTATGAGGATTATGAATAACTTTTAGGGGACACCTCCTCCTTCCCTTTCGATTGCCGATTTGGAACGGGTCTTCCAGCAGCAACATCCACCCACTTTTTCAGGGGATGGGGGACCTTAGGCTGCAGTGTCATGGCTAGAAGACATGATGGAGATCATTGAGAATTTGAAGATACCTCTATAGGGGAGGGTCAATATCGATACCTATATGCTTTGGGACATCCCCAATAGGTGGTGGGATGTGATCTCGTAGGTGGGACGCTAGCAGGTTATGGCATGGGATGAGTTTCAACGCATCTTATTTAACTACTTCTATCTAGAGACCTTGAGTGCCGATCGATCCTAGGAGTTTATGAGTCTAAATCAGGGTACTCTTTCTATTATGGAGTATTCCTCCTACTTTACTGAGTTGCATTGCTTCATGCCTATTCCAGGAGTTGATTAGTTGTTCATGGAAAGGAAGTTCGAGGATGGTCTGAGGCATGACATTTGATCACATGTGAACATCTTTCGGTTGACTTATATAAATTCTGTCATCAACCAGGCACTGATCACAGAGCACAATATAAGGGATTATGGAGCTTTGATCTAGGGAGACACTACATCTGGGATTACTATTCCTCCTACTGACAGTAGGAAGCACCAAAAGGAGTCTTCGCTCGGTGATCCGAGGAGGTGAGACACTTGTTCTGGTAGCTAGGTAGTGTTCTACCAGTGCAGAGAGTGTAGGCATACAAGGCCACAATGCATCAGAGACCCAGTGGAGTGTTGTTCATGTTGTATGTTGGGTCACCATCAGCGCTTTTGTTAGATATTCTCACAAGCAGCTGGTGACATGGGATCTTCTATGACTCTTCTTTCTAGAGTAGCACCACAAGTTTTTCGCCAGTAAGAGAATTAGAGCTCTTCTGGCCATTTAGGTCGAGGTGGAGGCTATGGATGTGGTGGTCAGTCCCCGGTCTTCAAACGACAACAGATTGGATTATCTCAGAGTGGTCAGGTAGGGTCACAAGGCCACGGTGCATGACAAACATTGGAAGTGGAACATACCCAGTAGGAGCAGGATCCCACACCTTCTACAGTTCGAGCTACAATCTTAGTTGCCGTAGATTTATCTATAGCTCTTTTCAACATAGGGGCTTCCCATAGCATTATCTCTGTTGTTTTTGTGGAGATCCTTGGTCCTTGTATCCTTTATTTTACAGATATATTAACACTAGACACACAATTGGGAACTAGAAGGGCTAGTGTACGTCAGTGCAAGGATTTCCCACTAGAGGTTGGTGGATGTCACTTCTTATGGGACCTCTATTTTATAGAGATGACATGCTACGATGCCAATATCGGAATGGATTGGATAGTTCCCTTCCTGGAAGTCATCGACAGTTACCACTGTAGGGTGAGTTTCATATCATAATATGGTGGATCCTTTCTTAATTGGGGAGAATGGGATGTCCAGGAAAGTAGAGCGGGTCCAGAGCATCATGGGTTGGAAGGAGTTACATCCCAGATTACTAGTCTATATTTGGATGACTGGGGGAGATCACAGTTAGACATTCCTGCAATGGTGGATCATTTCATATATATCATTCTAGAGTAATTTTATGGTTTTACTCTGGAAACGTGGGGTAGAATTCTCAATTGAGCTTCTGCCAGGAGCGACACTACTATCCATTCCTCATTATATGATGCCCACACATGAGTTGTAGGAGCTCAAGAAATATTTGGAGGAGTTGCTGGATAAGGGTTTCATCCACCCCAGTACATCTCCTTGGGGTTTGCTAGTCATGTTTGCGAAGAAGGTGGATGATACTCTCAGGTTTTGTGTGGACTATCGAAAGTAGAACTAGTTAACAGTCAATAACTGACATCGTTTACCAAGTATGGATGATATCTTTGATCAGCTTCAAAAATACTAGGTGTTCCTGGAGATAGACATGAGGTTCGGTTATCATTAGTTTCATGTTATACCATCAGATATACCTTTTATAGCCTACAGGTTCGGGTATAGTCTATACGAGTACTTGTTTATGTTGTTCGGCCTCACGAACCCTCCTACAGTTTTCATGGAACTGATGACCCAAGTGTTCCATCCATACTTGGATTCTTTCGTGGTGGTCTTCATGGGTGATATCTTCTTATACTCTCACAATATACATGACCATGCTACCCATCTTGAGATCATTCTGACTACACTATGGGAGCATCATTTATATGCTAAGCTCTCAATGTGCCACTTTTTGAGGGATCAAATTCACTTCCTAGGACATTTTATCTCAGAGGTTGGTGTATTAGTAGACCCATAAAAAGTGAGAGATATAGTTTCATGGGAGGAGACGATGAATTCCATTTTGATGCAGAGTTTTCTAGGCCTGGATGGATAATATAGACGTTTCATACATGACTTTTCATGCTTAGCAGCACTACATACACGTCGGACCAAGAAGGGTGCGATGTTCATGTGGTCAGATTCTTGTGAGTAATCCTTTTAGGATCTAAAAGGGAGGTTGACTTCATCACCAATACTAGTCTTTCTAGATCCAGGAAAGAGCTATATTGTTTATTTTGATGCTTCTGGTATCGGGATGGGAGCTGTGATTATGCAGGGTGATAGAGTCATTGCATACAGTTTTCGACAGTTGGTGCCACATGAGAAGAATTACACGACGAAGGATTTGGAGTTGGCATTTCTTGGACATGCCTTATGCTATTGGAGACAATATCTTTTGGGAGAGAATTTTTATGGTTTTCACCAACCACAAGAGCCTCAATTACATCTCCACCCATTGTTATCTGAATTTTTGATAGCACAAGTGTGTTGAGTACCTATAGTTCATTGACATTGAGCATGCCTATATTCATGGGAAGGAAAACATAGAGGCTAATGCGTTGAGCAGGAGGAATCAGATACATGTATTTCAGGAGGCCAGAAGTGAGTGGTAAATTATTTATTTATTCTCCAAGATTCATTTGTAGGTTCACGACATTCCTGTGCATACGATTCATTCTTATGTAGTTGTTACCTCTACTATTCTTGATCGAGATGGAATGAGGAAACTATTAGATTCTGAAGGCCTAGTTCTAAGGGAATGTGTGTCTGGATAGGACCCTATTCCTGGATGGACCATATGTGTGGATGAGATCTTGTGTTTCTAGGGGTTCTTATGGGTTCCAGCCGACATACGTGAGGAGATAATGCGGGATTGTCTTTCCTCAGTTTGGGCAGCTCATCCTGGCATCAAAAAGGTGTATCATGATCTACACCATCAGTATTGGTGGCCAGGTATGAAGAGGGAAGTCGCCTGTTTCATCATGAGGTGTTCCAATAGATACCATGTGAATGTGGAGCATCAGGGACCAGTAGGGATTTTGCAACAGTTACCCATTCCTGATTGGAAGAGGAATGATGTCGCGATTGACTTCATGACCGGGTTTTTGAGGTCGCCTCGAGGGAATGACGATGTTTGGGTTTTCATTGAAATACTCATGAAGTTTGATCCATTCTTGCAGATCAAGGAAACCTTCAATGTTGATAAGCTTGGCCGGTTTTAAATCTCTGATATTGTATGTCTACATGGAGAACCACACTCCATCATTTCCAAAAGGGATGCACGTTTAACTTCTTGGATCTGGAAGGGGCTTTAGAAGGCTTTGGGTAGACATGTACTTTTGAGTACAACTTACCACAACCAAACAGATGTCCAGTCCAAGCAGATGATTCAGGTTTATGGGGAAATGCTCCAAGAATTAATTTTGGATTTTGGAGGTTCTTAGGAAAAGCATATACCTCTTGTGGAGTTTTCCTACAATAATAGTTTTCATGTAACTATTCATATGGAACCTTATAAGGATTTTTATGGTAGGAAATGATGATCACCCTTATGTAGGCTGGAGGCAGGAGAGGTCACTTTTTTGGGACCTCGTCTTGTTTAGGAGACCACGAAGCAGATAAAGTTGATTTAGAAGAATATGGCTACCGCAGAGTCTCGAAAAAAGTCTTAAATAGATCAGTGGATATGACCTCTGGAGTTCGACGTTGGGGATCAGGTTTTCCTGTGTGTCACACCGAGGATGGGACACAAAAGGATTAGGAGACATGGTAAGCTTTCACCAAGGTACGTCGTCCCGTTTTAGGTGTTGGAGAGAGTTGGGATAGTGGACTATCGGTTGCAGTTACCATAGAGGTAATGAGATTTGCATGATTTTTTTCATGTCCCTTAGATTCGATGTTACTTTTTAGACATGTCTCATGTCTTTCAACCCAAGGGGGTCAAGATCGAATTGGATGTGTCGTTTGAGGAGCATCCTACCCTGATTTTTTATCAACGTACAATGGTTCTCTATGGCAGGTATGATACTCTGGTATGCGGGTTATGACCGCACGGGCGAGTGAAGGACAAGACTTAGGAGAGGGAGGCCGATGTATGAGCACAGTGGCTGTAATTGTTTGTGGTTTATTCTTCTACGACTCCTTGCTATTGAAATTAGGGGACGGAATTCTTAAAGGGGGATGTTTTTAAGAACCCAATTTTTTTCAGGTATGTTTTTCATTTTCCTAGAGTTTTTGAGAAAAGTGGAGTTTCTGGAATTTTTTTAAGCACACACCATGTACTTTATGAGTATATGTCGTTTACTTGGTTACCACGAGTAGCCATGTGTTGGCCATATAGAGGGCATTCACATGGCCATTTTTGATGACCTGGAGGCCTCCTAATGCAGAGTATAGAAACAACATGTACACACCGTCTACTAAAAAAGTACACGAATTGTGTGTGTTTTTTTCAATAAACACACCGGGGTCACGTATTATGGATATAACTCTCTTCCTTTAGGTTCCGTTTGTCCGATATCATCAAGCAGCCATGGATCATCAATAATCCCCCGAGCCTCCATTCGTTCTCCAATTTGAACACCGTTGATTGCATTGGAATCGTATGGGTGAGTTCTCTCTTATACTAGAGCATCATCTCCTGATTTCTCTTTTTTTCCATGATATCATGGGTTACACATTTTGGACTTTTTATTAGATCTATAGCGTTATAAGGGGATTCATGTTTTGAGGTTCATGTATATTGATCTTCTGACCCCGAGGTAGGTGGTTTGTGCCTTTCCGTACATAGTCCTTGAGTTTTATATGCAAAAGTTTCCCAATACCCATGAACAAGGTATTGTGCGTTTACCGTTTTAACCCTATTGTTTCTTTTCTATGCTGATATTCATAATTATATGATTATTGTTTGTGAATACGGTAAATTTGGGTTCTTTGTATGTTTTTCCATGCATGTTTTTCATATTTGGTATTTTGGGTCTTGATTGGCTATTAGACTGCTGATTACTTTCCCGGGCCTAGTATTTTATGATGGTGTGACTATTGTTTTGTTTTGATGTTGTGTTGTAGAATTCTATCCAAGTAGTTATGAAGGTTTACCTTGGCCGTTACACGCTGCTACACTTGGTTGACATTCACATGGCCATGAGAACATAGTGTATAGACTATAGGGAGAATGGAGGTAAGGGCTTCTTCAGAGTGTCTTTACAATTTACGATGCGAGACCATATGGGGAATTGATGTTGAGTGCTTCCCCAGAGTTTCTGTAGTTCCTTGACGAGGGCCACATGGGGAATGTGTTGTTGAGTCCTAACCTAAAGTTCTTTTAGTACCAATACGAGACTATAGGGGGAATTGGCGATGAGTGCTTCCTTAGAGAGTCTATGCTTAAGCTGAACCAGAGGGGTTAGACTGAGTGTACTGCCTATAGGGTTTCTTGTAATTGTTGGGTAGGACTAGTGGGGATTGACTGTATTTACTTCCCAAAAGGATACCTTGTGTTTAGCTTCTTGCATGTGTTTATAGGTTGGACCAGAGGGGTTAGAATGAGCATACTTCCTAGAGGGTTACCTGTTGTGTTTTATCTGCTTGTTTAGTTGTTGATTGATATTGAACTGTGGATTGTTTACTATTGAGTACCTTCTTGTTTACTGTTTTCGGTACTTGTACCTTCCATATAATCTTTGACTATTAGGCATAGATCTGATGGTGGTTGCCTACAGGGATTTAGTCTCACACCCTATTTGGGCCATGCTTTTGGGCCCAAACAGATTATATTGTAGTAGGTTTAGACAAGGGCATGCACCCTTATACTTCAGGTTCATGACATGATGTGGAGGTTGAAATCACATGACCATGATTAGGCTTGCGATGTTGTGGAGGTGATTACTATTTTTCTTTTGGACTTGGTTTAGTATTGTATTGCAGCATTGTGCATTGTTTCGCTACTTTTATAGAAATTTGTGTCATGCATCATTATTTATACATTCTCCAGTTTATGCTATCAGTTTTCCAATGTTTATATTTTTTGAATAATATCATTATTTCTTCTTATATTGTATGTATCTATTTACTTCCATTATGTACTCTGCTAATGAGGGCATAGTTTCCCCACTATCACACCCAAGGCCCCCACTGATAGTCGACAACCTACGATGTTTGGGGAAATGTGTTTAAGTACATGTGACAAAAAAGTTATGGGGTGCCTTTAGGTGGATTCCAGAACCGTTACGTTACAAATTTCCATAAAAAAAATCCTTAAACCCATTTTTAAAACATGGACATTAATGGGAAATATTTATAAGAATAAATCTTTATAACATTGAAAAATTATATTTTAGTTAGAGTTTCTAACCAAATGAGAGACCCTTCAATACAAATAATTGAGGTAATAAAAACTTTATAATATCATTAGAATAAAGGATTTCATGATATACTATGTCAAAGTTCAGTATATACACCAATCAAACGTGAGTTGGTGCATAACAAAAAACAAGATTCAATGGAATGTAAGTTGGGATGAAATCTCTTGAAAGACCGTATCATTAGGTTAAGGATAAATAAATGACATAATTATGTGTGAAAAATATAAATACACTCAATACGATTGGATATTCAGTGTAAATAAATTAGAGGACATTCACACATATTCATGTAAAAACAACACTAATGAATTGGATGTTTAACTAAATGAATGGGGATTGAGTTAAAATTACTTTTATCATGTTTATATCGATGACTTGAGAATTTATCAATGGAGAGTTTATGTGTAAAAAAAGTATATCCAAAAAAAGTGGTGTGGTAATTACTTCAAAAATAATAATTATATATTCGACACATAATCATGGAGTAAAATAATCAATGAATTGTGCATAATGTGAAATGAGTTGAAATTGTAATTTGATATTCCCTTACAGATTTGGTAACATATGAAACATACATCCAATGAAAGAAGGGTCATAAAATGAAGATGTAAATAAACATAAATTAAAGTATATTACACCATTAATTAAATCATGGGATAGTACACGCACCACACAAAAATAAATAGTTGCAATATAGCTTGAATCTCATGGGAATAAGGTGTGAGATGAAAACTCTTTACTACGTTGTAATCAATCGAGTCGTATGACCAAAAGTTAATAACAACAAAATGAGTCACAAAATTACATTATATATAATCATGATAATATATATCAAGTGTTAGTACACAATTGGCCACATTTAATAAATAAGTGCAAACAATGGAAATCTCACGGAATTAAAAATGAGATAAGAAACCCCTTACGTCAAGTCTGAATTGTATTGTATGATCCCTGTTCTTCCTAAATAATTAACATAAGATAATTTATACTTGATTAAGAAAATTTTAAATTTTATTATTAATTTTATATCACTTATTACCTTGCTATAACAATTCGTTATTTATTTGAGTTCATAATGGATATTTTATCGATATTTAGAACATGAGTAAAAAGTGAACTTGTTATAATTACTATTTTTCCATGTGGTCAAAATTACATTATCTATAGAATAATATACATGATTTATATATCATAAATGTATATTCTAGTCATTATATATATCTATTTATAACAATACATAACATTTGGAGATATTAAATGAAATGTACCGTTCATGGAGACAGTAAGTTGTATGTTTGCATGAAAGAAACTTCAATTTATATTTTTTATTCCAATGGATTTCAAACATAATGATACATACGTATATTATAAATTAATTATAATATCATATATAATATATTTAATTCCATATTTTATACATCCCACTTAAGGCATTGATGAGACATATCGTTTTGAGGGGGTGGTAGTCCTCACTTTCTCAAATGAAATTATCATGTTTTACCCATAATAGAAACCATAAAATAATGATATAAGTGGAAAATATAGAGGCATAATGAAATCATAACATAATATATATGTCATATATAAATGCAGTTCCATCTTAATATCAACCATGAGAGGTTGTTGAAGATAATTGAACAATCATCATTTTATGAGGCGTTAGTTTTCCATCCACAGAAACAGTATGTTCTTCACACATAATATGGAGGTGTGTGTATGTGTTGATATAATCCTTCTCATAACAAAATACTAGTATATTGGATGAGCCAAGGGGCTTGAGAGGTGTGAGTAATGGGATAGAAATTGTGTCCTTTTATAAAGGGGGGGGGGGCTCTTTACTAAAGTGTGAAAATATTATTTTTTATAGTGATATTGAGTTTCTAATGGATAAAAAATAATTATTGTCGAATATTAGACAACTCATGGTCTAAATAAAATCATCCAATAAGAATTGGATCGGTTTTGGATATTATTTTAATATTCATATTCATATTTATTTAAATCATCTATTAATGAGGTAAATACTACATCATTATTATGTCAATAATAATTTAATTTATTTGATGTATAAATATTATAAACAAATTACCATAATATAGGAAATCCTTTTATCTTTAAAATGATTTTTTATAGTCTAAAATGTAACTTATATAACCCCATATAGCAATTGATATACTAAAAGATATTTTTTAATTTCATACTTGTCTTTACTTTAGTTTAATTAAAACAAAGTGCCATTATCATTCTTAAGTGGCTCCATGGTGTCCCAAAATTGACCCAATGATTCCCATGGTCGACCATGACTCATCCAATAATGTTATGACAAGTGTTAAGGTAATTTTGTATTATTATATTATTCTTTTTACCATGAATTACCCTATTTTCCTTTAACAATGGAAAATAAAAGTCAAAAGTTACTATTCACCAAATAAATTATATTCATCTTATTTGTAACACCCCAAGATTTTATAGTATGCTATTTCATTAATGTAATTCAATAACATGCACTACACGCAACACCAAGTTCTTGCACACCACGACTTACCAAACTAGTCATTTGAAAGCAGTTATGAATAGTATTAACTGAATTTTGAACATTATAAAATCATTATAATTTTAGAATCCATATTCTTAGTTTCATAGAAATAATTCATGGACAAAATCATTTACTCAGATAAAAGAAGTATTTTTCAAAAATTCAATTTTACAGCCTTTTAATGGTGAATTTTTTTTTAAATCTAATATTTGAAACTTTTATATATTCAATATGAAAAAATAAACTTTTTCTTTGGAATCGAGACATAAGAATTTAGTTTCAATAAATTTTTGGTGTTTTTCTGATAACATTCAATGTTGGGTGAATAATGAAAAATACCATATTTTAACTGAAAACATGTTTTCTAATGAAAATAATTTATAGTGTTAAATTATACATATGAATGGATTTAAAGTATAATTAGATTTTATTTTTACCATTTAATCCAATGTTGGTCATTGTAATTAATTTCACTTTGAAATTGGACATAAACAACTGTCAATCTTTTGGTAGTTATTATTTCTTAAAAATATGTATTTTGGTATTGACAATGGAAATTAATTTTAAATTTATAAATTCAATTTCTATATCTTTAATTTGGTAAAACAGACATCATTTTTGAATTCATAATATCAAAATTATCTTAGGGTGAATGTTTGGTATGTTTCTGAAAACATTCATTTTTTGATGAACAGTGAAAAGCACTGTGTTATTGGTTAAAACCAACTTTTTCATTTAAATAATTATTTATTTTATTTAAATTTATTTTAGTAAAAAATATATATATAATACCTATATATTTTCAATTTATTTAAGTGGAGTCATTTTGTAATAATATTATATATATAAAATTTTATTGAAAATTTCACCGTCTTTTACCCACCTCCTAAGAAAATTTGCAAATTCGAATAACACGTAATTTCACAACTTCTATCAGTGTAATTTAAAAAATCTGAGAGACATGGTTGATATCAGTATGAAAAGTGTGGTTCAATAAGATGATTTTTTTGGTGAATAGTATCTTTTTACATTTATTTACCACAGTTGAAAGTAAATATGGTAATTATGGGTAAAAATGAGACTATTCTTACCCTAACACATGTCCTAATTCTATTGGATAAGTTTAATTAGACCAAAAACAACCTTACTAGTTAAATATGATCCTTTAGGTCAACTTGGATTAGATTTGGAAATTTATTATTAATTTATTTAAAGAAGAGTTTAAAGAGTTAAAATTAAAGTTTAATAACTAAACCATTTTTAATATAGGGTTACACACAATATAAATTCTGCTATAAATATTCATTAAAAAAATTAAAATATTTCTTAAATAAAGGTATTTTATTAAAAAATTTATATATTAAATAATAAAATTTATAGATGAAACAATGATGATTCAATAATTACCTTGTTAATGAATGAAACAAATAAATGGTATTATAAATATTAAACTAAATATAATTTAAATGTTTTTATAACATCCACTAATTTTATAGGTGAATATGACATGTTTGGGTTGATTAAATTTATCTTTTTATAATCAATCAAGTTTTAATGACTTAAAAAAACAAAAAACCAAATAGTCTCAAAATTGACATAAATTAAATTTTGAAACAAATATTATATTATTGGTTGATATAATATTTACAAAAATATAAGATTCAGTCAAAGGGATTAAATAATATTATCTATGTCATTTATGAACCAATTGAGGTTCTCTTGGATGTTTACAGTACATTTATTAACCATAAAACATATAATTACAAAAAGACATGGTTAATGTCAATTTACATTAATATGAGTTAAATATAAAAGATAAAGTTAATATAGTGACCCAAACCTGTATAAAACTTATTAGTTGAGTGGTCTTTAACCCATCTGCACCTTATCCTTTAAATAATACGTTTTTCCCTTAGAAACCGAACATTATTTTATTATAAAAAAATATTTTTAGTTTTTTATAAGGTGTGCCTCACCCCTCTTATAAAAGGGCACTTCCCATTCTCTCAAATTCACATCTCCAAATCCATTTGGCTCAGCCAAAAACTTCCCATATATCATCCCAACTATCCTACCATAATCATAGAGTCCTTAATTTGGTCATAAATCCATTATAATGATCCCTTGTGATCAAATCAAAAGGAAGAACCTGAAAAAGAGGTAATGATTTCACCACCCTCTTTCATGTTCTTTTCATCTTCCACTTACTATTTCATTGTTATTACAATACCAAAATAATAAATACAATACCTTATTATACTTTGATGTTATTATAAATATGGCAAAACCTCATTCATTATTCTATCCATCATATGAATGATAATGTCACCATGCGTGCGTACGTACGGCTTACCTTCTCCACACCGTGGTGTAATTTGTTATTTAACACTATGTAATTTGGATGGATATAATGATGAGTAATATGTATATAAATAATGAAAATAACATTCTAATGTCTCTATAATCATAATATACCATACAATTCCACATATTTAAGTAAATTATATTGTTTCTCGGGCGTACGTACGGACTATCGTCTCCATGACGCGATGAGATTCATTTCCACGTTAACTATTCATAGACGACTATAAAAATATATATTTCTAATAAGTATGTAATATATGAAATAATAATGATACTGGAGATAAATATTTATATATATATATATTTAGGTACTTACATATATCTTATTCACTTACTTCCGTTCAATATGATATGAAAACCGAAACAACGTTTATGCGTACGTATGGCCTACTGTCTCCAAAAAGCATGTTTTCCATTACATATATCTTATTCACTTACTTCCGTTCAATATGATATGAAAACTGAAACAACGGTTATGCATACGTATGGCCTACCATCTTTATAAACCATGTTTTCCATTTCATATATTTATTTGGAATTATGCATTCCATCATTATGAAAGAGGCTATTGATATTGCATGTGATTATTCGACTATAGAATATCCCTTTGAATTAGTAAATGGAATTAATGTATTTTATCTTTTCCATATATTGCTGTTTTTTTTGTTTAAAAGGCTTTTGTTTTAGTCGTATACATTTCCTTAAATGTTTATTCGTATTTATGAAAGTTTCTTCTATATTGTTATCCCTACTGAGAATTTGAGCTGACCCCTTTCTTATTTATTATTTTCCTAGGATCCCAAGAAGTGTTTTATGTTTGAGATACAGGGTTAAGCTAAGGGAACAATTACATTCTCAAAGGATTATTTTTTGTGTTGTATGTTATAATGTGTAATGTAATGTTCATGCATGTAATCTATTTTCCAAGATTGCTAAACAGATCGGTCTTTCAATACTTGATTCCTTGTAATGATTCCAATGCTATATAATAATGCATCGACTATGTGTAACTGGGGTCGGGGCGTTACAGTTTGTATCAGAGAAAGTTTAGAAACAAACATGGAAATAGATTTAGATAAAATATGATTAGATAAAATTACCCTATGATAGAATTTGAGGATTATTATTGATGAACTTCCTATAATTTTGGTAATCTATAGATTTCGTGAGTTTTCCAAGAAAAATATATCAATGTTTGGATACGAGTAGGTAGAGGCGGCTCTTCCAGAGATGTACTTAGGGGTAAAACCTGAAAACACCAGTGTGAGATAGACTCGAACGGGAACTTGTGCACAACAACGGGCCTTGCTTTACTCATAAATATGACAATCTTGTGGGATATACTTAGGATAATTTACATTTTCATTACAATTCATTAGGAAAGATTTAGGATTAAATACTTACTAAAAGAAAAAAAAAATTATTATGGATTATATCTATAAAATTCTTAATTTACGTTATGTATTTTACCTTTTTCGAATTATGAATTGTGATTCATAAACTGGCCTAGTGTATTCCATAGTTATGAAATGGCGCCTAGTAGAATGAATGAGAACTCCAACAAAACATATTATCCAAAATGTAAAAATGTATCATATCTTTTAGGGTATTAAGCCAACATGTAGAAGGGAAATAGACTCCCCTGTATAATCAACATATGAAGAAATAATATCATGTGTTAATAAGAAATGTAAATAATTTTATGAGTTCTATGGATTTGAAGGGGAGCCATAAGAAGATAAGGATGGTAGAGAGAAAGATTGATAATGTGAAGATGGGAAATAAGGATTTTATAAAATGTGATAATTGTGGAAAGAATAACCTTGGTAAATTCTTGAAGGGAATGAGAGTTTGTTATGAGTGTGGATAAAAAGGACACCGAGTATGTGATTAACAGGGTAATAAAACGGTTTCAAATTTAAAATGCTTCATCTTTAAGGCATTAAGACACTACATGAATCAATTTATATTTCATCTGAGTATACCCCAATTGATGCTATTGGATAAACATCAAGTGAATATGCTACCATAGATGAAGATGAATGACTAGTGTTCTTATTCTGTTGTTAGAAGATTATGTCATTATAGTGTTGTATCAATGATATACCAATTATATGAATCATGGAGATAAATAAGGAATTTATTGTAGTAATATTTTATTGTGTGATTTGAGATTATATGATTCTAAGAAAAGTGAAATAATAGTAAGCTAATCTTTTTGGAAAATACATTGTTGGTGGAATGATAAACCATAATATAGTCCTGATAATAAGGTAGTAAATTGGGAATAAGGGATGGTTGATTTCGATAAATTATATTGGACATTATTCACTCTCTTAGAACAGATTAAATGTTCATTTATTTCATCATTGTTATTCAAAATTTTTGGATATAAGGAATATATCTAGTATTATAAATAGGATAAGATAGCATGAATGTAATTGATAAGGTTTTATGTTAATTCAGGGTGTTACCATCTTTTATAAGAATACATGATGAAGGCGTTCACATATTATTACATGGAAAAAAGATCTTCATTATGTTTAGCTTCTTTATAAATTTTGGACTATGAGTTTCGGTAGAAGCATTTTGGATAAGTCTAAAGGATGGAATGGATTATGTTTGAAATTGGATATTATTGTTAAGGTTATTTTTGGGTTGTTATAAAAAGGGCAACACACAGACCATGTCACAATCTATCACGTCGGACAAAGCTGCAGGAATCGAACCCACGACCATACTGCGACAGAGATTTACCTCCTACCACTTGACTACATGAAGTCCCTAGATTTTATAATATAAATTTTTAAAGGTTCTTATAGGTTAATTATAATTTCATTTTTTTGGGACCCTATATGATTAGGATAAATAGAATATACTTTTTTGAGATCTTTGGGAGTGAATGATGAGTTTGTGGTAGAATTAGTTGAAAGATGGAAATCTACTTGTCGAATATATATATATATATAATTGTTTTTCCTATTATTATATGTGTAAAATAATTCTTCACTTTTAGGGAATGGATCTTAAAACCAAATATGTGTTATCCCAATACCTTATGTTTTGTTGAACCGATGGAATTTTAAAACGCCATAGATTGATGCATTTGAGACCCTAAACTTTACACATTTTTTTCTGATTGAGGACCCCAATAACTACTTATAAATATTCAAATTTTTCCACTAATTATGTGTCTTAAATTTCTTCAAATGTTCTGCTAATCGAGATCATAATTTGGTGGTGACCCTTTCATTTCCCATTTCCTCTTGTTAAGACTAAATTTTATTAACCCAATTTCTGATGTGGGTTTTCCCACAAAGGTATTTTATCATTTCAACCTTTTATTTTCGAAGAACAATTTCATATTGCAATGACACAATTTATTGAATTAGGAAAGAATGTAACTTCCCAAGATTTCATATTACGTAATTTCTTCAATGTAATTCACTAACTTCCACTACACACAACACTGAGTTCATACGCACCATGACTTACAAATCTAGCCATTCGAAAGAGGTTATGAATATTATTAACTGAATTTTGAACTTTATATTATCCTTATAATATTATAATCTATATTATGAGTTTATTAGACATAATTTAAGGACGAATTCATTTTTTCATATAAAAGAAGTATTTTTCATAAATGAAATTTCACCACCTTTTAAGGGTGAACCTTTTTTTAAAATAAAATATTTGAAACGTTTATATAGTCAACTTGAAAAAATAAAATTCTTATTTAAAATCAGGACATAATAATTTAGATTCAATAAATATTTGGCGTTTTTCTGATAACATTCAAATTTGGGTGATACTGAAAAATACGCTATTTTAACTGAAAACAACATTTTTAGTAAAAATAATTTATAGTGTTAAACTATACATATGAATTTATTAAAATTATAATTAGATTAAAATTTTACCATTTAATCCAATGTTGGTCATTGGATGTAATTTAACATTGAAATTGGACATAATCAAGTGTCAATCTTTTGGTATTTATTATTTCTTAAAAAAATGATTTTTGGTTTTGACAACGAGAATTAATGTTAAATTAATAAATTCAATTTATAGGTTTTTAATTTGGTAAAATAGACATCATTTTTGAATTTATCATATCAAAATTATCTAAGGGTGAATTTTTGGTATGTTTCTGAAAATAGTCATTTTTTTATAAAAAGTGAAAAACACTATATTATTGGTTAAAAGTGACTTTTTATTTAAATAATTATTTATTTTATTTAAATTTTTTAGGTAAAAATAGGTACATAATACATATATATGTTTAATTTAATTAATATGAGTCATTTTTTAATAATATTAGATATATAAAATTTTATTGATATTCTCAATGTCTTTTACCCACCTCCTAGGTGAATTTGAAAATTCGTATAAAACATAATTTACCACTTCTGTGAGTGGAACGTAAAATATCAAAGAGACATGGTTCATATCAGTATGAAAAATGTGGTTTAATATGGTGAATATTTTTGTTGAATATTAACTTTTTACTTTTATTTACCATGGTTAAAAGTAAATAGGGTAATTAAAAGTAAAAATGAAATTATTCTTACCCTTACACATGTAATAATTCTATTGGATAAGTGTAATTCGACCAAAAAAACATTAAGAATAAAATCTTATGGTTTAGGATCCCTTGGATTAGATTAGAACCTTTATTATTATTTTATTTTAAAAAGAGTTAAAGGAATTAAAATCAATGTTTAATAACTAAACCATTTTCAATATAGGGTTATACACAATAAAAATTCAACTATAAAAATTCATTAGAAATCTAAAAATATTTCATACATCATGGTATTTTATTAATTATTTTTAGACATTAAATATTTAGATTTATTTATGACATAATGATGATTTAGTAATTACCTTGTTAATGAAAAAAATCAAATAAATGGTATTAAAAATATTAAATTAAATATAATCTCATAGTTTTTATAAAATCCACGAATTTTATAGGTTAATATGACATGTTATAGTTTATTCAATTTATTTTTTCGAATCAATCAAGTTTTATGACTTTTTAAAAAACCAAATACCAAATAATGTCGAAATTGACATAAATTAATTTTTAAAACAAATACTATATTATTGGTTGATATAATTTTCTCAAAATTCTAAAGTTTGGAAAAAGAGCATAAATAATATTATATATGTAATTAATTAACCACTTGAGGTTCTCTTGAAATTTTAAAGTATGTTTATTAACCATTTAATATAAAAATACAAAGAGACATGGTAAATGTCAAACTATTAAACTAAGAGTTAAATATATAAGATAATGTTAATATAGTATACCAAATTTTTTTAAAACCTATTTGTTGAGTGGTTTTAGACCCATAAACACCTTAATATTTGAATAATGCTTTTTGGAGCCATTAGAAATAGAAAATGATTTTATTATAAAAAAATATTTTATGTTTTTCCTAAGGTGTGACTCACCCCTCTAATAAAAGGGCACTTACCCTTCTCTCAAATTAACACATCCAGAGCTATTTGGATCGGCCAAACCCGGCCCAAATATCCTCCCAAATATCCTACCTTCATCATATAGGCCATACTTTGGTCATAAATCCAATATAATGAGCCCATTTATCTAATCTAATGGAAGAAACCGAATAAGTGGTAATGATTTCACCACCATCTATCAAGTTCTTTTCTACTTCCACATACTATTTATTTGTTATTACCATAACAAAATAATTAATCCAGTAACTTATATATTCTATGATGTTATTATAAATAAATAACAACCATATTCATTATTTTATCCTTCATATGAATGATTATTCCACCATGCATGTGTGCGTACGGCTTACCGTCTCCACATAGTGGTGTAATTTCTTATTCAAAATTGTGGTATTTGGATGTATATATTGATGAGTAATATGTATATTAATAATGAAAATAACATTATAATGTCTCTGTAAAATAAATATATCATCCAAATCCTCACCTTTATTTAAATGATATTGTCGATCGTGTGTACGTACAGATTACTGTTTCCACGAAACAATGAGATTCATTTCCACGTTCCCCACACAGAGATGATTATAAAAATATATATTTCTAATATTTATGTAATATAAGACATAATAATTATACTATATATATATAAATATGTATTTATGTACTCACATATATCTTATTCACTTCCTTCCGTTCAATATGATATGAAAACAGAAACAATGTTTATGCGTACGTACGGACTACCATCTCAATAAACCGTGTTTATCATTTCATATATATATCTATTTTAAATATGTATATTGTAAATATATATAATATATAAATCATGGGTTATATTCTAGACGTATTTATATCCTGATCTAAATGATACGATCAAGAATAACAAGTTAAAACACATACGACAAAGAAATCGATTATTACCCAAAATATTAATTTAACATGGAAATCATTATTAAATGGGTAGTATCAAGACATAAATGAAACACGAATGACATAATAAATATTAATGTAGGTCTGGTATAATTTAATAACATACTATGGTCATTATACAAGAGGTTAAACGTACCATCGACCAAAGAAAAGTGCAAGGTAAGGGTTATTTTCACAATCTCATTATTAACCGAGGTTGTTATTACGTAAGTGTCTACTAGGAAATATGTTTTATCCATGTCCATGTTTCATGAAAGAGTTTTCAAAGGGATTATTTTAAAGTACTTTGTTACTGAAACATCATTTTAGACATTTAAAATATTTATTCTTCTAAATCATTCTCATTAATTTTCATGTTTTCAAAATGTGTTTTAAGGATTTATTTTTACGGACATGAATGTTTTTAAAATGTTAATTACATTCAGAAGATTCAAAGTGGTATGGGAGCCTTAACTAAAAATTGTATTTATTTGAATTCTTTAATAAATTGTGTTACTTTTAATTGTTTTCATGAAAAGGGTATATTTCTATCAAAGATTTTTAAAAATCATTTTCATCTATGTAAACATTCTTTGAGGGATTTTAACATTGTTTGACGTTGATTTATAATGATACAAATACTCCATATTGTATTTAATGTTTTGTGATATGTTTGAATGTGGATTTGTTATTTCTACACCATTAATGGTTTATGGATAAATTATTGACATTTCATATGCTATTTTTAATATGAATTATTGTGTTATGATTAAACCTATTCATATGAGGAATGCATTGGACTTAGTATGTGATGGATGGAGCCCGATATAGCTCCTCGATGCATCGGCAGGTCTCATGAGACAAACTGGTGTCTTGGCACAAGGAATTAACAAAATCTTATTTTTAGTATAGGAACAAGGCCTTGACTATGTGGTTATGATACCTAGCATTATAGATTCCATTATTATGAAAGTGGCTATTAATATTGCATGTGATTATTAGACTAGTAGAATATCTCTGTGAATAAGTAAATGGAAATATTTTATTGTATATTTTCCATATTATGATAATGTTTATATCTAAAAGGCTTTTGTTTTAGTCGTATACATGACCTTAAATGTTTATGTTTATTTATTAATATTTCTGCTATATTTTTATCCTTATTGAGCATTTGAGCTCACCCCTTTCTTATGTTTTATTTTCCCAGGAGCCGAAGAAGTGTTTTTTGTTTGACATCCTGGATTAAGCTAAGGGAACAATGGAATTCTCAATGGATTTTTTTTCGTGTTTTATGTTAGAAAGTGTAATGTAACATTCATGCATGTAATCTATTTTCCATTACTGTTAAACAGATATGTCCTTTTGGACTTGATTCCTTGTAATCATGTTAATGCTATGTAATAATGCACCAACTCTAGGTAACTAGGGTCATGGAGTTACATTATTGAACCAAATATTACTTACTAATAACAAATATGTATCTCAAATTACCAAATACAATTTAAAGAAGCGATAAAATTACATTTAAATGAAAAAGTGTATTTTTTAGTACTATACAGTGGTTTCCCTATTAATCAAAAATTGATTTTTTTCAGAAAAATACCCAAAAATCAGCCTAAGATATATTTTATATTTTTAATTCTAAAATTATGTCTATTATACCAAATTCAAAATGAATATGTTGGATTATTTAATTTAAAATTTAGTCCCATTGTCAAAATAAATAGCTTGTTTTTAAGAAACAATAACTATAAAAATATTCAAACTTATTTATGTATAATATGAAAGTGAAATTAATTATATTGATCACCATTGGATTAATGGGAAAAAATATAATTTAATTACACATAAAAACCAATTTAAAATATTATCTAACCATATAAATTGATTAGATTAAATTATAGTTTTGAATTAAAATACATTATTTCTTACTATTCATAAAAAATGAATATTATTAGAAAAATTCCAAAAATTTATCTAATGTAAATTTCGATGTCCCAATTCTATAAAAGAATTTTATTTTCTCAAATAAAACATATGATATTGACCAAAACAATATTTAGATATGGTTCACCATTAAAAGGTGGTAAATCAACCCTTTAAAGTAAATTATGTTCGAAATTACATTCTTTCACACTTCAAGAATCTATCTTTTATTGGATAAATGTAAAAACATTTAACAAACATATATAATTATTTTTAGTTAGTTATGTTCATTTCCACAATTACAACGGCTAGATGTTAACTACCATTTAAAATAATAATATTATATTATTAGTGTGCAATGTAAGATTTCAAAAACCCCATTATTGTGTATCAGGTATACCATCAAACATAGTGTACCCATTAAAGTAGAATTTGTCACGACCCGACCTCAGGGCTCGTGCTGTGACTACCCCAAGCCCACCTTCCATAAGCCAGGGGATGGCGACTAGCACCTAAGGTGTAAATCCTGTTAATTGGGAAGGCATTGAATTTATAAATCATAAACACAACCAACTAGAGTACAAGAAGAAGTAATAGACTAAGTACAAAAGAAATTTCTGAAAAGTAGATGGGCCAGAATACAATCCCAACTAAAAATTACAGCTACAGCTGAACGAAAGTATAACCAAAAAGACAAACAGCTGGAATAATAGAAGCAGCTCATGGGTCATCCACCACAGATCCTACCTGAAGGGTAGGAACAGACATCACAAATCCTGGATCATCCACCATCGATCCTACCTGAAGGGTAGGTATAGATAGCCTCCTCAACGTTTCCCCCCATCAATTTCCTCTGAGTAACGTCTCATCGTGAAGTCCACCTCCGGATACTGACTTTTCATGAGGTCCACCTCTGGGTACCGTCTAGTCGAACACTCGGCCTCCATCACCATTGTCCGTCATCTGCATCCAACACAACAAGGTGCTGTCGTAGCCCATTCAGGGGTGAGTATAACGATACTTAGCAGGGAACCTGTGACCCTCAAGGTCTCACTAAATCCAAAAATGATAACCACAAAGAAGGATCTAACAGATAACCCTTACTTAGTTAAAATCCCATACGTATACATAAGTTATTAAGTAACCCATCCCAATCATGAGGTATCACACAAATATGAAATCAACGGATAACCACTACTTAGGTATATTCCCATACATATACCTAAGTTATCATGTAAACCGTCTCAATCATGAGGAAAACACAAAGGTCAACGACTCAGCTCAAACCAGGATTTTCATTAAAGATACGGAAACCACAACTGATGGAGAACACCACCTATGTCTAGTACAGTAGCCTTGTCACATCTCTGAGGCGCTACTCACTAACCTTAGACTACTGAGGTACTCCTCCTATCGAGTACCGCAGGTCTGCAACCAAACACAATAGTGCTCCTCGCCAGGGGTCTGCCGCTCAAACACAGTAGCGGGTTCCCCTAATATCCTATAATGGTTCTCCTCATGCCGAGTACCGCAGGTCTGCTGCCAACTACCAGATGCTCTGTCCTCCGTGGGTCTGCCGCCAAATACCAGACGCTCCATCCCCTGGGCTAGTCAACTCACTCCATGTCGAATCGGTCATGCAGTCATCAAGCACACAACTACTAGGTCTCCAAACTCCGCACGCTCGTCTCTAGGAGGATCCTATCCACGAGCTACTGATCAATACTCAAAGTATCACAAAGTCTCACATGGAAGTATTACAAGGGACTACCTCACCAAAGGGGTCTCAACGCAACAGAAGGTGCGTCGATCGAACTCTCGGTCTTTGAGTTGTTAGTCTTTACATCCTGGGGGCCCGGTTTCATTCGTGTATGAACCAACCCAACCATAACTCAAATGTACCCCGAACTCTCATAGGGTATACACATAGGGACCGTTTCACAACGTGATTACCAACGCCACTGACGGTTCATCAAACAAATGTCCTGTCTGAAAGTTATCGGCTTTTCCATTCCATGGGACCGATTGGATTTTGGGTACAATCCAACCTAACCATACTCCAACTACGTCCAAACCTTAGGTGAAGTATACCAAAAGATCTGTCTCACCAAAAGGAATCGAACAAAGTCGAAAACACGTCAATCAGACATCTGAATGTTAAGTTATATCCAATTCCACACCGAGGGCCCGTTTGGTTTCGTGTTCGAACCAACCCGTCTGTACACAAACTTCGCCAAAAGCTTGAGTGAAATATACCAAAAGGATCGTTTCGATCCGAGAATCCCTATGCAACTGACAATGCATCGATCAGAGGCTGGTGGCCCATGCTATGGGCGTTTAAACGAATGTGGTTTGAAAATAGGGGGTTTGTGCCCGGTTTGACCCGGCCCAATACCCCCTGGGTCGGCCCGAACCGGGTTGACCCGACCCGGGTCTGGGTCTGACCTAGTTGGGAGAGGTTTGGCCGGCCGCCCGGCTCAGAAGCTGGCCACGGCTCAGCTCGCGGACGTCTAGGGTGTGAATAGGGTGCGACCTCCTTTGTTACGGAACGGTGCCACCACCCCCTGCTGGGGTCCGCTATAGGCAGGTCCAGGGGGTTACGCCCCCCCGGTTTATTTGGAAATGGCCAGAAATAATGACCGTCTTGTAAAGCCGCCACGGGACCCGCTGGGGTCCCGTCTCCTAGAACACCGGGGGCCGGCTGAGCCCGTCCGTCCCTGCTGAAGACAGCCGAAACCTTAGGTCGTGGATCCTATCTAACGAGTGTGGCACGGCGACGCCACGCCCCTCCGCCGCATCCTGATCCTGGTCACGTCCTCGTTCAGCTTCACCGATGTTGTGCGACGGTGTCACACACCACCACCACGGCCCACACCGACTGCGGTCTTCTTCGTCCCCGCATGGTGCAACGTCACCGCGCCGCCTTCGCCGTAAAGATCAACGGGGATCAATAATAAAAGGGGAGGAGGATCAGCCATGTTTGTGTGGTCTGATCTCCTCCCATTGTGATGATAAAATGTGGCCAAATTAATCAAAAAACAATGTTTAATTAATCTTTAACTAAGATAACCCCTACAAATTCCAACAACAAATTATTCCCAACCCACAAGGAAAAGATTTTCTGATCAACATGATAATAAATTGATCCGCATTCATTTTTTTTATAATGAATGAATCAATGGAATAAAATCATTCATAATTAAAAAACCTACCTCGAGGATGGTCCTCAGTAGTCGAGTAGCATGGATGATGGTAACGTGAGAGGGCGGACGTCGGCTCATAAGGTAAGAGATGAAGGTGATGACAGTCATTGGTGTTCGTCATTTCCACAAAGGCCTCCGATCCCGGTTTTATCGTCGTTTGTTAGAGATCCTCTTGAAGGAGAACCGTTCTTCATGAAGGGTGCTGTTCTTCAATGTAAGAGGAAATGTCTTCCTCTTTTACAAGGGCTCTCTCTCTCTCTCAAAAACAATTCCCTCAACACAAAAAATGCAAACCAAATAAAAATAAGGCTACTCCTTAATTTAATTACACTTGAAAAACATTCAAAAATCAAAAACCTTAATTATATAATTTACGATTTTGAAGGAATTGATTATCTTGTGTTGGAAAACATTAAAAGATGGGAGAGAGATGGAACGTGGAGAGGCTGCACTCAATTAAATGGGTGGAGTTGTCATGTATTAAACATGGGTGAGTTATGGATAGTTTAGGGAGTTGAGAGGGAGGTGAGGAGTTAGGTGTTCGTGTGGGCCCCATCACACTAAACTCTTCCATGGGAGGTTAGGTGGGTGTGGGCCCCACCAACAAAATCCCCTTAGTAGGATAAAAACCACCTTCCTTAGATAAAACTTGTACACAACAAATTTTATTTACATTAAACTAATTTCCCTAAAATTAAACATCAACCTGCTCAAAACGAAACTACGGCAATGGTCCCCTTATGTAATTACATGCACTACGAGTTCATCGTTGCCCTTAGATTTCAATTCCAAGCACCGTTTCAAAAGTTATAAAAACTTGCTCATTCGTTTATTGAACGTTGCTGATCTAATCTTCAGAAATTATTTTCGGGCACACCGGGCCTCGAAATTAGGTGCTGTTGGAAACTGCACACTCATAAAATTCCAATGAAATTAAGAAAAAAATTCCCTTCAAATTTTTGGGTCTTTACATTACTTACACCTCTGGGATTTACGTCCCCTTAAATCTACAACTCAACTAGGGAAAATAAAGGAGGTACCGAGATCGCATCTGAGCCTCCCGCTCTCATGTGCTCTCCTGGAGGTTCCAGTGCTGCAAACGAAAGCACACAAGAAGAATCGAACGTTCCCGTAGGACATACTCACGTCGATCCTCAACCACTAAAGGAACCTCGTGAAATTATCCACATCATCTATGTCCAGCTCTCTGTGGCTGATGATGACTGATAGGTCCAGCACACATCTCCTCAGCTGAGATACGTGAATGATGTTGTGCACCCGGTGCATCTGAGGTGGAAGGGATAGGCGGTAAGCCACCTTTCCTAATCTGTTGGGGACTTGGAAAGGTCCGATGAAGTGTGTTGATAACTTGCCGCCCCGGCCAAATCTCTATAAACCCCGTCGAGGTGGGACCCGTAAGAAGATGTGGTCTCCATCCTCTTTCTCTAGTGGTCTTATCTTTTAGCAGCATAGGACTTTTGTCTTCTCTTCACATTCTTCATCCTCTCTTCGATTATCTGCACCTTTTTCATCGTAGCATGAACCATCTCTGGTTCAACACTTGGTGACTCCATCACTATCCACAAAGGATATCTGAAACGTGGTTGGCTGCTATCTCTCAACTACTAACACCTGAATGCCCAATATCCTACTAAGAGCATCTGCTACAACATTCTCCACCACAGGAGTATAACTATCTCGAAGTCATAGTCTTGGAGGAATTCAAGCCATCACCCCTGTCTCGGTTTCATTTCCTTCTGAGAGTAGATACATTTGATACTATTTGAGTGGGTGATAACCGTAAATCATTCTCTCAACAAACAATGGTTGAGATTAGCTAATTGTAAGAACTCATCTCCATCCTTTTATGTCTATGTTCCACTAAAGAGATTCTGGGATTTCTCCTCTACCAAAAAAAGAAATCCGGTCTCATCCCCAGGATGAACCAAGTTCTTTACCAAATACAGTCAATCTTTACATTAATGATACATTCATGCCATGGATGACATCGTAAGGCATTGACGCTACTACCATGAGATCCAACTGTTACACTCACCTCCAAGGGTCTATTCACACTGTCGGTAGCAGTGTCTGGTCACTGGGTCACCCCCAGTAGGTATCTCGAAAGAGAGGATCAAGTCAACGATTTTAAACCGGAACCTCTTATTAACAACATAATGATAGGACAAGAATGTAAACGCCACAAAGAAATGTGTCTTTTATTACTACACCTCAATGTACAAAGACACATAAAACCACAGAAACAACAAAAAAGAAAGCTAGAAGCACCAATAAAAATGGTCTCCATGCCTGGAACTAGTCCCACTCCTGTCCACCTGCTTCCGGAGCTCCACTTCCCTGTCCACCGCTCAGCGGCTGCTCATGCTTTCACCACTACATCTGTCTCAGTGGCTCCTCCAACACTTGTGGATTAGCTGTGAAGGGAGTCAGACAGTCACGTTCCATGTGACCCTGCTTGCCACATGAATAACACTTCCTTCTCCTCATATGGCTAGCTCTGTTTCATTTTCCTCGCACAACCGAACCTAAAACCTGAGGTCGCCCACCTGTTGGCCTGGTCCTCTTGGACCTCTGCATCATCTGTCTCCTCCCTACATATGACTCATCTACTGACGAAAAACCATGTGTAAAGGGAAGCAGCTCCTAAGCATACTCAGAGTGTAGATTCGTAGGTATAAACTCCACTCTGAAGAAGGTCTCGATGTCTTCCCAGGTGAAGGTCATCCCATCGGAAAACTAGAACATGTGGCTCCACCACCTCTCAGCTGCTCCCTAGAAGAGGCCAATAGCTAGGTATACCATCATGTCTACGAGTGTCCCAGCTGTGTGGAGAGCTCGTGCTATAAACTCCAGCCAGTGCCCAACCGTCTGAAAATATGACTCGCCTCAAAACGTCAGAGGCCTCTGACGCTAGAACTCACGCATCACGCGCAAGAAACGTGCACTCTCTACTGGTGTCTCAGCTGGTGGAGGGCCCTGTAATGAGGCCTCAATGCTTGGTGGGATATCATCGCGCTCCCCACTCAGTACCCACATTTTCTGACAATGTGAAGACATCCTGAAAGAAACAGGTGTGACACGGTCAAAAGATTATACCCGGTGAGCTGACCTGGTTTGATCTAATTTAAAACATTATTATGAAAACACATGCAATCAATGATTTCGTGCACTGAGTCGAAAATCAGTAGTCAGGGTTCTGGTGTATGGATACGTCATCCGCCTGTACCAACACTGGACTCCCTGAACATAAAACCACACTTAGTACCATTAACACTATTTCTTCACAGAAAAGAAATATGAGAGTCCTTTGTTCTGTAGTAAAACCGACTCCCCTGATACCAATTTGTCACGACCCACCCTCGGGGCCTGTGTCGTGACTACCCCAAGCCCGCCTTCCATAGGCCAGGGGCTAGAGACAAGAACCTAAGGCGTAAATCCCATTAATTAGGAAGGCATTTCCTTTATAAATCATAAACACATCCAACCAGAGTACTAGAGGATGTAATACACTATGTACAAAAGAAACTTCTGAAAAGTAAATGGGCCAAAATACAAACCCAAGTAAAAAGTACAGCTACAACTGAATAGAAGTACAACAGAAAAGACAAACAGCTGAAAAAATAGGAGCAACTCCTGGATCGTTCATCTCACATCCTACGTTAAGGGTAGGTACAGATAGCGCAACTCCTGGATCATCAAACATGGATCCTACCTGAAGTGTAGGTTCAGATAGCCTCCTCAACGATCTCGCCCATCAACCTCCTCTGAGTACCGTCTCATCATGAATTCCACCTCCGGATACTGACTCATCATGAGTTCCACCTCTAGGTATTGTCCAGTCCTCGAACACTCGGCCTCCGTCAGTGCAGTTTGTCATCTGCATCCAACACAATGAGGTACGGGAATAGCCCGTGCAGGGGTGAGTATAACGATACTCAGTAGGTACCCTGAGACCCTCTAGGTCTCACTAAATCCAACAAGGATACCCACAAAGAATGATCTAATAGATAACCCTTAATTAGGTATAAGCCCATACTTATCTGAAAGTTATCATGTAACCCATCTCAATCACGAGGTATCACACAGATTTGAAATCAACGGATAACCACTACTTAGGTATATGCCCATACATATACCTTAGTTATCATGTAACCCATCTCAATCATTAGGAAAACACAAAGGTCAACGACTTAGATCAAACCAGGATTTTCATTAAATATACCGAAACCACAACTTCTGGTGAGCTCCTCCTCTGTTGAGTATAGTAGCCATGTACAACATTGAGGGGCTACTCACTAACCTTATACTGCTGAAGTACTCCTCTTGTCGAGTACCACAGTTCTTCACCCAAACATAGTAGTGCTTCCCGCCAGGGGTCTGCCGCCCAAACACAGTAGTGGTTCCCCAAATAGCCTACACAGGTAATCCTGTTACCGAGTAACGCGGGTCTACTGCCAACTACCAGGGGCTCCGTCTGCCGTGGGTCTGCCGACAAATACCAGGTGCTCTATCCACAGTGCTAGTCGACTCACTCCAAGTCGAATCGGTCAAGCAATCATCAAGTCCACAACTACTGGGTCTCTGCTCTACGCACGCTCTTCTCTGGGAGGATCCACTCCACGATCTACTGGTCAATACTCCATGTATCAAAAATTCTAACAAAGAAGTATCACAATGGACCGCCTCGTCATAGAGGTCTCAATGCAACAGATGGTGCACTGATCGGACCCTCGATCAGTGAGTTATTAGCCTTTTCGTCCTGGGGGCCCGGTTGGTATCGTGTATCAACCAACCCAACCGTAACTCAACATTACCCAGAACTATCATAGGGTATACTCATAGGGACCGTTTCTCAATGTGATTACCAACGCCACTGACGGTTCTTCAAATGGACGTCTAGTCTGAATGTTATTGGATTTTCCGTTATAGGGGCCCTGTTGGATTTCAGGTACAATCTAGCCCGTCCATACTCCAACTACGTCCAAACCTCGGGTGAAGTATACCAAAAGATCTGTCTCACCAAAAGGAATCCGACAAAGTCAACTACACATCAATTGGAATTCCAGAGCTCATTTTATAACCAATTATGCTCCGAGCACCCGGTTGGTTTCGTGTTCGTTCCAACCCGTCCATACTCAAACTTCGCCGAAAGCTTCAGTGTAATATAAGGAAAAGACCAGCTCAAACCAAGGATCTCTACGCAACTGATGGTGCATCGATCAGAGGTTCTTAGCCCATGATATGAGCATTTTAACGAACCAGGTCTGAAAATAGGGGGTTTGGGCTCGGTCTGACACAGCCCAATACCCCCTGGGTCGGCCCGAACCAGGTCGACCCGACCCGGGTGCAGGTCCAACCCAGTTGGGCGTGACCTGACCTGGCCGAACGCGACCCCCTTTGTTTCGGAAATGGTGGCCCCCCATGGTGGGGTCCGCTTTGGGCAGGTCCTGGGGGTTACGCCCCCCCTGTTTATTCGGAAACGGATGACCATAATGGTTGGCTAGTTGAGCCGCTGCGGGACCCGCGTGGGTCCCACCTCCTTGAACGCTAGCAGCCGGCCGAGCCCAGCCTCCCTTTTTGAAGACCGCCACGGCCTTAGGCCACGACTCCAGTTCGACCAGTGTGGCCCGACGACACTGCACCCCTCCACCACTGCCCGCTCTTGGCCACAGCCTCCTTCGGCCTTACCGGCACAACGCGATGGTGCCATGCACTGCCGTCATGTCCCGCTCTGGTAGTGGCATTCTTCATTCCCAAATGGTGCAACGACACTACACTGCCTTTTCCACAAAGATCAACGGGGATCAAAAGAAAAGGGGAGGAGGATCAGCGGTGTTTGTGCGGTCTGATCTCCTCCCGTTATGACGATAACAAGTGGCCAAATTAATCAATGAAGAACGTTTAATTAAACTTGAACGAAGATAACCCCTAAAACTTCCTGCAACAATTTATTCCCAACCTGCAAGGAAAACATTCGCGGATCAACATGATAATAAGTTGATCCACATTATTTGTTTTTAGAATGAATGAATTAAGGGAATAAAATCATACTTAATTAAAAACCCTACCTCGAGGAAGGTCTGCGATAGTCGACCTGCATGCATAACAGTATTGCAAGAGGGTGGACGTCGGCTCGTAAGGTATGAGATGAAGGTGATGATGGTCATTGGCATTCATCATTTCTGTAAAGGCCTTCGATCTCGGTTTGAACATTGTTCATTGGAGATCCGCCGGAAGAAGAACAGTTCTTCGTGAAGGGTGGTGTTCTTCAACGAAGGAGGAACACTCTTCCTCTTTCACAAGGGATCTCTCTTTATCTCAAACAATTCCCTCAACACAAAAAATTCCAACCAAATTAAAATAAGGCTAATACTTATATTAATTACGCATTACATACTTTCAAAAATAAAAAACCCTCAATTAAATAATTTAAGAGTTTGAAGGAATTGATTATCATGTGTTGGAAAACATTAAAATATGAGAGAGAGATGGATAGTGGAGAGGCTACAATTCATTAAATGAGTAAAGTTGTCATGTATTAAATAGGGGTGAGTAATGGGGAGTTTAGGGAGTTGAGAGGGAGGTGAGGAGTTAGGGGTTCGTGTGGGCTCACCACACTAAACTCTCACATGGGAGGTAAGGTGGTTGTGTGACCCACCTACAACTTCCCCTTAGTAGGATAAAAACCACCATCCTTAGATAAAATTTGTACAAAATAAATTTTATTTACTTTATAATAATTCCCAAAAATTAAACATAAACCCGCTCAAAACGCAACTATGTCAAAGGTCCGCTTAAGCAATTACCAGTGTTGCGCGTTCATCGGTGCCCTCAGATTTCAATTCTGAGAACCGGTTCAAAAGATATAAAAACCCAGTAGTTCTTTTATAGAATGTAGCTGAGCTAAACTTCAGAAATTGTTTTTGGGCACACCGGGCCTCAGAATCAGGTGTCGTTTGAAACTGCGCACTCGTAAAATTACAATGAAATTATGAAAAAATTATCCTTGAAATTTTCGGTTCTTTACACAATTAATATTTAGTTCACAAATATAAATAAATATGAAAATTTTCATGTTCTTTATTTACCTCGGATTTTATAATAGATATTGAAAAAAATTACCTATCAAAATAATAATTCACTCCCATTGTTTATCTTCCATGAAAATAGTTTTTCATCTAATTGTCCCCCATTTAAAAAATTATAATAGGATTTTTGTTGGTCCTCTAAGTGGTTATTGTCAAATTATGAAAATAATAGTACATTAGAACATTATTCAAAGATATTGTTTCATTAAATTCATTCTAGGGACATTTTAGGATTTTGTTTTAGGGAATAATGAAAAATCATTAATTAATACATTTGAATCATATTTAAACAATTTTATATTTTTTCCATATAAATAGAAAATAAATATTCCATAATAGTTTATCAAAATCATCCTTAAATTATACGCACATAATATTTTTCTATAAATAAAATGTGTAATACATTTCATTATAAACTAGGTTAATGGGAAAATAAGAAGGGTGAACTCCATATCTCATTATCGTAAAGTGTATTGAATAAGAAATAATATAATATAATGTGCATGAATAATATGGAATGAAATAAATCATAATGATATAATTCTATATAATGGATCACAATATCATAAAACAAATCAATGGTTAAAAGTATAAACAAATAAACTGATAATAATTACTTATTTCATTGTGGTAGAATGTATAATTTTAAACATTTCAAGTTCATGTTCCCAGTAAAAAACATATCATGGACATGTGTAGATACATATACTATATATCTATTCCATAGCTAATAAAACTAAATAAATGGGTAAATTATTACAAAATATCTGTACTTGTATGTCTCGTGGGGCTTATTGATGCATCAAGAGGTGACCATAAGCCCCAACCTTTACCAAATAATTAAAAATAATCATCATTTAGTAGAATAATTATATTATTCATTACACAACCAATATTATTTCATAGAAGATAAAAAAACATATAGAAATTATAATTATATGGTCTGTCAACATATTTCTAGTCAATATATTTAATAGATTTCTATGTCATCACCAATAAAAAAATAGATTCTAGAGTGATGGCTATTTTTTTAACTCAATAATTCTCCCCAATCAATAAATAAAATGTTTGGATTATAATCCATTAGTAAAAATATTTATAATGGTATTAATATGACATATCAATAATGTAATATAATAACAATGAAGCATATTTCTGATACATGAGAACTATGTCTTAAGAAGAAGTATTTTAATGGTATCATATTAGTAGGGATCAAGAATTAGATTAATTGATACCATGGGTTTAATCACCAAAAATAAAATATTATTATAATATATAATTTTGAATACATGATGAATAACACATATGGTGGTTAATTTATTTTAAAATAAATCATATAATAGAAGTGAAATCATAATTTTTATAATATTTTTTAAAAATATAGAAAAAAGTTGAAGTTGATAGTCAAATAATAAATTCATTTTTAAGAGGTTACATTAATTTTTATTTTATTTAAAAAATAATTTAATAGAATCCCAATAATGGATCATTCAATAATATTTAATTTTATTCCTATCAAATATGGATAGGAAGCTAAAAATATGACTGTGAAAGAGAAAACCATTTTAATATTATGAAAATTAAATTTCATCAAACCCACACCATAATAAGAAAAATAAAATTTTCATTATTAAAATAGGAAATAGAAATTATGATGTTAATTTAAAATAACTGATATTATGATTTAAATTTTTTTTTATAGGTGTGAAGATAAAATAAGTAAATTGAAGATAAACCATCATCAAATATGATGATAATTATTCTCCAAGAAGATGTAATTTTCGAGATTGACATTCATATAGGTAAAATAATTAAATTTAAATTTTCAATTTCCCTAGAGAGAAAAATAATTAATGTTTCATTATATAATATAATAAACACTCATTGTAATACCATACTAAAAATCATATCATTATGATCTAATATAGGAAGTCGAGTCCTAAAAAAACTCTTATGAAACTGAAATAATTAAAGAAATAATTCTTGAAGTATGTATTTCTAATAGAAAATTATTTGTACCTAGTAATGAAAGTAGAATTAAAATTTTAAAAAATCATAGGATAAAATAAATCAACATAAATTAATGTATTTAATGTATAATTATTATAACTCATTTAAATAAAATTGAGTTATAAAAACCCTATATAAACATCATGGTTCGAATGAATAATTGTTAAAGGGGTGTTATATAATATATATTTAAAATCGTATAAAAATAGGAAATAAATAATAATATAATTATATTTCATAACATAACAAAATTATAAGAATAAATTTCAAAACAAACAATCATAACTCAATGAAGGAAAATTAAGAAAATAAAAAAAGTTACATTAATTTCAATTATCTGAACATTCTATATTATCCAATATATAGAAAATTATATATAATTATCAATTGATTGAGAAAATTATTCTTACATATACCCTTGAATAAAATTCAATTTAAATATTTTTTAAAAAATATAGTAGTTTTATTATTTATTCATTTTAAGAATTTATTAGATTCAATTGTTTGTTTAGTACTAGTATCATATAGATGGAATATATTTTCATGTATAGATTCAGAATTTATCCTTCTAATTTCATTATAGGTACCAAAATATTTGTTTTATAAATATTTATAATGTTTAATTTCATTTCAAAAGTACTTTAGTTATTATTTTATAATGATGTTGGGGGTTGTGATGGTTCATTAATTTATTATGAAAAAAAGGTCGATATAAAAATAGTATATTAAATATTAATATAATAATTATTAGAATATTTTAAAAAAATTATTATTTTCAATAAACATTCGTTATTTGTCTACATTATCATCCATTATTTAGATTTCTATAATTTTTTCAAATAGGAGGTTAAACAGACCCAAATAAATAAAAACTGTAATCTACAGGTTAGTATAGTAAAATAAGATATTCCTCTAAAATTATATAATTATGAAACAATAATAATGATATCATTTTTATTTTTATGTTATGAAAATGTATTTTAAGATTCATTAATAAATAATAAAATACTAGAAGAATAATAAAATACATAACTTTCTGGGAGGTGGTAATTCGAATGTACACACGGGCAACACATTCGTTTACTAAAAATATAGATGAATAAATAGTGTTGTTTATACGTTAAAAATCTCAATAAGGTTATTTATATATTATCAATAAATTAAATAATCTTTTAAAACCACCATTTTAATGAGGTGATGTATAATCAAGAACACCGTTCATTGATGTGATTGTATGCGCATACACATTAAATTTTCCTCACTTGTAGAATGTTTTTGAAGGAAGGGAAAAATGGATATTACATTTTCTTAATAAAATTTTAGAATATTAATATTAATTATTTCATTATAGTTAAATTTTCAGAATACATTTTATGGGGAAAACGATAAAAATATTATAGCAGATCATCTGAGAACAATACCACCCCTTTCCATGTTCTCATATGGGTATCACATTAAGGATATTTATCATGTTATTTTATAAAGATCATGGAATATAGGAAATATGAATAGAGAATGTTAGAGACTATGGTATATTTTTTTGTTGGTCTATGTTTTTATAATGATTAAAGAAATGAAATATATGTGGGATACGTTTGTAGGTCAAAGGAATGGAATTTTTCAAAATATAATTTATTAATGTAATGAGAGAACATGTTTCTCATGTAATATGAATTAAAAGATTAACATAATGACTTAAAGGTTAAAATTAATGTTTGTAATCCCAAAAATATTCATTTTAAAGCATGTTTTTCCATTTTTAGGTTGATTACTTCTATATTTTCTAATTTTATTAGTTTTTTACCCATGTAATTGTGTTTACCCATGTAACTTACCATTAATTCATAAAAATTATGCCTTTATTAAATAATTTAGAAATAATAATTCCAAATTTGGAATCCATTTTCAAATAAAATTACTTATGTACATAAAATTCATTTTAATAATAGAGCTTATAACACTTAAAGACACATTTTTTAAAAAGTGAATTTTGATGACCGAAATTTTATTTTAGAATAAGATTATAAATTTTACTGATTTATATAGTATGAATTGGTTCATTATAAACAATGTAAGATTTATATTCGTTTAAAAATATTCTAAAACATGATTAAATCTTTTGGATACTAAATTAAAATTAATAGTCTAAATATATTTTTTTTGTAATGGATCGACATTAAAAACGTACTGATTATTAATTTATAGTATAAATTATTTAAAATTGTAATTATCAATGTACCTAATGGAGTCACAATGTGTAGAGTTAATAGATCGATTGTTAAGACCCTATAGAACAAATAATTTTAATAGAATAATTTTTCATAATATTAGTAGAAAATGTGTAGCCTAGCCTACATGGTTTTCCCTAACTATGTGGGGAGTATCAAATTGCTGAAGAAGGGTACACAATTTTTCCTAAATATTCACTCAGTACCGAATCCCTATATATGGCCACCAGTGTGTTTTAGAAGTGTTATTCAGAATAAACTTCCCTTTGTTAGTTAAACCATGTGCCTAGCCCATGCGGTGGACCATCATAGGTTGATCATGGATTAGAGTGGGTGCACAGTTTGGCCAATCCTATATCCAAACATCTTTGAAAAATTATTATTTTTTACAATAATATTATTCAATAATGTATTTTTAACACAACAACTCTCATCCTCCTCTATTCTCCGGTGATAGTATACTATTCCAGCTCCCATGAAAATCTCTTAATAGCCTCCTCCTCAGTTTCTTGATAGTGCCTTCATCTGATCTCAAAACTGGCCTTCGTCAGAAGATTTGTATTCCTCTTAGTATGATCTGTAATCCAATAACATCCATTAATAGAGTATGTTCCCTAATATTGTTCTAATATTACATGTAATAATTCATCATATTTTTAGTTCCTAGGACTATTCTTATTTTTTCTTTTGTTCTACATCAAACCGGATTCTGATATTCGATGAGGAGTCATATATAACCCTATGGAAGGTTATATAATGGGTTTGCCTAAACATTTCCATTATTATATATATCTCCTCATTCTGAATCATTAATTAAATTTCCACTCATTCTCTTAAATTGTGTTTTTCCATTACAAATTACAACATGAGTGTTGTAATACTCCCATAGACCTATATAAGCTTGTAGGACAATATATAACTTATTGATCACCACCCATTTCGATGTTCTATCATAAATTGGATTATTTTATATAAGAGTTATTGAATCTGAACACCTTATATGTGTTTTTTATTAACACTAAAATAGATTATCATAGATTAATAAAAATTAATGTCTTAAATTAATTGATTACAAATTGGTGGAAAGGCCACAACACTTGTTATATATTTGTAAAATGTATTTTTTAAATTGTGATTCCAATGATTTATTGGGATAAATGAATTAGAGAGATCTATATATAATATCTTGTTATTATTATTAGTATTCCATGGATATTGTTTTTTATGAGGGATAAGGGACTTGTTGAGAATGACGCTTCATGCTTGCATTTGTCAGGTGTTGGGAATTATGTCACACATGATTATAATTTAATTTGTATGAGGTTACATGTTCTTTAAACCCGGTTGTTGAGAATGATGACTAACTCCACCATCCATAATAATAGACAATATGCCTCACATTCATCAAAATATTTGGGTGTTTTATCATTTCCTGCTCATATAGATTGTTATACTAGACATGGATGCATGAGTTATTCCATGAGTCCATCTATCACCTAATATCAATTTATAAGCCTAATTATGTACTCATATACATAGAGACTATATATGTATATTATATATATATATATATTATAAATATATGGAATTCAGACGTGATATATTAAAACATATGAAAAATAAGCCAGAGTCTTATAGAAGTACTAGTGTTACCTATGTCGGCTGGAATGATTCTTCAATTCCAACCCCATGAATACAAAAATGTGGTGTAGAGTCATGTATGGAGGATGTGGTTTCTATATTTGAGCATATATATTTTTTAATGATGTAGACTGACAACAAGATATTATCTATACATATTTTAGGTGAAGAACTAAAATTAATTATTTCCAAATACATTGAGAACTAACTGAGCTAGAAACATTATACACATTCTGCAAGGGGCGATGTCTATGATGGAGTAGTCTACCCATTTTTCAAAGCTCTAGGGATTCATGCCGAATTTATATGGTGAGGATATATGTATGTGAGGATATTTTAGGTTTGAATGGTATCTGGAAGATGACCATAGTTTAATATATTTCACATGATGAATATTTCTTATATAGTCAACTAGAACCTCATTTCATAGAATACCTTTATAGAATCCAATGGTGGGAACATGGGAGGTTCAACAGCTAGATATGTCAATGTTTCATTGATTAAATTGATGTGATATTTATATGTTTCTCTTGGGGGTAATAGTAATCTGAAAAGTCATACCATATGATTCATTATATATAACCATTTTATTAAATATGGATAAATAAAAAATGTACATGCGAGAGAAAATGGATTATAGAGAATGATCTGGGATAGGGCTTATGCAATGCTTCAGCAGGACCTTTCCAAAAATTTATATCATGACAGGATCTACATCTACCCATTGTGTTGGAGTGGGGTCTATAGTGTATTTTTAGGATGGCAACACCAATACCATCGACCTCTCGGGTTGAGGTAGTGGTTGAAGAAGTGGAAATTTGAATTATGATTTTTTGTGTTCCTGATCAGAGAATTTACGTTGTGACATTGGGCTATGGTATCACCAACATAAATGCAGTGAATCCTATGTCAGAGGAGAAATGCATCACAGCCTAACCTATTTTTGGTACAATACTAGTAGTCTCTACATTTGTGTATACATTATTTCGAATAAGGTAATCCCACTCTCTAATAACTGAGGAATTTATTGAGAATTTAGGCATCTTGATAATAAAATATTTTAGTGTGATGAATATGCTTACCCCAATTATGAATCCGATAAGATAGAGTTCACCAATGTAACGACAATCACCATGCTATTGTAGGTTACATATTCATATCAGATCTTTTCATAATTGATGGGAAAAGGATTGATGTAATTCTTAGTATATATTGGTTGGTTGCCTAATAATCCCATAGAGACTTTTATTGTCATAGGGTGATGTTTACATCACCAGAGGGTGGTAGGTATGACTATAAGAATGAATAGTATGTTTTTTGTGACTCGAGCTGAGCCTGTGAAGAAAAATTTGAGTAGATTGATTTCCAAAATTACAATTCCGTTCTTGTTTGATCAGGGAATGTGACCTACAAACATCTCTCTAGTAGTGGTATATTTCAAGGAGGTCTTAAATAATAATGATTCTAGATATCCATAGTTAGATAGATTTAATTAACCATTGGTTACTTATAAGAGCGGTACAAGTGTCCATTATTTTATATATGGTAAAAAAATTGCATATTTTATAGCTTAAAAAGTAGTAATAATATTTTGAGGATAACACTTTAATACTCCCTTGTAATTTTTCATGGGATTAAACCAGTTTTTCTCCATGATTGTTGATGAAATTCTCAAATTTTGTGTGATTTAATGATTTTTAAATTTTCTCGTGATTTTGAACTGTTATTCACTACCTCAAATAGACATCCCCTTTGATTAGTCCCGAGGAGTGAGGGTATCGCTAATGAATTATATGATGTCATACTATCATCAATTTTGTGCCAAATATTTATACATACCATGTTATGTTTTATTATGTTGGTATGGATTTCATGAGATCCTGGTATTGTTTTTTGGTCCCATGAACCTGTCATTTATTTTCATCACTTTGATGAATCATGTTTTGTACAACAATCTAAATTTATTTTCGGTAATCATTGTGGATTAAATAACAAAGTATTATCATTATATGAATGAACTTTCCTAAAATCTATATATTTTTATGAATACACTGAAAGAGAATTTCCATTATACTAAATTTTAAAATACCACTTTCATATCAAAAAAGTGAATTAAATTAGTCATATTATATCGGAGGCAAGAGTTTCGATAGAACTATATAAACTGAAAGCTATAGTTTCTTGGGAGCTTCCCTTCACCATATTTGACATAAAATTATTCCTGGGAATTAGTGGGTATTAAAAATTCATTATCAATTATATTTAATACATACATGTGTTGCTCACGGTATTCACTATGAATATAGTCGAATTAATATTGTCATAATCTTGTGAAATAACATCATAGAGTTGAATGTGATATTTAATTTAGCACCAATTAAATTTTTATTTTATAAATGTGGGATATTTATTGTTTACAATGACAAATTAGTTATTAGTATTGGATTTTTTATTGAAACATGGTGAGAAATTCAAAGTATACAAGTCTCTTCATTTAAGGTCTTTTGTTTGGAATTATGAACCACATGATCTCGTGAATGAAGCTGTTGTTCATGTCATATGTTTTTAGAGAAATTATTTTCATGTATATAATTTTAAGTCATTCGTTGATCATGAAATCTTCATGTATATGTTCACAAAGTGGGATCTAAATCTTAAGCAGTGTAAATTGTTACAATACATAGTTTTTTTTATTTCGAGATTTCATACATTCATGGTAATAGAAATGTTTTATCCATTTATCTATGCTAGAAGACATAGACACGTGTAGTTTAGGAGGCCACTGGTAAATGGTAGATTAAGTACTTGTACTTAGAAATACATGTTGAGGTACCTAATAATCCTGATTAGAAAGTCCAGTCATCCTTACCTGTTACCTCATCCATTCTAGAACAGGTGAGAATGAGGTAACTCTCGTATCTTAAAAGACTAGTACTAAGGGATGGTGTTTTAGATAATAAATCTTCCTCTTTATAGATCGTGGTGGAGTATGAGACCATAAAAATTTATATGAATGTTTAGGTATCATGATAAATCAAAGAAGAAATGATGGTGGAATTCCATTCCATAGTTTGGGTGTTACAATAGGGAGTTACCAAAATGTATCAAGACTTATATCTCCAGTATTAGTGGATAGGTATGAAATTGTAGGTAGATGAAATTATCACATGGTGTTCCATCTATCCATAGGTAAATCCAAGACATCAATGACTGAAATGACTTTTATATCCATTTTCATTCTCGAGGATAAATGGTATGATTTATCGTTGGACTTCATGAAATTTTATCCAAGATCACCTCAAGGAAAATTAATAGTTTTGGTATATATTTATCATATGATTATGTTATACCAATTTATACATATCAGATACCCATTCATTATAGATGAGAAAATGAGGATATACATTGGGGAGGTAATATGACATAATGGATCTCTTTTTCTATCATATTCGACATGGATTATGACTTCACATCATATTTTTTAATGGGTTGTAGTGGTTCTTGTGTATATAGGATAATATGTTATTATACTTCACCCATATATAGATGGATAGATAGAGAATACAATTTATCTTTTTGACTACATGATCTGCGCATGTATCAATGACTTAGATCATTCTTGGTAGAAAAAAATACATCATGTTGAGTTAAAGTATAATAAATACGGTTAGGATATGATTAACAAGGATCCATATAATTAATTATATGAAGGTACTCACTAAGTACCACTGTGTTGGATAGAGGTAGGGGAGAAACATTTTGTCAGACAACATCTCATTCAAGAAACATCATATATTGTCTACTTCACATAGAATCCCATATTCATAGAATAATCCAGATTGTAATCACAGGCCTACAACCATCGATGACCCTTTAAGATCAATGTTATAGACCATGATTCGTTTCAAGTTTCTCCCATGTCGGTCCATTGAAATATTCAAAAACAAGGTAAGCACCCTCCAAGATTTATAGGTCCTATGATATCATTCAGATGATCATACCGCTGTCTTACCATACATAAAACTTTCAGAAATACTGGAAAAATCATGAAACTCTTCTTGTCTCACATCTCCATTGATTTAATCCACAAATATCTCAATTTTTCTATCCTGATATGGTTTAGTTATATGTGGTTACTTATTTTGAGAATTACTCCTTCCAAACTGTTGATTGGAGTCTGATAAATATTTGAGGAATGATAGTTTCATTTGTTTTGGTCATATGGATACATGGATGAGTACGAGTTGAGTACTAGGAGTGGGAATATGATGTATGATCTCAATGGTAAGAACTTTTCTTATTTGATATATATTTTCCCTCAATGTGACCATACAGGGATGGGTTACCTTAATGTTGAGATGTTTTAATGACCTAAATTTTCAAAATAGTATCTATCATTGTATTTCTAAATTAGTTATTTAATTTGTTTCTTATGAATGTTAATAAAGGATTTATAGTTGTTAAGAGGGAATTTGGGGCTTTCTTGGATCCCATAGCCCAAAAAACATTGAATGAAAGATAGGGCTACTTGGTTTTTCCAAATTGTGTGGGACGGTTCAAAGGGAAAAATAGGGTGACTAGTTTTTCCTAACCATGAACCTAGGGACAATAAACTATGTGAGGCTATCTACATTTTTTAGAATAGAAACACTTCTTGGATTTCACACATTTATTCAAATCCCGTACTCAGAATAGGTGGGGTCCCTCATTAGGATGAGCCTGAATCATTGATAGTGCAATGTTTTTTCAACCACGTATCCAAACCATGCAACGCATAATTTTTTGTTTGAAAAGTAAATTTTTCAATTTGTTTTTTTAACACATAACCCTTATTCTAACTCTATAATCATGAATTGGAAGACCTCTCCCACTCCCTTGAAGAGCGTCTCATGGCCTCATATTTGGTTTTCTAAATGAGACTTCTTCAGAACTCTAAAAAGACAATTGTTAGAAGCATTTGATTCTACTCGTCAAGAAACTGAATCCCCTTACTAAATTTTATAGTTGATTTATTTAAATAATTGTATATTTTTTTAGGATTTCATTCAATATATTATCCATTAATTGAAATGTTATTTTATTTTCAACCATTTTACTTCAAACCTGAACCAAATATTAGTTAAGGAGTCTTCCATATACATAATATAGATGGTCTTCTTTTTATACAGAAATGATTAATTTACTACATAGGTTTCTTCATTTTTTAATCATCATATACCTTCCCATTAATTGATATAAAATGTGATAGGACTTTCTAAGTCAATATATAGATGTTTTTATAGTCTCTTTGACCCGTGTTATCTTGTTATATAATGTTTACCACATTGAGTTCCACCCATTTGGGTCTTCCTACATAAATTTTCATTTCAATATAAAGGATAATGAGTTAGAGTGCCTTTTAAATGGATCATAGAGAATCTAAAATTTATTTTCCTTTATTAATAAAATTAAAAGGTTTTTGTTAATTAAATGGAAGTGGGTGGAAAGGCCACACAATAATCTATACCATTATAAATTAGAATTCAATAAAATATGATTCTATTTTTTAAGTGGTGTTGAAGATTTGTAATTATCTATATATAATTATTTGACATTATTATCAGTATTACCGGGATATTTTATATTGAATTCTAAATATAATGGTCTTTTTGATCATGATGTTTCATGCTCACATACATCAGTTATTGAGAATAATGTCACACTCCATTATACATTTATTTGGGTGAAGTTATTTATGATTTACATTCAACTATATCAGGAGTTTTTCAAGGCGACTCACCCCACAACCATGGATGATGGGACAAATGACTCTCATTTACCAAGAGAATCACTTTTTGTGCAATTAAATTAGAATATACCCGATTAGTCTAGTTATGGAAAACAAAATAATTCCCTATACCATGAATGATACTAGTTTCCATGTATATGGCTAATTTTGTCCTCACGTAATTAGTGTATACATATGTACATAGTATATAACGGGATATATATTCTTACCTATTTATGTAAATACATATATATTATTTATATATAACATATCCATGCCTATTATAAAGTAGGTAGAGTCGGTCAGGTGTCGTAATGGAACTTGAGATAACAGATACATATTTATTCATCTTTTTTTATTATTCATTATTCATGAACACTAATTATATATATAGATTTCTTGGATTACTTATCAATGTTGTTGGTGGTGTCCTACTATATTTATCCCATGCCTTAATCATGTCATCTTTTGTATATAAAATGGTATATTTCAATCCAATGTTCCCTTATTTGTATATCAGCATGACATGAATTCATAATATATGACTCTCCCTATGGTATTTTCATTACTACTATAGATTCTTGGATGTTTATACTCATATTTCATATTTATTGTATACATTTATGTTGTCACATCTATTATGTTATGTGTATGCTATTATATGTTTTTTATTATTATCTAACTTTCCACTCTAATATGATTGTATAGTCTCCTCACCGTTCCACCGTAGGTCCTCTCTAATAGTCTAAATTCTCTAGGTATATGGAGGTGGTGTTGATGCCATGCTACCCATCGGCTCATGGAACCGTTTTAGTGGATCACATAACAGGACATTACATTTTATTTAGGGTAAATATTACATAACATTAAAAAATGTTAAACATGGGTTTTTAAAATCCACCATTTTATATTAGAATTATTTATTTTAATTTATAAATAATTTTTTTTATTTAATAAATATTTGATAAAATCTAAAATTGTCTTTGTATTATGATAATGTCATAAAAGTGATTGTAATTTCCAAATTGTTTTCCCATAATTCTCCCATAATTGTAATATTTTATAAAAATATGAATCTATTATCCGAAGTCATTAATATTATGATAAATCCAAAAATTATTTTTTTATAAATTTAAATTCTATAATTTTTTTCTTCAGTTTTAATAAAAACTGAACATACGAAAAAAATTATTTTTATTAAAATTATTGTTTTAATTTTTTAAAATATAATTTCTCAGATATTTTTATTTTAAATACTTATAATATTATAATTGATATATAAAATATTTTTTATATTTCTTTTAATTTTTTATGAGAAAATACATTACTTTAGGAAATAGTTATTTGAGAAAGAATAATTGATTTTAATATAAAATAATATTAATTATTTATTTCCTAATTATGAGATAGTTTTGTTGAGTAGTAATTTTTTTTATAATAGATTTTATTATTAATACAATATACATGGTAATATATATATCATATTGCATGAATCATTTTAGTATTATGTTTCATGTGAAATAAATGATTGAAAAATAGATTTCAAAATATCCCGGTGTTATATTTACCAATTAAATAAATTACATAAACATAATTTTAATTATAACTCACTAAAAAATTAGTGGATGATACCTAATAGATATATGGGAAATAAGATATATATTTTAATTACATTTCATCTTTAGAAACATAGAAAAAACATATCTTTCCCTCAGAATATGTCAACTATAATATTCATTTTTTCTCTAATCATTTTAGATCAACATCCCTCATTATTATGTATTATAAATCAGGTATCATAATTTTTTATCCAATAAATCGCATTGTAATCCTTATATAGATATATTATCATTGGTTATCTAGAATTATGACATGTTATTTCTATATCTTAGTACTTATTATAGATTCTAATGTCAATCTAAAAAATTTCCAAAACCATATCAAATTATTCCATATCAAAAATAGTAATACATTCATAATGAATATACTATTGAACTCAATATATAATTATATAATAATAATAATAATAATAATTCCATGATAAAATCAATCCATTGGGTTTTTTATTCTATTCTCTTATGGAACATACATGGTATACCTTAGTATCTATACCAAAATCCAATTAATAAGTTTGAAATATTTTGTGGAAGAAAAATGTATATTCCACCACGTAATTATCCCAATAATCATAAATTGTAATCATTGGGGAGTCATTCCCTTATTCTGTTAGAATATGAGGTTTCAAGAGGTCTATTATCCTTATTGTCCCTTGGATGATGGCATCAATTTACAATTACAGAAGATCCATAAATTTTTGAAACTATAGATTGTCCACCGCCATTTCAATAATATTATTAATCTTCATAGCTCAACAATCACACTATTTATGGCTCATCATTAAAATAAGAAACACATTATATTTTTATTTAGGGTTATTTATTTGGTATTTCCTTTTCACATTATGATATGTAGAATTTTGAATCTTCTTTACATCAACATCTTCATTATCTAAATTTATAAGAATCTCTATCCTTCAATTTTTTGGTGTTTTGGAATGTTTTCCATGAATATTTTTTCTCATCATAAATCGGGACAGTTGCATGATCATATCCATAATATAAGAAACACCAACTTCTTTCAACATTTAATCTCATTAAGATAATTTCTGAATATTCCATGAAATCCATTTTCTATTTTTTCCTCCTATCACAATCTTTTTCTAAACCCAAAGGGTTAATCACGATGGATCATTAAAAAAATCTTAATAAAATAATCACAAATAAAATTTAATAATTTTTCTCTAGAATTTCCACTTTATGAAACCATTTTGTTTGTTTGTAATTCTATTACATCAACCAATATCAGTCAAATTAAACCATAATTTTCAAGATTTTTTTTATTTCAGATCCCAATTTGAAATCACAATAAATATTCCATAACATGAAGTGATACATAGGGGTTCTAGAGATATATCTTCCATTACATCTTTTTCAAAATCTAATTTACAGACAGATACTAAAACAAATAACGGTTAGATTATATAAAATCTGATTAAATTATCATATGTATATTGAAACTAGATCTTAATATATCTTCCACTATGAAAACATCAATTCAAAATATTATAATTTTGATTCCATTTTATAAGATTTAAAAAAGGTTCATTTTTTCTTGTTATCCCAATAATTATTTTTGTATAATTATCTAAAATATTTTTATAATATTTGAAACCCAAAAATGAATGATATTTGTGCTCATAAATTGAAAAATTATCATTATCAATAAAATAAAATATCAGTCTATATATTCCATGACTTGGGATTTTATATAATTTTAATCTATTTTATCCACAATTATATCCTATTTGTTTTTATACAATAAATATGTATACATTTAATTCATTCATAATAGTTCATATGTAAATAATTTTCTATCCAATTCACTACCCATGTGAGTGTCTAGAAAGGTGTGTAGTCATAAACCCAGTCATCATGTAGCAATTGAATACTGAGATAATGCTCAATCGTATTTTTTACAGGGAGAATAACCTTAGGTGAATCATTCCCACAACATCATTCATTGGTTAATATCTAGTGTGGAATGCAATTTATAGGAGACCACACAATCCCCACAGTTATGGAATATTGGATTTTATCCAATATATACACTCATCCCATGGTATTTCTCTAGAGTTATTTTATATAAATTCATAAAAAACATAATTAATTCAATATTACATTGACATAATGTTTTATACAAATCTAATGGTTTATCTATACCAATAAATTAATGAAAAATTATAACTCATCATTCCTTAATAATTTTTATGAGTCTTGAATTGTCATTAACTGATAGAATCCAAATATCATATGTTATGTATACCTGAATCTAATACAAAATAAGATATAATACATAATAATCTAATAATTACTTTATTTATGTAATATGTTTTTCAAAATATACATTCCCATGTCATTTTTGGTTTAGTGTTTTAGATAATTGTATGGATACATTTTCTAATAAAAGTAAGGAATTTCTAAAATAATTGAAAATTTTATAATTAGGTTATAAAATAATTTATCAATATTAATACTACACCATATTCTATAAATATTCCACACATTCTTTTCTTATAGACATATTGTGTGTAAAAAAAATTTCTTTACAGGGGGAAATACAGATATAAAAATGGTGATCATAAAGTCTCATTGGGGGAATGTGTATACTAGATGATATCATAAAATAAAAAAGTCATGAATAATATCAAATAAAATAAATGATAATAAAATATTTCTATATAACTAGCCACAATGTTGTGAATTAAATCCATGAAAAACAATATGAATAAAATCCTTCCAAATAGAAACTGATATAATGGTGATAGAATAGTTAATGTGAGACATGCCATTTTGTAATTCATAGAAAATGGAAAATGTCAAGGCCTTGTTCCAAGACATCCAAAAAACATCAATAAAAGAATAGATACTTTTAAATAAATTGGTAGGCATATTATTAGTGTATTTCATACATACATTTTATGGTGTTTTAATATATTAGTTTCAACAGTTAATTGATTATTGTTTTCAATTTTGGAGAAAATTACTTTTTTATAATATTTAGTAAGAAAAAACAGATTTACGAACAAAGAATGATAAGAGGAAAATAATGGAGAAAAAAGAAACACCACTCCATGTGAGAATTGAATGACACGACAATGTATTTTTAAAGATAGATGAAGCTCAAAAAACTGATGTTAAATGATTAAATAATATGTATGAAAATTAAACATCATGACTTCATAATAAGATACTTCCACCACTATGAAAAGTCCTGAAGAGGTTTCATGCTATGAAATCTAGTTACACATCATGAGTCCGGATTACATTCCATGAAATCCTTCAATGTTTCAAATCCATGTATGAGAATTGAACATATTAAAAATAAATTTGGGAAAATGAATATTGATATTACACTATATTTAATAAAATTACACATCATGAAACTTGTCGGGAAAAACCAATTTGATTCTTATAAATAGGTGTCATAACTTTTGTAGTGAAAATCATTATAGAGGGATCCGTTATGAGGATGACAGTTGTAGATGGTGAAACTATTGTAGTGCCATACTTCACCCCATTCATTTGGATTTTTTCTTTATTATTTTTCTACACATAATCATGATTAGAATGAATGGTTGATTTATTTTCACTGAGGTATGCCTGATTAAATGGTATTGAATGTTTGTGGTATTTTATATTTTAAATAAAATAATTTTTTGATTCCATATTAGTTAATCAATTCTATAGCTTCTTAGAATCTTCTTCCATGGCTATTGTAAGGGTGGCTAAGAAAATGTTATAATTTATTTCGTTCTTTTCACATGACCATTTCTTATATTGATTGAATGCATCTTTTTAATATGTGATATTGGGTTTAGACTTCCACCATGACCATAGGGTTTATCCATTACCTGTTATTAAATAACATTTCTGGGTACCCATTCATTTTATGATTGTGTACCTGACCACGAGGAATGGAGAACATGAGATGGAGATCATTTTTCATGACCACTATACTCACTTGGACCTGATTCCAAAAACTATGTAAATATTATTTTTTTATTTCCTACAATTTCAACCAAAGAACCTAGTGTAATTATAGCCTAAAACGCATTTTATATTTTATTATACAATATTCTTACCCTAATCATATTCTAGATAGTTTAGATTTAATGTTTTCAAATTATCATTAGTTTATGTTTATTTTATGCTATTAAAATTTTATCCATCCTTATCTATGTGGGTTCTAACAAAAACCTAAAATTATTATACTACTCTATAGTTTAATGATTTTTTATTTTGAGTTTTAAATTTATATATAATATAACCTGACACGAATAAACAAAACACATTGGGATTCCAATTTTTAAAAATTTGATATCCCCATTGTCATGGTTAGTTATTTCTGGGTTACCAAATTTATAAATTTGAAACACAAAACAAAAAAAGAGCTAAAAAATATTTTTGTAAAGTAATTCAATGTTTAAGGATGAAACCAAAGATATAGGGTTAGAGAATATATTAATTAAAAAAATAAACTCAAACCAAAGATTATTTGAAGATATGTAATCTAATCCATCTAGAATATGATTTGGTGAAGAATGTGGGCAAATAAAATAAAAAATGGGTGTCCGACATCAGTTATTCTAAGATCATGGGATGAAAATGTATGAAATATTAAATTATAAATTATACAGTTGATGGAATCATGTCCTAGCAATATCAATGGTCATGAAAAGCACAATCCATTACCATTTATCTTTTTTTCATGGTATGGTACTCTGGATTACAAAGAAGGGGTACCCTGAATCCTTTTTTAAACATATGAGATGGACAAACCCAATAGTCATGGTGAAAGTCTAAACCATAGATATCATATTAATGAGATGTACTAAATCAATCTAGGAAAAGGATTTTCATAAAGAAATAATGAAATTTAACCCTTTTCATATCACCACATACATTTCTCATGCAAGAAGAATTAAAGAGAAGATACATTTGATGAATAAATATTGAATCCTAAAATGAATTAAGTTAGAAAATAAAATAAATCATATATCCAATATCCTTTCATCATGAATGCCTCAATGGAAATAAATCAATCTCTCATTCTAATCATTATTTTGTGTAAAAAAACAATAAATAAAAAATCCTAAAGAATGTGTCAATGTAGGGCACCACAAATGGTGAGACTTCGTCCATTATCACCCCTTGTTGGAGACCCCTCTAGAATTATTTTCATAGCATCCAGTAATAACTCTATTAATAAACATCCAATTGGTTCTTATTTACATGTTCCACGATGTGTAATGTGATTACAAAACATGGAATCTTGATCCTTGTTTTCCACCACATATTTTGAATCTTTACAAATCTTATATATGGATTTGAAACATTTATTTCTTTCAAGATGTATAATCAGGAGTCCGGATGTGTAAATTGCTTCCACAATGTGCAACCTCTTCACGACTTGTCCATCAAGTGGAAGTTTCATTTGATGAAGTCATGATCTATAATTTCAGTACACTTAATGTAATATTTCTCTATCAGTGTTTATAGGATCATCCATCATAAAAAATCTAAGGTCTCACTAATTCGGTTTCTTCATAGTGAGTAGTTTTTTACTCCATTATTTATCTCTTTTCATTCCATTTTCATAAATCAGTTGTTTCCTACCAAATATCATAAAACAAATCACTATTGTCTTTAATTAGAAATATTATTTAATTAAATAAAAAATTAATACATTAAATCACCATTAAACATATTTGTGAAATACACATATCAACAAGCACAAAATACCTATACTTGTCTCCCTTATAATATTAGGGTTGAATCCAGGGGATATTGAAGTAACCAACCATCAATAATAATTTTCTATGAATTGAAACAAATTTTATTGTAATAAAAAAATATATAGATATTTATGATACAATTATATGTATTTTCAATATTTTCCAAATAATTAAATTAAATAGTTATCTATTTATGTATCCCTAAAAAAAACAGTTTTTGGTATGATGGGTATATAGTAATGTAAAATCATTTCAAAATAAAAAAATTGAATTACATGAATGAATGAAACCCAAATAAAAAATCATAATTGTATTAATATGGAATATCCAGTGTAAAAAAGAAGACTAAAATATATTAACATCAATGACAAACCATTTCCATGATGAAAAATATAAATAATATCACTATTAAAGGGATAAGAACATAGAATGTATAGTATATTGGGATTGACACAAAAAATATAATAGTATGTGATGATTTATATGTTAATACATGTAATATAACTCTAATGGGGGTAAATTATTTTAACATAATGTGAATTAAACTAAACCATAATCATTCTTTTGTAAAACATTTTTGTAAAATTCCTTAATTAGGATAAGATATGATTCATGTTCTAAAGTCATCCACAATACTATAATATTAATTTTATTTAACAAATAATTTAAAAGGGAAACCCATAGTATGGACCTTAAAATAACATAACGTTTTTCATATGATATTTGGAGTATAAGTTAAATATATAAATATGAAAGGCATTTTTTTCTATTTTGAAATTTTTTTATTAACCACCTCACAAAAATGGTATTAGTAATTAATTTTTGAAATATGAAAAGTGATATATTAAGGCCACATGAGATAAGAAATATTTATATTTTTAAAAAGGAAAATATTGGTGAGATGAGACAATATTCAAATGGAAGAAAATCCTTCATTAAAGATGAAAAAAATTATACTTAACAAAGACATACATTTTGACAAATAAATTCATAATAGTAAAAAAATTTAATATAAAATATAAAGTCTCTAAATAGTGAAGGATTTATAGATTCATAATAGAATATAATAAACACATATTTCAAAAACATAGTTAAAATTAAATCATTATAACTAATGGAATGATGCTTAGTCAAGAAAACCCTTTATGAATATTATAACCATTGATGTAATAATCCATCAAAAATAAACTCATGATATAGAATTAAAAATCCATTGGAGTAAAATTGGAATTAAAATTATAATAAAATAATAGATAAATTATAAATAGAATAATGAGATTCAACATTATCTATTATAACTATATGAATGTAAATTGAGTTATGTAAGACCATTTAATTTTTTTTTAAATTAAGAATAAATTTCCAAGGAGATAATATTAATTAAATATAAATACATTTATGAATATAGTAAATAAATTATAATACAATATTATGGGATAATATTCCCATATTATTATCTAAATGTCCAAAAGAACAATCATAACTCTATAAATGAAAATTGACTTAAGAAAAACCATTTCATTTAATAACTCTTATCCAAATATTCCATTAACACCTATGTAAAAAATATTAATTCCTTAATCACTAATTTGATAATATTATGCATACCTATAATATTTTATAAACATCATTTATAACTATTTATTAAAATATATTAGTTATTTATATTCTTTTCTCATTATAAAATGACATTAGATTCTACTGTTTATTAAGAACTAGTTTCATAATGGATATATAGATTGATGTTTATAGATTAAAATTTAAACATTTTATGATAATAAATGTTACTATAATATATTTTTTATTACTACTTAGAATTTTATATTTTAATATATATTTATTTTAGTTATTATTTTTGTTGATGATGTAAGTGACTTGTTAGTTTTAATAATTCCTAAAAAAGGGTAGTACAATAATAATAAGTTGTCTTATTATTAATGTAATGCCCCAGACATCTCTGGTAATTTATATTGTGATAATCTAGTGTTTGAGATGACATGGGAGGCCCTAGTGGCCCATTTCATGAATTAAAATAATTTCCATGTTTTCAGGTTATCCAATAGAGACTTAAAAGTGGTGACTCACTGGTGGTGACTCTCTAGAGCTCACTCACTGATAGTGACTCACTTGTGGACAGTCATGGGAAGTGACTTGCTGGTCATCGCTAGACCAGATATTCCCCATTCAGTGTTGTCCCACCTAACAATGACTTATTGATGGTGGAAGTAAATTCATCTAAATCTCTCTCATAGAGTGGTGCCCTATATAATGGTTTCTCATGAGAGGTGCCTCAAGGATAATTTCATCGTCTAATGATTTATCACAAAAGGTCCCTCAATATGTGGTGAATTTTCTAACAGTCACTCATGAGTTTTACCTCATTGAGCAGTTATTCATCTAAAGATCGCTCAAGAGTGGTGCCTTGTAGAGCAGTTCTTCACCTACTGGTCACTCACGAGTGGTGCCTTACCGAGTGCCCAGACATCTTACGATGGATCATGTACAATGTTTCCATCTTCTTCTAGTTTTCCATTATAATGTATTATTTTATGTCAAACACATTTAATGATTTATTTGAAATATTTTAATAATGATTCAAATTCATAAAATCCTATCTTTTTTTTCCAAATGGTCAGGGTGGACTTTAAATGAGAAAAGAACCTTATCTGGACATATTTCTCCATTATTGGGAAATAAAAAAAATATCTAAACATGTGAATCATTTTAGTTATATTTCCAAAGTCTGGACACCAAACACCATTATTTTAATTCCTTAATTTTTTTTGATATTGTATTCCTATTGGTTTTCATCCTGTAGGTGTTGTGAGGATATGGTATAGTAGATGGTTTGAGTTTTCCTGGATGTTTTCTTAGTGTAGTTGAGGCCCTGTTTTGGTAAGACCAAATTTTTCTGATCATATATTCTTCTATATATGTTTTTAATCTTTTTTCTTAATTATGAATCATGTGGTGTTGGTTTATGGATGTTTCATTTTTGAGGATAGTTTTTTATAGATTAATAATAATAATTGAATCGGTATTTTATCATTAAAAAGTGGTAAAGGGAAATTGATGAATGTATCTACTATTATATTATTATTTTAATATTTTATTTTGTATGAGATTACAATATACTAAAAATCATGGTCATTGGGGGGACCTTGTTTTTACATGGCATAGTTTATGGAATAAATGCTATTTTTTTTCACTGAATAGTTTTATACCAAAATTTTTAATCCACATACACTAAGGTAATAAATGGGTTCCTCAGGATCATACAATTTCTGTGAAAACCCCTATTTTTACACTTGGAATTAATGAAGGGATTCCATGTTAAAAATAAAATATTTTTTCTTTTTTATGGTTTGGGGATGTGGTGGGGAGTACGATTATGCTACAGGCCTGCAATCCTTGGTGTTGTTAAATATGTTTCTATGTGTAGTGGTGAGTTGTGAGTTTATATTAGTTTTTATAGTTGTTTTTCCTGGATAAATTTGCTGGTAAATGGTAGTGGTTGGTGTGGGTGATTCTCCATTGATAAAATACAGAACGATTCACACTATATCTAGATGTTCTGGTGTGATGTGTCATTAATGTGAAATTGACTTTATTTAACTAGGCTCTTCACTTTTTGATTTGATAGTTTTTTGATTCATGATATTTTGTTTCATATTTTGATGATTACTGATGGATGTAATCAATATTGTTTAATAAAAATTATGATTGGATTTGGTTTTTAATATTTTTAAATTAGAAATGGTAAAATTAATTTTTTTGGTAATGATAAATGGGTTTTGAGGTACGATGTGTAGTGTTGTGAAATTTGAGGTAGCAGTAATGGTTATAAGTATTCTGGATTGGTGGTTTAGTGGGGACCAATTTGTTGGGCTTGGTTTTATGGTACCATATATGTACATACTCTTATTTTCCAAGGGTTTTGTACACTCACCACACCCATGTTGAGCATTATGTGAAAAACCCGCAGAGTCTCGTGGGGTGTGTCTTTTAGAACATCCCAGTGGGAGGATAAATGGTTTGTTACCCACTCTTCCATGAACCCTCATCCAGGTGGTGATGGCCCATGTTTTCCTAGTTGGGATGTGGTATTATATGGTAGCCTATATGTCTGTGGGAGTAGTGGTTTGATTCCCATGTGTCTTTGGGTGGAGTTGTGATGTGTTTTCCCATGTGTCTTCATGATGATATGTGTTGCATTTTGAGGCCTAGGTGTGCATATAAAGAATGTGTTTTGAGTCCAACGTTTTTTTAGGTGGGATGTGTTGTGGGGACCATGTGTGTTCGGTGTGGGATTTGTTATGAGGCCCATGTGTGTGCAGGAAGGATGTTATGTGGTATATTCGAATGTGGTGGGGGCACCAGGATGATTCCCATTGGGATGTGAGAGTGTATAATAAATGGGAAAGTGGAATGGGATACCTTATCATCAATGTTCATTATATTATATTACATTAATTGTGTTACTTGGTAAGATCACCTTAGTACAATTTTGTGGTTAGTATAACTTCTTAGTAACTATTTTCTTCAATTTTTTTATCATGATTTCATTAGCATGCCTCTTCACGTGTGAATGGGTGACTATCATTTTCTTACTAAGATTACATATATTCTTAACTGATGTATATAAAATAATTTCATTTTTCCAATATAATTTTAAACACTGTACTGGACCTTATTTTTTGGATCATTATAGTTGTTGTGTCGATGCTAACAATTAATTTTCAGTATCTACAATGGAAACTTCTATATTTGTACTGGTTTTATTTTACACATTCATCTGGGGTGGTTTTGGATTTCATTTTCAATTATTTCATAGATTTTATTGTGGTTAATTCATCTTATCTCATGATCATATTTATATTATAATTGTTAATGCCTGACATATGGTGAGAATTGTACACTCTTGGTACTTGTTTCCCACTGAGGGCCTACTGGAGGTGGGACCCGGGGGGAATTCCCTCCGGTTAGTCATTACAATCAAATGAGTGGTATATTTGGAGGGAGGGTCATGAATGAGTTGAATAATTTTGGTATAAGAGGGGATGGTTGAGAGATTTGATGGATTTTGGAGTGAGGAACACTTTTGATTTCATGGGATGGTATGAAAAAAGATTCAATTGACATTGGTGTAAGATAGAGGCCAAGAGAATAGTCCAGGACATGGGATTTTAACTCCCCCATGATACAATTCATGGAATTTGAGTTTATATAACATCAATGTATGATAGAACTGTGTGCAGTGTATTGACTTAAGAAAGGTACAAGATTCATAATGACTAGTTTTGTTGTTTTTATTGAATTTTTTAGGATGGTGAAAATGAATTAATAAGATAAATTGAAAATAAACGTAAAAAAATTATATAATAACATGTATATAGAATGTATTTTTATTTTTTAGATATGGTTCCAAGTCTTTATCTACCTTTGTATTTTGAAATGGAGGTTCAACAGGATGATCCAGTTGATCGTCGTTGGGTTGATCGAGTTGAAGAGGATGATTAGGGGAAGGGGATGTTTAATGCTTTCTAGTGGATGACATTAAGAAACTATGTGGGAAGTGTTTCAAAAGTGGAGATAGAGGGATTATTATAGAGGATTATAATATCATTTTGTTTGATCAGGTCCCCAACATGGTACTAATTAACTTTGGAAATGAGTCTATTGTGTGAAGTTTTGTGTCTGTAGTAGACTCTATATTTTGGCGACCTTTTGGTGGTAGAAATTTTGTGGGTTTTCTTCTAGTAGGAGATCTGAGCATATTTCCTCTAATAATTCATAAAAGTAAATAAGAGGTAGGAGTTATTCTCCCATCAGTGGGGGATTACTTTTTATTGAGATCATGGGATCATGTTCAATGATTGTATTCATTATTCCATGAATATCATTCCAGATGAGGAGTCTCATGCATGGAATCATGGGGAGGCACTCAATCATTATATTCAGTACATTATTACTCCTTTTAATTCCACAACGTATCTTAATAATCATATGATTATGGTGGTGATTTAGCCAATTCACTCATGAGGAGGACTACCGTGATATCGGGGAAGAATATTTCATCAAGAGGTAGAGTTGTATGTTGCAGGTTATTGGTCTAAAGACCATCAGTGTTTTGATAGGTAGGGAGTCGACCTCACCAGTTTTCTTTCTGAACATCTGGTTTGAGTGGTTTTTTGTACTTTTTTTGTAACTTCATGTATGTTTACTTGGCTATAGGGTTTAGGGTAAACCTCAATGCTAGTGCCTAGTGGTTCCCTAAGCTCAGTTTGGTGTAGGTAGATAGGTTCAATGCCTGACTCAACAACAGTTCCAAGCATGGCCATATTAGCTGTAGGTGAATAATTAATTTTCTTGACTAAGGAGAGATTGAGTAGATAGAGGTGTACCATAGTATGTTCCACAATTTTAGGGACTATAACCCAAGAATGGTCCTAGAGGTGTTCATTAGTAGAGAAGTAGATGAGACAGTAGTGGTTAGTTGCATGATATTGGGAAGTAGTTACAACTAAACCGAAGGTAGTTAGAGGGAAGATCATCTTATTTAGTACCATTCCCTATGATTTATTTGATTTTTTATCTTCACACATCATTTTTATAGCACCTCTATCTCATTCTCTACGACTAGACGTAGTGATTTTTTCTTTTCACTTAGGGTTGTGTACAATAGACAGAGGCTAGACTATCTTGTTTGATGTGTGGTGTGAATGTAGACTGATAATGGGACAACATCAGTCCCATAAGGATATCTTCTTTCCACATATGTTTCTATACTATGACATTCTATACATTGAATTGTTGTATTCCTCACAAAGATGTTATCAACTCCATCCAAAGGTGGGTCTCATTATTGGATGTGTATGACCAACATGTGGTTTTGATGGGTTAGTGGGGTTGTCTAGTGGGAACCCTGTTTGTGGGGCCTCTCCATTTATTATTGGATAATATTTTAGTAGAATCATTTGATGATAAGATGTTTTAGGTTACTATGGTCATTGTATACATCCTAGATTTTTTACCCAATAAGGTTGTAACCCAACACCCTCGATGTGAGGTCGAGTTCATGATCGACTTGAAAGCATGTTCTACTTTGATTTCGATGAATCTTTATCATCTGTAACCTTTGGAGTTATGGGGGTTGAGTATGAAGATATATAATTTGATGAGGAATTCATTTTCTAGTATAGTGTGTCACTATGGGGTACTAAAATGTTATTTTCAAAGGAGGATAGTAGTGTAATGTGGTGTATAGACTACACTATAATGAATTCAGAGAATATTAATAACTATTACCCTCTTATGATGATTGAATATATTTTTAACCAGCAGAGAGTGGATAGTTGGTTTTATAAGATCAATATGTGGCATAGATATCAGCACTTGAGGGGGAAGGACATAAATATCCAGAAGCCTACCTTCAGATCCCGACATGGTCACATCAAGTTCGTAGTTATGTCTATCTATGTCATGAAGAAACTATATGTGTTAATGGTAATTATGAACTCCATATTTCAAGAGTTCCTTGATCGGATTCTTTTTTTATTCATTGGTGATATTTGGGTCCACTCTTTTTCAAATATGGTGTGTTCCAGGCATCTCAAAACTATATTATAGGTTCTTCAACACCACCACCTATACGAAAGGTATTCCAAGTGTATGTTTTAAACACGAGAGCAATGTTTCCTTATAGATGTGGTGTCTCTGTAGGTTGTGGTAGTAGACCCCTCATATTTCAGAGTAGTTTCATCTTTTGATGTAAAAATGAACATGGAAGAAGTTAGTAGTTTCTATGTCCTTGTTTGATCTTATTGGATCTTTGTACCCAATTTCTCTCATGTTACAATATAGTTGACGACCTTTAAATAAATTGTCCAGGAATTTGTATAGAGTGATCAGGGATGGGAATCATTTATTTAGATGAATGGGTAATTGGTTAGTACATCAGATACTAGATAAATAAAGGATATTTGAATTATTTTGATTCTTACCATCTAGTATTTGGATTATTTTTGATGTAATAGTGAGGAGTGATCTTTTATGGGACTTGGTAGTAACTTTCCCACCAACATAACAATTAAAACCATGATTTGGTGATGTATTTGGATTTTTCCATGTTGGAGATGTGGAAAAATTAAAGACATGGGGTGGGCTTTTTGACCATCACATATCAATAGAGCTTATGTTATATATTTTACCAGATTGACCTAAATCTATGATAGCAGAGGAGGGAGGAGTTTCCCCAGGAGAAAAATGTTGATATCTCATACACCTCGAGGGAGGAAAATTTCATGGTCACTGTTTTGTACATAAATTCAATGAAATTGTTTTTTCAATAATCTTCCAATTAATGGAATGTGATAGAGAATTTTTGTATCGTTGCATTTAGAAGAATGAGTGGATTTTCGTAAATGATGAATGTTTTAGATAATATTAAATTATTATTTCATGTATTAGGTGAAGGATTCATACTGGGGAGACTCATAGAAAGAGTTTATTGGAGACCATGTTGTCAGTGGTGATGCTGTAGAGGGGAGGTCAGAGGATGGTCAAAAATAGATTTTGTATTATGGAATGTTGTTTATTCTAGTAGCAATGCATAGGGGATTTTTTCTTGAGTTTCATGAATCACATTTGGTTGTACAACCATGAATTTAGAAGATGTGATGTGGCTTGAAGACACATTTTTAATGACCCAGGGTAAACTGGGAAGTAACAGAGATTGTGAAAATGTGCGTGGTTTTTTAGCAGGTGAAGAAAGATCATTTTCATCCTAGTGGTTTGATGTTTCCCTTGTATGAGAACAAGTAAAATGGGAGGAAATATCAATAGATTTTACCAAAGGTTAACCCAAAGCCCTGAGAGGTTGTGATTATATCATGGTGATAATGGATAATGCAATTAAATCATCCCAGTTCGCGGAATCTAAGGAGTCAGGCGCAATGGATACCTTGTCCACGTGGTATGTGGATGAAGTGGTGCACTTTCAGAGAGTTTTGATGTCCATTGGTTCAGATCCGGATATTCTTTTCACCTAATGAGTATTGATGGAATTACATCATGTGTTTGGAATCCAGTTATTCCTCAGTACTACTTTCCACACTCAGATAGATGGGAAGATAGAGTACACTATCCAATCATTGGAGTATATGTTTTCATCATACATTTTGTACTATGATGGATCATATATATAACACCTTCCCTTCTTAGATATTCTTTATAATAATATCTATCATTCTTGTATTAGCATATATCTATTTGACACTATGTATGGAAGACCCTGTTGTTCTCCATTTTTCTAGTTCGAGGTTGGGGAGACATATTTTCTTTGTCGTGATGTTGTATATATCACAATAGACTGGGTTTATCATATTCTTGATATTGTGAAATAATCATTGGACTTGAAAAAGTTATTTGTCGATCAAAATATGAGCCCCTTGGATTTTGAGGTTGATGACCATGTGTTCTTGAAGTCGTCTCATTAATGTGGGGAGTAGAGGATTGGTAGGAGGAGTGTGAATTCTCTAAGGTTCATTAGACCGTTTGAGTTGTTGGGGTGAGTTGGTGAGGTTTTATTCCATTAGGACGCGACCATGGTTGGAGATTAAACCACACCATCTTTCATTTATCTCAGCTTCATCTGTTTCTTCATGATGAATCCCATGTCTTTGATTGGGGAGAGTCAGATATTTGGGATAATGTAACATTTGTGGAGTTTCTAATATAGATCAAAGATCATCAGGAGAATGTTATAAATGGATGAACCATTTTGTTAGTCCAGGTGATGTGGAGGCTGGTGGAAATAACAAGTGTATATAGGAGTGAGAGATTCAAATGTGTGCCCAGTATTCAGAGAAATTTTATGTATTTGCATAATTGTTTATAAATTATGTTTTAATGTTTGAACCCTATTATTTATGAGATGATCTATTTTCCATTATTCATGTTTTTTATGGTGTGATATTAGATGATGAATTCACATGTGAAAATGGGACCTGATTTTGAATCAAGAATCATTAAATGTGACGTTATTAAACCTATATAAGAGACCGAGCCACCTATAGAGAATAATATCATGACTTGGAGGAGAGAATTCCATTATTCATGTTTTCAAGATGGCATGGTAATTTTTATTGTTTGGTGCATGTTATTTTCATTATGGGTTGATGTAATAAGGCCTTTGTATCATATGTCAATGGAGGTGTTATTGGATATAGAGGTTTACACAGAAGGTTTCAAACAACACATGTTTTTTCTTTTTACAATGATAAGTTTGGTTTCTAAGTAGTTCCTTGAGTGTTGTCTTATCCCTAAGAGGTATCTCGAGGGATGGTTTTTTAAACCCTTCATAACATTTCAATCCTATAAAAAATTTTAATTCTCGAGTGTAAGAATAGTTTGATAGGTATCTAATGTAATGATTGAGACCTCTCCAGTACATTCCTTTGTGAAAATAGGGTATTTCAGGTGTCCAGGGATGTCAATGTGGATTATTTCCTCACATTGAACGTTTTCATAGTTTTATAGGTTTTTCAAAAATTTCTTTCTTATAGTGACTCACTTTTGGTAACATGTTTGAGGTGAATCACTAGTGGTCGCTTGCTGGCAGTGACTCAAAGGTCATCCCTCACTGGTGGTGACTCGCTGGAGGTCACTCGACCAATGGTGGATCATCTAGAAGTTCCCAACATCATGGTGACTCACTAACAGTGGATATAATTTCATATAATGGTCGCTCATCAATTGGTTCCTTCTCTAATGGCTGCTCGTGAGAGGTGCATCACTGAGTGTTGCTTTGACAAACGTTCAATTGTGAGTGGTACCTAACCGAGAAGAGCTTCATCTAATGGTTGCTCATGAGTAGTTCCACAGAAAGAGGTTCTTAATCTATGGGTATCATTATAGTGTTTCATCATTGAGAGATGCTTCATCTAATGTTCACTCGTGAGTTGTGCCTCACTGAGCTGTGAGCCTGCTAATAGTGACTCATGTATAGTGTTTCTAGATTCTTCTAATTTTTCCCTTTTTACATCTGCATTGACATAAAATGATTTTTAAATCCTCATTTTAATGATTCTAAGTGTGATTTGAAGTCATAAAAAATATCTTTATCTTCCCAAAGGTTTGGAGGATTTTAAATTGTCAAAGTGTGTTATGTTGACTAGATCCGCCATTATTGGAAAATTAAAAACATATCATAACTCGTCTGTCAATTTAGATATTTTTTCAAATCTATGATACCCTTCCCCATTATCATTTTTCTATAGATCCACTTAATATTGGTTTCCCAAAGTCTATCTTCTTGTCGGAGTTGTGGAGTTAAGGTGTATCAGTTGGTTTGAGTATTACTAGATGTTTACCTAGTATTTGTGCACCCCAATTTTGGTGCAACTTGGATGTGTAGATCATCTCTTTTTATGGTAAGGGTTCTATTAATCTCTCTAATTATTCCATCATGTTTGGTGGCTGTATGGAGGGAATTTTTTTTAGGATAGTTGAATTCATATTAATAAAGATAATTTAAATAATATTAAACCAATAAACAAGGGTATGTGAATAGTTACACATTTATCTATTGTGTTATTTTTATGTTAATATTTTGTTATGTATGGGATAATTCCCCACTGAAAATCATAGTCATTAGGGGTTGTTGTTTGTGCATGATATATTTTATATAATAATTGTTTTTTTCATTAAACAATTTTATACAAAAATTTTTAAACCACAACAGTTGGATAATAAATGGGTGCCTTTAGATAATACTATTTATGTGATAACCCCGTAATGAACAAGTGGAATTAATGAAGGGATGCCTTGTTAAAAATAAAATATTTTTTTCATTGGTTGTTATGGTGATGTGTTGGTATGCATAGTCATGTAGAATGGATATTGTCTAGGGGATCAGTATAATGTGTTGATGTATGTGGTTGTGATTTTGGGGATTATTTTTGTTGGTATGGTGGTTTGGGAAGGATTACATTGAAGAAATATGGTAGTGGTCGGTATGGGTACTTAAAAATTGATGATGTGTAGAAATAGTTACCCTTTATGTAAAGGTGATCTATGATGTGTATTTAATGTTAATATGCCTTTATTTACCTTGGATCTTAACTTTCTGATGTGAATGTTTTTGTGTCTCTTGTAACTTTTTAGCTTATTTTCTCGAGTAGTGATTGAAGTAATGAATATTTTTTAATAAATGTTTTAAATGGATTGGATTTATTTTATTAACAGAATAGAAATGGTTAGATGAAAATTTTTGGGAATGAGAAATGGGAAGTGTGGTTGGATGTGTGGTGTTTTTCATTTAGAGGAAGCAACAAATGGTAAAAAGTGTTTTGAGTTATTCGTTTGTAGAAGAAAATATATGTTGGGATTGTGTGTTTGGTTCCATATTTTAATATACATGTTTTTTCATTATGTCTTCAATATGAACCCCTCCCGTGTTGAGAACAATGTACATATCAGTTGCATAGTCACGTGGGGGTGACTTTCCCAACATAATGATGGGAATATGGATGGATGACCATCGGTTATTTGATGCACCCTCCTCCATTTGTGGATTGATAATGTGTCTTTAGGTAGTGTGTGGTCATATACGGTATTCTAGGTTTATGTGGGTGAGGTAGTTCATTTCATTTGTGTCTTAGGATTGAGTTGTGATGTAATTTCCAATGTTTCTTAAGGATTAACTGTGATGCGTTGTGAGGCCCAGCTGTGTGCATGATGGAGGTGTTGTTAGGAACATGTGTTTCTAAGCGGGAAGTGATGTGGTATATTCATAAGCTGTTGGAGTTCCATGACGTTTACCATTGGGGTGTGAGAGTAGATAATTATTGGGAATGTGGTGCGGGGTACCCAATCATCAATATGATTTATATTATATTATATTGCATGCATTACATCATGAGAATACCTTAGTGAGGTTAGGTGGTTAGTATACCTTCTTAGGTCCTTTTATGTTAGATTGTCCTCTCACATGTGCATTATTATGCCTTTTTCAAATGTGATTGGGAGATGTTGGTTTTCCAACTCAGTATACAATTCTTCTCACCCTATTTATATAAAAATGATTCAATTTAATAAGAGGATTTCATGGATTGTACTAGAATGCACTAAAATTTATATCGACAGTTATTGCATTGGTGCATAGCATTACTTTTAGGTATCTACATTGCAGACTTTTGTATTTTTACCAATTCTATTATACCCATGAATGTGGTATGGTTTTGGGATATATTTTTATTTATTTTGTGGTAGATTGTGGATGATTCAACTTATCTAATGATCTTATCTATATTATAATGGTACATTCTTCTTATATTGTTATAATATTACACCATTGGCACTGGTCGTCAACCTGGGGCCTACTAGAGGCGAGACATGGGGTTATTATCTCCATTTCATCACTTCTATCCATGTAGTGGTATCTTTGGAGGGATGGGTTCATGATAGAGATAGAATTTATATGATCATAAATAAGATATTATATTCTTATTAAGTTTCAATTAAAAACATTATTTATTAATTTTTATTAATAAAGGATTCGGATTTATAACATTCTTGTTGTATGAGGTTAAACTGACCCCAAAAATAAAAAACAATAATCATAGGGTGAGTATGGGTAATGAAGTGATTTTTTAGAAAAATATTGTCATTAAAGAATTATAATTATATTATTTATATTTTTTGGAGGTGGTGAATCATTTTAAATTATTTCTAGAAAGTATATATGAAAATATGAAAAATAAAATAAGTTATTTTTTTGGATGGTAGTCCACAAGTATGTAAGAGAAGAAAATTAATTTTCCATATACAATGGAGGATGATAGTTAATGGTTCATAATTAAATAATATTAGTTTTTTTATAAATATATAAATACTATATTAAATAAAAATTTTGGAACTGAAAAAATACTGAGGATATGAAAAATCAATAACCTAGTAAGTCTGCATGAATGAATGAAGAAATATTTATTATTATAATGGTATTTAATGATGGTAAAAAATAAATATTACATTAGTATAGTAAAATTGTGTCACATTATTAATATATATTTTCTAGTAAATTAATTTTCTATAATAGTTTTCAGTTGGTAGATGATGAAATGAATTAATAGAGCTTGGTTGAGAACATTACCTACCTCTTTGGATGTTTATCCCTATGTAGCAACTTAAGGATTAATGCGTTGTTATTTTTTTAGGAAAACACTTTTAGAATGTGGGGATAAAGTATATAAGATACTATTAGTTTATTTGGTTATGAATCTTTTTTGGAGGTATTCGATAAATATGGCACGAGTGATCTCATTGAGGAAACTACGCGTCAGATATAATGGAATGTAAATGAAATCATATTGAAAGTCTCTTCTTATATAAATGTAATGGGTCCATTGCAAATGAAAGTAATATAATTATTCTATATGAATCTATATGTATCCATAACATTACACAAACATAAATTCAAGGATTATTTAAGAAAAAGTGAATTTGGAGAAGGTGAGATCCTTTTATATGTGTAAGGAATGTCATTTTTTGAAATATAACATATTAATATAATGACAATCCATTTTTCATGCCATGTTGAACTAATTTGTACAGTAATGGAGTGGGGAATGAGTTTAGGTCTTGAATACATCAACTGTTTATTTTAACTCATGTCATATAAATGATTTTTATTTTATTAATCATAACTCCCCCAATATTAAATTTTTTAGTTTTAGTAGTGTTAATTAATTTTTAAGTATGTTTTTTCAATTATTTACTAAAAATAAAAGAGTCATAATGGAAAATATTCAATCTACTAATTTCTAATATAAAATGGTTTTTAGAAAATACAATTTTTGTGTATGGAAAATTATTTTTAACATTGGGACATGTAATGATCTATTTTTTTTGAAAAAAAATTTTATTTTTAGGCATAAAAAATGCTAATTTTAAAAATATCAATTTTAAATATTTATTTTAAATTCATTGGATTATTATTAACCATAAAAGAGTTTTTTTTATTTTAATAAAAATCCATAAACAATTTCAACAATCTGGATACATAACTAATAGTATAAGATGAAATATTGTTTTAGGGGTAAAATATTGATTTTTTTTCAAAATGAAATGCATTGTGTTATAAATTAAAATTTTAAATTTTAAATATTTATTTTACATTTTAAATATTTATTTTAATTTAATTTTAATTTTTTAATCTTTATAAGAATTCTTAATTTATGATAATTCCTAAAAATTGATAGTATTTGAAAAATATCTATTTTATACTATTCAACAAAAATTCATTTTTTTCATAAATTTATAACAAAACTATCATAAGACAATATTTCTATGTGGGGTACTAAAATGAAGTTGATTTTATAAAATTAATATTTATAAATTAATTAATATATTTTTATTTGATAATAAAAATTTTTATGAATAAACTATGCCTATTGAAATGATTTTTAAAGTGTCTTTAATATTATTTAATTTCATTTTTTTTAATTTAAATATATTATATATATATATATATATTTATTTAACAAGGGGATAATTTTATTTATTAGCATAAAATATTAAATACTATAATAACTATTATATGTGAAATAACAACAATTTTAATATTAAATAATATTATTTAATTAGTTGAGTAATCTATTTATAGTTTGTAGAGGTTTTATAATTCATAAACAAAATTTAGTAATATACATCCATTAAATTTTAGATCTTAATTTTTATTTTCCATTTGAAACATGCTATAAAAATATATTAAATAATCCAAGGGTGAAACATTTTAAATTATGTGAGAAGGGATAAACCTTCATGTTCAACATTATAGTATCCAATATATCCATAATGATAAACTTGATGAGAATATTAGCATATTATTATCGATATTCAATAAATTAAAATGTTTTATCTCAATTGGACTCCCTCTCTTTAATAAATAAATGTCTTCTTTCAATATAACCACACCTTGTGTGTTAGCCTGCGATTAGGATAGGTCAACAAAACATTGATTATCATAATAAATTTGATGTTTTTATATATTTTAATCTGAAATCAACCAAATAACCTATATTATAGGGAATTTTGTGAAAAATAATTATCATTCACATACTTAGTCTCTATTTTTCATATTTTCAGTGAATTCTAATATTTGTAATGCCATGCCTAACAACTATCTAGGATGATGAAAATTGCTCATCATGTTGACTTTTATTCATAATAATTTTCTATAAAATATAAATAAAATGTTTTGGATAGATTTATCATATTCACATCTTTATATAACATCCAATAATTCACAATTTCATTGAAATATTTATGCTATATTTTTATAAAACAGGTCTTCTGGCTACATTGGATAATATTTATATTTACCATATCAATACATAGCGTTTCCATTTTTTTTTTGATTTAAATAGTGAGATATAATAGGATTGAGATTAATTATTTCAATTCTATTTTATTAACACACTCAAATCTACAATCCTTTGTAAAATTTAACCCTACATTGACATGGGTATATAATTGCTATGAGTTTTCCATCTTCAACATATTAATCTAAATGTTGAAAAACATCTCTTTGGAGATGAAAAAAAATTTCCATTCTAAGTCACATGTAATCAAAACAAGAATATAATTTATCCTAGAATATAAATATTAAATTGGTTCTTCATATTATTTAAAAATTTATTTCATGAAATCTATTTATATCCATACAAAAATATGTCATCAACATAATCAATTACGACAAGAGTAATTAGTTTAACATGAATCTGGATATGTTTTTATACACTATTACATTTGATAAATTAATATCTTTTAAACAGATATCTATATTTGAATTCTTGTCATTTTGTTACTATTTCAACCAATACATGGAATTCATTAATTGTTACATTATAACCATAATTTCCTAGTAAAACCCTACATAATAATCAATTTAAACATCATATTCTATCATAACTATCAGGAAAAGAAATGTGACATCCATCTACTAGATTTTATAATAATCACAATATTCTAATGTTAGAAATATTTTAATAGTTTCCCACATTTAAACCATAGATATGGTTTCATTAAATTAAATTTGATAAATATGAGTGTTCCCATGAATTGAAATATGTATGTATTCCTTATAAATTTTCCCTATAGGTAAATTTAATTTCCATTATCGGCTTGGTCCAAATTGTTTTTTTCGAATTGTTTGTGGAACATTTTGATATGTATAATTATTCCAACATTGTTCATGTTCTTTTTTTAAAAAAAAATTAGTCCCATCCTCTTGCATCATAAATTAATCCCCAAAAAAATTTATCAATTTGAGAAATTATATCTATTTTATTTTTAACATTCAAAATTATGTTTTTTCACAAAAAGGAAACGCTATTTTTAATTTTATTACATATATTTAAGTGATATTTTACCTTTCATACCTCTATTTTAAATTCTCATTATCGTTATAGTCATCCATAGATTTAGAGAATAAATCAAAACTATTTCAAGAACATTATAATCCAACTTCAAAGTATTGTAACTAGAATTATCCTCAATATATTAATTATTTTCTTCAAGAAATGAGAAATATAGAAAAAAAATTTAAATCTATATTTCATTTATATTCACATCATTATAGTCAAAATATTCATAATGGGTTTTTTTATAAATTTATATTCATTTGATCTTAATAGGTATCTCAAAATGATTTCAACCTATACTTTTTCATTGAACCTACCAATATTTTCATTTTTAATAATGATTACTTTTGTAATACCAATCACTATGAATTATTAAACTACGTGAGATTTCTTGAAGAAAAATTAAAAAGAATTCATATTGGATATTAGTGAAATAAAAATACATAATTAATATATGAACATCACTGAAAGTTTCTTCCCTCCAATTTTTTTGAGTTGTAATATTTAACTATCATTATTCTTACTATCTCTACCAGAATCATATTATTACATTAAGCTAATCATTTTTTTGTAATAGATATGGATTTTTATATTATTTCTTTATACCATTTTTTAAGGAGAGGAATAATATTTTCTTATTCTATTCCATTATAAAATATGTACTTCATGATGCTAACCTTAAATATTTATTAAATGTTCATCTATAATTTTTTATTATATATAAAAACTCATACACATGTTATATATATATAATTTTTAATTATTTCTTAATGATAGGCAAATATGAGAAAATAATGTTTACATTGAGTGAACATAATTCTCATTAGTCCGCAAAAAGTTTTTTTTCAAATCATGAGTCTTGATGGTGTAAACTTTAACTAATTTTTTTATACATTGATTGATTTTACCTTTCTATTAGAACATATATTTTTGTTCATTTTAACTTTTAAGGTTATTAATGTTTCCAAACACATGACATTTTATTATTTTGATCAAACTTAATTTTTAGAGATTTTGCAACATTCCCTATAAAAATTATATCATACATTGAACTCAAGTAGAATAAATTATTTGAATATATAATCTAAAATAGATATCCACATATAAATTATCATTTTATAGTACTCTTTATATCATAAAATATCATCCTGAAATATTTTATTCTATATAATATTTATGCATTCCCATTATCAAACAACTCATGGACACATAGTATATTTTGGTTGCAACCATCAATAAATAAAAAATATTTTGTTTTGATATATTTATCCTCATTTTATATTTTTTGATGTCTTTTATCTTTAAAGAGAGGTAATTATAAATAGATACTACCCCAAAATATTTTATTATATGATTTTTTAAGATCATTTTACACACAGTCACATGTGATGATGATTTAATATCAACGATCCATTCCTTACTCTACTTACATTATTTTTGACCACTTCATCAATGAGTTTCTTAACTGACATAGATTTCAATTGTTACTTATTTTTATTAAATCATTTTTTGGTGAACCTATAATCCTTGTACAAAACTCATATTTAGAGTTATTTTACTAGTCAAACCTTTGAAAAATATCCTTTAGACAATCAAATCTTATGTAGACATTCCCTATCAAAATTCTTTCCACCACAGTTTCTTTCCCCACATATTGATTGAATCAATCATTATACTATCTACCGCATAAATTAAATCCTTCATTTGTGTTAAAGGGAGCGAAATTTTATACCAATAAACATTGTCTTTTTCCACATAGTCACCACAACACCAAAAATATCCCTTGAAACTAAATATTCTGATAAAAAATTGAGTCCTTTAAAAAACAATATTTTTTCTTTAACCAATATCAGTATTCTTTAATATATATTCTCAGGAAATGATCTTCTAATAAAAAATATAATATAATATATATATTTATTAGTTACATTATCTGGACTTTTATGAACATATTATATATATATATATATATATATTTATAAAGAACCATTTTAGATAAAATATAATTATACATTGTATGAAATATGTAAATATGTTACCTTTGTTGATACACACCATTTATTCATTCCCAATTATCTACCAACATTAATTTTAGTTGATGAAAAAAATTACACTAAATTTAGTATGTCTCTTATTGAAAAATTTGATTTTGATTCACTACCACTCATATGCATCCACTCTATGAATACATATGTCCTAAATGTGATCATTTCATTAATATATATATCATATTTATCTTTCTACATCATTATTAGATATTTTTTATTACATTAAAATTATTTCTTATGTTGAGTATTTATTTCAATACAATGATCATGTTCATTTTTCATCATATACAACATATAATGCACTTTTCCTTTATATTATGTACCACTTTTATTGGCCTTAATATTATCAACATAAGCCATAATATTATATTAAATTATAGAAAAATATATTTTGAATCTATACTTGGGGAAAATTTCTTTCCCCCTACATATTAAACTACATTTATATTTTCTCTATGTAAATTATCAGCCTTTATTTAACCTCTAGAATTCATTGAAATATATACCTATTGACCACCGAATGGGATACTCTTGATCCTATTCTATAGCTAATTTTAAAATTAATTCTTTTTTGAAAATATGAAAAAAAATTATATGCCCCAAACAGAAAAAATTGAATCGGGTTCTTTCATTTATATTTTTAATTAAGTTGCTTATAATTTTTTTCATATTAGAGATATAACTATATCTTTTGTATAAAAATATTTCTAAAACATTTATAAATAATATATATATTTACCAAATCAATTTAATTATTTCATATGAGACATTTAATGGAATATAATACAATTTCATATTCATCTTTCTTCATGAAAATTAGAACCATTATCATTTCATAATTAAAATGGTAATGTGATCCTCATTAAGGGTAATATCTTCTTTATCTTCTAAAATCTAAATTTTTAGAAAAATTATGTCTAGAATGTTTCCCTTTAAAAATTTAATAACTAGGGGGCATTATATTTTGTCTGTAAAACCCATGATACAGGTACATATATTTAATTATATCATGTTATAAATTCATTAATAATATCACCTTAATACATTTTGACATATTAAATTTTAAATATAATGTTTTATACATTAGAAACCATGATATTGGAATAACCATTATACATGTAATAGTGTTTTTCATTTATTTCTATAGAAATCTATATCATCATCACATAAGGTTTCAATTTATCTGATAGAGTTCATTTTATTGAATTTTTGGGCCTACATTTAATATCTAAATTCATATTGTCCAAAAATTCAACAGAATCTCCTCATAAAGTGTGTGGAAAACCCATAGTGACTCCATCCCTAACTTCCAATCCTTGGTATAGAAAATATAGTAGTGTTTTATTTTTATATAGATGAAATATCATTTCTTTAAAAATTAATTACCTTTATTGTTCATAGAACTCCAACTCTACATCAGTTGTTGTAGAGAGAGTTAGATATTATGTGTGAACCAACGCAATTATAAAACTATATTTTCCCTAATTAGTTATAGAACCATATATATGGGGGAGTAATCAATGGTTCTAGTTATTATACATTATTATTTTAAATTTAATCTATATATCTAGAAAAATTCATAGTCCACTATTTATATTACATCTTTTCCAAAGTAAAAAATCTAAGAATAATAAATATAACACCGTAATTTATTCCAATGTTTATCCTCAATGTGAGAACATACTCCATTTTATGTTTAAGTCATGTTCTTATATATATATATATATCACTGTAATATAAGTGATTACAAGAGAGGTACACTAAATATCATTGAAACTTATAATCTTTTAAAATTGATGGTATACTATTTGGGAAAAGAATATTTAAGAACATAACCGAAAATAGTAACTAAATGCTAAATACATATCCCATTACCACCAACCTCAATTCCCCCTCTTCAATGAATCATATATACAACATGATCAAATACTCATTTCATAAAATATCAAATCTTATTCTAAAAATTCTAGGACTAAGTAATTCATAGAATGTAACAATATTATATTAGTAATACCCTTACCTGTTTAGTCTGATAAAATTATGCATGAGTGTATTCATCCATGAGATAGTATTTTCCCCCCTTAGTCGAAATCACCATGATCAATGATGACAAAAACCTAATTTGAAAAAATTTATATATTTATATGTAGTATTTTCTATGTCATTTATGGATGTCTCTCCTTTGTATAATTATTATTTAATACATCATGGTATAATCACAATAATTCTATTATCATACCACCTTAATATCTTTATTTCCCCATTTTAAATATTCTTCATAATAAATGTATAATATTTTCATAATATATTTTGGAAATTTCAAACAATTCTTAGATATTGAAAAATATTATCCCAACAATTCCAAATGAAATTCCAAATATATTAGTGGTGAATGAAGTATAAATTGAAATTTGAAATACACTTAAATTTTCCACAACCTTCTTCTTTAATCCTATTTAATTCATAATTATAAATATGTAAAAATAATATTGTTATCTTAAATTGAATTATTCCAGGAAATTTACAGGAATTAAAATTTCATCCATGTTATCTTGGTTGTGTATCATGAAACCCATCTATGAAACATAATAGAATGATTCAAAATAAAAAAATTTATATCATTTGATCTCATCATGAATCACAATAACATAATAAATTGTGATAACATATTAGTCAATAAAATATTTAGTAGTATCATCTGGAATTAATTTATTCAGAATAAACAATATAGAATTAATATATATCTATTTGGTATCTGAAATCTATGTTAAAATGTGTATGGTGTTTGAATGAATAAGTGACCGTAGTTATATGTGGAAATCCATGTGTGGTTGATTTCTCTTGGATTGTGCACTATTCATAGGTATGGATGTCTTAACATTAAATAATAATTTTTTCAACCACATTGTGATAGGTGTGAAACTTATGCTACCATGTAAAAAAAGTACACGAACTCTATGAATCCTCAAACTATATTATAACCACCCTCTAGATACATACAGAACTATGCTCCACCGTACATCATTGGTTGTATTAGACTTACAACAATAGGTCTGAACCATATGAAGATAACTTAACATGGGTCATTTTTACTATTTTAAAGATTGATAAAAACTTCTCTAAATTAAATCAATATATCGACAATTCTTATTAAAAAATATTAACCAACTCAAAATCACTGGAAAACTACTTTCAAACATACATATAAATCTTTTATAACTGGTTAACAAAAAATTAAACCCAGGAAACAATTCCCTAGAAACATAACTTATGCTAATTCGAAAATACTATATTTCGAAACATACCTATGTTATGTGCCAAATTACTTGAATATTTTCTCATTTATCCAAAATTTTTTACCATTATATAATTATTCTCTTCTATGTATAATCTTCCTCAATAATTCCACAATGACAAAAATATATTTTAATATTATTAATAATAATATATTTATCCCATTTTCTAGTTTTCTCACATACATATGATCAAACCATGTAACAAATTTATAGAAGAATTGCCCTAATGAGTGCTTCATATCATTTCTATATTTTTCAATAATTTTATAATGAAATTTCATGGTGGAATTTGATTATATGAAAGTCTTATATTGATAAATTTTATGAATATTTTTGAAGAAATAATGCTTAATAAGATAATTTTTAGATAATCATCAATGACACTAAACATTAGGGATCTAAGAATTTATATTTATTCATGTAAATAAACATATATGTTACTAAATTAATTTAAAATACATGTATATTACAATGGGTTCATATCAATTGGTTTCATAGTGGGGTTTAATTATATCAGGGGACTATATTTTGATGTTTTAAACAACCCAAATTATAGTATCCTAGGATGAAATAAAACTGCAACAGGTTAAAATGATGTTTTTGTAGTGTGTGACATCATGATAATGAATTTTCATTTAGTTACATACAATGATTATCTAATATAATATTATTCCACACTCATGTTAACCTTGTTTTGGTTTTAGAAAATGGATGGAATGAGGAAAAATCAAATGTACAATCGGTGAAATGGAAAATACATTTAAATTTATAAAGAGTTTCCTAATGGTTTGGGATATAGAGTGAGATAAATAATCAAAATTATACTCCAGGTTATGATAAATAACATAACCCTTATCAAGCAGTAATTCTATAAAATAAAGGGGATATATTCTATTATTCCTTTCATATATTTAAATATATATACCATTAGTGGATCATTGTATAAAATAAATAAAGGAAATGGAGTAATATTAATGTAAATATAATTTTAATTATTAAAATATATAATAAAAAAAATTAGATTTAGTTTAGTATTGATTTCAAGGTGAACAAACCCATTACATGACATTAATAATAAAATAAATTAAATTTTGGAAAATAATCCATTGATTTATAGTAGATTATAGAAAATAATTTCCAAACATTTCTCATGATCTGTTTATCATAAAATAGTTGGATAATTCCTTGAGTTAATAAATATGGCTGGATGAATTAATTCTTATGGAGAAAAAAATTAAACTTATAATGGACCCCTGTACTTTTATGATTGAATATGAAAGTAACATATATTTATTAATTATTTTTTTTAAATCTTATTCATAAATATAATTATCCATATGAATCATTGGTATCTATGAAAAAATTATTCAATGTGAATGTAAGGTGGAAATGGAATCTATAAACTCTCTTCTCATCATGTATTTGTTTACAATAGATAAAAATCAAGTTTCATGGAAAATAGAAAGATAAATACCATTTTTTATCAAAACATTTAACAACCAACATTTAAAAAATGGATGCAGAAGTCGGGAAAATTTCTGAACATGGTGATAATTTCGTTTATGCCTTGAATGTCAAGCTATTGAGCCCATGATTTTCAATTGAAGTGGGTGATCATGGAAATGAAGGATAAAAATACCCCAACTAAAACACCACCAACACATTCCAGAATTTAATTTAATGAAATTTGGAATAACACAAATCAATTATCAAATTCCATGTATAATGATGATAATATACAGACATGATGTTGATGATCAAGGGAACAAATAAATACATATAAAAGAACTAAAAATAAAGTTGATCAAGATAATGACATGCATAATGATTCACCTATTATCTACTAAAGAATAATATTTTATCATTCCCTCAATTAGTTCATATGAATCAATTTTTCTATGAATTTTCAAATTACAGTTCGAGTATTTGATTTTTGAATTATCGGTGAAAACACCCAGTTGGAATTTAATTGTATGCAACATATATATCACTTCTGTGATCATGTTTTGCGGGAATATATTTACTAATAATAATATTATTATTCACATGGTATAATTTGATATGATTTTGGTTACTGATATCATATAATAATTATTTGGATAGAAAACTTGTTTTATATAAGAAATAATACCACAATATAATTTAGATTATGATATATTTATAAACACACATTAGCATAAAATTCTTTAATGTTGATCTTGATACCAAATAATATGGGTTAATTATATGATATTTCTAAAAAAGATCACAAAATTGAAGACATATAAATTCTATAATAATATATTGATGTATTTCCTAAATATTATCTTATATTTTTTTTGTAGATTGCGAGATTGTGATATCAATTGAAATCATGTCCGACTATGTGCATATATGAATGATTCCATATATAATAATCCCTGCATTATTAGAAGAGATAAATAAGTAACTTCAAATGATTTTTTACATTCGTATTATATACCTATGTGCTTCATTATGGTGCTCACTAGTTTTATTTCTAAAAAGGAGTGAAGGATAAATGTATCGTAGAATTTATTTTTAGAAACACAACAATTTTTATAATGAATAAAATATATCATATACTTCATATTAATTATTTATTAAATAAAATTATTGGGTCTTAATAATTATAAAATTAAGATATTTGATATTTATACATTTAATTAATATTACAGATAGAATATATACTCAATAAAACATTATTAACAATATATCGATACTAGGAATTCATTGTTAACCCTTTTGAAAACAAAAATTACAACTCAATTTTAACGACTATGATGAATAGAATAAATGGATATTAATTTGAATATTATATGGAGGTATTTTTTGATGATATTTTCATTTATTCTAAGAGAAAGGATGAACATGAATATAATTATAGGATTATTCTAGAATACTTATGAATGGATAATTTGTATTAATTTATAGAAGGTGTGAATATTTACTAAAAAAAATATCCTTCCTGATTCATGAAGTCACAAGATAGTGTGAATCATTTGTTCCTCCTTTGACATCAGTGATTGATGAATGAACTGGACCAGAATCATCCATCGATAGCTATTGTTTTCATAGATTAAATCAATATTATGGATGTTTGTGGAAACAGTTTTAGAATTATCAAATCCAAAAATGATTAATAAATAAATGGTTGTATAGTTCAATTAGATTAATTAATTTGAATATATAATCAAGGAGATCATAAATATAATGTTTACTATAATTTTTCATGCACTACTTTAAAATGAAGCAGGGTTTTTTGTATATAGTGATGCTTCAAATAAGGTTGTGTGATGTGTAATTAAAAAAAATCAGAATATGATAGCTTATTCCTCATGTTGATGAAATATAAATGAGAAAAATTAACTAAAGTGTTATTTATGTCTAGATATTGTTTTTTTTCATAAAAAATATAGTAGCATTATCTCTATTATGTTAATTGTAATTAATGAATTTAAATCAAAATAAAGTATAGAATATACTAACACATAATGATTTGAACCAGCACCAAATGAGATAGATAGATATAGTCATTTCCTATTACTACTCATTGAATTAAACCCAATAAAAGTAGCCAATGTATATGAAACTTGAATCCGGAAGGATCATGCTATGATATCCATTATAATGACTGAAAGAGACCAAATAAACATGGATTTTAAATTAATGTATAATTAAATTTATTTAGACCTGGTTAAATCATATCATTTAAAAATAATAGATCAACTATCCATCACTATGTTGACAAAAAAGGCACAAAAGTTTGATATAGTTCTATTAAAGAATTTATGGAAAATTATGATCTTCATTTTCTAAAATAATGGACTTATAAAATTCTGTAAATCAATATGTGATCCATCAATACCAAAAATAAAGAGGGATCTACTAGATGACACATATTTCCCATATTTCACTATTTATCAAGGAAGCACATATATGAATAGCGATGTTAAGAAATAAATTTTTTTGACAACATAGAGAGGGATATTCCACTATATATATCCCAATTCTTAGTAGACCAACAAGTAAAAGATAGATTTGAGATATATTAGTTTATTATTTATTAATAATATAAATTAGTATATAAAATTGATAACATTTACTTATATTCCATAATGAGACTTAATAAAACCACTAAAGGCTATAATACCATTAGTGATGTGGAAAATAATCGTTTGTGATTAGTGCATTTTCTTTATTAATTTATATAATTATAGTTGATAAATATTCCATGTTTTAAATAAAATAAATGGGAAGGATTCATGGATAGAAACTATAAATTTTTTATAATCCTGATATGTTGTTTAGATTTTTTTAGGATATGTATTTACAATGAATTGTATATTAATTTTATCGTTATAAAAGTGATTTATCCTTAGACTGATGGTTAATTTTAATGAAACATGAAAACTATAGAAAACATACTATGATAATTCTAAATGTATTTCAAGATATTTTGTGATCAATATCATCATTTTTATGGGATATCATATAATACTATTTTCTTATATAGTATTTAAATTACAATACATTATGATTTATATAGGATTAAATTGAAAACACAATCATGTTGGGTTAAGTTGAAGAGGTGAATCTTTAGGACATGATATTTTCCACGAAATGATTGAAAATTTTGAACTATTTGTATACATATCAATATATTGAAAATATAATAAATGAAAAATGTGTATTATCATTAATTCTATACATATTATAATGTGGAAGAAAATATGTTACTTAAAATACCTCATTCGATGAGGTTTTTTAGATTCTAAAATAATAGAAATATGAGCCTTAAATTCATCATTACCTTAGAGGTTATCAATATGGTATAAATTCTATATTATCTCATAACACTATTGAAAAACTTCCCATCTTCATATGATGGGCTACATGTTTATCTTTCAGAGGGAATTGAATACCATATCATTCACATGTATTAACTATAAAATTTGTGAAAATGGATCATGATTTGTATTATCAAGACTTAATGAGAGAGATCATACATCGTAAATTTAATGTTTTGTTAAAAAAATACCACATACATTGTCGATGCTATATGGTGAAATCGTAATTTTGATGAAAATTCATGGGATCATAAATATTTAATGATATAGAATCTCCCACATTTTTTTCATTCGTGTAATGAAATTATGAAGGAGATATTTATTTTATTGGGTTGAGTGTAACATCAAAAAATTATATAGATAACTTTTCATCAATGCTATGATAGTCTATCTTATATGGTCTATCAAAAAAATTCATATACATATATTTAATTAATAGTAAATATTATAGTATAAAATTATATACATTACAATAAATCTAAATTTAAAATAATTGGGAAAATTTCAATAAAAAAAACCAAATCTCATATAGAAATATAACTTGATTTATATATTCCTTATCCTGATCATCTATAAAGATCATACTGATAATAATAACTATTTAATGATTAGAAATAGTTCAAAATATTATATGAATAACTATTATATAAATGATTGTATATGATGAGGGATTTTGAAGAAGTGTGTGAATATAAATATAGGATTATAATATGATTGTTGAGCATATATAGCCATTGTAAATATGTGGTTCTAGGATGCATTGGAAATATATTATCATTTGGTTTATATAGAAAATATTAAAATTAATAGATATATTTATAATCAATGAGAATCATTATTATAACTATTTTCATAAATGATTATTGTTTAAATATAACATTTGAAATGATATGTATTAATAGAAATACCCACATTATAAATATATTCAAAACACATATATAATGGTTCATTGTAGAAGAATTCTTCTTTATAAGGATGATTTTTTATATTTTAAATGATGTATCGTCATGATTAATTTCCCTAAAAAAATCCAGAGATGATATTCAACATGAATTCCTTCTGTGAAACCATCCTTGGGAGATGTTCGTCCTCATGGAAATCACTTTGAGATCCTTATTAGCTGAATCACCAAACAAGACTACCTCAATTTGTTACCATGTTGCAGGATCTTATGTAGAGGTATATAGTGATTTTATAGATAGCTGATAAGATAATATAAAAACATAATTATTAAATTAAAAAACGATATATATAAATATATCTATATATATATATATAATTTGTTAAATGTATTTTTAGGAATTTCACATCATTATAAATTATAATGTCAGAAAATGAATATAATTTTAAAGAACGAATTCCCTAGTAACAATGTATTGATAAAGTTTCATAATTATTATGAAATAAAAAAATTGATTTAATAGTATTGTTTAGTATATAATTTAATAATGAAATATTTATTTTCAATGAATCATTTTGGTGTGTCTAAAGTATTTTTATAATAATAAATTATAAAAGTCACTAATAAAATTTATTTGTCATAAAAAATACCGATTTTAAAGTCAAAATATTATTTGACCAACATATATATTATTATGTGTAATGTATCAAAAGTAAATATAATTTAATTATTAAAAATACACTTTCCAAAATAAAATTTTAATACATTAGGTGTTTTTATATTGAATTAAATTTTTTTCACCGTTATAAATTAAATCTAATAAAAATGTTTCCAAAATGGTTAATCATAATTTCTAAATTAGGTAAGAGGGTTAGTCTTGTAATTGTATAAATAATATAATTATTTACTTAAATAATTGACCAATTTAAAATGAGTTGAAGGTGGTAAATTTACATTTCTTGATAATTGATAATTAAAATGGTATAAACACAATATGTATGTTATTGGTCTGGAATGTAATTAAATCCCATATTTATCACTAATAATAACATACCTATTTCACAAATATCCCATGTGATTTCTTCTTCACAATTCATATATCATATGTTTCTAATGAAATTTCCAATATTGTCACCTTTAAATTTATATAACATCCATGAATTTAATACCAACCAATTTTAAATCTCCAAATATTATCTCCGATATTTTGTATCAATTAGTTACAAGTAAGAATACATAATTTTTTTGAGGGAAAATATTAATGAGATGGAGATACTATATCAATTAATGTAACTAGTAATTATTTATTTCATTCGTATATATTATCATTTATACCATTAAAAATATCATTATCCAAAAAATATAAAATATTAACATAAATGGAATTATTTTAAAATTATATTATCCAAATAATATTCAATATTTCTAATCATTATTTAATTATAATTTATTCATTCCAGTGATGTTTTCACCACATACCTTAATTATGTCAGTACATTTATAACATTAATTATCAAAATAGCATAAATACTCTTAATGTGATATATTAATGTTGAATTTAATATTATTTCATAATTCTAAAATAGTAATATATTTAAATATATTAATTAATAAAATAAACTGAATAACATCCCATTACCTTCATTCATGTGATTTCCATATATTTACTATTTATTCTCTTTAATTGGGTGCAAGTTGGGTTTCGGTTGGATTATGATATTTTTTTGGGGAAATGATTTAATAATTTGGTATAGATGTTTGATAGAATTAATGTAATATGGTAATAATCATGTAATGGATTTGTAGGGTTCTCTAGGACTTCATAGAATCATTTGGTTGGTTTTTTATTCATACAAGGACTTGAACTTTTAATAATCTGTATGGTAAATAATTTTCATGAAATATGACTACATTCAATATAAGTTATTTAGGAAAAATAATGTGAATCTAGTATACATCATGAAGTGAGTACACACTATGTAATGATTACACGCCATATAATAATAAATGATATGTGTTATTAAATAGGTGATGAGTTTTTTTGTTTTATCTGATACCCAATGATTACATAACATTTAATGATATTTTTAATCCTGTAAATATTAGTGATATAACTTTTAGGGTGATGCATTGGTAGAATTATTTTTTTCATTGATCCATGAATCCTTTGGACATCAACCTTGAAGGATTATCAAATGTTATTGGGTGTCTCTATTCGATCTAGATTGATCCATTCAGTGATGGATAACCATTGTGTGTGGATTTCATTTTACTGAGTGAGTGATCCTTTTTTCCTTCTATATTCCTTTAGACGCGGTATTATCATTGTGTTACACTATAGAATCTTTTGACATGTGGTGATGTTTTTGTTATTTTTTTCAACATTGATTGTGTGATCTAGTTCAAAGGATAGTTATTCTTTTGGATTTGGTGAAGTTGGTGTGTATTCTTGTGGTATACTAATTCATTTTGTATTCCTACTAATTTTATTTAATTAAACCAATTCTATGATGTGTTGTTCAGTCATAGGGAAAGAGTTTTCCTTGTTGAATAATTTTGTGGTGGGTTCCATTCTGGGAATCTGTAACCTTGGGTTTTGAGATTGGTGGTACCCTTTATAGACTGTATTGGTGAGTGAAACTACTATTGTTTGATAAATTTATTTATTAAATTAAAAAATATGATATGATATATTTATTTTTGTTTAGATGGGATTTTAAAAATGATGGTTTCCACATGTTGTTGTTAAATGTATACAGATTCTTAACGTGTTGTGAAATATATTTGAATGCATGAAATGATAAAATGGATTGATGAATTTATTTAGAAAATAGGTTATCTAGGAATATTTAAGTTCATAAGTGAATGGTTTTGTAATAATTTCAATCCACTTTTCGTGGATTTCATCATAAGTATTATATCTTCTCTTAGTATCATTATTATAGTGTCATATTGGACCATATTGGGGGGTTCACTAGCTGGGGTATTCCTCTTCCCTATATAATTGATTAATATATCTAGTGAATTGATTTATATGACTTTTTATATGTTAGGTATGTGTTTCCCAGAGATCTAGACCTAGTATGATCGTTGGTATGATGTTACATGTTCCTCTTGGCTGGTTTGGGATACTTTTGGTTATTAATATTTTTCCACTAACATGGATTTTGAAATGATATGTGATGAATTATTTTTTATGAAATGATATATCAATGATATATTTAGAGATTTGATTCTGTGAAATTAATTTACCATCCTTGTATTGAAATGTGCAAAAGTGAAAAAAGAAACTTTTTCCATGATTTTGATAATAAAACCTCTATTTAGTTGTAATCATGACTTTTTTTCATGAAATTTTAAAATTTTATGATTATATTTCAAAGACATGTATTAAAAAATTATGGTTATACCCTATTGATCGTATTGTTTCACAACATTAACACATATCTAGTGGTGCGTAGAACTTTTTATATCTATCAATTTAGGGAAAGAAAATGCATTCCAGTGAGGTGGTGAGGTTTTATGTCATCTTAGATAGGTAGATGGTTTTGAGATGGTGGTAGTATTCCTATGCTATCACATGTAGTATTTGGTTTTTTCACTATTAGCCCTTTCTAGTTTGAATTTCTCTTTGAGATTGTGTCGACTCTTGTGTTGTTTGTATTTTTATATTTGGTTTTAGTTATAGAATATATTTATCTTCTGATATCTCTTCCAATTATTTATATCTATATTCCATGACATTACATTAAATTTGGTGAAATAATCCCCCTTATTTTGTTTGATGGACTGGTATTAGTCGTGAGAACATGTGGATTGGGAATTCCCATCAGGTATGTAGAATAATTTTTTGGGTACTAATTTTATAGGATATCTAGGTCGGTTCATTATAGTTTGGTATCAACGACTCAGGTTTTTGGGATTGTCATTGTTTTTGGGATAATTTATATAATAGATAGCATATTTTTGGGACACGATAGGTAGATTGTGATAATTTCAAAGAAAAATATTAAAATGATGATACTCAAGTTACAATGATATATTGGGATGTGTGAATCCTATATTGATATATTTTTGTTAGTAATTGTTTTTTATTTTTGTGTTTCTAGTTTGGTGTGTGGTTTTAATTTTGTATAATCATTTAATTTTTCATTGTAGTGAAGTATGCCTCCTCGATTTGTTCTTTTTGTTGCTCATGAGGGTGCACATGATTCTTTTAAATGTAATCATATAATGGAAAATAACTTTTTAAAAACTGTTGTATGAGCGATCCATGATGCTGACCAAGAATGTTACACATATTCAGGGCTTTATTTTTGATGTAATGACAACAGCTCTTTGAGAAAGAGATTGATCATAAGAGTTCTTGTGTGAGAATCATTGTTATTTTAATGAAAAAAATTAACCTCAAGAGACATAAGTGTATATTTAAATGGCCTATTATATCTTGGAATTTATAGATACACCTAAGAGTATCTTAGTGAAGTGAAAAACATTCAAAATTGTGGGTCCCAACATGATTTGGTGGGATTATATGGTACAAGATGACATGTACATGGTATATGACTGGATGTGTTTCAATGCCCTATTATTCTAGAATTTTCATCAGTAGTCATCAATTATAGAAAAGTATCTATATTTTCTCACATTCAAGACGGGTGATCATTTTGTGTCAGCATAATACAATTGGTTTACAATGATGGTTTTTTCTAAACCAGAGGTGGGAAAGAATGACTTGGTGAAAGCACAAAAGTACCAACTGAGATTGCGCCTAGATATCAAAACATAGGTATTTATGTTGAATATATTAACCCATATAGAGAAATTTGATATGATTATTAGAGAAGAGATGAATAAAATATAAAATATTTGATATTATTCCCCTTTTCTACAACCTATTGGAATCATTAGTGGTGAAATAAGGTAAATGATAATGTGGAAGGATCATCACATGACTGATGGAGGTGGTTCTTGACAATAAGACTCTTAGAAACCTCAAATTTCAACTGATGGTGTTCATATTACAATCAATTAGTGTGGAAAGGTTGAAAAAACAAACAATTATTTTCATTCTCCTACTAAGTGGTTTAGAAGTTATGAACATTATGGTCATTTCCATCATTTCTATCAGTCCATGTATACACCTATAAATGGTCAGGTATCTTCAGCTCCAAATGTTGCTGCCACATTGTTAGATGCTTCAAAGACTACATTATTTCATCCACATGCCTCATGTGTGAATATGTTTCACACAGAAAACAATGTTCCAACTACGGTGGATGAAAGTCTAGGAATAGTGAGAGGTACCTTCTTTATTTCATCATTAGTAGAAATTTATTTATTTGTTAATATTTCTTCCTGATCATTTATATTTTCCCACTTTTAATATGATTGTAGTGTCCAAAAAAATTTATGAAGGAAAGAAGATACCACCCTTAAGATTAGTTAATGACATCACCCAATATTCTTCAACAGAGTAGAAAAAATATGAATAATGTTCAATAACCTAAATAGTCCATGTTTTGGTTCATCATTACTGGTACGTAGCCAGTTTGGTGAACCGCGCCACTTGATGATGTCGTCATTCACGAAACAGGGGCATAGCTCATATGAAAAAACGACCCAAATAGGCAGTGAATTGTGGCTGGACCGATACATAGATGCAGACTGTGCACAACCTCATTCACGAAAAAGAGGTGGAACCTTTTATGGCCACAAATCACACACATGAACATGTTAGGTTTTCTGGAGAGATGCATTGAATGTATCCCATTATCCATGGGATTAATAAGTCATCAGAAGGTCAGGATTCCTATCATGGGCCTCAAAAAAAATACTAAATGACCATAAATACAACCCTTTCCCCCATCTATAAAATGAAGTCAATGGATGAATAGAGGATGGGGGGGATGAAAGATGGGATTTCACAGTGATCATCTTGTGGAAAAGAATGAGGATTTCAAGAGATAATGATTTCATAGACTACCTTGTTCTAATTCGCGAACCTGCAACAGGTAAAAACTGGGGGATGAATGGTTTTTAACAGAATTACGCATAAGTAAATTGAGAAACTGTGAAAATAAAATTACAAAACAACAAACCATGGCTCGTACATAGATTCAATTCTTCCAAACTAGAGATCATATTTCCCTTTTTCGATCTAGAACACCACATAGTTCCTCCTACTCGGTAAAATCCATGACCCGTGTTACTCCTAATCACCGCTGCTTGAGTGGATTCCAACATCGTGTATCAATTTGGTACGCAGATCAAACCTGAATTTGCATACCACTCCGATTCAAGGGATACCCCTCAATCCATCTACCACACTTGTACGTGGATGACCTCTCCTACTACGTAGCACCTACCTATTCAAAGGGTTCCAATCCTTATATGGATATGTGGTCCACGGAAGCCTTAAATGTTTCTATCCCCTGAGTCACATAAGGACCTTCCAATTCATACCAATCGTTCTGAATCCCCTCACTATCCTATCCATCGGCATCAATCCAAGGCCTTCGCCAATGCCACCAAACCGGAATGTTGAAACCTTCAACAACAATAGTGTGTCCTCTTTAGTTCACATACCCATACTAGGAGGAGATGAAGGGGTTACTTTGTCCCTTGAATGGAGATACAGAGCATTCAAGGGTTCACATACCAACATTTGTGTAGAGTCTAAGCTCGAGAGCCCCTTTTTGCCTCTCCACTCTACATGATTGATGAGATTATTCTTGGTTTTCTATCCACATATCGCCAGTGGTGAGCACTTATCCCATCCCAAGGAAAGGGCGTCCGTGCGTCCCTTCTAAAGTAAGACCCAGACCATCCTCGTCGGATGGAAATAGCCTTTTCCATTTCATTTGTGAAGGTTTATTGTTTCATTCCATAGATCATGGTGGCCTCAGCCTCTGCTTCTGTTGGATCTCCCCCTCCCCCAACACCAACAAGAGAGGAGCATGTGTGTTGTCTAATCAATCAAATCCTCTTGATTCTCACAATGATCATGGATCATGTGAGATATGATGTTTTTATGGAAACATGATAACCAAATTCCTATTTGAACTATGTGGTCTTTGATCCTTTGAAAGGAATGGTTCGTAGGATTCCTCCCTAAGGATAAATCCCCACTTCCTATCCGAACTACGTGGACTTTGATCATTGTCATGGAAGGGTACATATGATGCATCCCTAAGGCTTATGCGAAAATTTCATTACTTTTAACCCCCTTCACATTGGTCCAAACCTAATCAGACTACGTAGATTCTTATACTTCTCGTAAGGATATATTAGATGCTTGTGTTACGGGTTAGATCCAGATACTCAAGTCATTCTCTGTCCAACTAGATGACAACAATATCTAGAATGCCTAATTACAAGCCTAGAGAGTAGTTCCTTCCAAAAAAACTCAATCTTCCCCATAGTCTCTAATCTAATGTGGGATGGTAAACCTCAGATGTATGTGATTGTCGGTCCATACATATACCTATGAATTGCAATTCCGAGGTAATCCATGGATACACTGCTTGGGGATAAACCAAAGATTCTTGAACATATGAGCATGTCTTAAATCTATTAGAGAGTCCTGGAATAGGCAATAATTTTACCCCAAAATGGTGTGTTGAGACCGACATCATAATCCTCTTGACGAATGTTAGTTCTTAAGTGTCGTTAGCCATATCACCCAATGATCGTCTGCCTTTGGAATGAAGGTCCATGAATCATTGGATTCAAAAACCATTGACTGTTTCTAGCTCCGCGAATAAACCTGTTGGAGACCATGAGAATCCACAAATACTGGAAACCCGATAAGAATTATTAAAGATAACTGACGCCCTTTAATTAGACACAAGAACCAATCACGTCCCATTTTTAATGAAACAAATATGGTGAACCAGACGTGAATCATTAACCAGCGTGATAGATTTACCCTAACATGAAACTGTCTATTACAATAAATGGATGATTAATAGCTGATGGGCTTCCTTGTTGATTCTGCAACCAAAAAAAAATGATCTGACCATGAGCCTTCAACCATGGTAGTGAAATAATCCAACTTGGCATCCCCATTTGTGTTTAATAGGTGGGAAACAAAAGGTCATTAATTACACATGGGATTATGAGATTCTATATTTATGGGTTATGTTATCATTACTTTCAAAATGTTTTACAGGTATGCAACTGAGCTTTCATTAATCCAATGGCGTCTCGAGGGAATCCATAGACACGAACATTGATCAATGTGAAGACAATGCCTTTCAATCGGCAGAGGACCTCGTGGCCCACCCAATGTCTTCAATGCAGGGTCTTGGACGATCTGATCAGAGAGTTTCATCAGAATGGTACTCTCTCGACTGTGGCGGCGGCTCTCTACACCCTCCAGTCAGAGATGTCTCATCAGCGGCTTTCCCATCAGCAACTGAGGGAGAAGAACCAGATGTCCCATGCAGCTCTCGTAAACTGTTTTAGGAGCTTGTCCCCATATTGAGGATATTAATACATCCATTATCATAGGGAGGTGGATGAGGTTGATGCTGATGACTTCATCCACTCCGAAAGGGTGTTCCTCCTCAAAACCCCCTGCCCGAAGAGGCCGCCGCAATTTCACCGTGACTGTGTATCCTCACCCTGAAGAAGAGACCACTTAGAAGATCCACTCCCACCCACCCCTAGCTTCGGCCCCTCATACCACCCATCTAGGGTGGAAAAAATACAACCATGAATAATTAATCACCCTAGTTTCTAATAAATGGTTTCTCTACTCAGTCACATAGGCATATCAAGGGCTTTCCTATTCACCTGTCTCCTCTTCCAAAACCCATCATCCAATCATGGTGGCATCATGTGTAAGGGCACACATACCTGCCATGACTCATCAAGAACATAGACCATACTGGATGGAACCTACCATAAAGGAACCTCTCCCTACAAAATATCATGAAGCCCACAAACCATACATGGTTGCAATCCGGCCCATGCAGGACCAACTCCTTGCAGATTCTCCTAACGCCCACAATCACGATATTGTGGCGATCAACTGGTGGTCACGTCTCCCTCCTGACAGAGACCACCATCTCGATATGGTGGGACACCAATATATGTATGGACAACACCTTGTGGATGTATTTAAAGTTTACGATCTCTATGTGGAAGCAAACAGAGAAGTAAGATGGCATATCCAAGAACAAGGGAATAATCATTCACCTACCCTGACTTAGGATAATAATTAGTATCCATTGACCACTAGATGACTAGATCAGGACATTCGTACTCCAACATTGGAATGGGACATCAAAACCATTCTATCCAAGGATGTCTTTATACATATCATGGAAATTATAGAGATGAAGTTATCTTTCCAAGATTATATCTTGCAGACATTCCATAATGTAATTGCATTAGTGACAAGTGAAAGGACCAGGTCCTGTGAGCCTGTCTCCCCAAATGAGGTGACTCATCTAATAGATGAGATAACCACCTCAGAGTATATCTTCATCCCAAATTTTACCCAGGAGGGTCATCGAATATATCCCGTGATAAGGGAATGAAAATCGAGCACGGTCACTTGTTCCAACTACTGTACACCCGTCCATCACAGTCGATGCTCTAGGGAAGGAATATATCAGTTCAAATATTTAAGATGTTTGTTGTCCTATCCCAAAAAAATATCAGGACCCAATTTGACAAGGACCTAGATATTGTGGCCATTATCAACAAAATACTATCCCCACTGCCTGTAAGAGAGCACCTCGAACAGGCTGAAGGAATCCAAAAAAAAGTGGGTCCATGACTACCCTCTTCTTGAATATGGGGTTCTCAATGACACAAAACATATATCAAAGGTGTTGAATTATATAAACCCATTACCATACAATGGGAGATACCATAGAAGTTGTGACGGTCCTCCCCACAATTTGTCTACCCGTTGCTCTGAAGGTCCTCTCCAGAGCACCCATGAGGGCCTCCCTCATGGGCCTGTAACGATCGATGATAATAGATTTTCATATGATGAGAGTCACAGAATCCCTCCGCATGGCCAGAATATCATGAAGAAATAAGGTAATTCATTTTCTACAGACTGCCCTGATGGTCCTCCCTTGGGAATATGATGCAATCACTATTCGTACAATGTAATGACAGATTATGATTGTAGTCTTCACCATCATTGACAAAAATGCGGAGGTCCTCCCCACAGTGGAGTCTTATCATGACTAGAAGGCCCCCCCTTATCATGGAATACTCTAGAGTTCCTCATCATGAGAGACATTTCAATGATGTTTCATTCATCCATGCATCAGTTTATGGTGGTTTTCCTCACCACTATAATAGTGGAGGTCCTCACTATGGATACACTCTGAAACGAGAAGGTTTCCCCCATGTTTAGGTACATTATTGAGGCCCTCCCTAGGTTGTGCCATGAAGATATTCTCCATGAGACATCTTCAATCGTATTCATTTCCATCATGGACTCCATTGAGATGGTATTTCCCGCAATGGCATTACGAAACAAGAAGGTCATCCCCTTATAGCAGTGTCTCTTGAAGGACCTTTCTAGGATGCACATCGAATGTCAAACCATGGTGTTCATCCTCACCATCATGGATGCCATTGTGAAGGTCCTCCCTATAGTGCATTTAAATAGCATAAAGGTCCTCCCCTTGATGCATTCCACTTTGATTGTCCTCCATTGGGAATTTACTAAGGAATTATTTCAGGATGTCGGACTTTAAGCCGTGATGGTAGTCCATGCCAATGAAGTTCCAACTACAGAGGTCCTCCCCAGTGGGACATGTCATACTGAATGTAAGGTCATCCCCCTACAAGAACAAGTACCGAAAATCCCTCCTATGCAGAGGCACTCAGATAGAGGGAAACAAGAATGTTAGATTCCCAGACATCTATCAACTACACCCTTTTTTTTCAGTAGATAGTATAGGACCACATTCATCCTATGAGACACCCCAGAGCTTCCCACATAACTATTCGACCCCTACCAGCCCTACTACCTCCTGTCATACTATCAAAGAGCGTCTCAACTAGGATGATCTAGTAGAGGCATCGCTAGTAGAGGCACATGCAGATGTATTTTACCAGTCCAAATGGATGGCCATGGATGATATACAAATAATTTTTCGAACCACTTCCACCTCAATGTCTGTCATACCTTGAGATTTGTCAGAGGGGAGAGTACATGAAATCTTCTCCAATATCTGGACAACCCTGTTTTGGTTGAAACTAAACTTCCTGCCCTATTAAGGGTATGTCGATATTGTAAAGACCATAGGAGTACTATTGCATCACATTGACCTGGATTCCCATCCTTCGGTATAAAGGCTGTCATTAGAGAGGTGAAAAATGAACATTGATTCAACCTGTCTCCATGCACTACACAAATGATTTCACCTTATTGTTGACTCTCCTACGAGAGTTCATATCGATGGATGGGGTGAAAAAAAGTATTTTCATTTAACACCACTCCCAATCTAGTAGAACTTGTTCAGAGTAAGGTCTTGCAATTCCATCACAACAAGATGACAGTGAAATAAAGTACCCATTCAAGGGAGGTTTCACATCCGTCAGAAACAGGCCTTGATTAAGTCTTAAAAGAGTCATACCTGATGAGAGAGATCTATTCATAATCTCTAAAATTATTCTATTAAAAATATTTAGTAGGATTGTCACCTATGAAAATCCATTCAGTGATTATCCCCTACCTCCCTGAGAGAAAAAACTCATTTGTAAAATTGACACCAGGTCTAGATCACCCTCGAATGGGACCATGAGAGATCAGGAAGGAAGCGATAACCACAAAAGCTACAAAAATTCGGAACCAACACCATCCTACATGGCTAGGGGTATTTTTATCAACAAATGATCCCCGTACTACTAGAAAAAATGGGAAGAGGCATGATGCCCATGTAACGAAGGCAACCCAATCCCCAGGGCTGGCGGAATTTTGACCTCATGAACGACCTCCCCCCACGACAATCAATATTCTCTCAATTGCGTATGGTAGTAAGATGTATAGGATATTTTCCAGGCCAATCCTTCGAAACATCATCCTTTATGGGAGTGAGGTGTGCCGTAAGGTCGCAATAAGGATCCATCTACATCACCCTTCATCAAGAAACCCAAAGACAATGTTAGGAAAAAAGGGAAAACAAATCCAAGTCACGGAATGTCCTCTTCTTACATGGATGATTAAACCTATTATGCCTCATATTATGAATCTATCAACACCGTGGTTGTAAATTCCATGGGTCTCACTGAAGACGATGAAAATTTTGATGCATTGGGAGAAGATGGTTCCATTCAGGATGTGATACACGATGATCCAGAAGGCATGAACACCCGGAACCGGATGGATTCCCTAAACCTACCCACTCTAGAAAATCTCCCTCCACATACCTAGAAAGTCTCTAATAGAGAGAGAAGAAAAGGAAAGGTTGTCCTCAACCCGTCTCCATATCTCCATACGAACGATCCTCTCACACTCGAAGATAGGTTCACTCAGAAGGAGGAGGAAATGAAAGAATTAAGGCGTATTATTGAAGTGCTAATATAGTGGGACTATCAAGTCAATTACGTTCCTCGTGATGTGTAAAAGTACATACTTCTATCAAGAGTGCTTCAAAAAAATGGGTTTTCCCAAAAAAATGAAATAAGGTCAGGGCCCCCGCTGAGCGCGGCCGGAGGTCCATCCAACTTCCTGAACATGGATTCCAGAGAACACCAAGATGCCACTCCACGTAGGAAGCAACCAGAGCGAGAAAATCTAAAGCTTCCAAATTTACCAGTCGGGCTATCACTTCAAGAAGTCCCCAGGCTATACCCATTCGGGATCAGGCCCAATAGGATGTAATCCTGGGTCTCACCAACATCATCAAAGCACTAAGACATTCATTGAAAGCAATGAATGGTTGAAGTGCTTCGATGTAGCTAGAGCGTAAGCCTTACAGAGACTCAGTTATAATCATGCCACACACACCAATTTTTGAAATCCCATGTATTCCATATATTCAATGTCTTAGTCAACCTAGAATATCAACTTATATAATACGCATCTCATTGCCAAACGATGATGGGAACTCTAGAACAAAAAAAGCAGTGAAACATAGATGCTTCGTGCAAATCATAAAAGGATCGTATTTTATTGGTAAAAAATATTTCTAACACAGTAAATAAAATTATGGGAGGATCTTTGACATCAGTTCCTATTCCACTTAATCTCAATGTTACTTAAGACAACAGTTAATGACCATATAAATTGCAAATAGAGGGCAAACGATAGGGTCTCAGACTTCGTCAATAGATGGAAGGGTCTGATCTACTCTCGTAATAGTTAACTATACCAGTATGAGATTCCCCCTATATAAATCAACAACCTCTGAGATGATCTGTAGATTCCACTCTTACTAAGGAAATGCACCACCAGATTTCGTGATTTCTATACTATTTCTAAGAGGATCAGAGATTCCCTAATATAGAATAACCTTATGTCCCGAATAACCTCAAAGGATACTACAAAGAGAGTAGGTATAATTAAAGAGTCATATGTCCCACTCAATCCTTCCACCACACCTACTCAACTGCCCATGACACCTCAAATTCATCATAGGCCTCTAGCGTATCAATAACTACCCCTGCCCCAATGAGATGATCAAAGAGGACCATGGCGAAACCAATTTGAAGATTGAAGAAATAATGTCTACTCATTCCCAGAGGAACATGTCCACACATATTTCATAGCCTCCACGAACTGCAACATTCTCCACTTACCAGAGCCATGAAATTATAAAGATTTCAGCCTAGATGTCGACCAAATTATTATCCCTAACATTTGATGTGTGGACACAACATTTAGGAGTATTCTTCTTGAAAACCCTCTTACAAAGGATGGTGGACTCAGGGATGTTCAAGCTAAGAAAACCCTGACATACGTAGTATATGTTTTTACCACCAACCAATATGAGGGAGGGGAGTGGAAAAATGTCAATAGTAAAAGGGAGAGAATTTTTGAGGAATATATGACTGGGAAGATAGTCAAATGAGCACATGACTTACTCCAAGCTCAACTCCAGAAACCAGTTGTTCCAAGAACTCATAATGAAACACAACTACTTTTCATAGCACCACAACCATCGACAAGCCAGTTATCCAAGTGTGATCATAGAAGGATGAAACATGTACAAGAGAAGAATTTTGTGACAATTCCAATGCTTGGATTGACTCTTTCAGATTTCATTCCCTCAGGCTTGACACTGCAGTCACCGACCAACCAAATGGAAGCATCAGAGGCAGCCGACTAGGAAAATCTATTATCATAGGATGAACTAATCAATGGTTTTGTCAATGTTTTCTATTTAATGGAACTGTACTTTGATGAAGATTATGGTTATGAATCTGAGATCTTGACACCCGATCAGGGAACCAGAAGGAGAAATCACACATCCATGGGATACCGAAGCCGACATAGCTGTGGCCAGATCCAACCCTACGGTTATACCCCAGTTCAAACTATCAACATTACAAAAACCTGTTGGAGATCCATTCAACGGATCCAGTAGGGATATGAATATTTCCTTACCCCGGTGGGGATCCACTCATGTCCTATTATTCTATGGTAACCATCAAAGGAGGAAAAAGTGTATAACTACATAGGGGGGACATATAAAATTATCGAGCCAAGTCCCCAGAATGAACGAGCACCACCAACTCATTCCCCTATGATCAGTCCCTCTTCATCTCACGCTCCAGCCCCTATAATGAAAGTTAATGAGTTCTAAAAAGTGGAGAATTTTCGACCTATAAAAAAAAGTATGATATCATCAAATATCTGGCCTTGGTACCAGTCAATCTATCGGTCCTGGATGCCCTATGTTTGTCACTAGACCTCAGAGAGGCACTCATAGATGCCCTAATCAACCCCCATTAATTTCAACCTGAATTCACTGCCACCGAGATATATCGAACGATGACTAAAACAACTGAATGTAATGCATTGATTTCCTTCACCGATCTGGATGAAGATGATTCCAGGTAAGGAAAAATCAAACCCCTTTATGTGTCTAGAATGTTGTGTGATGTTGATGTCTAGAAAGACTTTATCTACAATGGCTATGGAGTCAACTGTCTCCCACTATGAACACATTGTTGGTTGGGATATAGTGAGGATAACCTAAAACCCTCAGTTAATACTTTACTATGTTATGACAAGGTCCAAATGAAACCAGTGGGACAAATAAAACTCAGAACCCATTTTGGCGACCTTGTGGCCCATTCCGAGTTCCTGGTGGTTCATCCAAGCTCATATTTTAATGCCATATTAGGAAGGCCATGGCTACATCAACACATGGCCATTAATTCCTCCTACCACTTGTGTATCAAATATTGCATCAATGGAAAAGGTAGAAGATTGTGCATGGATAAGGTCCCATTCATACTCTATGAGTCGCATTACATTGATGCTGAATTTTGTGATAAAAAGTGGGAGACACTTGTAATTGATTGTATTTATTGGGTCCCTACACCAAACTGTCTAGAACTGGTTCCCAAAGACCCCCTCATGAAGCTCTATGAAGAGTACGTGCTACCCATTGACCATGTTGAGACAAGGAATCCAAGTCTAGATGCATATCCAGCTATTCTCATGTTCTTGGTCATGACAGCCATGCCTAACAATGTAGTAGCATAAGCTAACCCTTAATCTGCGGAATAATGCTAGAGCAAGGGTGCCCACTCCCCATACATGGAATCTCAAGATATCCCTATTGCACTCAGTGAAGCGGCAGAAGAACAAGACACTTATCAACCCAATGATAATTCCTCTCCAATGGTTCCCTCATAACTAATTGAGTTAGAGGATGTCACATTCACCACAGAACTCTCATGAGATATCTTTCCAATGAGCTTTGGGGAGCCCACATCAAGAGCTCTCTTTCAATTATAAGGAGTAGGGTTGGAGGATTTGGGTGAAGAAGACGAAGTTAAACATAGAGATTCCCATCCTACATTTGAGTATCTATACCACCATTGATGAACTCGGGAAAATAATCCAGGGTATTGACGAAGTCCCAAGACCCACTGTTATTATTTTTTCCATGTCTTCTGAGGAAAAAAATGTATATACATCCTTCTTAAGGTAGTAGTAAGATTAATTAACATAGGATTACACCAAAATTCTAGGAATCGATATTGAAGTGGTGACACACCACCTTGGCCCTCTATAATATTACAAAGACTATATGTAGGCCACTAAAAGGACACACCCCACACATGCGACCATGATAGAGGCTGAAGGTGACAGGCTCATCAAAGAAGACATCATTTGGGAGGTCCAGTATCCCATATGGTTCTCCAACATAGTCCCGGTTAAAAAAGAATGGATAGATCCATGTATTCATAGATTTAATATATCTTAATCAGCACTTCCCAAAAGATGATTTCCCTGTCCCGATCACCGAAATCTTGATCGATGTGACTGAGGGATATTAGTCTCTCTCTTTCAGGTATTTTTATTCTGGATATAATAAAATCAAAATTCCCCGAGAGGATGAAGACTCCACTGCCTTTAGGGATCCCCAATGAGTATTTTGATAAAAATTCATTCTCTTTGGTATGAAAAATGTTGGCTCTATGTATCATCGTGCCATGCATCACAGTTTCAAACCATTTTGGGGGATGTTTCTCAAATGTTAGTTTGATGACTTGTTATTCAAATAACAATAGCACTAATATCACCTATCAGTCCTTGAAGCCATATTTAGAAAAATTCAACAACATTATCTAAAGATAAACCCCTTGATATGCGCCTTTGGGGTTACCTCAGGAAAATTTCTCACCTTTATGTACGCCATCATGTGATCAAAATCAATCATAGGAAGACAAAGGCTATCCTTGGTTTTCCACCACCCTAAAACCTCAATAATTTATGTTTATTACAAGGACATTTGGCCTATATTAGGAATTTTATAGCCAACCTCAAAAGAAAATTTCTGCCCTAGACAATTTTTATAATGAATGGAGTTACCTACCAATGGTAGATGATTTCAAAAAGTCTTTCGATAGAATAAAGTAGTAACTCTTGATTACATTGGTGATCATGATGCCTATTGAATAAATAAAAATTATCCTATACGTAGTGGCCTTAGAATGGTCACTAGGAGACTACCTCACACAGAAGAATGACAACGACAGGGAAAAAACCTACATTATCTCATCTGAACCATGGTCGATGCTGAGACCCGACATTCAAATAACAATAAGAGGTGTTTGGATCCGGTCTTCATAGTCCAGAAGTTGTGAAATTAACACCATCATCATGAATTCCATCTAATATCATGAAGTAATCCACTACAGTATATACACATCCATCCAATGTTGACCAGACGCCTATCCCTATGGGAAATCATCTTGCAACAGTTTGACATATGGTTTGTGCCTTAGTAAAGCAATAAATGTAGAAGCATTGGCAGATTTTCTAGTAGAGCATCCCTCGAAAGAGACCGCCTCATCAAATGTTGACCTCCATGATGATGCTTTCTTATCTGTGTAAAAGGATCACTGAACGTGATAAATTTCCTTTGATGGTGCATCCATAATCCTGAAAGGTAAAATAATGGATGACCCCATGTTTAACAAGGAAGGGCAGGGAGTCATACTCATATCCATAGAGCATGTGGGTGTTCCATATTCCTTCCTCTTGTCAAGAGGATTCACAAACAGTGAGGCGGAATATCATGCCCTAATTGCATGTCTGGAGATCACACTCAAGAAGCAAGTGATGCACCTCAAATAAAAAGTTGACTTGGAACTGGTCATCAATAAAGACAACACTGAATATTCCATTAATAAAGAGGAGTTGATCCCCCTGTTTGAACATATACAAGGTTTAATAGAAGAGTTTCCTACAGAACCGACATTGAACTCTATTCCCTGATATTATAATGCCCAAGACGATGCATTAGCCATTGTGGCCACAACCCTAGCTGACCCAGACTAGGATGAAATATTTATCAGAAGTTCTCACCATCGAATGGTTTTACCGTTTGTTCAAACTAACATAGAGGAAATTGATGAAGTCAACCCTATACCTGATCAATATTCTCTTACAACCGGCTAGATGGCCCCCATTATAAAATACCTTAAAATGGGAGAAAATCAATTAAATAGGGATGAATGGGAGAAAATATGGAGAGGGGCAGTTAATTTTGTCGTATATACTGACACAAGCCAGCAAAAGGTCCTCTACAAGTGAGTCCATGACAGAGTCCTTCTCAGATGTATGTATAGAGAAGAGACTACAACCAACATTAATGAAGTAAATGCTACAGTATGTGGACCACATCAATTAGGTACCAAGAATTCTCATCAAATTTGATGTCTTAGAAACTATTTTACCATCCTAGCATGGGATTGTGTGAATGTTACCGCAAAATTCAACACCTTTAAAATTCACGCCAACATAATTCATTAGTTCCTAGAGCCACTTCACCTTGCTAAGTACTCTTGGACGTTTTCCGTCAGGGGAATTCACATTGTGGAACCATATCCTCCCTCCACAGTCAAACAATTCATATATATTCTACTCGTGACTGATATCTTTTCCATGTGGGAAGAAGCTTCACCCCTTAATGATGTTTGGGAAGATGAATTGTTAGCTTCATGAAAGCTAATATCATCACCAGATTTTGTGTCCCTCATACAATAATAATGGACAACAACATCAAATTTTTCATCTAATAAATTGGAGAAGCTATAACATGATTATGGTTTCAAGACTAATCATTCATCTTGCTACCATGAAGCGTCCAACAAATAGATAGATGCCATCAACATGACCACAACAAACATAATCTAAAAAATGGTGGACAAATACAAGAAGGCATGGCTATAAAAACTCTTCCATTCCACATGGGCCTATCAAACCACAACTTGCACGACTACCCAATCTAATATATACTCATTATTATATGGAATAAAATTAGTCTTGACCATTGAGCTCCAATTTCCGTCACTCTGCATTGACATTTGTGATCAACAGACCGATGATGAGCAAGAAAAAAAAGTGATTTGAGGAATTGAAGAAACTGTATGAGAAGAAGTTTCACACAATGCACCAACGAGAGGTATATCAAAACTATATTTCATGATACTTCAATAAAAAGGTTCATCTTTAGTCATTCCTCAATGGAGAATTGGTATTGGTCATCCAGACACCGATGATACCTCAAAAGAAGCCATAGAAGCTGGATCCAAAGTGGTAAAGACCATATATAATATACAAGGTCTACTAAAATAGAGCGTATTACCTAATATTCAGGGATGGTAATCTCACCAACTCTCCTACCGAAAAGATAATTTTTAAGAAATATTTCGTGTAAACGTAAAAGAAATTTTTATCCGAGTTGCAGGACCTTAAACATTCAAGCCCATAATTTCCATACTGTATGATAATAAACTGCATAGTAGGTTGTCCGTACTGCACGACAATAAACTACATAGTTTATTTTCCTTACCAAATGATGTTAAACGACATGGTAAAACATACCTATGACATGAAAATAAAAATTACCGTGTCGGTCTGAACTCTATGAACAAAAACCAAGAGCCAATAATCCTATTACTATGACCTCAAACTCTCCAGGACTTCCCCCAGCGGTGCGTACTGGAGGGTCCCAGACACATTCATCTCGGTTCTGCTAAAAAATCATAGCATTCACCATGGTTTGGAGGAAATTATTGCATTTACAAGCTCTATAACCACCAAACAAAGAGAAAAATATCATACTTTCATGATTTAAACTGCATAATGAGACAATGTCTCTATTTGAGATGATATTGGCCTCCCAAAATTTTTCTTCTACTATGCCACACCTAATAAACAACATACAACTTGATTCCTTCTCTCTCATGATACGTAGGGATGCTGGGGTTTTTTCAAACCAATTTAGACACCATGAAAATATCCTCCCACTTTCGTATAAATCAAATTTACATAGGAAGACCATTTGAATTGAATGTTCATTGAGAACTACTTACGACTTGATTCATGACTTTTTAGGATACATAATGACGCCTAGATTACTGTATCTTGGCCGAACCACCTTCTGAAAAAACAGAGCATGTACTTACCGCATGACTCTAAACTGCACAATAATATTATTTACCGTATGACGCTAAACTACATGGAAAAAATCCTTACAGTACGGCTGTAAAAATCATGGTAGAAGTCATAATACACTCCAGATACACGGTAAAATGAAACTATAAATTTTCTTTCACATTTGGATTCATCATTCCCATGCATCAAACTACATGACCAAGAGGATTATGGATCTTCATAATCATACTTGGCAAACAGAAGAGGATGCTCTCCTAATAAATGAAATTCTTCCACAGGTGAAACTCTTCCTGAAATCATACTTTTACCTGACCTAGAACCCCTATATCACATTTACCATTCCAAAAATTTCTAGAGCAATGGTTTACATTTTCCCCCCTTCACATTCAGATGTTGACATGGTGCACCTATCTATTTACCTAGTGTATCCACCCGAGGATTCAATGATGTTCCGCAACCATGACATAACACCAGAGTTGTAATGATTTAACCCAACAAACAATTGCGATATAGTTGTTTCTCGTATCCTTGAACTCAACTCTCCCCAGCTGCCAAACTCCATGTCCTAAGAGATCCTGCATCTTCATAATAATTCAAGGACTTCATAAGTGGATGTTCATAGACCTACAGACACATTTTCATGACTATGCATACCATGCCCTCAGTGGATCTTCATATTGATCGCCTAAAGAACATATTCCAAAGGCAAGTCTTTTACACGAGACACTCTTCCTACCTTTGTATGATTACCAGCCTCAGATCCCCTATACCACATCTCCTAATTTGAGAGAACCCTATAATACAATTTACACCTTCATCCCCCATTCCTGATCAGAGCCTGCCAAATCCTCCTATTTTGATTGTCTCATAGGTAATTGTAGCATCAGTAAACATTTTTTCAAATAATATGACTACTAAAGTAACAAAATATTGTCCTTATAGAGCAAAATTAAAATACTCAGAATGAAATGTGAACTCCACGCATAAGGAAAATTAGCATATGGGTCTTCCTGAGATCCAAAGATAACTACGACCTATTGTCTCCAACAAGACCAGACATACCCATTCCATGCATCTAACTATGTGACCAGATTAATCATAGATCCTCATAAACCACCAAGGCCATCGTACATGGAAGGTCATTGACCTCCAGACAACATTGTATGACTATGCAAACCTTTCCCTCAGTGACTCTACATATTGATCGCCCCTAGCCCATTTTCCAAAGGCCAGTCTTCCTTAGGCAATGCTTCTTTCCAACCCCCCCTCGCCCCTGAGCCCATCCATCCTTTGATTCAGCAAATCATTGAGTTGTAGTTTACAAACCTTTCCAAAATCACATCTGGCTACGGTTGTACTTTTCTGATTAAATTCTCAAGAAATGATGAATTTCATTCCATTTTGAAAGAATGTCCCGTCTACATGACTTTAAACTGCGTCAAGATCTAACCCTCCTTCACAACGACATTGTTTGTGTGTGTGTGTGTGGGGGGGGGGGGTCTTATTTCCATATCCATTATTGATATGGATTTCATCAAAACCTTCAGATTCCATGTAACTTTTATGCCACACATGGTGGTATTTATAATCTGAACGTCCATAATGTTACCTGACCATCAGAAATTAACATTCATTGACCTATGGACACCATTGTATGAGTACACATACAATTCCTTCAATGGCCCTACATATTGATCTCATTTGGCCTATCTTTCAAAGGCATGCCTCCATTCAGAAATTCTTTAACTACCTCTATATGCCCACATGACTCCTATGATTTGTGGTATTCCCCACATGCTATTCAAAAATGAGTGAAAATACCCCCATATATGTATGAAATGTATTATGGAATACACAATTAGTAAAATCCACCTTAAGTTCATCGGCCCACAACATATGGTCGTATCTATTCGACCTAAAACACTAGTAATGATATTATTGTTTTTTGGACATTAAACCTCTCACGTAAACAAGTATGAGAATCGCCCTAATGAAACACTACAATGGGAATCTTAGGAAAAATCTTAGTATCATCTCACCAGGCCTACACCTTGTATGGTCCTGAAAAAATATCGAGCAATAAAAAAAAGATGAAAAATGCATGTAAGGTCGAACACCTGCAAAGGGATCCCTAAGTAAAATCCAAGCTACACCCACTCTGTCCATGCTATATGGGTCTTGGAAAAAATTAGGGTGTAATCAGAGGGGACACAAAGTATGTTGGCTTTCTCTATATAACCCTAGCAAGAGTAAAATTATTATCGCTGGTCCCATTGGATCATGCTAAAAGTGGATCTCGATTCGACGGAATTAGCTTACTAACTTCATGTCATGGTTTCATAATTAACATAGGCATGGAGTAATGATAATGGGAGGATTCAGATAAGAGGAGTTTTAAAGAAAAAATCTTTTCCATAAAGTTCATCAATAAGGGAGGAACATCCCCAATTTGGAGTCTCTCCAGAGTAAAAAGTAAGGAGGGGAGAGTACATGTTGTAGTTTGGGATAATTCTATAGTACATCCTGGTTCTCCATTTCCATAAAATGGCAAGTGATTACTGTGGTCCTTCGATAGCCTTTTCCAAGGATGCTATCTCATCCATTTTGGCTTCATCCATTGAATGAACCCACTCAAAGGTAGATTCATGTTCCCACGCTTTTCTCTGAACAACTTCATAAGTCACATGCAAGGAGGCTAGTTATCCCCTCAACATGGTAGCACGGGATTAACCCCCCCATCTATTCCTTTTGAACTGCCACCAAATCACAGGCCTTCACTTCCTTGGCCATCAAATGATCAACTGTTTCTGAAATATCCTTGAAAGTTCTCACCAGGTAGTGTAAAAATCAAACATGTTCAGCTTGTCCTCACATGAGGCGATGCCTCATTGGACAATGAAAATTTGTTAAATAAGGGAGTGATAGTTCTGGTAATCAAATCCTCCAGAACCCAACTTAGAAAATAATCTCGACATATTGTCACCGTTGTCGGTGAGATTGGACAGGGGTGTCTCCCTGGAAAGAGAAAGAAACCACCCCCATTCCTTATTACACCTAACCTTGTGTCTTCCTATAGAATCAAAACATTGACCTTCCTCTTCTACCACAAATTAAAAAGTAGGAAACGTCACCATAGTGGTGGAAAGGGACCTAAAATTACTAACCTAAGGTGTGAGACTCTCTTTCCCCTCAGATGACCTAACCACAAGATTATAAGGTGGAAGAATAACTTCGGTCTCCGGGATGATCGGTGATACATGGATGGTACTAGTACCATCATGGTTTTGGGTGATATCTATAGGAGGGGAGATGTCTAAATAAATGTCCACCGAAATGGGTTGTGCTGATGAGATCCCTCCCAGATGTTTTTTATGATGGATTGAGTTCCTTCGAATAACGAGGGTTAGAGAAGTAGGTATATCCATCTGGGTTGTCGAAGGACAATAAGTAGAAGGTATGTCCATCACACCTCAGCTAACAAATAGAATTTGTGGTGTTACTATCGGGGCGGTAATTGGACAAAGAACTATCAAGGGTTTTTGTAGACACTCAAGTGGTCCTCTCAGTATCCCCACAGGGTAACAATCAACCCCTAGATGGGAATACTCATGTGATAGGAATGTGATCCTTTTTTTGGTAGGAATAATGATTTACTTGGCATCACCCTTATACATTATTATAAGCCACAATTCATGGAGAACCACATGATGACATTCTCCCCTTAGTTGAATGACCGGAAGCAACACAAACTCTTGAAGGCATCCAAAATTCATGGAAAATCAATAGGGGTGTTATGGATCATAGATAAATACTCGATCTACACTGGCGGTGATAATCTCATCTTGAAGATTGATGAGGTATGAACACTCCTCCAAAGAGACATCCTTGTCACCTCTCAAGGATCCATGAAGAGTAGGATGTGGTGTGAATAAAAACTAATAAGGGTCTTTTAATAACCCAATCACGCCAAAAATGGTTAGAGTATATGGAAGAACAACAAATATTCTAAGGAGAGAATGGTGAAATTCATAATGAGGAACCCGTGTTGTATGTTGGTACTCGTAATAGTAGAAATGTTCCGTCATCCACCCGTACAAGAATTGGAACGGTCTACTGAGGTGATGAGGAGACCTGGCTTCCTAAATCTTCATGAATAATTCATAATTTTGGGCGAGGGGTGGAAGGGCCAAATTAATAGATCGACCCTCTACCATCCTAGCCGCCATCATCAATGTGATGGCCCAAACTCCATTATTTGCATCAACGTATTAGAAGAGCCATCCTATTAATAACATGGAAAAGAATCATTATAACCTAGACTCTTGTGAAACTATGGTCTAAAGATCGTACCCCCATGAGGTACACCTCCCACTTCAACAGATACACAATAGGACCCTAGAGTTTGGTTGGATTGACATGTTGGGTGAGTTCGACTATGGTGCGCCTTTGGCACAAGCCCATTCGTCTATTAGGATAACCATGTCCACAAATCAAACAGGTTGAGGGAACGAGCCTCGAGTGGTTGGCCCAGTAATCTCTGCACCATAACCGTCGATCTCCACATCAACTGAGACACGTGATGAGTATCATTCCACATAGAAGCTTCTGGGAGAATCACATTGTACATTTCTTCGAGGATAAGATGCCCACAATGCCAATAGGTGTCCGACATACTGATCCCCACTTCTCCAAACATTAGGTTATAGTTGTTGATACTCAAACACCAGTGACTCATCCATTCTGGATGGATTTTACATAGAGAGAAGATATAAAACAAAGACACCCAGGCTTCTTAGTGAAACCCCCAAACCTCCAGCTGGTCAGGGAACTCTAGATAGGTTTGATTCACCAAGAACTCCTAACCCCACTCATCAAAGAAGCATCCTTTGGCCCACAAATCCAACATTGCACTCCATCTGCCTCTAATAATTTCTCAATTGATGATAATTATGGAAGGGTATTCTTGGGAATATAGTCTTATAAAATTATGAAAATGCTCACAGTTTCCCTATGTCCAAGACGAGCCATGCAGGGTGAAGACGTTCTCCTCAATCAGAGTGGCGATGAATTCCCATAATGGGGAAATGTTGACGCAGTCATGACCATGGGGTGCCTCTAAATGGATGAAAGGTTGGATGGGGTTAGGCAGCGATAGAGGTATGTCATTAGGTTGACCAAAACTATAAAGAAGAAATTGTACGGATAATAGGTACACTTAGAACTCTAGCATTAGGAAAGCTGTAAGAAAAGTATCACAGGGAATGATGTGGGTTTGAAGATCATCATCGCTATTCCTTTCAATGGTGGCTCTCGTGATCATCAATCCTACAAGAACTCATTGAGGAACCAAGTTTACTTCCTGCATTGGGATTCCATGTCATCGTTTACTCCAAAAAATAATATTAAGGAAATATACCAATGTTTGGAAAAGGCTCCACAAATGGAATTCCCCACGTACTAACAGTAGAGTTGGTTCATGATACCCTTATTCCAAGAATCAGCAGTATGCAGAAGAGGTTCATGGTATCCTAGCCTATGAAGTGATGTCCGGTAAACCTCATACCAATAACCTACTAGATTTCTCATAACTAGAGACTTAAATAATGTTTGAAATTAAAATTTCAATGTTTGGAGGACAATTCTACTCTGTGGACCACTGAACCATGTTGCGTTTTCCTATGTGGCCCCCCATGACATACATTTCAAAAAATTTAATGTTTAGTGTGTCGATGGGATGTTAGTTCATTGATGGGGTAGTGTGGATGGGTATCAGTCCATGAAAGCTAAAACGGTTCGCGGATGATGATGTTTGCGAAGGTGGTTGAAGGTGGAGGCGGTGCACCGATGAAAAGAACAAGAGAGCTCGTAGACGATAGATCCTATAAATGACATGTTGCCTGGACCCCATTATTTAGGAGTGGTACCCCACATGGTCTATTTCTCTACCACAAACTGTTCCAGTTTCAGGACCACTCTGCATAGGAATAGACCCTTCATTGTTCTGATTGGTCCCCATTCTGATTGGGGGGGGGGGGTTATTTGTAGGGTCCTGAAAATCCATAGAAGCGAAGGGAGTTTCCCCCCTTAAATTTAGTGGAAGACTCTAACCAATCTTCATCAATAATATTGGAAAAATATTAATAATGATAAAGGACCTAACCAATTCAGGTACCGGTTTGTCATTAATGTTATGTGGCTGATTCATTGAATAGTGCCACCCGCAGATGCTGTCGTTTGCGAAATGGAGGCAGAACTCCTATACTGATGTGAACCAAACATCCAGTGAATTAAAGCCAAACCAATATGAAGACAAAGACCTCTCACAATGTCATTCGTATAATGGGGGTGGAAACCTGCACATCTTCCCAACACCCCCATGACCATGTTAGTTTCCCAGGCGAGGTGCATTCAATGTACCATGTGAAGCATGGGTTGACTATGTCATCCGTAGGTTAGGTATCCAATAATGGGACTCCACAAAAGGTTCCACATGATCATAGATACAACCCTTTCTCCCTATATGATAGAACTTAGAGGTGGGAATGTAGGATTTGGAGGAAGAAAAGGTGGATTTATCAGCAATCGGCTTGTGGAGAAGGGAGAGGATTTTGAGAGATTAGGATTTAGTGGACCATGATGTTCCGTTTCACGAACCATCGAAAGGAATAAAATGGCGGATGAATTGTTATGTAATAAATAAATCATAAGTGAAATGATAAACCATGAATCTGAAAATGGAAAATCGAGAACGATGGACCCTATACGGATTCAATTCATGTGAATTAGAGAACATATGTAATTTCTTCGATTCATCATGTTGGGTAGTGCGCTTTTATGCGTGTGAAGACCTAAACGGTACAACTTCCAGCCATTTCATCTTGAGATGAATCCAATGCCACCTTCCAATTTTTTACGTGGGAAAAACCCAGAGCCATGTACCACTCTGATACTTGGGATTCCCTTCAGTCTGCGTACCACACTGGTAGGTGGACTACCACTCAAACTGCGTAGCACCTACCTATATGAACGGATCCACTCCCCATATGAATATGTGGTCCATTGAAGACTCTGGTGTTTCTATCCCCATGAGTCACAAATGGACCTTCCAATTCATCCTAATCGTTCAGAATCCCCTCACTAGAATATCCATCGACATCAAGGCAAGGCCTCCCCCAAAACCACCAAACCGTCATGATGATACCATCAGGCACATTAGCGCGCCCTCATGAGTTCACATACCCCTGGTAGGCAGAGATGTAGGGGGTTAGTTCATCCCTTAAACATACATCTAGAGCATTCCAAGTTTCACAGACCCACGGTAGTGCATATAATATGCTTGGGAGCCCTTTTTTCTTCCCTCAATAGGATTAGGGGGATCCCACTTGCATTTCCATTCATGTAACGCCAATAGGGAGAACATCTCCCCTCCTCTAGAAAGGGTGTCAGGGAATACCTCATGGAGTAATCCACACACCATCGTCATCGGATGAAAAAATCATTTACACTTTCATATAGGAAGGTTCATTGTTTCTTTCCCTTTCCCATGGTCACCCTGGCCTCTTCCGTTATGGGCTCTCCCTCCCCAACCCACAGGGGAGGAGGTGTGTGTGCATTGTCTAATCATCCACATCGTCTTGTTTCTCACAATAATCATGACTCACGTTAGATTAGAGGTTTGTATAGATTACATGATAACAAACATCACATTAAAACTATGTGGACTTTGATCCTTTCCAAGGCAGGGTACGTAGGACCCCTCCTTTAGGTTCAATCCCGAATTTATATCCAAAATAAGTGTACATTGATCATTTCCAAGGCATGGTATGTAGGATACCTCCCTGAGGTTCATGCCTAAATTTCATCAGTTCTAACCCCCTTCTTGTTGGTCTACACCTAATCAAACTATGTGGATTATGATTTCTCTCACAATGATATATAGCTAGCCTATGTTACATATTCGATCTACAAACTAAAGTCACTCTATATCCCCCCCAGGATGACAATAAACTCTAGAAAGACTAATTACAAGGCTTGAGACCATTGATGTCTGATCAAATTGAAACTTAACCAGAGTCACTAATCCAATAAGGGTTGGTAAACCTCGGATGTAGACGATTCTCGGTCCCTGTGTATACCATTGACCTGTAATTCATAGTTAATCCATGGAAACTATTCTTGGGGGTAAACCATAAATTCGCGAACATATGAGCACATTTAAAACTATAAGAGATTCCTAGAGCAGACAATAATTTCCCACCTAAATGGTGTGATGATCTCGTCTTACCATCCTCTTGACCAATATGAGTTTTTAGGTGTTCTTGGCATATCACCCAATGGGAGAATGCCATTGTAAAGAAGGGCCATGGATCGTGGGATACTAGAACTGTTGGGAATTCCAGGCCCTGTGAATAAACAAGTTGGAGTCTAATAAAATCCACAAAGATAGGGAACCCATTATGAATGATTAAACAACACCAACACTCTTTAATTAGACATATGAACCGATCACGTCCCATTCCCTAAGAAACAATTATTATCCTTGTAAAAGTGGAAATTTCTCTCTTTATGTATTTAGAAAAGCCGCTTGTGTAGATGAAAGTTCATTGGTTTTAGATTCATTCTTGTTATGTATTGATAAAATATGTAGAGTTAGTCTATAATTTTCTTGTTCTTCATCTTGTTTTTTTCATTGTCATCATCATGATGTATTTGATTAATTTTCATCATGAATAGATTTATTGTTATCATCATAGAAACTAATTTCAAATGGACGATAAGAGCTCACATGTATTCCTAGGAGAGTGGGATCATATGACGGGATGGGAAGGACCTTCCTGTGAAGTGCTGTAATGTTTTTTTCTCTAGTTGTAGTTGACAGTGATAATGATTCTTTTACGATTGATCTTTCTTCCATTGTTTCATATTTTCATAATTTTTTTCCTAGACTATATCTTTATTCTGGATTACTCAATAGATATTGGTAGTGTTTAAAATTATCTCAGTTCTATAGACACATATGATATTGATACCTTGTTATCATATGGAACCAGCAGAGTTGAAAGAGATCATGATTCAGTTATATGATAAAGTGAAGAATTGTTTTGTTCAAAATTGTGTTTCACCTTTGGCATCCCCAATTATCTTATAAAAAAAGCCATATGGTTGACTATAATTGTATTTATACTACTAAAAGTTGACCCATGTAACAATTAATATCATTTATTCTTCTCATCATGTTGATTAATTTTTTGGATTATTTCAAGTTTGAAAAGTGACTTTAGATGATTTATCAACACTCTTGTTATCATCAATATATAGTTCAAAAGTGTGATATTCTAATCAATAATTTAAAAGTACATATGGATGCTACTAATATACTATGTTGTTTTTTGGTCAGACATATAAGGTCCCATCCCAATTCATTACACAATATTGAGTTAAGTAATGAATTCACATTGTGGATCTTTTCATGTTAACATTTTTAATTATTTGTCAATAAAAATTAGATTATATCTCAAATATTACAACGTTTGCAATTATAATATAACAAATTTTTGGAAACAAATATTACTCATTAAGGAAAAAAAATTATTTTCTCGATAAAAATCTTCTCGAAATCTTTATATCACTTACTCATCCTTATACATTGTGAAAAAATTTCAAAAACATGGGATGACCATAAAAAGATCATTAAGGGATATAAAAGAAGGGTAGAAAAAATTATTCTCTGAATACATACAAATCATCAAATCATACTTTCCAATCATAAATCATAACACCATAACATACCTCATAAAATCATATTATTTATGAATAACACATATAAATCATAAATAATAAAGGTATCTTGTGGAATCCATAACATATTTTAATTATTTAATTCACTGCTACATAGATAGTTACGTTTTGAATACCCATCACATTATATTTCTTAGAACTATTAGGTGAAACATTATCTTTTACCTCTTTCATGTTAACTAATACATTATAGAGCTATCAAAGGCTCAACCGACCTAGGATTTTCATAGAACCACCAGTATTTGGTATTTTACATAACCACCCATCAAATTTTCAAGTACAATTATATGATTATAACACATAAAAATTGAAATTATCAATATTTAAATCTTCAATCACAAGACATCAATTCTAGATATTGATGTTTACAATCCATTTGAGAAACCATTTAATACATATAAAAAATGTATTTTTGAATCAAAGTGTCCCATACACTTTAATGATTATAATGGAATTAATATTTTAAAAAATTAACTTGTATATAATTAAATCATTAAAACCATTTTTAAATAATGGTAACTAAAGAGTAAATATTTTACTAAATAAATTATTAAAACATTTAAAACGTTGTATTTCTTAAAGACTCCCTTGCTGGTTGAGAAAATAATTGAATAAAAATAATTAGTGAATAACATTAAAAAATCTATAATATGATTAGAATAAATAGAATAATGATATAATATCTCAAAGGGTATTATATACACTATATAATATAATAATGGTGCACAATATCCATATATTCCTCAACAAAAGAATATTGAGATGATGTCCCTTACAAAATATTGTATCCTTAGATTAAGGATATATGAAATACATAATTATGTGTTAAAAATATAAATAGACTGAATAAAAGTTGATATTAAGTGTAAATAACCATATTTCATTCAAAAAAATTATTTTAAAAACCAAAACTGTGACATGGATATTTAACTCAATCAAATGATATTGAGTTATTATTTACCTTACAATGTTCATACAAATAATGTAAGAATTTATCAATGGTGTGATTATGTATTGAAAAAGTATATCCATGCTATGGAAATGGTAAATTAATAAATAAATAGTTAAATAGTGATTCCATAACTAATCATGATATAATATAATCAATGAAGTATGCGTAAAACCCAATGACTGGAGATTGAGTTCAGAAATTTCTTTTCTGAAAATTCAGTAGCCTAATGACATCACATAAATATACAAAAAATTAGTTGATGAGATATAAATGAGCATCATATAATATTGAGATAAAATAGGAAGAAATAAAAATATATAAGAACATATCCCAACATAATAAAATGGAAATTAAATTTCATAACAAAAAATAAGTCTTTGACTGATTGAGGATGTTTAAAGGTTCCTTTACCTTGACTCTGACTTGTCTCATCCGTTCCTTATATTCCGGAATAATAAATGTAGTTTAATTTTTACTTGAATCAGAACCTTTTAAGATATTATCATTCTTTTTATATTATTTTCATCATGTTATAATATTTTCAAAATTATATAATTTCATATCGGTCATTTTGTCGATATACGATAATTGAGTTGAAAATGAACTTATTTTGACGTAAATTGTCCATGTGGTCCAAATTTCATCATCCTAGAATATTATTAATTATTTAGATATCATATATATCATATATATCCACTATATATGTATTTATAGTAGACCATAACATTTGGACATAAGAAAATGAAATGCACCATTTATGGAGACGGTAATCCGTACGTACACATGAACGCAACTTTCATTTATTTTTAATACTTAAAGGAAATAAAACAATATAATACATATCTATATTATAAATCCTGTGTAATATAATATTTTATATACAGTAAATTTTTTCATTAATTCCATCCTTTATATGTTCCTTATATGGCATGTATGAGTCATATCACTTTGAGGGAGGGGTAGTCTACAGTACCTTAATTGAAATTATCATATTTACACTTTCTGGAAAGAATAAAACTATGATTTAAATAAGAAATAAAAAATCGTATATAAAATATAAATATAGTATATAACACATATAAATATAGTTCCATCATACTAAACACTATGAGAGGGTGTAGGGTAAAATAAAACAATCAGTGGTTTGTGGGGAAAAAGTTCGACATACAGAGAAATAGTATGTTCGTATCCATTAGAAGGAGGTCTGTGTAAGAGTAGTTTTGATAATTATCATAAAAAAAATCCTTGTATATTGTGGATAATTTATTTATGTATTAAAATAATAAAAATATAAAAAAGAGTGGATAAGAAAAATAATGGGAAGTAACTTGAGTGAAGGCTTTACCTCAAAATCGGGTAACTTATTTTGATTTGATCCAAAAGGCTTTATATAATTGCTTTCTTCCCAATGTAAGGCTTTTAAGATGAATGTTTTATATAGGGAAATAATTTGGGAATAATTTCGACGAGACAAGTGTCTTGATCGGTGTGATTAAATGGGTAGATGTGTTGGCCCTTTATAAGAGGGAGGAGGGACACTTTTTGAAGTTAGTGAAATATTATTTTATTATAAAATAATGTTTTGTTTAAAATGTTCCAAATAATTTATTTCAAAGGTAAGAGTTTTGTGGGTCTAAAACCTCTTAACCAATAGATTTTAGACAAGTCTACGTCACAAAATTAACCATATATTTTTTGTGTTAACCCTATGTTAAAAACATTATCTCTTACCATGTCTTCGTGAATTTTCAAATTTTATTGTTAATGATATTACTATAAAATGAAAAGATGAATCTTAGATTTTTAAGACTATTATATAATTTAATATAATATTAATTTTTTAAATGTATGTATGTCAATTTTTATACTATTCACATCAGGAATATTTAAAAAATCTATAACAACATGATTCATTTGAAAAAAAAACATTATTAATTAAATGAAAAAATAAATAATCATCTATAAAATAAGTGGATGACATAAAAATATTCAAAATAAATTATTTTAATATTTATAATATAATTTATTTAAATAGTTATTGAATAAAGAAATCACTACAACATCAGTGTAGAATAAATAAATAAATTTATTTAATGTATAAAAATAATAAATATAACACCATGATGTGGAAATATTTTTAGTTTTCTAATTACTATTTATAGTTGAAGAGATCACTTATATAACCCCATATAAAAATAGTTTTAGTAAAAGATATATTTTTATTTTATATTTTTCATTACATAAAAATAATTTTTATAAAATGTAATTTTACCATCCATGTGGCTTCATGGGGTCCCAAAATCGTCCCAAGGATGCCCTTGGTCAGATATATCTAATCCAATAGGATTAGGACACATGTTAGGGTAGTTTAATATTATTATTATTATATTATTTTTTACAATTATTTACCATATTTACCCTTTTACCATATTAAATAGAATAATTAATAAAGTTAATATTCGTAATTTCATAAAATAAAAGGTACATATTCCAAATATGTGAATCTTCTTATTCCAAATATGGAATCCAATTTTTCATATTGAAAACACATATGTTTTAGTAATAAATTAAAAATTAATTTTCAATTTCAAAAACAAAAAGTGGGGGTTTAAGAAGTAATAATTTTCAAAAGATTGACATGTTTTTGTATCCAATTTAAAAGTAAAATTACATATAATATCCATCATTGGATTAAATTATAAAAATATAATCCAATTAAACTTTTAAAACAATAACAATTACAATCTAACTATATAAATATATTAGATTATATTTCATTTTTTACTGAAAATTATGTATTTTCCAATATTCATTAAATATTAAACTTTATCAGAAAATTAACTAAAAATTTTCCAATTTAAATATGTTTTTACTCATCTAAATAATAAGTTTATTTTCTAAAAGAAAAGATATAAATTTTTCAAAAAGATGATTGAGAAAGGGTTCCTCATCAAATGATGGTAAAACTATGTTTTATAAATATTAGAGAATAGTTGGCTTAAAATCGGATAAAAATCTTATTTTAAGACTCTATAATTTATTGGATAAATATAAATATATTTAAAAAAATGTATAATAATATTGTAGTTATTTATTTTAATATCCACAAATACAATTTCTAGGTGTCAACTTTCATTAAAATAATTATATTATTATATTATTTTTTGGTATAACTCAATGTTGTGTGAAATGTACGAGATCAAAGAAACTTGTCATTGCGTGTTGAGAACTCTATAAGATAAAGCATAAAATATAATGTAAAAACAATATCTTATTCATAAATATTAATAGAAATGAAAAAATAATTATCATATAAAAACCTGGGTCTTCACATCCTTTCCCCCTTTTCGAAATAACATCCTCTCAATTTTAAAATTGGTCTTAGAAACATCATTGAAAGCCCCACATTTGAAAAAGAGTCAATAAAATAATCAATTTAAATGAAATAAATATAAGTAAAAAAGGTAACTCAAGATAACACATACATGGATTCCATGTAGGAAAACATGGATATGTAAGAGAAACTTACCATCATGCTCTAATAGAGAGTGATAGAAAACATTACCAGGAGAATGATAACCCCAAAAAACCCACAAACTTGTGATTGGTTAAACGGTATTGATTTTTGAATATGATTAATAAATGAAAACCAATTTTGTTTTAATATCATTTTCATAATGTTGAGAAATTTATTTATGAGCTTGACTAAGAACATAAAGAGGAATGATCCAATCACTTGTTAATCGAGAGAGACTATGTAGATGATGTATGTATGAGCTTTCTCGAGCACACTACATTCTCCACACCAGACATGGTTGGGATTACCTTCGTTGATCGCTACATCCATAGTGTGGGAAAGAGGTTTCCGAATGAAGGGTGAATACCATAGTCATTAAGGAAGGCTATTGTTTCTTGTGGATGGTGGAGAAGAAGTGGCTTCATAAAGGGGTGTTGTCGTCTGGCCAAGTGATCATCATTATGAAGAAAAATTTTCTGCTAGATATGGTCAAGATTGTCAATTCATGGTAGAAGGCCCCTACCCTATAAAGCCTTACTCAGGCAATCTAAGGCACTTCACCTAGAATGTATAATTTTTCTGGTAGATTGGTCCAAGGGAACCCTCCTGATCGGGGTGATTAATTGAATCCGATGGTTCTTATGATAATGGTGTCATAGGGGGGATCATGTGTGATATAAATGGATTAGCTTCATGGAATTTTATATCTTTATGGGCCAAGGCATGTTGATTTTGGTAGAGGTGAAGTCCACACTAATATGTCTCAATGTTCGTAGAAAGATGTGCTTGGATCTCATGGATATGGAAATTGACTGAATTCTGGTTTACAACTCGCTCCAATGGATAGGTGTAATTCTATCATCTACAGAATACAATTTTTGATAGTGGCATGGCTTCCTTGGAAGAATAACTAAAGTGTCTCACCTTTGGTGGGTGGGGAATGGGTCAACAGACTAACCGGCCTCTCTTGAAACTCCTGGCTCGAAGTTCTTATTTTTACACAACTTTCATACATTTATGCCAATATAAATTAATTTTATTAGAGGGGACATCATTGGTCTCCACAACATTAGACCACTGAAGTTGTGATTTCCCATCATTTTGTGGGCCTTTCATGTAATTTTTTTCTTCTATTTGATTAAAAAATTACATGATTAGGATGACTAAGAACATAAGGAAACATACATACATGAAATATATAGTTTCATCCTATTTTAAATATCTAACACAACTCATATTTTATATAATCAATGAGTATTCAAGATGACACAGTCACAGCTAAGGCACTAGAAAAAACTTCTATAGAATTTACATAATCCAAAAATGATGAACTATATAACTACCATTTCATTAGACATTAACCAAAACCAAAATTGTTAGAATAAGATCAAATAATCCCAAGACCGAATGATCCATGGTAAAAACAAATTCTACTTTTAATCTCCAAAATTTCAACAAACAAAACAAAAATTTTAATAAAGACTATTTAATATACAATTGGCCTCCAAATTATTCAAAATATATCAAACTAATATTGAAACCCCAAATTCAGAAGGATTTTATTATATAGTCTTCCATGGTAAATCATAACGTTTATCTTAAATAATATCAAAAACTCTTAATGGATCAAACTAAATAGTATTTAACCTAACCACATATTCATTTTTAGAATATAAAAATTTCAGTAAATAACCCAAATCACCATTTGTCCCCAATAAAATCATCGATTCATCCAGAATAATAATTAAACCTTTACTTCAAAAATTAAATCCCATAGTATTCAATATTCATTAGGAATTCAGTGTTCCGAAAAGAGAGAATGTCTTCCAAAAATAACATTTATCACATAATAATCAAATCATTTTCATTAATATGAATATCCATTTTATAAATCATAAGTTCTCAAAATCATCTCATTCTTGATCCATAATGCCATTTAACTGAAATGAATATGTCATAGTAACAAGGGACTTCACATAGGCCAGTGGTAGGCGATATACCCTTGTATTCATTCGGTTGTGGGTTCGATTCATATGGCCTTCCAGACGCGATGGTTTGTCACCCATCTTATGGGTTATCCTTTTAAAACCATTAAAATTTTATAATTTTTTCAAAAATAATATAGCTTCCAAAAAAATTACAGTAACCCACTTTATTTTCAATTCTTAATTAATACCATTCAATTTTAATCTGAAAATATAATAATCATTAATCAGATGAAAAAAGATCATATGAACCCCTAAGGTTATCCTTTATGTCCACATAAGAAAATATAACTCATACTTGAATAACATTATCACATATCAAACACCAATGTTACACATACTAGAAAAATTATTCCAAAGTAATCCAATCATAAAAATAGAATTAATACTTTTAAATATTTACTCATCCAATAATCTACCATAACATTTGAATCCCTTATACATATACTTCTTACTCATTCAGAACACTTCATAATCCATTAACTATGAATTTCCGCCTTCTTTCATAATACAACATTACTACAGGTCTAATATTCTCATAATTTATAAATATCAATCCAAATTTGCTTCATTCATTATCTATAAGAAAATAAATCATACCAGAAGAAATATATCATGATCTTTTAGATGATACCTTTATCTATCATCATGTATTCCTACATTAAAAAAGAAAACGTTCTCTTCACTTATGTAATTTCACATTTCGATAGAGATGGAAAATTTGATATCTTGACATCATTTAAGAAAGATACATTGACACATTAAATTGGTCTAGAAATGAGTAGGTGTTGGATAACTCAAACAGTTTCTTGCAGGTGAATTGAATACTCATGAAGCTCTCAAAATAATTTGAACATGCTTTTTAAATAATAGTGAAGATAAAATAATTGGGGAAGGATAATAAGGATTTACATGATCTATTTACTCCCATCTTGACAATTGATTTTTAATCTTATAAAAATATTCAACAATTTAATGTGTAACAGATTTTTGTTATTAAAAAATCATCTATATGGTTAATATAACAAAAAAAACTATATTACTCTAATCCATCAACCTCCATATATCTATGTTGTTCAATTTTTTATCCAATAATCCTATTTTACCATAACCCTCCAATAGTTTACATATTATAATAAACCTCTTGGATATATGGGATCCTTTACTGAAACAAAAATAACACCATAACCTATAATGATTTCAAAACCAACCTTCGATACCAACATTAAGGCCCCATTTTTAATCTTTAGATAATTTTACGTTATGTCAATAATTCATATTTAAGGTCCTTTCAGGAATAGAGTTTTAGAAAATTTGACCACAAATATTACCTTACATCTCAAATATTATAATGTAGACACTTCTACTCTGACCAATTTTGTTACAACAATAAAACTCATTAAATAAAACAATAATTCCTTTCTCGATAAAAATATTCTAGAGTTCTTAATTTTTCTTAAAATTCGATATACCTTGTCAAAAACAGTTAAAAAACATGTGATGGGAATTTAAATATAAGTAAGGGATATAAAATAATGGATGAAAACTTTATTCCATTAATTCTTACAAAACAAGAAATCATACTTTTCAATAATAAATCCTATCTTTTTAACATACCTCAAGAAATAAAATATTTATGAATAACTCATATAAATAATAAATCATACCGGTAACATGTTCAATCCATAAAATACATACATTGAAGCTTTAAAAACTACATAGGGTTTTATTTTTGGAATACCCATAATCATATATTTCCTTAATCTCTTAGAAGAAACATTAATATTTACCTCCGTCATGTAACCCAATGCATTAGAGAGATATCCCAAACTCACCCATGCTAGATTTATCACATGACCACCCATATTTATATTATCATGTAACCACCCATCAAATGTAAATGTAGCATTATGTAACAATAAAAAATAAAATATTTAATTTTATATCATTTCACTCTTCAACCATAGGAAATAAATTCAAGATAATGAAATATTAAATCCATTTCCAAAACCATTTAAAGCATTTAGTAATGGGATTTTTGATTCAATGTGGCTCATACTACTTTGATGATTTTAAAAGAATTAACATTTTAAAATATTATTTTCCATATAAAAAAATCCTTAAAACGATTTTTAAAACATGGACATTAATGAGAAATATTTAGAATAATATATCATTAAAACATTTAAAATGTATTTTTAGTTAAAGAGTCACATACCACATGAGAAAAAACAATAATAAAAGAAATTATAGTGAAACAATAAAAACCTATAATATAATTACAATAAATATATTCATGATATAATATGTCCAATTCTATTATATACAATATATTTGATAATAAAGGTGCACAATATCATGATATTAATCAATGAAATGAGATTTAGACTATGTCCCTTACAAAGATTGTATCCTTAGATTAATGGTATATAAATGACATAATTATGTGTGAAATATATAAATACACCCAATATAAGTGGATATTAAGTGTAAAAAAATCATAGGTCATGGGCACATATTCAATGGAGAAAAAATTAAATGACAATGATATTTAACTAAATGAAATAATATTGAGTTAATATTTCCCTTACAAAGTTTGTATAAATTATGTAAGATTTTATCAATAGAGTTATTATGTGTTAAAAAAGTTTATCCACACAATGGGAATTAGAAATTACAACATAAATAAATAAATATTTATTACAAAAATATTGGTGGCATTATATAATCAATGACGTATGACTAAAACCAAATTAGAGGGGAATGATTTTAGAAATTTCCCTAGAAAAATTAGGTTCCGAAAGAAAGTCACATATAAATTTCAGAAAATTGTTTTATGATAGAAAAAATGGTATATCATAATTTAGAAAAAAATGGATGGAAATAATAATATATAAGAAAATATCCCAATATAAGAAAATTTATATTAAAATACATAACATAAATGATGTCATGGATTAATAGACGAAGGTGAAGGGTTACATTACCTTTAGTCTGACATGTCTCATTTGTTGTTTGTATTAATGAATAATAAAATCACATTAATTTATAATTGATTATGAAACTTTTCCATTTTTATTATTAATTTTAAATTACATATCCTCAAGTTATAAAAATTATAACATTATTTATGTTTGTATCAGTCATTTTGTCGATATAAGGTAAGTGAGAAGAAAATGAACTTATTTTGTGGTAAATTGTCAATTTGGTCTAAATTTCATTGTATTAATAACATTATTCAGGATTTATATATCATATATATATATTATTAATGTATTTAAAATAATCCAAAACATTTGGATATAAGAAATTAAATGCATCGTTCAGGGAGATGATAAATCATACATTTGTATGAAAGCTACTTCATTTCATTATCATATTTAATGAAATGAAAAAATAATTATACATATGTATATTATAATTACAGAATAATATTAAATTTTATATACTTTATATATATTCATTAATTCAATCCTTTATACATTCCATGTTTGGAATTAACGAGTCATATCACCTTGAGGGGCGGTAGTCCGCACTTTTCAAATGAAATTATTGTATTTACACATTTTGGAAAGAATAACGTTATTATTTAAAATATAAATAAATAATAATATATATAATATAAATATAATATATATCGAAAATAAATATAGATTGATAATAATGTACACCAAGAGTGTTGGTTGAGGAAAATCAAACAATCATCATTTTGTGAGGCAGCAGTCCGTTGTACACAGACACAATATATTCGTTTCAATTTAATGGATGTGTGTGTAAGTGTAGTTTTAATAATTCACATAAAAACATCCTATTATATTGATTATACTAGTACTATTTTGTAATCAAATAATAATAATATAATTGAATAAAGGTAAGGAAAATAAATAAAAGGGACATGAGAAAAGACATTACCTCTATATTGGAAAACCACTTTTGATTAGAGAAAAAATGATTTATTGAATTGACTTTTATCCAAGGTAAGGCTTCTAGGAAGAAGGTTGGAATTTATGGTAATTATTTGGGCAGAATATAGATGATCCAAGGGGCTTGAGAGGTGTTACTCAATGGGTTGATGTTGTATCATTTTATAAGAGGGAGGAGAGGCACTTTATGAAGGTATTGAAATATGTTTTTACTATTAAATTATTTTTTAAAATGATATAAATGTAATTTATATCATAGATAAGATGTTTCTGGGGTCAAAAACCTCTTAAATAATATGTTTTATACAAGTCTAGGTTGCAAATTTACAAATATCTTTCTTCTTTATCCCTTAGATAAAAACATTAACTCCTTCCATTTCTTCTTGCATCTTCATAATTTATTGTTACTATAGTTACTATAAAATGACTAGAGAACCAGAAGTTGTAAATTAATGACATTTTCATAATTATCTATTTAATTTTCCCAAATAATATATTTTTTGAACAATTATATCATTAAATTAAATATTACTTGTTTTAAAAAATCATTTATTTCAGTTTTTAAACTATTAATATCAGGAATTTTATAAAAATATATAACAATGTATTTAATTATAAAAATCATGATTGATTCATAGAAAAAATGAAATAAATATACATAAATTTTTTGGTTTTCAAAAAAATATTTAAAAATAAATTTACATTAACATTTATAATATCATTTATTTAAATCATTCATTAATAAGGTAATCACAACATCATTATAATGTCATAAATAAAATTTATTATTTCATGTCTAACAATATTAAATAAAACACCATGATGAAGGAAACATTTATGGATTTTTCATTAATATTTAGGGTCAAATATGAAACCTTATATAACCCCATATTAAAATATTTTTATTAAAAGGAACATGTTTATGATATATTTTTCTTTACATTCAATTAATTCTTATAAAATTTCATTCTAACATCCATGTGGCTAAATGGGGTCCCCAAATTAACACAAGGATGCCCATGGTTAGACATATCTCATCCAATAGGACTAGTACAAGTGTTAGGGTAGTTTATTATTATTACAATATTATTTTTAACCCTTATTTACTAGATCTACCTACTAACCATAGTAAATAAAATAATTACTAAATTTACAATTCATAATTTTATAAAATAAAAGGTACATATGCTAAAAATTTGGACCATATGATTCCATATATTGAAAAAAAATTATATTAAAAAAATAGAATATTTAGTAATTAATTTAAAATTAATCCTCGTTGTTGAAAAAAAGGGGGTTATTTATAAGTAATAACCATCAAAATATTGACACATGTTGAGGTCCAATTTAAAAGTGAAATTAATTGCAATGACCAAAGATGGATTAATGGATAATTATATAATCCAATTAAACTTTAATACCAATTAAAAGTAAAATCTATCTGTATAAATAGATTAAATGGGAATCTATTTTTACTCAAAATGATGTATTTTTCCACTACTCATTAATAGATGAACTTTCCAAGAAATTTAACCAAAATTTATTAGTAGAAATTTTTTTGAGTTACACTTCTACAGAAGAAGATTATTTTTTCAAATAGAAAATATAAATTTTTATAAACTATATTCAAAAAGGTTTCACCATAAAAAATCCGCAAAACAACCTTTTAAAAATATTAGAGTATTTAATGCTTAAAATCAGATTCACTATTATTTTAATCCTTTAAGATTTATGGGATAAATGTAAAGATATTTATCAAAATTTTATAATAATATTATAGGTATTTATGTTCATTTACAAAAATACAAAAACTAGACATTAACTACCATTTAAAATAATAATAATAATATATTATTTTTTTTGGTGTAACTTAATGTTGTGTGCAACGTAAGAGATCGAAGAATCTCATTGTATCGTGTTGAGTAAAATATCAAAAATTCAATCCCCATTAATGTAAACATAATATCAGTTACATAATTATTAACAATAATTAAAATAAAATTATTCTTGAAATACATAGGCTTTTACAATACTAATTCACTTATAGTTTTAATAAATTTGATGAATTAGATATTAAATCTGTATCTCAACGCATTTCTTGTTGTATTTGTGGATTGAATATTTAGTTATTCAATATCTATGAATGGTCAAGAGTACCAGCATAGTTTGATATTAGTAATCGTGAGAATTCTCCTTTTGTATGGAATGATTTTGAAATCAACATTCATGATTCATGAATTGAAATTTTCGAGGAACATGATTTATAAGGATGTATTATTAGTTGACTAGAGAAGGTAAAGGAGGTCTAATAATTGGAGGAGTCACAAAATATATTTCATATTAGAATCTTCTATGATCTTTTTATAAACTATCCATAACTCATCAATAATGTATACAATTTAGAATCACTCATGATTTATCATATTAAGAATGGAGTTAAAATTACATGTCATGATATGTTTCAATATTTTTTCAACAAGATAGAATTAGTTATAAAATATTTTCTTATATTGGACTTCGTAGATCCTAGTAAATGATATATGGTCTTGTTTAATTGTTTTAGAATTGGTTTACATTTTGATCACTTGAAGGATGATAATGTGGTGGGTTACTGTTCACATCAGCATATAATAAATGGGAAGAGTTCCCCAGTCATGATTTAAAGATTTCTATAGTTATAAGTGCATTTATATTTTCAGTGGAATTATCTTTTTGCGGAACATTTCATATTTTTTTCAAATCAAAATATCATGATATAAATATTTTAATATAAATGAAATAATCATAGAAAAAATTAATTGGTGTAATACCTTCCAAAATTATACTTTCTTATTATCTAAACCTAAGGGAAATTTAATTTCATTGAAGATGAACATTACAAGAATTATACATCACAATCTATTCAAAAATGAAAATAGGAATGTATCATTATGAGAATTAATTCGTAGTTGCATCATGATAATCAAGAGGATGTTTTATGAATGGGTTTCACCAATTTTCAATTATCATAATATATCCCTGGGTATATTTTGATGAATTAGAAGCAGGATGACATGTTTTGAGGAAATAAGGAAACCCTCTATGTAGGGAATATTGTATAAGATATTTTTCACCCTTTAGATAATATTGTAAATTTGGGATTCATATTGTCGACCTAACATATGTAAGGTTTCGATTTATCTTGAGTTTTCGTAGTTGTATATGGTTCATTCATCTAGGCTCTATGATGATTTTTCAGGACATGAGATAGTGATTTTGGGGGTTATGTATGAATTGTGACGTCATTGGTTATGTGTTCCACTATTAGCCATTTCAAATGATTATCACCAAGAATATGAAACCATCTAGTCTACTTTAGCCTCATCGAGTGATGATTTGAAAATAGGATGAGGTATTAATGGAATTTTTCAGTGGATTTTCATGGACTACTAGAGGGAGGTATCCTATAATGTTTTTGATTGATCAGGTAAAAATGATAGGTCATTTTTTTCCAAAAAAAACACCATTTATGATAATGATTAGTTAAAGGTATGTGTTTAGTAAACTGTGAACTTACATTGGGTTACATAGGATACAATTTAAAGCAGGTATCATAGGTTTACTTTGAGGTGATGAAGAAGTATGTAAGTGGAGAAGGAGACTCAGGTCATATTAACTATGACTAACCATCCGTAGATAGATGATCAAATAGATTTTGTTATTTATATTTTGTAGGATATTCATCCTGAATATGTCTTTCAATTTTTTGGATCATAGGATATCCATATAATAATTATTGGTGTTTCTTATAAGAATAGTTATTTATTCATGAAATGTAGTGTATCCTTTGGAATATTTCTATAGTCTCCAGGGAATATCACCTATAATCTCTGGAAGATGTGGGTAATGCATCTTTTATTAGAAAAAGTAAGGTTCATGAGACATCATCAAGGATTTAAGATTTATGTTGGAATATGGTTAATATGTAGACTAATTAGAAATATTAAATGAAGAAATGGCATCATAAATTAGTGTTTTATGAAGTTCAATATATATTCATACAATTGTTTCCTTAGATGGGCCATTATCTGCATAGAAAATAGGAAAAGTTTTCAACATTATATATGATAATATATGATGTTCCTAAGTGTATTGGGTAAGTATCTTATTATTTAGAATTCCTAGTACAATTAATAAGAAGTCATAGTCTTTTCCACAAATCACAGCTCATGAAAAATCATCCCAATCCATCTCAAAATCTGAGTGGGAAATATATTGAGTTAGAGATAGATGTTTTAATTATTTAGTAGAATATTGATATAATTGAGCATTTAGATAAATTATTTAAGGTTATGTGTGTTGTATTGGTCAAATTTATATGGTGTAATGGATTATATTCTCCTGATACATTGGAGACTGAATCATTGATGAGGGAGTAGTGGACTCGCCTATTTATTATAATTTATTATTCCACATGTCATTCCGATGATGGAAAGTCATATGGAGTTGTATTTTTAGAATTCAGATACATTATTTGAGGTAACAACCATATTTTTAATTGTTTTCCTATATAATATTGTCTATATTGGGGTTTTTGAGGATGAAGATTATTTTTTTGAAAAAATGATATTACATTTGGTAATGGATATTTTTTTAATAGATGGAATTCATGTTTAAATGTGCAATGGATTGTGGAGGTTCTCCTAGATTTCATAGAGTGCACATTTTGGTTTTGGGTCTTCATGTAAGGATCTTTAGTTTCTATTATATTCGAGATAAATACACATTCTGTAATTGGAGTACATATCTGGTATGTTCTGTAAAGATGATTTCATGATTCTAGTGAAAAGCATTATCTGGGTATAACACATGTATAGATTACATAACAGGTACAAAATATATTAAATTAAATTATAAATTATTTGTATATAATAAAATGGAGACATTTTTTGGACTATTTATCTATTAATGATAGAAGATATGAAAATTAATAACATTTATGTAATTTTCATGATTATTCATATTATGGTGCTACATATTTTTTTTATTTATTTCACAAATCCATAATATATTTAAATTTAAGGATTCTACATTGAGGTTTGGAGTCTCTATTCAATCCGGATTGATAAATTCAGCAATTTATCACGATTATAATTTGGTTGAATACCTATATTTTATTGACCATTTCAAAATCGTAGTTTCTTTGATTGTGGTAGTAGTGCTGCATTATGTCAATGGATACATTTACCCAAGGTGGAGTTTCTTTTTTTTTCATCTAGATCGATTTTTTGATCTTGTGTTGAGGGATGTTCATTCATTGGTTTTTGTGTGGCTATTGTGAGTTCTATACGATTATTGATTCCTCTTATATACAAACCATTTTTTGAATTGAATTAATTCTAAAATGTGTATTTCTAATATAGGGCCTTATTTGAAATTGTTGAATCCTTATGTGGTGGGTTCTATTTTGGGTGTGTGTAACCCCAAATGTAGTAATAAGGTGGTTCTGTATCTAGCTTGGGTTGGTGAACTGCATTTCATTCTTTTTTGATAAATTGTTCCACTAAATGAAATAACATGAAATTAATGATTTGTTGTTTGGTTTTGGAAATGGGTTTTTGATAAGAATATAGATTCCCCATGTTCTGGTAAACAGAATTTGGAATTCAAATAATTAGAAAATGGTTTTCGAAAATCTTTGTTAAAGAATGATTTAATGAACTTCACTGATGAATTTATTTTGAAAATAGAGAACATGGGGAAACATGGTTACATGGGGGATGGTATTATAATAGGTCTTATCTACAGTCAGAGTATTTTCACATGGGACTTATCGCTTTTTTATAGGCTTGTTTTTCTAGGGATTTGTTAGTTGTGTTATGGTTTACTTGCTAGGGTGAACCATTTTCCTCAAGACTCGGTGCATATTCCAAGCCGTTTAATTCTTACAAAATTTTATATGGTAGGTTTTAGTGTACTATCTATCACTAACTAGTTTGATCCTAGGTGTGATGTTACCTATATTTTATAGAAGATTCGAGATAAACTTTTGTATAATTTTGTTAAACTTCCATTGATTTTTATATCAAATGTTATTTATTCATTTTTTTGATTTGATATTTATGATGAGTTTTTTAGATATTAAATTATTAACAATTGACTTAAATACACTATTAAGAAAAGTGGAAAAATGGAAATTAGTATGTTTTACCTTTGTTTTGATATAAATACTATTAAACTATTTCCATGCCTTATTTTATTTGATGGTATGAATTCTTGGATTGTAGTTCAGATACATGATATGGATCTTCTAGGTGAGTCCCTAATGACCATGTTAGCTCACACCATGCATACCATCTTAATAGTTCATATACCTGACTATGTTGTTTAGTGTAGGGAAACACAAGTTACCATTGTGTGGTTGGGATATTTTTTGTCAACTCAGATTTGTAGTTGATGGTGAGATGGTGGGATTTGTACTACGCTATCACATGGAGTTGTTGGTTTTCCTACTATAGTATTCATTTTTGGTAGGACTTGTACTTTAATATTGTTTCCACTCTATCGTATATTTTTTTCATCTAATTGGTTTTAGTTATTTAATATATTTAACATTCCAATATTTCTCTCTATTATATATATATATATGTTATGTCTTCACTACCTGTTGGGTGAATTTAGTCTTTATTTCTATTGTTTGATTTCCAAGTACTTATGGTTAGCCCATGAGGATTTGGAATTCCATTTCTATAAGTGTCCTATCAGGTCATGTACCATATTTATAGACTATTCAATTATTTTTTCCTGAAAACCCATTATTTAAATTAAAATATAAAAAAGGTTATTTTAAAAAATCATCAAGAACCAATAACATTAAATCCATAAAAAGAAAATTAGAACTGAAAACTACATAAAAACACATATTTTACATCAATGAACAATATATAGTTTATTAATACATGAAATGGATATTGTAGTGGAACCACATAAAAATGATATAATAGAAAAAATGGGAAAACTAACCCCTAAATATTAATTTTTAAAAAAATTATAATTATGTGGTAATAATTTTTTTAAATGAATCGTATCATAGAATTTAATTTTAATATGGTTCTTATATTGATGAAACAAATTCAAAATTTATTATATTAGTGGTTAATGTGTGTGTTACGAAGGATGAATCTTTTGTAATGTTTTTTTAATCAATATCCAATTATTTTTGTTATCATATTTTATCATTGACTCTTTTCAAGGAATGTTTTATTTCTCCAAAAATATATTTTATATGATATATTATTTTTTCTATTAAGGAAAATTAAATTTTCATCTTGAATTCATCACTAATTAATACATTTCATTATATCAATCAGATGTTGTTATGAATAATTTGTATCATATCCATTAGGGCTTTCTTCTCCATCTATATTTTAATTGTTTAAAAAAATAGTTTCATTACATAATTTTAAATAGAATTATTTATTACCATTTGAATAAAATTTATTTATCATTATCTCATTTTAAAAAATTAATTTATCGACTCTTGAAGCAATGTCAGTTTCCCTAAAACTTCCAAAAAAAATAATAATTTGTTCATTTTCATTTTTTAATAATTTTTATATTCCACTACTAATTTAATTACACAAAATATGTTATTTTTTTAAGGATCCATTATTATGGGAGAAATTATAATATTTTATTAGAAAAATTTATTGTCTCCTTCACAAAAATTATTTTTGAATGTGACTTGTAAACATTTTCATTTTTCAAAAATGTTAAAGAAATAATGAAAACACCTTTATATAATTCATAAACATTTTTATCTATATATCTAAAAGATCTATTTCGTTTAAATGTATTTTTCATGAATAAAAAGCTTAATTATATTGTGATATTATTGTATTATGAGATTTAATTTCAGTAAAAAAATTAACAAAAAGATGTCATCAACTTTTTTTATATCATTTGAAAATTTTATGCATCCAATATTATTTTAATGGGACTTCCATTATATGATTTAAAATAAATTTAATATTGTAAAAAATTTAACATTTTATCATTATATGATGTATATTAAAAATATTGAACTCTTATTCTTTTATTAATGGTTTGTTTATAAAGATACAATGATGCTATAAATAAAAATGAGTTCATATAGCCGTGTTCGTAATTCAATAAATGGATGTTATTGAATGTTCACAAATATTTTCATTGTCCTATTTAGTCATGTTCAAAATTGTATGCTTGTACCAGATTATATGATCCCAAAATTATATGTGAACATTATTATGGTTAGATTTATGAAAAAAATATATATTATTTTCTTTTATTATTCTTGTTCCATATATTTATTTTATGACTCATGGTTATGTTATGCTTTATAATATATGAAAAATGTACCATGTATTCATATTCATAATCTATGGTATTAGCATGAACATTTTAGTTAATATTGCCATCCATAAATTCTTTTGGACAAATCATATGACTAGTTTTTTTAATTATATATTTAATGCATATTTAGATATTTTAACAGTCGTATATCTTAACCATTCATGAATAATGAGTTTTTTCCATTATAGAACAATTTTTTCACCCATTATTATTCTCATTTACCCATGGAATAATGTGTATGAATGTGTCTTAAATAATTTAATCAATGAAAAATATACTAGTAGGTTTTGAAGAAATAATGTGTAATTGTGTGTTTATATAGATAATCCTGAAATTCTCAGAAACCTCGGTATTTGGGGTTTTAAATTTCAATGTAATATGTAATGATGAAATTATGGATATATATATATATATATATATATATATATATCTATGTATGTGTGTTTGTTAAATAATTATTTGTTTCTTTAGAAACCAATAAATAATATGTTAATTTAAAATATTCCAAAAAATTTATATTTCCCAGATGTTTTGGGTTTATAGTTTTAGAGAATGAGTTAAAAAATTATATAAAAAAATGTAAACATAAAAAATATATTAATTTTCCCCCATAATAGTTATTTTATTTTACAACTTGGTTTTATTGAAGACATGTTTTTTCTATTAGTAATTTCAAAAAGATAAACAATTCACATTTCTATAGTTCCTAATAAAACAATGATACCTTGAAAAAACATTTTAAGATATATTATATGGATATAATTCAATTATTAATATATTAAAATGAAAAATATTGGTGTCCCAATAAAGAACATTTAACGCATGGAAATGTTTAGATGTTTTGCAATAAATAATTGAGATCATAAATAAAAAATTCTGTAAATGAAAAAAAAAATTTCTCCAATAAACATTTTGTGGAACCGCTAGTTATAATAGTTAAATATTTATGTAATTTTTATATATTTGGGAAACCATTACAACTTTAAAAAATCTTTTCCTAAAAAAGTTAACAAACCTTACTTACCTCTTGAAATAACAATATTTCCCTAATTTTCATATCATGAATTATATAGGTATCATTGAAATTATTATTCATAAACAATGTTCACTAATGGTTAACCCATGTAATAATAAAAACTTATTGTTAATTTCATTAGATTAATCAATATGTTTACCTCCCTATTGTTTCTAATCAAAGGTAGAAACATTAACAAATGATTTGGAGTGCTATATTGGGATCACACATCATCATTATCTATAGAGGGCCCAAACATAATTATATGTATTTATAATTATACATATAGTGATGAAAATTTTTATGACTATAATATTTCATCATAAAACCCTTGAAAAACTCATCATTACTAATAAAAACTATTTTCATTTTTAGATAATAACAATGAGAAATATTAAATTTCAATGAAAAATAAATAAATTAATTTTTTTAGAAGTTTATAAATATGATATACATTGATAATCCCTTTATTTATGGAGTTTAAACAACATACTCAATTAATTCAAGTATAACTGGAGTGTTTATTCAAGTAGTATATTTTTTAAAACATTTATTTTTCACTTTTGTGAAAATATAAAATATCCCCTTCTGCAAAAATTGAAATAATTTCATTTGAAAACATTTCAGTGAAATTTTAATATAACAAACAATTTACATTATCTAAATATTATTAATAAATAATAGTTTTGTTTTAACATTTAAATTAACTTCAATATAGAAGACAATATGTATTTATGAAAACATTAAAACCCGATTTTAATATAAATTTTATTATGTTATGTTTCATCTGGAATCCTACATTCTCCACCTACCAAACAGTAATGTTATATTCATTATTTAAATGATTAATTACTTTTATAATTTCCATTCCATTCTAATTAACGCAATTATTTGATTTATTAGTTTATTTTATTTGGTAACTAAATTTTCTATGTTAACATTGGATAATTTAGGATTTTTTTTTATAAATTCCATAAAAATAGGTGTGCAGACTATGGTTAATAGTGTAACAGTTCTATTACCTCTAAAATCTCAAAAATGATAAAATTGCCATGATTAAAAATTAATTGAACATATTAAAACTAAAATTTATTGTGGTTATTTAATTTAAATCCAATTGTTTCATAGCGATCATAGTCAATATGTAAGCATGAATCATAATTCAATCATTATACTACAAAAAAAGAAATATGGATTATGTTATTTTAGTTTCTCAAGAATAATAAATATGTTATAAATTTTAAATTTATTCATTATTTTAATCATTATGACCATCCAATTATTTTGTAAATGAAACATGAATTTCATTTCATTAGGGAGGTGGTTGTCCACACATATGAATGAGTGATGTTATCATTATAAAATGGATTGATGTTTAAGAAGTTATGTAGAATATTGTCTAAAAATAATCATAATTATTGGAAAAAATATTATATAATTATTTTATCTATCATTTTAAAAAGATGAATAATCAAGTATCTCAAAAAGAAACACACCACTATATGGAATTGGTAGACTACACATAAAATTCAACCAAGTTTTCAGTACCCCTATGAGGAAAACTGAGTTGAAAAAGTGTTTCACCATCAACATAAAAACATTTTAATTTTTTTAATATTATTATGTTATTATATCATCATGGATTAATTATATTTTTATGTGTTATAATATTAAATATACATGAAAAAATTGATTAATTCATATACATGTTTTTTTAGGAAATCCTTCATTTGATAAAAAATTGTGCTTCCAAGTGTTTGACCTTTAGTTAGGCCAGATCCTCGAGGATGTGGGTATTGATTTTTGGAAGGAATTTTGGACGGCCATGGTTGTTCAAAATGGATCATTTTTTGTGAATATATGAGGATATACAGATCCATTTTAAAATTTTGGTTTGTGGGACACATATAAACACATGAATCTTTTAAATTTATTATATTTATTTATAAAATAACAGTGGTTCTATATAAAACTATTTTTAATATAGAATGAATATGATACTAAATCCACTTATACAATCAAATATAAATTTTTTAATAAATTTAATCTTTATTTTTTTATTTTACCCCTAGATAAACTATTTTATCCATTACCATTGGGAGAATGTATAAACTAGGTTAATATTCATAATAAAAAAAATAAAATTGTAACTACTAAAATATTTGAATATTTTCATTGTCAATATATAATTAATTTTATCACAATATATTTAAATTATTTTAAGTAATTAGTTTTACTATAAATATGCAATGTATAAAATTGACTGAAAATGTACATTTTTATCAAATAAATGCTTCTTTATCAGAATAAAATATAATATTTATTTGTTTGGAAATAATTGGAATGTGTATATTAAAATATAAATAATTTACATTAAAACCAAAAAAAATATAGTGATTATGTTTAAATAATTTAACATAAATTAAATAATCAATAAAAAATTTTATTCATGAAATTGACTATAAAATTATTCTATTCATAAAAATTTGAAAAAATCACACATGGATAAATTTGATATGATGAATATAAAAAATGTAACACCCTATGACATTAGATTATTAATCTTTTTAAAAAAATATTAATTTCTTTCTAGTATTATTTATATTCAAAACATGGTTAATAATACGTATGATGAAAATCGAGTTTATCTAGCATTACATGATACATTATTCTAAGATTTCTCTACACGGAACCCCAAGGTAAACTTGATGTAAAATCAAGAATGAGTTTTACCCAACTGGATTATTCTACTAATAATATTATTGAGATGATAGTTATTAACTATAAATATTATTTGAATGTGTGAAAATGAATTAATAATATTGTAAAATAATATTTACATATTTTTATAAAATTATTGAGTGCTAGAAATGAATATAAAACACAATTGAATACAATGGATGTGTTTATATGGAAAAATATTTTATGCCCACTAAAGTGTTTAATCATTGTAAATTAAAGTAATCATTATTAGATTATGATATGAATAAAATTTACATGTTATATATTCAATAAAATAGTATACATTCAACTAAGAGTTTTTATTTTCATAATATAAGAAGAAATTCAATATTATGCATAAAACCAATATTTTTGTAAAGGTAATTTTTCTTCCATTTAACGTAACACTAGTATTAATACTAGTTCTCAATATTTTATAAATTTTAATTCTTAAAATAAAAATAATTAATGAAATTTTAATGTTAAAATTATATTAGTGTGATTTTTGTGTATTTTTATGAGACGTTTCATTTTTTGATGAATAGTAAAAAATAACTAAATTTATTTGAAAATTGCTTTATCTTTTAATTATTTATATTGTTAAATTATATTTTAATTTTTTTAATCAATATTTAGTTAAATAATAAATATATTTATTTAATTTAGATAATTTTTATCAATTTCACAGTGATATTATCTATAAATGCATTTAATTATTTTGAACATTTATTACATTAAAAACATTATTTCTCATCTCTTCAGTGAGATTAGTTTGAAATTAATTTATTCCAATTCTATGATTTGAATTTTCAAAATTGATTAAAAATTTTGTATCACTATGATTTTAATTTTAGAATATGGTCAAATTAGTTTTTTAAAAAAATACTTTTGAATTAATTTGATATTAATTATAGAGACTGTGAAAAACTTTCTTAAGAAGGGACTAAATGTTAAAATGAAGTTAAAAAGTAATGTAAAAACATGGCCAAAAGCTATTTTATAGAGATATTTAGATAATATACTAATTTTATTAAATTGTGATTAATATTTTATGAACATTATGTATGGGAGACCTCTCAATATTTTCTACCACATTTTATTTATAGAAATGCCACTCCTCATCCAATATAAATTGGCACTCACCCATATCACTTATTAAGAAATATAAAGCCCATTGGATCATCCAAACCATAACAAAATAGTCAAAAAAACATAACTCCAATAACATTATAATCCCCACTTTGATCAGAAACCCACCAAATTAGTTTTTTCTATAATCCAACATGAGTTACCCAAAAAAGATTTAACATTTTCCAACGATCACTTTTATTTACCTTATATATCCACCCATAAAATTATTATTACATAGATGATATATAATAAAATAAATATCCCAAATATACTAGAATTTTTTTGTGGCAAAGGGATGACCTACACTCAAACACACTTCCATCAAATTGGATATATTGTCATCGTTTGTGTGTATGGGGGGATTGATGCCTCAAAAACTAATGTCATTCATTTTTTACATTAAAACCTCTCCAAATTATATAAAATTATTTTTTATAGTATAAATATGAAAATTATGATATTTATAATGTATTTATGATTCTTTTATTCTATTATGAAAAATATCATCATGCTTTCAATATTTAGGGAATATAATAACATCATTTGTGGACGTGTAGAGTATCGTCTCCTCAAAGCGATGTGATTTATTAAACGTATATATGAAAATTATAAAAAGTATTTTTAATAAAACTATGTGATATATTTGATAAAATTATTATACCATAATTATTAAAGAAATATATAATATTTTTATTTCATTCTTTTAAAATGATATGGAATTAAAAAAGCATTATTATGTATGTATGGCCTACCGTATCTATGAATGCTGCATATCATTTCTTATCTACAGATATAACGGATTTCAATAAATACATACATATATATATATATGATATAAATTAAAATTAAATAATGGTTTACATCATAGTGATTATAAATATCATTATTCATGTAATAAGAACAAAAATAATATTTCAAAACATAGTTTAGAAACTCTGTTATTAACACCCAAAATAGTAAAAATTGCCAAAGGCCAATTAAAAATGGGTAATAAGATATTATAAAAATATAAAATAAAATATTATAATTGTTAATATAGTTATAAAATATTTTATTAGCATTCTTAAAACCACTATACATGTGTTTGAATATAGTTCGACAAAAAAAAAGTGTGAGACAGTTGATTTCATCTCAATTTACATTCTACTGAGTATTATTTGTTATTTTTCCCCAATACAAAGGAATGCGGGGTATATAATTATGATTTGTTATTTAATTTAAGGATTTACACTTACATCACATAATTTTATGTTTTCCATTAAATTTCCTAATCCAAGGTTCCTTAACATGAAAATTACCAACAGTTGAAATTTTTCTTTCAATATAACATTATTTTGTGATTGTTAATTTTATTATAATATTTTTTACTTGAAAAATATAATTAATTATGAAATACAAATTATTTTATTATGGATATGATTATTTCCTAAACCGTTTACCATATTTGAAAATTTTAGATTAATTTTAGTGTTATTTATTTTATTGGGAAATATTGGTAAATCTGTATTCTTTTCTCAATACATATATTTGATAAGAAACATTGTTCAAGAATTTAAATTGATTATTCATCATATAACAAATTATTTAGACTTGAAATACATAGTATGGGGACTATTTAATTTATTCCATCAATATATTAATAGTGCCATGGGATGAATTCAGTTAGAAAACCCATTCACCTTTTTATGAACAATTTTGTGAAAGGTCATGATAGAAGATTTATATTTGGCCTAACCATATTAGTTTATAACTAATATTTCATAAATAATATTGTGTATGGTTTTAATGATAAGATTTTCATGTTCATGTGAAACATGAGATCTAATATTTTACTACTTCCTTTATTTAATTTATTTTTTACCTAAGTATTTTCACTATGAAAATTTCTGCTGATGAATTTATTTATATGTTTATTGGTTACATGGAATGTGTGTTTAGTTATTTACCATTCCATTTTGATTATGCACATTTATTATTTATAAATTCCCCTTTAAATAATAATTACTAATCATTTTAACTCACCCTTATTTTTTATACTTTCTATAGTTTCAGAGAATATATTTTTGAATGAGTTACAAAGAAGAATATTATTATACTTTTTTATGTATTATTCTTTATTTTATTTTAAAAATATAATATTTGTTTTATATAAGTATCTGTTTTTAAAAATTGCAAAACTAATTTGACTTTGGGGATTTCATTCCTTGTAGAAAAATGTATTAAATTAATGTTCCAGCTCTGGGCATAATGATTTGATTCCTACATTTGGTTTTATTGGATATTAAGTAGAAACATTGGAAGCTAGAAATAAGAAAACATAGATTAGTTAACACAACCATTTTATTGAATTTCATGATAAGTACAAAATAATTTCCTTGAATTTTTTTTATGTTGAGATTATATGCGGCTTCATAGATATTCTTCCATGTATGGATAGTATATGTTGATTTAGTTCTGGAATAGATGTTCATAAGGGTATAAAATCTAAAAACGATTGTCGGACATGACTTGAGTGTAACTAGGTATATACCAATAATCTTTTCTGTGAACCTGTTCTTTCTAACATCGGTGATATTATTATGATAAAATAATTTATCTTTACAATTCGTTATGAAGTATTAGGAAGTAAATATATACCCAATGAAAACATTTTTACTATGATGATATGAACTATGAATTTTTTTTTAAATTATGTTATGTGTCATTCCATATTTAGAAGTATACAAAGATCATAATTTAATGTTTTTATATAGTATACAACATTAATTTTAAATGGAACATGGGAGGAAGATGTTTATAATTAATCCTTTTCAATGTAGAGGTGTCCCAACTGAAGAAACAAATACAGATGGAGTTATAACATAGAAAATTATTAATATATTAGTAAATCTTAATCAAGTTATGAAAAATAGTCATTCCTTGATAGAGAAACGTGTTCTACATTGAGAACAACATATGTTAGATTCTTTATGCAACATAATCCCCCTTATTATTATGGGATTATTGACCCAATGGTATATGAGAAATAGATTATTCATTGGAGAAAATATTTATGGAATATAGATGTTGTAAAAAGAAAAAGTTTAAACTTTAATTGTATTTATAGAATAGAAAATTTGATCAATTGTTGTGGTTGATCCAAAATATTAGAGAGGAATTATAAACAAAACTCATGAAATTGAAAACATTATAGGGGATATAAATCAATAAAAATTTCCATCAAGAGAAAAAAATTGAGAAGAATAGAAAGTTCCTAATATTAATGAAAATGGATAAAGATGGTGATTCAAATTATGAATATTATATTACATGGTTATCTAGTTATACTATGGATTCTATACACAACATGTAATGAATTGATGAATTTTTTTAAGGGATTAAACTTAGTCTTTAATGGGCACCAGGTACTAAAATTTTACATCATATGACAATGTAGTTTTATGTGATATCAAGATAGAGGAATAATTCACAAATTTTATAGGATTATAAGTGAATACAAATCATAGGTGGTCAATAAATTAAAAAATGTACAAGGTAAAAGGGATAATGGTTTATTTTAATGCATGTAATAATTCTAGAAATAAACTTCTAGGTACATTCCTGAAGGGAATGGTAGTTTTTTATAAGTTTATAGAAATTGGTCGTTGGAAAAAATAATAAAAAGGGAATAAGGAAAACATATCTATTTTTTATTAAAAATTCATGGAAATTGGGTAATATGAAAAATAATTCCCCTATAGTCATGGGAACATATCATAAAGAATGATAAGGGATCACTATCAAGAATATGTTATCAACACAACCTATGTTAAATGATTAAATTGCTTATGTGTGTTGATATATAGAATATGAAGTAAAAGTATTTTATTTATGATTTACTCGTCATAATATATATAAAATAAATAATTATTATACTAAACTGATTTTTTATTAAATATTGGATATCATATATTGAATGGTACCACAAAAATTTATCTAGCAGCAAGTTATTTTTTTACAACACATGGTTGAGGAAAGATAAGACTTAATATGATCTTAAATATGAGATAATGATGTTTCACAAATATATGATTGATATAGAGAATAGAAATTTGATACTATAAAAATCTATGTAAATGATTCTAAAGTGTCTAGTCATAATGTTTTGGAATAGATAACTATGTATGAAGTGGTCTAAGTTTATCAGTTGATGCGTTTTTATATATTGAATATCTACATCACCTAATAATGAAACCTATTCTAATAGATACATTAGTAATAATTAATGTCAAACCAAATGGATAATATTCTGATTATATGATATAAACAATTCAATTAATCATATTTCATCAGATTATTATTTAGTGAAAGAATTACTCAGATCTAGGGAAAAGATCTTGATAAATTTTTTTTTACTATTCTCAATGTTTTATATTATATCAATGAACTTTTCAGACCACTAGTTCATGGAATTGTGCTAAAAATATTTCTCAACAACATGTTCCCTATCACACTCCACCAAAACTGTAATGATATAATTTTTGCATGTCTATGTTTTCATTAATGTTCCCATTTTCCAATGAATAGTTTTGATGTGACCCTATAATTTCTTTTTCTTTATTATAAATATGATTTATTATTAAACTAAATTACTTTAAATGTTTGTGAAATATTTATTTTCAAATATCTATCTATAAATTACATATATCATGTTGGAATTGAGAGGATGTCATTTATTAAAGGTAGGGGGAATGTAACAATCAAAAACATTATAATTATTTCTTCTAGAATAATTTTTTTTATATTATTATTTATATAAAAATCCCTGTTAATATAGTTCTACACAAAAACATGATTGTATCATTTACTATACAAAACTTATGATAATCTTGATCTACCTAGAACACCATGGTTATCTTGAGGTACCCACAAGATAGACATTGATAAAATTATACATTCAATTTAATAATTTATATGATTGTTATCATCTATAAATTGTAATAAAATATAACAAAAGAATTTAGTAATTTTGGAAACTATTATGTAAGTTTGTTTATATAATTAATTTATGTTATAAAGGAATATATAACCGAAGTGAATATAAGGGATATGTTTTTATGAAAACCAATTTTTTAACAACTATAGTATTTTATCTTAATATTTTAAAATAATTACTTTTAATGAATGATATCAATGAATATTATTTTTTTAATATTCAATATAATGTTTTTATACTCATTCAATTGGTTTTACAAGTCTAATATAAGAACAAAAACTATTTTATTCACAGAACACATATTTTCATAAAAGCAATATTCCCACCTAATAATGGAGAACTAGATAAAAAAATTCCACGTTTAAAAAAAATTATGATAATAAACATAATTTTTTATTTAAATTTAAAAATATATTAGGGTGATTTTTTTATTTTTCTTGGATTATTTTTTGATGAACATTGGAAAATACTGAATTATAATTGAAACTTTATTTATTCCCTAATTTCATTATATAGTTAAATAATATTTTAAATTTTTAATGTATATTTTGTTTAAATAGAAATCAATTATTCTAATATATTCTATTGGAATAAATTTCACAATGAGATTGGATTTAAAAAACTTCAATCATTAAATACCCACTTTCTCATCTCGTCCATATGATAAATTTCAAAAAAAAATTCTGAAATTTATTTGATTTTAATTTTTCAAAATGGATTTAATATTTCAAATGATAATTATATATATATATATATTAATAATTACAAATTAGTTTTTGACCAAATATACTGTTAACGTTAATTAAAATTAATTAAAGTGATTAAGGACAAAACTAGCGTAACAAAAAAATACTCAAAAAACATAAGGGCCAAAATTAACTAGAATAATTTAAAATATATATATTTTTATATATTTATACATTATTAAAGAAATTTTCAAATATGGATCTTTATTTGAGGTTGATTATGCACAGGTTAACTCTCAATAGTAATTACCTTTTTATTCTTTCAAGAATTCCACAACTCTTCCACTATTAAAATGAACACAACCCACCAACTTATTCATATCATTTAAGCCCCTTGGATCATCCAAAACCATAAAAACTAATATGAAAACATCTATAATTTAATTTTATAATCCCCAAAATTAAAAAAATCCATCCAAGTAAGCCCTTGGTATAACAAAAAAGTAGTTACCTGATAAAATAGACAACGTACTTCAACGATCACATTTGTATCATTGGTTTATCCAAAACATAAAAAATTATTATTACTATCATATAAAAATAAAATAAGTATAATAAATATTATTTAATGTTCTTATATCATTGTAAGTACATACCATTACACATTTCCATCAATTGGTATACAAAATCATCATTCATTTGTACATCACACTACCACCTTGCAAATATATGTTTTCATTCCTCAAATAACACATTTTTACGGTTTATAATAATAATGTAATTACAATTTATATATGATATTGATGATATTAATGATATATTTATATATTTTAATTATTTTATAATACATACCATCTTGATTTCCATTCTATCGGATTTATATAACATCATTAATGGACGTGTGGACAACTGCATTCTCAAAGTGATGTGATTCATTCACACTATATTATGAATGTATAATGGATGGTTTTAGTAAAAATATGTGATATATATTATAAAATTATATAAAATTAGTTGTAATATATATATATATTATTTAATTTTCTTTATTTTAATATGACAAGAAAATAATACATGCGTTCATGTGTATGTACGCCTATTGTCTCCATGTACGTTGCATATCATTTCCTATCTCCAAATTTTATTGATGATTATAAATAAATATATAATGAATATAAATTACAGATATATTATATTTTAAATCACGTATATGATTCAATCATGATCAACTTAAGGAGTTCCAAAATAAAAAATTCAAAACATTCCTGTGAAAATAGGCAATTAATACCCAAAATTGTGAAAATAATAAAACATTACTAACAAAAAGGAAATAAAATATTTATATAATATCATTCTGATATAAAAAAATTAATATGGTTCTGGAATAATTTCTTAATGTTAATAAAATAGTAATACAAAATATTAAATAGTGTTTGACTATAAATACGTGCATGTAAGTGGAGTTCATTTTAATTAGCATTTCATTGGAAATTATTTTTTTATAAACCATCTAATATTAATCAGTTGTATATAATACCCATTTTTAATTATATATCATTATTAAAAAATATTTAATGGTATTATAATTTTCACATTTAATTATCTCATCCATGTGGGTTTAGATTGAAAATTAACAATTGGTAAAAAAGAATATTGTAATGTAACTTTATTTTTTAGATTTTTAACATTATAACAAAACAATAACTCTTTAAAAATAATTTTTATTTAAAAATTAAATTTATTTGATATATATATATTCTTGTATGATAGTTATTATTATTTCATAAAATGTATAATTTTTTTTCACATACTGTTTACGTTTAATTTGGTTGATTTACTATTAAAATATTGATAGTTCAGTATCCATTACTCTATATGAATATCTTATAAGACAGATTTTTCATGTATATATACATAATAAAAAAAATATTTGTAATTATTTGGATATTAAAAGATCTTTTTTTAACTAGTTAATAAAATCCCCCCAATGCATTGGTAGTCTCATGGGACAAATTCAGTTGAAAATCCCTTTACCAATCTAACCAATATATTTTAAAAATATAATGATAAAGCCTCAACTAAAGTGGTATGGTTGAAAAAAAAACACGATATAACTAGTATGTTTTAGAAATTTTTTTGAATGGTCTTGATGGTAATGGTTTCTAGTTCTTATGAAATAGGACATCCAATTATAAATACTTTACTTTATTTCAGTTATTATAATATAGCATATTTTTATAATGAAATTTTTTAAGCATTTTATTCTATGGTTATTGACTACATGGAATGGGTTTTTAGATAGTTAACTTTTAATATATATTATACTTATTTATTCATTATTAATTCAATATTACATTACCATTACTCAGCATTTTATCTCCCCATTATTTTTTATTTTTTCCATGTTATGAATAAGATATCACTGAATGATTTTCAAGGATGTAGTTTGTCATCCTTTATTATGAATTTGATCTATTTTCTATTTACCAATTTAGAATGGGTATCAAGTTCACATTAAGTCTCCAAAATTGCTAAACTAATTAGTCATTTAGGTTTCTATTCCTTGAAATCATGCTAATGTAATAAATTAAGCCATCAAGTCCAATCTTCTAGGGTCTGGGAATTTAAAAAAGGATTTTATTTTATTAAATTAAAATTATTAGATTTATAAATTTTTATTTCAGTTAAAACCTTTTATTATAAGGAAATTATGTATTTAAATAAATCTATTCAATTTTCAATTGAAAAATCATGTAATAAATTTATAAATATATCATTAATATGAATCAATAAAATTGAATACTTATTAATTAAAGGATTGATCTTTTTATAATATTATTTGGCTTGTGACATGTTATCACTAGGTAGTCGTGATGATGTTAGTACATGGAATGATAATTATAAGAGACCAATATCATATAATATTCTGTCCAAAAAACAATAAAGGGTATTGATAAATTTTATTTCAACGAAGATTTGAATAGATGATATATGCTAAATATTGATGTCAATTGAATATAAATTTAGTCAAAATGGGACAACATCCTCCTTCTAAATAATATATAATGTGTTAGTGAACCCACATCCTTTATTTATTCCCATATTTCGTTTTGATATCATTTCATGAAAAGGGATTCACATTTGCAAATTTCAAAAGTATAATTTAGAAGAAATATTACATGATCACATTAGACTATATATTGATAATGATTAGTTAAACATTGGTCCACTTATATTTTTTCTATCAAGGTATTATACTAATTTTTTTATTTATACTATTTTGTATTCAGTACTATTGAATATATGACATGGTTATTAGGAATAGTAGGTGGATAACTTAATGATGAATTACCATGAGTTAGATTAACACTAATTTTTTAGTCAAACATCTAAATAGTATTTTATCTATTTCAAATACCTATATTGTTTTATAATAGGGTGAAAAGAAGTTTTATTATTTATTAAATATAGATTAGTTATTAGGGAATAGTGCAGGATATAAAATATACAAAGACCCTACCATAAAACATTACATAATCTTGAATTAAATTAATAATTCACATTGAGTATCTTTTCATGTTTATAGTTTTAGAGAATTAGGCTATAACTATTACATTAACTCTCAAAAAATAAAAATGTAGACACTTCTACACAGTTCCAATTTTTTAAATAAAATCAAAACTTTTGAAAAAAATAGTCATTTCTAGGTCCATGTTTTAGACAACATGACTTTTCCTTGATACCATTATTGACCCTATTCATCTTTTAGTCCTTTGAAAAACATTTCAAAAATTGGGATGAGCATAAAAAGTTCTGTAAGGGTTATAAAATAAGAAAATGAAACATTAACCCATAAATAAATACAAATAAAAGAAACCATACTTTTCAATCATAACATAACTCATGAAATAATAAGATTTTTGAATAACACACAAAAATCATAAATCCTAACAGAAACATCTGGCATACATATCAAAAATAAATTGCAGCATTCACAACTACTTATAGAGTTACATTTGGAATACCTATCATAGTATAATCCCTAAATATAGTAAGAGAAACATTAATATTTACTTCCATCATGTTACCCAAAGAATTGTAGAGTTATCTCTGGCTCACCTACCCTAGGATTATCATGGAACAACCCATATTCGTAAATATTGTTGAAGAACCATAACATAGGCAAAATAAATAAATAAACCATATAGGAATGATAAAATTTCCACATTGCTATCACATTATATTATTTGAAGTTATTAAAATAATAAATTCGTTATCTTACAATTTTCAAAAACCATTTAAATCATTTAATAAAGATATTTTTGAATCAAAATGTCCCATAAAACTTTGAAACTTTTAAACCAATTATAATTTTAAAACATTAATTACTATATAAATAAATGTTAAAATCCATTTTTAAAACAAGTAAATTATTGGGAAATATTTATAAGAATAAATATTTGAATCATTTAAAACTATATTTTAGATAAAGAGTTTCTATCAAAATGGGAGATGCTTGAATTCCAATAATTGGGAAATAATATTTAATATGAACATTATAATATCATTAGAATAAATTGATTCATGATGTAATTTTCCAAATTGAAGTGCACTGTGTTGAATTTGTTGTCAATGAGACATGTTGTTGTCTTAGAATGAATGGATGTCAAGAATTGTCAAGATGTGAATGCCAAAGGTTGTGATGGTGTTGGTGGTGAAGGAGAATGGCCATGGTACTAAGATGCATGTCACTTAGGAGATTAACTAAGTGACATAGGATGTTGTGGTTAAAACATTCTCCATGGACATCTGACGATTGTTGAGCTGTTCTTAAAGTTCCAAGAACTTGTATCAACTGGATACAAAGTCACAACAAAGTTAGAAGACCATGCATTGTATTTACAATGCATGAGGATAGGAAGATGATCCATCCACAACCACTGAGTGGATGAAGTGGATTGAAAGAAGTCCATGCACTATCACTTAGTGCAGTGAATCAGAAGAAGATCCAATTGATCTCTGATTAGATCAATGAAGAATGTTGAAGAACATGTGTGATTCATGAGATTCAGTTGAAGAAGTCCCTCTTAAGTATTGAACACATATGGAAGAGGAGATGAAGAAGATTAAGAAGAAACCGTTTGAAATTCCATTCCTAAGTGATGAATACATGTTGAAGATAATGGAGGAATTTCAAATGAAGAAGAAGAAAGGATGAAGGAGAAATGAGGAAGAAGGCTTGGAGTGGCTCTTGGCATTTCACATTATGTATGTGGTTACTTTGTTTTTATACAAAGTACCCTATATTTACTTTTCCAAAAAATTAGGCCACCAAGGAGGCCAGCCGAGGGTCATCACCCAAGGCACATGTGGGACATAAGGTCACCACGCCCATGGGGAACCCTCAAGGCCAGGGCAGCATCCTTGAGGCAGGGGCGCACCCGTAGGACACCGCATGGGCGTCTGGGGCACGCCCGGAGGAGCGCGGCAGGGGGCTGTGTATAAGCCCCCGAGGACACGCGGTGGTGGAACCCGCGCGCCCGAGGTGCATAGTGGGTGCTAGGTGTGCGCCCACAGAGGCGAGAGTGGGCGCAGAGCGCGCCCGCAGAGAGAACCCGGTGCGGGGCGGCACCGGGAGGGGAGAAGTTCAACTGGCGAGTAGCGGGCAGCGCCAGGGTAATAAACCGCGGAAAAACCGCGAGGCGTTTCGATGTGGGACGCGGAAAAATTCCCGGGAGCGAATCCTGGCCGCTCGATCGATCGCGCGCCAGATCTCGACCGCACGATCGATCCCGCGCGAGATCTTCAGATCCAGGCCATCCAAAATTTTTTGATCGCCCGATCCGACGGCTCCCGGCTCATCTCCTTCCTCGAGCTCAGCCGAAGGCCACCCGAAGCCACCCGCGAGCCCCGTTCGAACCAGGCGCCTCCCGACGACGGCATTCGAGATTCCGGCCACCTCCGACGAAGATGAAGACACCATTGAGCTCGTCTGGACCTACTGAACCGATACATGCTTAAAAATACACTTTCAAGCAATGTTTGGAGAGTTTTGATATCCGGCCGAGGCAAGACGAAGCTGCCGAGATTTGGGTGTTCATGCTTGCATGTTTTGGATCGAAGGAAGGCCGTGCATGCGTTCTAAGTCGCATGCACGTGGAGGAGAAAAATAAAGAGAATTGATCCCGCGTGAAATAAAAAGAAAAACAATATTTCACAGAATCTTTAAAGAACCGAAAACGTCGGGATTTTGAAGTTAAATCACGCGGAGGATTTGAAGCCCTCCTCGCCTATAAAAAGAAGACCCGAGGCGTTGGAGATTCTTGCTGAAGTGCTGAAGTTTTTATTGAAAACATGGAGTCCCGCGTGTGCTCTGCCTCGCGAAGTTGAAGCCCCCGCGCAATTATATTTGCGCGGCTGAGTTCCTTGCGCGCACTCCTTGCGCAAAAGAAGAAAGGGAGTCCCCTGTGCGCTAATCCTTTGCGCAGCAGGAAGACCTCGTGGTCGCAACACCTTGCGCGCCCGAGGATTGTTCCCTCTCTGCCCGCACCCTTGCGCGGCAGGAGGAAGACCCTGCGGGTGTTGCACTTGCGCGCTCCGCGGCAGGAGGAGATTGCGCGCCCGCGACTGCCTTGCCTCCTTGAGGTCTTGCGCGGCATTTGAAGACAGTAGAGGCCACACCCTTGCACGGCCCTTGCACCCATTGTGCTTGCATGGATCTTGAAGAACAGTGGAGTTCACACTTGGTGTTGTGTGTGCCAAGTGGAGAAGAGGACCTGAGGCAGTGCCTCGTGTGGGAACTTTGAGAAGGCCGAACCTTTGTGCTTGTGTGCCAAGAAGACAAGAACACCTACGGGCAGTGGCTTGTGCAGAACGAAGAACAAGTTGTGTGTGCACCAAGTGAAAACCACACATTTTGTGTGTGTGCAAAGTGAAGAAGAAAGGCTACGGGTTGTGTGTGTGCAAGAAGAAGTGAAGGGAAAAGCCTTGTGTGCAAAGAAGACTAAAAGAATAAATTGTGTGTGCTAAACAAGAACAAGGCCGAACCTAGGTGTGTGCACTAAAAGTAAACACACTTAGAATAAGAAAGAAGTGGAATAATCACACTAATGTATAACACATCTAAGTGTGTAAACAAATTGGATAAAGTGTGTGAAGGAGGAAGAAGGTGTGTGTGCTTAAAGTGACTACACCCTTTGTGGGTCTACTGCACCAAGAAGAGGAAAGGAGGAGTGCATGCATGCATGCATGCACGTGCACACGTGAAGAAAGTTAAATCAGTGGTGTGCATCTGAGTTGACCAAGACCAGTGGTTCTTGAAGAATTTGAGAAGCCATGCAGTCAATGCATGAGGAAGAAGAGTTTCCATACACTCAGTGCATGAAGTTGATGTGAAGTCAGACTGAAGCCAGACTGAAGTTAAAGACATCATCTGCCTGAGTTTTCAGTAATTGAGAAGACCCTGATCAACAGAAGTGATCAGAAGCTGAGCAAGACCAACAGACCTTTTCATAGGTTGTTGAAGTTTCTTGAAGAGAGAAGCCAGGTCATCCTTAGAAGAAGGTGATAAAGCCTGAGCAAGACGAGAAGACCTGATCATCACAAGTGATCAGAAGAAGAGCAAGGCCAGCTGCCTTTATCCGAGACTGCTGAAGATACTTGAAGAATCTTAAAGTGAAGAAGAGATACTCGTGTGACTCGAGGAGCCAAGAGAATACCCTGTGGGACTCAGGGAGAAGAAGTCTTCAGTGGGATTCTGGAGCAGGCCAGTGGGACTCTGGTAACACTGTGTGAAGCAGTATAAAGACCCTCCTGTGGGACTCAGGAGAGATATGGTGGGAAGCTGTATCGACCATTGTAATTCTAACAAGTTATAATGGGAGAATCCATGCTGGGAGAGCATGGAAAGGATGTAGGCCTTTGGTGTCGAACCTTGTAAATCCTTGTGTCATGTGCCTTTATATTTACTGCATCATTCGAGGAAAGGTGAGAGATACAAGAAGAGTGGATCGAGGCTTTAACCATCCATAGAGGTTTAATTGATAATAATCAATTAGTAAAATGTTTTAAGGGATCACTGATTCACCCCCTCCCCCTCTCAGTGATTCACACTGATCTGGGCACTACAATTGGTATCAGAGCGAGGTTCCCTCTAAAAGATCCAGGGGAGTCTTTATGAAGTGCAGATTTGAGGAAAAGAGTGACCAACCTCAAATGGAGATATCTGCCAAGACTCAGAAAAACAGAAAGAAGAAACAGGCCAAGAAGATGAAGAAAGCATGTCCTAGCTGTGATGAAGTTGAAACAATGAATGATCTTCAGAGTGCACTCAAATATCTTCAGAAGACAGTTCCCATGGAAGTGGCAAAGTGTATAGCTACAGGCATCCATGATCTTCATGAAGAAAAATCACAGTTAGAAGAAGAAGCCAATGCAATGGATGATCAATTGGCAAAAAGGGTTGGCATAACCAACACTCTCAGAAAGCTGGTGAAGGCTAAAGATGAAACTGTTTCTCTTTGAAATGAAAGATATGAAGACACTACTGAAGAATTGAAAAGAAGCCTTTCTGAGAAAGAATTCTTTAAAGTAATAATCAAAGATGTTTACCATGCACTGGAGAAGAGGCATAGAGTTTCAATGAATGTCAGAGATGCTCAACTTGAAGACAAAGTCAAAATGGTGAAGGAGCTTGACAACTCATTGCATGAAATAAAGAAGGTGCATGATGACCAAATGGAACAGCAGAAACAGAATTGGGATGGTAGGCTAAAATTGGTTGAGGATGAGAAGAACTCCCTCAACATGAAATGCTTTGAACTGGAGGTGATATTGAAAAATCTGCAATCACCCAAAGCTGAAGCCTCCCAGTCAGCTGAAAGAAGAAATGTTTCTACTCAAGTATGCCTTGAGAAGGATGATTCTAAAAGAAAGACATCCTAAAATGAAAGGGCAACATCTTCTAGAAAGAAGGTACCATCCATCCCATCTTGTACTGATGCTTCTGAATGTGTTTCCACAAAAAGTGCAGGATGGAAAAATAATTCCAAACAAGTATGGATGAAGAAAATGAAGAAGCAGAGCTCTCCTGAAACAACACAGCAATTCAAGACAAGTACCCTACAATCAGAAGGAATCAAAAGGTCAAGATTTGTGGGTCAATGTTGTTGTTGTAACAAGTATGGGCATTGTGCAAAGGATTGTTGGTACAATCCACTGAATGCCAAAGCACAGAGGAAGCCCATTCCTAGGGGGAGCAAGCCAGAAGAAAAGAAGCAGCATCCACAGGTCCAGAGACATCTGTTTACTGCTAACAGATTTGGATTGCTTGACAACATCTGGGATGTTTGCAAAAGTGGTCAAAATGATACATGTCAATCTCCAACTGTATCCAAAGATGAAAAGAAGAAAAGATCACAGAACCTGGCTTAGAAAGAATCCTTGGGAAGCAATAAGAAAGTGGAAAATGCTCCCAAGAAGAGTTTGAAGAATGAAGAGAAGTCCTTGGAATTGAAATCCAAGAAGGGTGATGCATCCAGAAGGACCACCAAGAAAACATGCTTCTACTGTGGAAAGAAAGGACACATCCTGGACCTTTGTAAAGAATCCATGAAACTAAATAGAAGCAGACTGAAATCCAAAAGAAAATCAATCCAGAAGAAGAAGGGATTGGTTGAAAATAAGTTGCCTAAGAAATGTGGCTTAACAGTATCAAAAGAATCATGTGGGATTTCCAAAAATGAGGCCTCACTTCCAAATATGGCCAAATCAGTTGCAACTTGCCAGATAACTGCAAAGAGTTGAAGATGAAGCACTGGCAATTGCTAAGGCAAAAAGGAAACAAAATATTTCACATGAAGATGTGTTGAGATCCACACCAGAACAAACATCATTGAAGATCAAATGTGCAAGTGTGAAGAATGGTGAAAATGGGACATCTCGGTTGAGAGAATCTTCTCAACCTTGTTGTTCACATTAATGAACCAAGGAGGATCCATCTAATTCCCTAAACACTTGTATTTACATGTGCTAACATTGCAGGGAATTGAAGATGATGATCATTCTCATCTGGAGAGTGGTTTGGACAGAATGGAGTGAACCCCTTGAGGGAGAGCCAATCTAAAGAAGATGGCATTCTTAGATTAATACCATCTTGAGAAAAGTGAAGGTATTCCAATCATACTTTCATCCCTTGTTTCTTAATTGAGTCTATCTTGTCAATTAAGGGGGAGTATGGATTGAAGAAAAATGGATGAATGGGGGAGCTTTATCTTTGCACCTGAACATTCTAATGTGTTTTGTGAAGTACGTGCAGGATTCAGCAATTCATTGAATATCTGAAAAAATTCAACCCCTAAGCATGATCTCACATGTTTACAGTGAATGTGGACAACATTGAGTTCCTTGGTTACATCACTCTTGTTTTCTACACCGGGATAGCCCAAGTAGACTTAGAGTTGATCAACTAAAGGTTCTTTGCTAAAGAAGAACATGTGACATCATCCCTCTCCTAGAGTTTTTCAAGAAGATGCTATTCGAAGGGAGGAAGAGATATTGTGGAAGAGAACCACACCACACCTTTGCATTTGATTTCCAATAAGGGGGAGAAAATATTGGCACACATATTGACCCATTCATATGTGCTGAAGAAGTGTATTGACAACAAATACAAAGGGGGAGATTGAAGTGCACTGTGTTGCATTTGTTGTCAATGAGACATGTTGTTGTCTTAGAATGAATGGATGTCAAGAATTGTCAAGATGTGAATTCCAAAGGTTGTGATGGTGTTGGTGGTGAAGGAGAATGGCCATGGTACTAAGATGCATGTCACTTAGGAGATTCACTAAGTGACATAGGATGTTGTGGTTAAAACATTCTCCATGGACATCTGACGATTGTTGAGCTGTTCATAAAGTTCCAAGAACTTGTATCAACTGGATACAAAGTCACAAAAAAGTTAGAAGACCATGCATTGTATTGACAATGCATGAGGATAGGAAGATGATCCATCCACAACCACTGAGTGGATGAAGTGGATTGAAAGAAGTCCATGCACTATCACTTAGTGCATGTGAATCAGAAGAAGATCCAATTGATCTCTGATTAGATCAATGAAGAATGTTGAAGAAAATGTGTGATTCATGAGATTCAGTTGAAGAAGTCCCTCCTAAGTATTGAACACATATGGAAGAGGAGATGAAGAAGATTAAGAAGAAACCGTTTGAAATTCCATTCCTAAGTGATGAATACATGTTGAAGATAATGGAGGAATTTCAAATGAAGAAGAAGAAAGGATGAAGGAGAAATGAGGAAGAAGGCTTGGAGTGGCTCTTGGCATTTCACATTATGTATGTGGTTACTTTGTTTTTATACAAAGTACCCTATATTTACTTTTCCAAAAAATTAGTCCACCAAGGAGGCCAGCCGAGGGTCATCACCCAAGGCACATGTGGGACTTAAGGTCACCACGCCCATGGGGAACCCTCAAGGCCAGGGCAGCATCCTTGAGGCAGGGGAGCACCCGTAGGACACCGCATGTGCGTCTGGGGCACGCCCGGAGGAGCGCGGAAGGGGGCCGTGTATAAGCCCCCGAGGACACGCGGTGGTAAAACCCGCGCGCCCGAGGTGCATAGTGGGCGCTAGGTGCGCGCCCGCAGAGGCGAGAGTGGGCGCAGAGTGCGCCCGCAGAGAGAACCCGGTGCGGGGCGGCACCGGGAGGGGAGAAGTTCAACTGGCGAGTAGTGGGCAGCGCTAGGGTAATAAACCGCGGCAAAACCGCGAGGCGTTTCAATGTGGGACGCGGAAAAATTCCCGGGAGCGAATCCTGGCCGCTCGATCGATCGCGCGCCAGATCTCGACCGCACGATCGATCCCGCGCGAGATCTTCAGATCCAGGCCGTCCAAAATCTTTTGATCGCCCGATCCGACGGCTCCCGGCTCATCTCCTTCCTCGAGCTCAGCCGAAGGCCACCCGAAGCCACCCGCGAGCCCCGTTCGAACCAGGCGTCTCCCGATGACGGCATTCGAGATTCCGGCCACCTCCGACGAAGATGAAGACACCATTGAGCTCGTCTGGACCTACTGAACTGATCCATGCTTAAAAATACACTTGTATGCAATGTTTGGAGAGTTTTGATATCCGGCCGAGGCAAGACGAAGCTTCCGAGATTTGGGTGTTCATGCTTGCATGTTTTGGATCGAAGGAAGGCCGTGAATGCGTTCTAAGTCGCATGCACGTGGAGGAGAAAAATAAAGAGAATTGATCCCGCGTGAAATAAAAAGAAAAACAAGATTTCACAGAATCATTAAAGAATCGAAAACTTCGGGATTTTGAAGTTAAATCACGCGGAGGATTTGAAGCCCTCCTCGCCTATAAAAAGAAGACCCGAGGCGCTGGAGATAATTGCTCAAGTGCTGAAGTTTTAATTGAAAACTTGGAGTCCCGCGTGTGCTCTGCCTCGCGAAGTTGAAGCCCCCGCGCAATTATATTTGCGCGGCTGAGTTCCTTGCGCGCACTCCTTGCGCAAAAGAAGAAAGGGAGTCCCCTGCGCGCTAATCCTTTTCGCAGCAGGAAGACCTTGTGGCCGCAACACCTTGCGCGCCCGAGGCTTGTTCCCTCTCTGCCCGCACCCTTGCGCGGCAGGAGGAAGACCCCGCGGGTGTTGCACTTGCGCGCTCCGCGGCAGGAGGATCTTGCGCGCCCGTGACTGCCTTGCCTCCTTGAGGTCTTGCGCGGCATTTGAAGACAGTAGAGGCCACACCCTTGCACGGCCCTTGCACCCATTGTGCTTGCGTGGCTCTTGAAGAACAGTGGAGTTCACACTTGGTGTTGTGTGTGCCATGTGGAGAAGAGGACCCGAGGCAGTTCCTCGTGTGGGAACTTTGAGAAGGGAGAACCTTTGTGCTTGTGTGCCAAGAAGACAAGAACACCTACAGGAAGTGGCTTGTGCAGAACGAAGAACAAGTTGTGTGTGCACCAAGTGAAAACCACACATTTTGTGCGTGTGCAAAGTGAAGAAGAAAGGCTACGGGTTGTGTGTGTGCAAGAAGAAGTGAAGGGCAAATCCTTGTGTGCAAAGAAGACTAAAAGAATAAATTGTGTGTGCTAAACAAGAACAAGGCCGAACCTAGGTGTGTGCACTAAAAGTAAACACACTTAGAAGAAGAAAGAAGTGGAAGACTCACACTAATGTATAACACACTCTAAGTGTGTAAACAAATTGGATAAAGTGTGTGAAGGAGGAAGAAGGTGTGTGTGCTTAAAGTGAAAACACCCTTTGTGGGTCTACTGCACCAAGAAGAGGAAAGGAGGAGTGCATGCATGCATGCATGCACGTGCACACGTGAAGAAAGTTAAATCAGTGGTGTGCATCTGAGTTGACCAAGACCAGTGGTTCTTGAAGAATTTGAGAAGCCATGCAGTCAGTGCATGAGGAAGAAGAGTTTCCATGAACTCAGTTCATGAAGTTGATGTGAAGTCAGACTGAAGCCAGACTGAAGTTAAAGACATCAGCTACCTGAGTTTTCAGTAATTGAGAAGACCCTGATCAACAGAAGTGATCAGAAGCTGAGCAAGACCAACAGACCTTTTCAGAGGTTGTTGAAGTTTCTTGAAGAGAGAAGCCAGGTCATCCTTAGAAGAAGGTGATAAAGCCAGAGCAAGAGGAGAAGACCTGATCATCACAAGTGATCAGAAGAAGAGCAAGGCCAGCAGCCTTTATCCCAGACTGCTGAAGATACTTGAAGAATCTTAAAGTGAAGAAGAGCTACTCGTGTGACTCGAGGAGCCAAGAGAAGACCCTGTGGGACTCAGGGAGAAGAAGTCTTCACTGGGATTCTAGAGCAGGCCAGTGGGACTCTGGTAACACTGTGTGAAGTAGTATAAAGACCCTCCTGTGGGACTCAGGAGAGATACGGTGGGAAGCTGTATCGACCATTGTAATTCTAACAAGTTATAATGGGAGAATCCATGCTGGGAGAGCATGGCAAGGATGTAGGCCTTTGGTGCCGAACCTTGTAAATCCTTGTGTCCTGTGCCTTTATATTTACTGCATCATTCGAGGAAAGGTGAGAGATACAAGAAGAGTGGATCGAGGCTTTAACCAGCCATAGAGGTTTAATTGATAAGAATCAATTAGTAAAAAGTTTTAAGGGATCACTGATTCACCCCCTCCCCCTCTCAGTGATTCACACTGATCTGGGCACTACACAAATGAAATATTATACACCATATAAGAGTGAATTGGTGCATAACAACAATGAAGTATTAGTGGAATGTAAATTAAGATGAAATCCCTTATAAAAACTGTATCCTTAGATAATGGATAAATCAATTACATAATAATTTGAGACAAAAAATACACTAAATAGGATTATATATTTAGTTTAAAACAATTATAGGTAATTCACACATATTCATTTCACAACATAATCAACATGTAGAAGTTTAACACAACGAATTGAAATTGGGTTAAGAAGTTCCCTTACAGAAATTCGAAAGTCTAATGATGTCACATTAAAATTCCGAATATGAATTGATGGGAGTCAAAAGGATATCTCATAACATGGACATTTAATTTAAATAAAGAATTATATATAAGAACATTTCCCATATAAGAAAATTTAAATTAAAATACATAACAAAAAGAGGTCTTTTAATAAGAGGAATGTGAAAGGATCCATTACCGATTTTGTAACATAAGAAACATACACTCCATGAAAGGTGGAACATAAAATGAAGATGTTACTACCTATTAAATAAATTATAATACAAAAATAATATAGTAATGGTTATTACATACACTAATAAAGTAAATAGCGGTAAATATAACATGAATCTCACAAGAATAAAAAGTGATATGAAAACCCCTTACCTCGTTGTAATCAATCGATTCGTATGAAAAAAAGTTAAACCCACAAAATAAATCAAATAATATTGTGAATATAAATAGAATAATGATATATATATATATCAAATGGTAGTAACCCATACACCACATGAAATAAATATGTGGTGAATAATAGAAATATCACAGAATTAAAAGTGAGATCAGAAACCCCTTACCTTGTGTCTAACATGACCTGTTTGTTCATTAATCTCCTAAATAATAAAATAATGTTAATTTATAATTTATTTAGATACTTTTACATGTTTACTATTATAAATTTACATAGCTTCTAACCATGTTATAATCATTAAGTAATCATTTAAGATAATAATGGTCGTTTGGTCGATAATTGTTTCTGAAGTTAAAAATGGACTTCTTAAAATTACAAGTTTTTCCTGTGGAAAAAATTAAATTGTCTCTAAAATGATATTAATTATTTAGATATAATATTTACCATATATATTAAATATATATATATTTATTTATAAATGCACATAACATTTGGAGATAATAAATGAATTTCACTGTTCAAGGGGATGATAAACAGTAAGTTGGCTTGAAAGAAACATTTGTTTCTATTTTGTATTTTAATGGAATGAAAACATAATGATAAATAGGTATATTATAATTAAAGTTTAATATCATATATAATTTCAGTAAACCCATACTTTATAAATTCCACATATGTAATTAACTAGTCATATCACTTTGAGGGGGCGGTAGTCCGTACATCCTCAAAAGAAATTATCGTATTTACCAATTATGGAATGCATAATGGTAAGAAATAAATGAAAAATAAAAAAGTATAGAGAAAATATAAATATCATATATATAACCTATATATATAGTTACATCATAATTTTCACCATACGAGGTGGGAGGATAGGTTTGTACAATCATTGTTTCTTGAGGTAGAAGTTCGACGTCCACAGAAAACAGTATGTACTTTACCCATAAATAGAGGTATGTGTAAGGGTATTATGAATCACTCTCATAATAATATTCTAGTACATTTAAAAAACTAGTGTCTTCAAAAATGAAATAAATAAATATAGTTTAGGTGGACATAGAAGGAAAATAAATCTAAATAACTTAAGAGAAGACATTTTCTTCAAATCAGGTTACTCCCTTTGGTTTGAACCAAACGTATTTCTTGAAGTGATTTATGCCTAAGTTAAGGTGTATAAGTTGAATATAAGGATCTTGATAGATTTTTTGGGAGGATTTTTGATGAGCAAATTGGCTTGATGGGTGTGAGTAATGGGTTATAGTTGAGGTCATTTTATAAGGGGGGAGGGGATCTTAAAGAATGATTGAAAATATTCATTTATTATATAATGATATTCAGGTTCTAAAGGTCAAAAACATATTAAAGTCTAATATAAGATAACCCTTTTTCAAAATAAAATCATCCAGTAAGAATTGGACATGCTATGGTTTTTTTTTAAATTTATAATCTTATTTATTTAAATTATTCATCAATGAGGTTAAAACTACATCATTATGGTGTCATGAATAATTTTATTTATTTGATGTCTAAAAATTATAATCAAAATACCATGATAAAATAAATATATTTAGCTTTTAAATAAATATTTTTATTCGAAGAGATATCATATACAACCCATGTAAAATTTTATTCCCTAAAAGTTATATATTTAACTCATTTTATATTTACATTAAATTAATTAATATAAAATGTCATTATTACTCTTAAGTTGCTCCATTGGGTTTGAAAATCGACCAAATGATTCCCATGGTTGGATATGTATCAAAATATAGGATTTGGACTCATGTAAGGGAAATTTAATAGTATTATAATATTATTTTTACCTCAAATTACAGTATTTACCATTAACCGTTGTAAATAATATCCAAAATTAACTATTCACCAAAAATTATTTTCATCTTATTTAACCTCATTTTACTTACTGATGACAAACATGTATGTCGGATTTTAAAAATTCAATTTAAAGATGTGGTAAAATTTTATTTAAATGAAAAAGTCTATTTTTTAAATACTACTAGTGTTTTCAGTATTTATCAAAAAATTATGTTTTTTAGAAAAATAGAAAAAATTCATCCTAAGATATATTAGATTTTGCTAATTCAAAAAAATGAATTTTTTAAATATATTTTAAAAAATAATTTTCATTAATTAATTTAAATTTAATTTCCTCTTTCAAAACATGAAGAGGGTTTTTAAGAAATATTAACTATCAAATGATATAGACTTTTTTATGTACAATTTCAAACTGAATTACTTCCAATGACCAACATTGTATTAAATGGTGGAAATATAATGTAATTACATTTTAAAAACTATTAAAAAGATAATAAAACCATATAAATAAAATATACTCAATGTGAGTTTTGAATAAAAATACTGTATTTTTCACTATTAATTAAAAAATTAATTTTATCTGAAAAATACAAAAAATTTACCCCAAGTGAATTTTGATGTCCCAATTCTAAAATCGAATTTATTCTATCAAATAAAAAATAGAAAAGTGATCTAAACAAGCTTTAAATATTGTTCACCATCAAATGGTGGTAAATCGACCTTTTAACGAATATAATAGTATTTATGCTTAAAATTAGAATCATTCACATTTTAAGCCTCTAACATTTACTAGATAAATGTTAAAACATTTTAAATATTATTTAATCATAATATGTTTAGTTTTGTTCATTACTGCCAACACAACGCCTGTTGGATCTGAATCTACGGATTACACACAAGAGGGGGGGTGAATTGTGTTTTTTCAAAATTATTACAATCTCTTCAATTTAGACAAATTCTGTCCACTATGCTTTAGCACGATTAAATATGCAATGGAAAAAGTAAAAGCATGAACACACGGATGTATAGTGGTTCGGGGAACAGAAGGCCCCTAGTCCACTCCACCAACGCTCAAATCCACGAGCTTGGCGATTTTCACTATCTGGTCCTCGTTTCCACAGACCTGTTCACAACTGAGTACAAGCAGTTGACACCTTTACAAGTTTCAGGCAAACACAGACTTCCTGGTTCAAAAACGAACCCACACAGCTTAGAACGAGAAGGTGATCACTCAAAAATAAAAAGGGTTTCGATAATGAAAACACTTCTCCAGTTGTTCTTCACAATTGCAACAGAATGCAACTGACAGTAGATAGATCGTCGTCTTCAGAAAATAAAGATCTGTAATCAAAACAGTTCTGAGTCGATCCAGTTGCAATAGATATTACAAGAAACTTCACAACTTCAGCAGCAGTAGATTCACAACAGATAGTCGATGTAGAACACATGAATCTGCTATCAATATCTTCCTTCGGTAATAAAGGTTTTACACTTCTTCTCGAACACCAGAAAAGAACGCCTTCACACAGTCTCTGTTTCTTGCTCGTTAAAAGATCAATCTATATATTTCATACACTTTCCTGTGTATATATATATCCGATGTTTCCAAGATAGAACATATATATTCAAATCTGAGAAAATCTTCCGCATAAATAGATCCATGAAAATATCCATTAGATTCGCGATATAAAAAATGAAATAACAGAGCCGTTGTAACTCCCCTGAAGAATCGGCATAAAAAGCTCCGTTTAAATCAATCATTAATCCGTTGAAAATCGTCTTTGATTCTGTCAAAGTCGTACTTAAGAATCGGCTCGAAATATGCTTAATAATCCGCCTGTTTGACCAATGCAAAATGAAATATCGTCTGTCAAAAATATCCCGACGCCAAACGTAGGGTTGATGACGTAGCTCCAAACGTAGGGTTCACAAACGTAAGGTTCACAAACGTAAGGTTCAGAACGTAAGGTTCAGAACGTAAGGTTCAGAACGTAAGGTTCAGAACGTAAGGTTGAACATACATACTTTCTATTCAGCATTCAAACGTAGGGTTGATCATCCATACTTTGTCTTGCATCAACTCTCCAAAGAACGTACGGTTGATTATAAAAGTAAGGTTGATGATCCATACTTTTGAGAAACAAACTCAACACTGAAAACTAACGTACGGTTTCTCTTCCATACTTGTCCAACAACAAAAACGTAAGGTTCCTTCCAAACGTAATGTTCTTCTTCCATACTTTTCAACAATGTAAGGTTCATTAACCATACGTTTCAAAATAACGTAAGGTTCCTTAACCATACGTTTCTTTTAACATAAAAATTAAACTTTCATCCATACGTTACGTTCATCAACGTAGGGTATGAACAGTGATTCCAGTACGCGCTAAAAATGATCTCGCGCTACAGTGATTCCAGAACGCGATAAAATTGATCTCGCGCTACAGTGATTCCAGAACGCGCTAAAATTGATCTCGGAATAAATGAAGTATGAAATCTCGTTATATGAAATAAATAAATAAAATAAATTCCTGCAAAATACTCAATGAAATAATTAGTAAATAATTAAGGGTATTTGTAGGCATCAAAATCATCATAAAGAGACAGAGTATTATTTAAAATAATCTCCCCCTTTAAAAAACATTATTTTGAATTGTTTGAAAACAATACATTGCTCAACAATATCCCCCTTTCTGATGATCACAAAACCCATAAAATAATAGAACTAATTTAATTTCAATCTTTATTGAAAAATTAGTTTTCTAAAATTTTAGAATTTTGAAAGGATTAAAACAATATTTAACGATAATAAAATTTTTCCCCCATAAAAATAAATTTTCAGCTAAAAATAGATAAAAGATAAATGTCGTATATATCCAAATTCTCACATATATCCAAATTTCTTCATAGGAAACAAATGAATTTAAATGTTGTGTTTATCCAAATTCTCCCCCTTTTTGTGATATCAAAAAGAATGAAAAATTACGGATTTGAACACATTCAATATTGCACTGAACTATAAGTAAATGCTATAATTAACTGTGTATGAATAAGTGAATTTGTTATACTGGCTAACTCAATCATAAATCAATAAACAAAAAAACAAAAAAAGAAGTAAGAAAAGAATTTTCATTCACAAGCTATTATATATAAACGATTGTGATATACAGAGGAATCAAGGTTCATAGATAAGACAGGGAAAAAGGTGTCTATCTCCTTTGAATCGCGGTCTTTATCTCTATAAACTATTCTCTGAGCCTCTTCATCATTCCATCTCCTAACTTGATGATAAGATCTCTGTTCTCTTGAGTCATATGAATATATTCAATCAAATTAACTCTGAAAAACTCATGCATTCTTTCTTCTTTTTCAACAAAAAGAGCCAGTTTTTCTGATAACTGATTCAAAAGAATCCTAATCGGTTGCTCTCCAGATGTCAACTGATCCACTAAAAATCTCTGATTATCTAGAAAAACTGACAAAGGGGCACTATTACACTGAAGATCGTGTAATCTGTCACTCATATTGCTCATTGCTGTAGTAATTGCTTGAAATTTCCAAATCAAATCAGGTGTAGAGCCTGATCCACTCACAGCACTGTTTGCAACAGACTCAAATTTATTCTCCATGTAAATCTTCAACTCAGAAAAATCATCTTTCTTTACCATCTCTGATTTTAACTGATCAACAGCATGCAGCATATCAGTCTTAAACAAATCTACTTCCTGTCTTGAAACAGTACATTCTTTCAGCTTTTGAAACTTCAACTGCTCTAAGTTCAGAGAATTTCTGAGACTAACATTCTCAGATTCTAACTGAGAGATACGCATGTACAACTCAACAACTTTTTCTTTTCTCGAATCAGGAGCACCCTGTGCTCGATTCTCATGTCCAGAATTAGGTTGATGAAGCAGGGCAAGTGGTAAGGAATCTGCATCTGACTGTTCTTTGTCCTTGTCCTGACAAGGTTGATCCACTGAACTATCGTTTGAAGCCTGAAACTCTTCCACTGAAAAATCTTCCTGAAGTACCTCTGTATTAGCTTCAGAAGTATGTTCATCAAGAACAGTAGTCTCTCTGACTTCTACTTATTGGTCAAGAAAAATATTTTCATGTAAATCATGAGGTCGGGCCACTTCTTCACCAGGCACTGCCTCCATAAGTTGTTCTTCTTGAATTACTTTTTCAACATCCACAGCAGTAGATTGAGGTTCTTTTTGAGTTTCTGTTTGAGCTGCTGGTTCCTCTATCGGTGCAGTCTGCTCCACAACAGCTTCTCTCACAAATGAATAAGAAAATAACGGTTCAGAGGATTTCAAGGCAGGAGAGATAATTTCTTCATCAATTGACCTCTTCCTTCTAGATTGAAGTCCTTCTTGACTTCTCTCTTCCTCAACTTCCTCCATCTCAAAACGAATTCTCCTTTCCACGGTACTAACTCTTGATTCTACTTGTCCCTCCTTGGACTTAGCCGGTTGAGCCTGAGAACTCTCCGAGTTTTCCTCAGCTCCAACAGGTAAGAGTTTTCCTTTAATTGTGCTCCAGAAGTATCCTAATTTCCTCAAAGTTCCAGCATTAAAAACATTACTGTGGTGACATTTCACCCCAGCATCTACCAATCTGATCATTCCTCTTTTAAACAAAAACAAAGAAATGAACCTTCCATAAGGGAAAAATGTCATTCTTGCTTCACTCTGACAGCAGTAACTCAGATATCTTATCATAAACCGAGGAAAATTAAACTTAATATCACACATTAGAAGACAAATTATGTACATGTCCGGGTATAGGATTTTCTCCATCTCATCCATTCTTGGTGCTAAACCAGTCTGAACAAATTTTACCAAAATTTTCTGATCGGGCTCCAAATCCTTAATAAACATATTCTTTATCACTCTGGTTCCAAACAGAAAAGACATAATGTCTTCAGACTTATGTACAGAATCTCCAATATTCCATAAATCGAAATGAATAACTCCTTCATGAGGGCAGTTAAGAATTTGACTTATCTCTACAGATGATATTGAAAAGTCCTTATCCTCTATTTGAGCCAATAAACTATCCTCTGTATCTCCAAGGCTAAACTGAACAGTTCTAAAGAAATGTCTCATTTCTGCCTCATATAGAAACTCAGAATTTTCAATATTAAAAGCTTTCTCAAGGCTTTGAAACGACAACACTTGCTTCAACAGTAAATTAGTTTCAAACAGCCACTCTAAATCTATGACTTTACCTTGCAGTATTTTCCGACTAACTACCTTAGGTTTCTTTGCAGCACTGCTCTCGGTTTCATCTGGACGCTTAGTCTTTGCCATTCCAATAACGATTTCTGAAGGTTCGTAAGTTTAGGGTTTGAAGATTCAGAAAAGGGTTTTGGAGCAGATGTGCGGTTTTAGGTTTTCAAAAGGGTTTCCGAAAAAGGTGAAGCAGTTTAGAAGGTGAAACGGTTCTGACAGCCTTGATTCCCGTGTAATCACTAATCATTACTTTTATTTAAAACAAAATAAAATTACTTATAGCGGGCAACAGAAATTAAGCAGAATTCGAAAACAGAATAAGATTAAAAAAAAAACTATTTAAAATTAAATAAACCTAACTCCCCCTTAATAAATTCAAACCTTGCCGTGGGTAGTGGTTTAGTAAAAATATCTGCTAATTGATTTTCTGTATTTACAAATTCTAAAAATATATCCTTTTTAAATACATGATCTCTTAAAAAGTGATGTCTTATATCAATGTGCTTAGTTCTAGAATGACTAATAGGATTTTTTGAAATATTAATTGCACTAGTATTATCACATAAAATAGGTGTATTATTGAAATTTAATCCAAAGTCCATAAGAGTGTTTTTCATCCACAACACCTGTGCACAGCAACTACCTGCAGACACATATTCTGCCTCGGCTGTTGACAGGGAAACTGAGTGTTGTTTCTTACTAGACCATGATACTAAAGACTTCCCTAAAAAGTGACATGTTCCTGAAGTACTCTTCCTATCTAATCTACAGCTTCCAAAGTCAGCATCTGAATATGAAATTAAAATAAAATCAGAGGTTTTTGGATAAAGCAGAGATTGATAAATAGTACCTTTTAAATATCTAAAAATTCTTTTAACAGCAGTTAAATGGGATTCTTTGGGATTTGATTGAAATCGAGCACAAAGACATACTGAATACATTATATCTGGTCTACTAGCAGTAAGATATAACAAACTACCAATCATACCTCTATATAACTTGTTGTCCACTGATTTTCCAGTTTCATCCAAATCAAGTTTTATATTAGTACACATAGGAGTTGTAAATGGCTTGCTGTTTTCAATTCCAAATTTCTTAAGTAAATCAGTAATGTATTTGCATTGATTTAAAACATTTCCAAAATCTTTTTGAAATATTTTAAGACCCAAAAAGAAATTTAATTCTCCCATCATACTCATTTCAAATTCTTTTTGCATTAATTCTGAAAATTCATGACAAAGAATTTTATTGGTTGATCCAAAAATTACATCATCAACATAAATTTGAACCAACAAAACATTATTTTTCACAATTTTCTTAAAGAGTGTTGGATCTGCCAGTCCAACAGTAAAATCATTTTTCAAAAGAAAAGAACTTAGTCTTTCATACCAAGCTCTAGGTGCTTGTTTAAGGCCATAAAGAGCTTTAGTAAGTTTGAAAACAGAATCTGGTTTTTGAGAATTTTCAAAACCAGGAGGTTGCTCAACATAAACTTCCTCCATTAAATAACCATTTAAAATGGCAGATTTAACATCCATCTTAAATAACTTAAAATTCATATAAGATGCATAGGCTAAAAGGATTCTAATGGATTCTAACCTGGCTACAGGTGAAAAGGTCTCATCATAATGTATTCCTTATTCTTGATTATATCCTTTAGCTACTAATCTTGCTTTATTTCTAGTTATTATCCCTTGATCATCCTGTTTATTCCTAAAGACCCATTTAGTTCCTATTACTGGATAATCATGTTGTCTTTCAACTAATTCCCAAACCTTATTTCTCTTGAACTGGTTCAATTCATCCTATATTGCTATTACCCAGCTCTCATCATCTAAGGCTTCTTCTATGGTCTTAGGTTCTTGTTGGGATAGGAAAGCAGAGAATTCAACTATGTTTCCAAGGTTTCTTCTAGATTGAATATCAGTCTCTAAGTCACCTATCACAGATTCTAAAGGGTGATTCTTTAAGGTTCTAGACTCTCTAGGCATTACATTCAAAGGTTCTTCAGTGTCATGTTCTTCTGAACTGGACTGAATTTCTTTTATATCATTTTCAAAATCATTCTTTAAATTCTCAAGTCTCATGTTTTCATTAGAATCAGGTTCATCTATTTGTTCTATCCTTTTCTCAAAAGGATCAGATTCATCAAATTTCACATGAACTAATTCTTCAACAATCCTTGACTTTTTATTATAGACTCTATAAGCTTTGGAGGCTGCAGAATATCCTAAGAAAATACCTTTATCAGATTTTGGATCAAATTTACCAAGATTATCTTTGGTATTCAAGATGTAAACCTTGCATCCAAAAACATTAAAGTAATTTACTTTAGGTTTTCTGTTATTCCATAGTTTATAGGGTGTCTTTTTCAAAATAGGTCTTATTAAAATTCTATTCATTATATAACAAGCTGTATTAACAGCTTCTGCCCAGAAATATATAGGTAGGCTATATTCATTTAACATAGTTCTAGCCATTTCTTGAATAGTTCTATTTCTTCTTTCTACAATCCCATTCTGTTGAGGTGTTCTTGGAGCAGACAAGGTGTGTTTAATACCCATGTTTGAGCAAAAGGAATTAAATTCCTGGTTCTCAAATTCTCCACCATGATCACTTCTCAGTGAGATTATATTAAAACCTTTTTCATTTTGAATAGATTTACAAAAACCTTCAAATAAACTAAAAGCTTCACTTTTAAATTTCAAAAAGAAAATCCATGTAAATCTAGAATAATCATCTACTAATACATAAACATATAATTTACCAGCTAAACTTGCTACTCTTGAAGGTCCAAACAAATCCATATGGATAAGTTCTAGAGGTTTAGTTGTAGCAACTTTATTAACAGATTTGAATGATGATTTGTGTTGCTTGCCAAGCTGACATGCATCACAGAATCTGTCATTTTCAAATTTGAGACTAGGCAAATCAGAAACTAGATGTTTCTTAGATAATTTATGTAAAGCATATATATTGCAATGACCAAGTCTTCTATGCCAGATCCAGGATTCACTTATATTAGCAGTTAAGCAGTTTACTTGTTGTTTACACAAGGAATACAAATCCAAAGTATAAACATTATCAGTTCTGGGTGCTCTAAACTTAAACAGTTTTTCTTTAGAAACAGTACAACTATTGTTAGTAAAATCAACAGTGTATCCATCATCACAGAGTTGAGAGATACTTATCAGATTGTGTTTTAACCCTTGTACATAAAGTACTTTATTGATTGAGACTGTCTTTGGATCTCCAACTGTTCCAATACCAATAATCTTTCCTTTGGCATTGTCACCAAAGGTGACAAGTCCTCCTTCCTTTCGAGTAAGAGAAGAGAAATTAGCTGAAGTTCCACTCATGTGTCTTGAGCAGCCACTGTCCATATACCATATTTCTTTCTTTCTTTGGTGACCTGCTACCTGCAAAGACATTCAAACAAATTGCTTTGGTACCCATATTTTGTTGGGTCCAGGAGTGTTAGCAAGCAGTGATATGGGTATCCAGATTTGCTTTGTTTTCTTAAAATTGATTGAATTATATAGATCATTGGAAATATAAGCTTTCTTAATTCCACATATTTGAGGTTGTCTTAGAAAACAGTTTTTAGCTATATGACCTTTTGTTCCACAGAAGTTACAAATAACCTGTTTAGTGCTAGGAACAAAATAATTTTTGTATAACTTATGTTTTTCTCCTTTACTTCCAATTCCAAACCTTTCATTTTTAATTACAGTTTTTCCAAGTATCTCATTTAAGGCGTTTTCTCCTTTTGTAAAAACTAATGCAGCCTTTTTATAAGATTCTACTTCATCCTGTAGAGTTTTTATTTTTGATTCAAAATTAATTTTATTTGAGTCAGCAGAGTTGTATTTGTCAATTAATTCCTTATGTTGTTTTAGCAAAGTATTTCTCTCATCTGAAATAGCTTTATGCAAGTTCCTTATAGATTTATATTTTTTAAATAATGAGTCATACCTTTCTTCAAGCATATTGCAGTAAGCTGCAAGTTTTTTATTTGAGAAGCTTGTTTCAGAGTTTGATTCATTATTTGAGTCAGAGGAGTAGTATGAGTGTACCTCATCCGTTTCAGCCATGAAACACATATTTGCTTTTAAATTGGCTTCCTCCTTCTCTGAGCTTGATTCAGAAGAATTACTTGAGTCTTCAGAAACACTCCAAGTAGCTTTCATAGCTTTCTTGTCTTTCTTCTCATAATCATCTATTTTGAAGAATTTCTTCTTCTTTCCATCTTTCAATTTTGGGCAATCCGGTCTGATATGTCCCATCTTTTTGCATTTATAACATCTCACTTCCTTGCTATCCTTCTTGAAGGATTTCTTGAAGTCTTTCTTCTTACTGTAGAACTTTCTGAATTTTCTGGTTAGCTGAGCCAGTTCTTCATCCGAATTTGAAGAATCAGAGCTTTCTGATTTAGCACTTAATTCTCTGTTCTTCATCTTTCTATCCTTTTGTTGAGAAGTCACTTTCAAAGCAGTATTTTCCCTTTTTATGTAGACTTTATGCTCATTTACCTCATCTTGCATTTCAGCCTCGTACATCATCAATGTACCAATCAGCTCTCTCATAGTAAGATCTTTAACAGAAGTTGATTGTCTAATTGCTGCAGAGATTCCATTCCATCGAGTAGGAAGTACTCTCAGTACCTTTAAGGCTTGATCAGCCTGCTTGATTGGTTCTCCTAGAGCTGTTATATTATTGACAATTTCTGTCAATCTTCCATTCATCTGAGTGATGATCTCTCCTTCAATCATTCTGAAAGTATCGAATTTTAATTTAGCAGTTGCATATCTCATCTGTCTTACATTATTTGTTCCTTCATAAGCAACAGCTATTGTTTGCCACATTTCATATGCAGTCGGGCATTGAGATACTCTGTTAAATTCTTCCGGTCCTAGACCACAGATGATTGCATTCATAGCTTTTGAATTCATGTCATACTCAGCCTCTGTAGCAGCACTCCATGTATCGGGATTTTCATGAATTTCATAGGGATTCAGAATCTTTGAATAGACTTTGTAACCAAGATTTTTCAGATAAATAATCATACGTGATTTCCAGCAGCCATAATTATCTCCATTAAAGTAAGGTGCTCTGACCATTGACATTACCTCTCTCATATCAGCCATGATACACTATGTATAATCTTTAAATACTTCTAACTTGACAAGACTTTAAAAATAAGAAGCTCCTCCTCTGATACCAATTGTTGGATCTGAATCTACGGATTACACACAAGAGGGGGGGTGAATTGTGTTTTTTCAAAATTATTAAAATCTCTTCAATTTAGACAAATTCTGTCCACTATGCTTTAGCACGATTAAATATGCAACGGAAAAAGTAAAAGCATGAACACACGGATGTATAGTGGTTCGGGGAACAGAAGGCCCCTAGTCCACTCCACCAACGCTCAAATCCACGAGCTTGGCGATTTTCACTATCTGGTCCTCGTTTCCACAGACCTGTTCACAACTGAGTATAGGCAGTTGACACCTTTACAAGTTTCAGGCAAACACAGCCTTCCTGGTTCAAACACGAACCCACACAGCTTAGAACGAGAAGCTGATCACTCAAAAATAAAAAGGGTTTCGATAAAGAAAACACTTCTCCAGTTGTTCTTCACAATTGCAACAGAATGCAACTGACAGTAGATAGATCGTCATCTTCAGAAAATAAAGATCTGTAATCAAAACAGTTCTGAGTCGATCCAGTTTCAATAGATATTACAAGAAACTTCACAACTTCAGCAGCAGAAGATTCACAACAGATAGTCGATGTAGAACACCTGAATCTGCTATCAAGATCTTCCTTCGGTAATAAAGGTTTTACACTTCTTCTCGAACACCAGAAAAGAACGCCTTCACACAGTCTCTGTTTCTTGCTCGTTAAAAGATCAATCTATATATTTCATACACTTTCCTTTGTATATATATATCCTAAGTTTCCAAGATAGAACATATATATTCAAATCTGAGAAAATCTTCCGCATAAATAGATCCATGAAAATCTCCTTTAGATTCGCGATATAAAAAAAATGGAATAACAGAGCCGTTGTAACTCCCCTGAAGAATCGGCATAAAAAGCTCCGTTTAAATCAATCATTAATCTGTTGAAAATCGTCTTTGATTCAGTCAAAGTCGTACTTAAGAATCGGCTCGAAATCCGCTTAATAATCTACCTGTTTGACCAATGCAAAAGGAAATATCGTCTGTCAAAAATATCCCGACGCCAAACGTAGGGTTGATGACGTAGCTCCAAACTTAGGGTTCACAAACGTAAGGTTCACAAACGTAAGGTTCAGAACGTAAGGTTCAGAACGTAAGGTTCAGAATGTAAGGTTCAGAACGTAAGGTTGAACATACATACTTTCTCTTCAGCATTCAAACGTAGGGTTGACCATCCATACTTTGTCTTGCTTCAACTCTCCAAAGAACGTACCGTTGATTATAAAAGTAAGGTTGATGATCCATACTTTTGAGAAACAAACTCAACACTAAAAACTAACGTACGGTTTCTCTTCCATACTTGTCCAACAAAAAAAACGTAAGGTTCCTTCCAAACGTAATGTTCTTTATCCATACTTTTCAACAACGTAAGGTTCATTAACCATACGTTTCAAAATAACGTAAGGTTCCTTAACCATACGTTTCTTTTAACATAAAAAGTAAACTTTTCATCCATACGATACGTTCGGCAACGTAGGGTATGAACAGTGATTCCAGTACGGGCTAAAACTGATCTCGCGCTACAGTGATTCCAGAACGCGCTAAAATTGATCTCGCGCTACAGTGATTCCAGAACGCGCTAAAATTGATCTCGAAATAAATGAAGTATGAAATCTCGTTATATGAAATAAATAAATAAAATAAATTCCTGCAAAATACTCAATGAAATAATTAGTAAATAATTAAGGGTATTTGTGAGCATCAAAATCATCATAAAGAGACAGAGTATTATTTAAAATAATCTCCCCCTTTAAAAAACATTATTTTGAATTGTTTGAAAACAATACATTGCTCAACAACGCCTACGTGTTTACTACCATTTAAAATAATAAAAATATTATATTAATATTTTTCATTATAACTCAATGTTTTGTGTAATATACGTTTTAATAAATATTTAATTCAATTTTTTTAATAAATATGAAAATGTTATATTATTTATTTAGCTGGGATGTTCCATTATTCCCCCCTTTTGAAAGTTGTGTCATCACAATTTTAATATTGATCCTGGAAACTTCATTAAATATCCGATATTGGAAAAAGTGTCAATAAAAATATGACATTTAATGAATGAAAGATAAATACAAAGGTCTATTGATTTAGCCCAGACTAGGATTACTTGTCAAAAAATGTGGATATGGTAGAGAAAAAAACCACCAAGGATTGATTGGAGAGTGGTATAAAACATGTTTAGGATAATGTTAACCACTAGAAAATCACAAACTAGTGATGGGTTAAATGGTCTTTGATTAACTAGTAGTAAAAGTTTATGGACAATGTTTTTTTAAGTTACTTTTCTTAATGTTGAGGAATTTATTAATGAGATTAACTAAAAACATAAGGAATCGTACATACTTGTCATATATACTTTCATCATTTAATAAATTTCTACAAAAAACTCATCTTTTCTCCAAACAATGAGTCTTTATACTGAATTGGTCGCATTAAAAGTGCTTCAATCATGTTATAGAGTAACTGATAATTCACAAAATGTGAACAAAATATTTCCAATTTCGTTATACATCATCCAAAACCAAATAGTTTAATATAGAATAAAATAATCCCCAAAAAATGATAATACATTATAAATAGAAATACTACACATAATCCCAAAAATTCAACAAACAATACACAATGGTCATATATGACCATTAAATAAACAAATGTCCTTAATATTATTCAAAGTAACTCAAACTAATATTGTTACCCAAAACTCGAAAGGATTTAATCACATATTATTCCATATTAAATCTTAGCATTTATCACCAAATAAAATAGAATACTCTTAAAGTCTCATACTGAAGTGTAATTATCCAAATAACATATTCTATAAGGTCGGATAATCATTTCCATAAATAACCCAAATCAACATATTTCATAAAAAACATAGATTCTTATAAAAAATATTCCACAATTACTCATCAAAAGAGAAGATATTTATTTCTTTAATAACATTTTAAAATATCAAAAATTAGGTTTACCAATACTATAAAATGTTATCGAATATAATCCAATCATTAAAATAGCCTTTCTATATTTATGAATTTCATCATCCTAAAATCTACCATAACTCTTGAATCCCTAATATGTTGACTTCTTACTCATTTAACGTTCTTCATGATCCATTAATAATTCTTTACCAAATTATTTTTAAATAATTATTTCCTACAAAAAATAATGATTCATATCCCAAGATTCAGAAATATCAAAACATCTGATAAGAAATAATCCACACCTTTCATTATTCATTGTTATATTCTTCATCCTTAATCAGAACGGAATTAGGAATTGGTGATCATATATTTGTACGATCCTGGTTATCCCAATATTGAAACATATTCGTAGGATATTTGTTTTTATAATTACCATGAACACCACATTTAAAACATCAAATTGATCCCTCACAAAGAACATATTTCATTTTCCTAGGGTCAACTGGATGCTTAGTTTTTCCATTGAAGGTAATTTCATTATGAACTTCACTCCCACATCTATATAAACTTCTCGTCCCTTTGAATAATTTTCCTTGGTATCTCTTTCCACATTCTTGACAAATATGTTTTTGAACATATGTATCATTATGATTATTTCCTGAACATCCCTAGGGATTTGTTTCATGAATATTCAATTCCTTATAATAATCACCATGGTTCAGGTTGTGAATAATGACTCCAGATTGTTGTTGGAGAAAAACCACAAGAAGTCTTATTGTAGCTCCCATTTTATTCAGTTTCTAATTCAGAATACCATAACAGTTTCCATCACATTCATTATTTCTTTGGTGCCTACTGGATCCAACCATTTACTAAAACCAAAAAGGTTAGTGTGAGTAAATCTGTTAAATCATCATATAATATCTTATGAGGAGGTTAAATACTAATATTTACTTATTTATGTTATCATAAACTCATTCAATTTATCTAGAATAACTATGTCTCTTTCTAATATGCTAACCATTATGGTTATGTCACTTATGCATAAATAACACCCTAACCTATAAAGTTATCTAAACTAACCACTGATACCAACTATAATGATAAAACAATTAAATAATACATAATCATGAATTAAATTAATAATTAACATTGGGGATCATTTTTGTTTAGAGTTTTAGAGAATTAATGCATTACTATTACATTACATCTCAATTAATTACAATGTAGACAATTCTACTCTGTTTCCATTTTTTCGTAAAATAAAAACACTTGGAAAAAATTGTCAGGTCTAGTTCCATGTTCTAGAAAACATGTCTTTTCCATGATCCCATTGTTTACCATATTCATAATTTTGTCCTTAAAAAAACATTTCAAAACATGATATGAGCATAAAAATATTATTAAGTGTTATAAAATAAGGAAATAAAACATTAAACAATAAATAAATACACAAAAATGAAACCATTCTTTTCAATCATATCATACCTCATGAAATCATAATATTTATGAATAACACACAGAAATCATAAATCATAATGGTAACATGTGGCATCCAAATAAAACATACATTGTAGTGTTCACAATTACGTGGGGAGTTAAATTTGGAATACCAATAATATTATGTATTCTCTAAATATTTTGGGAGAAACATTAACATTTACCTATGTAACGATATCCAATGCATTGGATAGCTATCTCGGTCTCTCCAGCCCATGGTTTATCACAATACAAACTGTATTCATAAACAATGTAGAAGAACCGTAATGTAGTCATAATAAATAAAACAAGCATAATGAAAAGATAACATTTCCTCATTACTATCACAATATATTCTTTCAAGATGTTGACATAATCAAGTCATTATGAAACCATTTTCAAAAACCATTCAAAACATTGAATAATGTGATTTTTGAATCAAAGTGTCCAATACCACATTGACCCTTTTAAAAGAATTAAAATTTTAAAACATTAATTTACTTGTAAATAAATCCTAAAAATCATTTTTAAAACATTGAAATAAATGAGAAAAATTTAATAGAATAAATCATTAAAACATTTAAAATGATATTTTAGATAATGAGTTTTTGACAGAATGAGGGACTCTTGAATACAAATAATTGATGAATAACATTTAATAGGAAATTTATAATATCATGATAATAATGGGATTCATTATATAATTTTCCAAAGGACTGAATATACCCCATATAAGGGTGATTTAGTGCTTAACAACAATGAAGTCTCAATGTAATGTAAATTGAGATGAAATCCCTTATAAAAATTGTATCCATAGAATAAGGATAAATCAATTACATAATAATGAGTGAAATATTTAAATACAATTAATATGATAGGATATTCAGTGAAAAAAATAAGAGGTCCTTTACATATATTTATAGCACGACATAATAAACAAGTAGAAGTTTAACCTAATGAATTGAAATTAGGTTAAGAAGTTCCCTTATAGAAGTTCTATAGCCAGATGGCGTCACATTAATATTCATAAAATGAGTTGATGAGAGAGAAAATGGTATCTCATAAATTAGACATAAAATTTACACCAATAAGAATATAGAATAACACATCTCCACATAATAAGTTGTATATTAAAATACATAACAAAAAAGTCTTTTAAAAAGAAGAGTGTTAAAGGTTCTCTTACCGATTAGGTAACATAGGAAACATAAACTCCATGAAAAAAGGATCATTAATTAAATATGTAAACACCCATAAAATAATGTATATTACACAAATAATACAATCATCGGAAGTAAATACACACATGAATGGAAATAGTGGAAAATATGTCATGAATTTCATTGGAATAATAAATTAGACGGGGACACCTTACCTCGTTGTAATCAATCGAGCCATACAACCAAAAAGTTAATTACAACGAAATGAGTAATATAATAGCATGAATATAAAAATAATTATGATAATATATATCAAATTTCAGTAACAAAAACACCACATGTATTAAATATGTGGTGAAAATTGAAATATCATGGAATTAAAAGTGAGATAAAAACCCACTTACCTTGTGTCTGACTTGACCCATTCATTCATAAATATTTTGAAAAATAAAATAAAGTTAATTTCTACATGATTAATTTAATTTTTAATGTTTATTATTCCATTTAAATAACTTATTACCATGTTATAAATATTATGCAATCATTTATGTTAATAATGGTTATTTGGTCGATATTTGGTACTTGAGTCACAAATGAACTACTTAAAATTACAAGTTGTTCATGTGGTCAAATATAAATTATCTCAAAAATGATATTCGTGATTTATATATTGTATTTATCATATATATGTCATATATATGTATATATATATTTTAATTTATATGAGTACATAACATTTGGAGATAATAAATGAATTGCACCGTCCATGGAGATGGTAAGCCGTATGTACACATAAACTCTACATTCATTTATATTTCATATTTTAATTGAATGAAAACCTAATTATACATAGGTATTTTATAATTCTAGTATAATATCATATAAAATTCTAGTAACACAATCCTTTATAAGTTCCACATATGGCATGAACGATTCATATCATTTTGAGGGGGTGGTATTCCGCACTTTCTTTAATGGAATTATTGTATTTACCCATTATAGAAACCATAGAGATATTCTATAAATGAAAAATAAATAAGTATAGAGACTATATAATTATAATATATAATACAAATAATTACATTTCTATCATAATGTACACCATAAGAGTTGTTTGGAAAATATTGAACAATCGTCTTTTTTTGAGCGAGTAGTTCGCCGTCGATAGAAACAATATGTTCTTTACCCATTAGATGGAGGTGTGTGTAAGTGTAGTTTGAATCCTTATCCTAATAATGTCCAAGTATATTGAATATACTTTTTCTATTAGAAAAAAAATAAATAAAGTGAGTTTAGGGGGTTTGAGAAGGAAAATAAAACAAAAAAACTTAAGAGAATATTATACCTTTAAATTAAGCCACTCACTTTGGATGGAACCAAAATGATTTATTGCAGTTATTTCTGCCTAAGGTAAGGAATATAGGTGGAACAAAGGGATCATGAGATCTTATTTCGGTATATTTTGAAGGAGTCAAGAGGCTTGATAGGTGTGAGTAATGGGTTAGATGTACGTTCTTTTTTATAAGAGTGAGGGGAACATAAATAAAGATTGAAGATAGTATTTTATTATATAATGAATTTCGGTTTCTAAAGGTCTAAAACTTAAAAAATTCAAAGATAAAATGAATATTTTTACAAATAGAATCTTGTGAAAATAATTGGATAGGTTTTTAATGGTTTTTTAATCATTATAATATTCTTTATTTAAATCATTCATTAATGAGGAAAAAACTCCATTATTATCGTGTCATAAATTATTTTTATTATTTGATTTTTAAAAATTATAAAAAATACCATGATATAAGAAAGATATTTAGAATTCCAATTAATTTTTATATTCTAAGATATAACTTATATAACCAATGTAAAATTTTACTTACTATCATATATATGTTTAAGTTATTTTTTGTCATTGCATTAAATTAATTAATATAAAGTGTAATTATAACTCTTATCTAACTTCATTGGATCCCAAAATAGACCAAATGATTCCCATGGTTAGAAATTTATCAAAAAATAATATTAGGACACATTTTAGGGTAATTTAATGTTATAATAATATTATTGTTACCTTGAATTACCCAACTTACATTTAACCACGACAAATAAAAGTCAAAAGTTAATATTCATTAAAAATTATTTTAATCTTATTGTACCAAATTTCACATACTAGTGAAAACCAGGTATGTTTGATTTTTATATTATAATTCTGAGAAGTGGTAAAATTTAATTTAAATGAAAAAGTAGGTTTTTTAACTACTACTCAGTTTTCGGTCTATTCATAAAAATAGATGTATTTCAGAAATATTCAATGAATTTAGCCTTAGATATATTTGATATTCAGAATTAAAAAATGAGGTCTATTTTAACAAATTCGAAACATAGAAGTCACATTAATTAAATTAAAAATAATTCCCATTGTAAAAAAATATGTTTTTAGAAAATAATAACTATTAAAAGATTGACACTTGATTATGACCAATTTCAATGTGATATTACATCCAATGACCAAAATTGGATTTAATGGTAAAAATATCATTTAATTAAATTGTAAAAAATATTCAAAAGGTAATATAACTATAAAAATAAATTAGATAAAAATGTATCTTTGAATTAAAATACAATATTTTTCACTATTCAATAAAAATTAATTTTATCATAAAAATCCCAAAAAAATTTCGAAAGTAAATTTTGATGTATAGATTATAAAGAAGAATATTATATTGTAAAATAGATCTTATAAAAGTGATAAAATATATATTTAATGAGTTTTCATCATAAAAAGGTGGTAAATCAACCTGTAAAAAAATATTAGAGTATTTATGCTTAAAATCAGATTTATTCACATTTTAATCCTCTAACATTAATTGGATAAATGTAAAAAAAATTAAGAAACACATTTAATCATAATGTGGTTTGATTTTTTCATTTATTCTTATATAATGGATATGCATTAACTATCATTTAAAATAATAATATTTTTATGTATACCTCAAAGTTGTGTGCGACATATGTTTTCAATGAAACCTATTTTTGTGTATTAGGTATGCCATCAAACATAGCATCCCATCTAATGCAAAAGTTATATTTAATTCAAAAAAATTAATAAATATGAAAAATTTATATTCTTTATTTACATGTTATGTTACAATATCCCTATAATGTTCAGGAATAGACATATACTAAAAAGGGGAAACATTTTTTGAATCGAAAAAGGGACAATGGTTTCAGTATAATGCTAGTAACAACCACTTTTTTTAATTTTGGGATTTTTCATACACATTTGGTAAATATATACATAAATATAGAGATACTAATATATAATTTCACATGGGTTTTAATTAAATTATGGTATTTATTTCATCATGTTACTCAAATTATTCAAATTTATTTCAAGTGGTTTGACAAACAAATACATGTTTTCAGGAAAATTATTTATGAGGATTTTATTAGTAAAAAATATAAATGGGGTTATTGATGTGATAATGAATCTAAAAATTTATGATGTATATTCATATTTTTACATGTTTTATTTTTGATAATTAAAAATCATTTTTAATATCCAACAAGTAATACTTGAAATATACCATTGTTATTTATGTTCCCAATTAAGAGTGATATTCCATTGAATTTGTTACCAAATCAATAGAAAACACCTTCATGATATATTTAAAAATAATGGAAATTTTGAGTCGTTATAGGGTGATTTATGTATTTCCAAAATGATGGGGTGGACATATGGTTGAAGATGAATCATAATGAAGATAATTTTAAATATGTGATGAACTAATTATTACTACAATGGTAGTTATTGGTGTTTCTATAATAATATATGAAGTAACTATTATGGGGAATCATTGTTTTCAAATAAAATCTAAATGTATCATATTTTTATAATATAATATAGTTATATTATTGAATATTTACATTAAGGGATATAAATATGTAATGGCCGTGTACTTTGTTATATGAATATGATGTTTGTAACATATATGTGTTTACCATTTAAGCATTATCCATTATAAAAATAATAATAACCTCGATAAAATGGAAACTATTTATTTATTAACTATATATGATTAACAATTTGTGATAAATGCTCTAAAAAAATAAAAAAATAGAAGAATTGGATAATAATGACATGTAAATAAAAAAACTAGAATGGAAATTTCACTGTGTCCTAATCCCATAAAAATGACACATCTAGAAAAAAAATTAATAATTATATACATAATTATAAATATAATATTTATTATGTAGTTAAAAATCCATAGACATGAGTTAAATTTATTTAATGATTAATGAAGGGTAAATGTGGTATTTATTGGTACTATAAACCCAAAATGACCATTGAAATACCAATAATGCAAATAGAATGTTAAACATGTAATAAAATTATTTTCTAGATATTAGAATTCATAATGACTTGAAAATAATATTTAAATTGATTTAAATAATTAAATAAAAATATTTGAATATTTTAAAATTATTTTATGAAATATATAACACAATTTTTTTAGGTGTAAATTATTAGTACAATATTTTTTTATCTTTAATAATGAATATTTTTATTATAATCATGATATTTTCATATCACAATTTAATAATTTATACTCATAAATTAGAAATCATTTTTGGAATTATCAAATTGAAATTTCTTAAGGGGGAATTAATATTATATATTTCTCAATAAGTTCAAATTTTTGATGAATAATATAATAATAATTTTGAACATAATATTTGTTTTATGAATTAAAATTGATATTTAAATTAGTCAAAAATAAAAAATTATTTTCCTTTTCAAAAAATAATTTTATAAAGTAAAATAGTTCATTTAATAATGATACTTTTAAATTATATAGACATAATAAATATTTTAGATCCTAAATTAATTATTATTCTAATATAAACTATTATTGAATCATAACATTAAATAAATTATTCTAGTGATAAAAATATGTTATTGAAATTATTTTAATTATTATGATTTTAATTTTATAACAAGACATCTTAATTAAAAATAGTAATCAAACTTATTCATTTTCCCAATTAGAAATAATAAAATTTGTGATATTTTATTAAAAAATTACACACTTATTTCGTTTATAAATACATCCATCCTCCATCCATTACTTATAAATTAAAAAAACTTCACAGGAATAGTATCTACAAAACACATCCATAAACAGCCCTATAAACATGGTCATTATTATGTTCTAAAAAAATACCCTCCCATGATGTCCTATGGTGTAGTCTAAGGATGAATCCCTAGCAATGGTAAATATTTTCATCACACATATTTTAAATATTCATTCACTTATTAACCCTCCAAAACTACATTATAAACTCTAATAATATGATTATAGTATTATAAATCATAAATAATGATTCTACATTAATATATACATGATTTTCCTCCTATTATTTTTTTTATCCATAAAAACTCCTACATAAATATGGTTAGTTTTCACCACATATGCAAGAGATGATTCTTTCCATTAATACCTTTATCCAATCAATTTATAAAAGGTTTTTTATCATAATGTGTTTATTTATAGTAAAATTATTTCATTTAATATTTTTTTATTATAATATATTTGAGAAATTAATAATATTATAGATAATGCATTACAATCAACTAAATTTCATAAAACAAGTTTATATGGATACATTTTACTATTCGATACAATTTTCGAGTATCAATATAAATAATAATATATTATACAACCAATATAAGAAGTAACTATACCTTGAAACTCTTTGAAATCATGGATCCGCAAGATAATAATTTAGGACTGGAATCCTCCTACTAAGGGAAACATGGAATAATAATAAAAAATTCTAGACGATTGGAATAAAATAATATAATAATGAAAAAATTAAAATTATCCAATCAAAAGGAATATCAATACTAAAAAAAATAATTTTGTTTATAATAAAATTATTAACAACTGTAACTTGATTATTTCAGAGGAAATACGAAGTATTGAACGAGAATTAGGCTCGAGTCATGGTATTTATTATAAATATTTATTTCATTTTACGTATTGTTTAACTAATGTTATTTCACACACTTATTCAAATTAAATTATGTATTTTTACACATATCCCCTAATTTTAATCTCTTTTCTCATGTGATACACAATTTTTTAAAAATATTATCTTATTATTTATAAAAAATGAATTGATGTTACATGTGAAATTTTTAAAAATATATTTCATCCTCTCCATAATATTTATTTAAATCCTTAATTCATGGGCTAAAAAGTTTTCTGACATAATTATTTTTATTATTATAATTCATATACAATATTTTATAATATCTTGTATTTTATGAATCTACACGATTATCTATTTTGTTATGCATAATGGACCTTTGATTTAACCGATATTATTTTTGTGGGTTTCATTAATGTTTATGATTACTGAATGATTTATGTTTTTGTGTGGAAAACATAGACATGATAGATTTTTAAGTGACTGTATAGTGTATATTTATTTAGTCCCCAACTCAAATGGTAATTTTAGTATCTCATGAAATACTATGTATGATACACAGTCAGTTAGTCTAACAGATTATGTTATATTTTCCGTAAAGTGAGCCTTGACTAATGTATATGAAGTGATTTGGGATTATTATACAATTTCATTATTCCCATGATTACTATTATCTTATAATAATATTATTTCTATGTAATTATTTAATTTTACAAATTAGTATTCGTTTTTTACTATTACACTATTGATGATATCACACCCTTATATTTATTTGGTTATCCGAAATTTTATGCTCACCCCTTATATAGGAATATAGCTCGGGCATCTCATGCAATGGTATAATCATGAATTTAACTATTGAAAAATAATATGAATATTTGAATGATATATTTAGTAATTTTGTTTTAACATGTTTTATATAAACTCCCCTAGACACTAGACCTCTATGTGTCCTGGTGTATTTTATAGATTTTACGATAAACATATTGTAATAATATTTACATGATATGTGGGTCATCATGGATTATATTTATTATTGTTAATGAGGGTGTAAAATATTATAGGAAAATAACCCAAATTTACATAGATATATAATTTTAATGGCATATTAAAGTATAAATAAATGGTTTGTTAGTTATTAAATGTAAGATCATTATTTTAATTTTATATTCATAATATTTATGTATTATAATCTATAAAATTCCATTAAATTTATGAATTTCAATAAATATAAATATCCATATCTACTAAAAATGTGTTGGGAGGTTTATGGATTTAAAAAATTATGTGTCTAATAAGATGGGAGAGGATGTAGAGAATATCATAGTGGTACATAATCTATTGATAAAGGTTAAGAATAAAAACATAAACTATGGGGAGTACATACCTTAAATAATGTTAAAATAAGTTGTTATTGGGATGTTTGCATGAAAATTACCTCCCACATAAGGTAGGCATTATAATATTTCAATATTAAAATAATATATTAATTTTCATCAAATGTTATTTTATTTCCATAAATATTATGTTAAATGGAATGCAAACACATGTTTATATTCCACAAAATGAGAAGTTGATCATTCGTTGACATTGATATGGACCATAAGATATATAGTATATGATAATGATGAAAAAATAATTGTGAAATAATTTAATATTAGTAATATAAGTATTACTAATGGGTATTAATGTGGAAAACAGACTATTAGACATTAACATAATCACTTTATAATAATTATATAACAAATTGGGAATAAAATGTTAAATTTTATATAGGTCAAATAACAACTACAAAATAGTGAAAAATAATTCTATATTCTGACCGAAAAATTATTTTATATAATTACCAGGATAAATACGAATGTCCAATGAATATCTATTCCTAATAAAATAAATTTTTTCCGTTGGAGAAATCAAATATAACTCCAATGATTGAGACCATACATAATATCATCCTTGTGAACATGACAATTGTGAAATATTATGATTATGTATTATTAGATGAGTTTCTTATCATTACTCATGATATATAGTTTGACTTATTAATAATAATTTTACATAGATATTTTTCAATTTTACAAATTCCATATAGAATATCCCCTATTGATGATGAAAAGATAAATAAATAACTATAAGTAAAAATTGGATAAAGGGTTCATAAACCCCCTTTTATCAAAATGGGTTCCTTAGAATAGTTTTTTTTGAATAAGGATGGTTTAATACTTCTATATGTTAATTATCATCATGAAAATAAAGTCATTTTATAGAAAAAATTTATCTTTACATGTATTGATGATAAATTTTTATAATTATATAAGGATGAGTGCCTCTAAAATTAAGAACATAAATCAAGATATCATGAAAAATGTTGAAGGTGGACGATATTCTAGAGACTGAATTAGACATGATATATGAACACTCATATATTATGGTAATTCCAATCAGACACAGAAGTGGTCCTATAATCTTGAAGGACATTAATAATTTCAATTTATATACTCCCATAATATGGTTTAGTGGATGTTATAAATTATATTCTGATAAACTTTGATATCATATATGAACAATATGATTAATTTATTATTGTGCTCAAGATAGTGTGAATGGAATATATATATAGACCTATATGTTGAAAAAAATACATTTATAGTATTTTTTTCAACATAAATGTTATATCTATGTTTACTTTATATAATAACATAATAGATGAATTTCCTCCACTATCATTGGAAATGGAGATATGTAATGTTCATTGAATAGCTGGGTACCATTTATTATTCCTGAGACACTCTTCAAGAATATAAAACCCACTAAGATAAAAAATATAACAAATATGGATATTTTCTATGATTAATAAATGTGAGGCCATATTTATGGATTTTTAGATGTTCCTAATCATTGTACCTATACTCACACTACATTGAAATAAAGATGGATTTTGATGATATAATGATGAATTAAAGAAGGAATTCAGTTTTGTACTCAAGAAATATGATATCATGATAGACTATGGTTCATGATATTTTATGTTCTATGTTGGAAAGGATTTGATACATGATATTGTGTAAATAGTTGTGTTCTACACAATGAATATTTTGATGAATTATCACTATCGAGAATAGTGTGACATATATACTAATAATAAAAATATTAAGTATATATTCAAATAAAGGATATCAAAATGAACCAATAAAGATAGTTAGATCTAATGAGAGACCATGTATATATATTCCACTACCATCATAGAATGAAAAATAATGTAGTATTCTATCAATGTAAAATAGATTTTGAATCCTTGACTATATTGAAAAATCAAAATGATCCATTTATATTTTACATAAAAATCATTAACATGAGAATCTTATAGTGATATAAATTATCTATCCTAGTGTAATTGAATTCCCAACTATCTATTATGTAGATGATTAAGGATACTTAATGGGATAATGTGGCGATTAAAATTTTGTTTAAGCAATAATAAAATGAAAAATCATGAAATTGGACATTTAGCTAAATGATTTTGGACATTCTATAGAGAGGAAAATATATGAAAAATTAAAATTTGTTATTTTGAAAAAAATTACCAATTATAAAATGAATTTATTTCATGAGGAAATATATTTTCTACAGATAAGATAAGATACAAAGTTTATACTACAACAATTTTGTCTGTTTTATATGATTAGTACCAATATTATGGGTATCCTAAAAATAATAGGGACAGAATAAATGAGAATTTTGAAAATTATTTTTATTAAATAATTCTATAAGATAAATCATGTTATTATATAATGTTATATATTATATTTTGATAATGATAATAATAGAGTGAACTAATTAATTGTTTAATTTCTAAATAACACATTCCTTTTGATATTAGTGTGTAAGACGAACTCAAATCAAATACCCAAAAAAATATTATTAGTTGAATTTAACATGTTTAATTATTTATATTGAAAAGAGTTAGGGATTAATCAATTGATTACTAATGGATCTATTATGTTCATTGATGTAGATACAGAGATATGATAAAATTTAATAAATGAAACACTGAGTTTATGAAATATTTTTTTGATGAAGTACTTATTATAATATCACTGAAAAGAAGACTTCAATTAGTATAGGATATTATAGAGGGAATAATTATGAACATGATTTTGATTAATATGAAGATAATTTATCATTCTTAATGGAGGATAACACATAGTAGCATGCTACCTATTGTTGATAAATCCCACTTTCATTTTCATTGATATCATTTTTGGATTTGATGATCATATTCATCCAATATCCATAATTTCAATAATCTTTGAAAACAATTAATTAATGTGTAAAATATAAATAAAAACCATTGATAATATCTATGTATCTATATGATAAAAAGTGCGTGTGGACCATGTAATTCCACATATTAGGTGTATTAATTTATTACTCAATATAAATCTCATCGTATTTTTTTATATTTCATCAGTACACATGTGATCCATTTTCTAATTAAAGCTATATGATATCATTTTATAAAGACCTAAAAAATCATATTATATATTGTCCATTTGTTCACCATTTTCAATGGTTTGATCATTTTTCATTCATGGCTGACTTCTCTTAGAATAATCACTTGCATAATAAATATTATATTTTTCATCTTTATAGTTTGAGAATAAAAAAATTAGGTCATGTTTTATATGATGTTGGGATATCATTTCATCTAGGGAATGCGTAAAAAATAATGACTTGTGTTTTCCCAATGATTTAACTGAGATTTTGATATTTATAATATTTATATATTTTTATGGAATACATTCTCATGATTCCATTTTATAATTACAAAATGACACATTTCACTTAAAATGTAATATTCTTGAGTTATATAATTATTTTATTGTGGTTTATTATAGGTAAATATGAGGATTATAATGTTACCCATTATTAAATTTATGTTGTATAGAGATAGATATTGGGTATTTTATAAAACATTATAGGATGGATTTTTATGTAATGTTATATAGGATTTAAAATTAGTGACATATCAATTTCAACAACTCATATCCTCTAAAATTAATATCAATGTAATAATTTAGAATTGATAAAGTTATATTATAAAATTACAAGTTATAGATAGTACATTTTTAGGTTGTGTAATCATTACCTTGATTATAGGGGTTATAAATAGGTATTTTAATAAATAATTTTTATATTATTCAAAAAAGGTGGGTATATTTTCTCTAATATATATATATATATTTATTTATTTAGCATGCCTGAACAACCATATTGGGGTTATATCATCAACAATTTGGGTGACAATTGATCAAGTCACCATAACAATATGGAATTTACCTTTTATTGATACTTATTTAGTTGATAAAATTGGAATGAAATTTTTTATAATGTTATTTTTTATTTATAGAATCCATAAGACAATTATTTTCGATTTGGACATAATATTACTGTTATTATTTTTGATCGATATTTATCTTTTCATATATACAGAGGTAAATTTGAGTATAACTGTAAAGACCCGCAAATTTCAAGGAAATATTTTTCTTAATTTTCTTTGGAATTTTGCAAGAGCGCAGCTTCAGACAGCACCTGATTCAGAGGCCCGGTGTGCCCGGAATCAATTTCCGAAGTTTGGCTCGGGTACGTTCAGTGAACGGACGAGCGGGTTTTTCTATCTTTTGAACTGGTGCCCGGAATCGAACTCTGAGGGCACCGATGAAATCGCAGCGCCGGTATTTGCTTAGAAAAGCCTCTTCCGGAGTTGCGTTTGCTCAACCGTGGTTTTTAAAATTTTGGGCTTTAAGTCGGAAATAAAATAAAGGTTGTGCGACAACTTTATTTTATTTCACTTAAGCCGCTTGGAAGTCACTTGAAAGCCACTTGAGCTGAGTTAAAGCAGATAGGGTGCTATCCGGAAATATCCTACCCTCTTGGTAGGATATTTGTGCGGTGGGGCCCGCACGAGCCCCGCCGTTTCTTCCGCTAAGTAACGCACCCGCGAAAACCCGTCAAAGTAACTGAAAAGTCAACCGACGCGTTTTCTTAAATTCTTAACAGACCATTTAATTGCGCGGTTTATTTCGTGAATTAAATGGGCTGTTTCGTTCGTTGAATTAGTTCAACGAACTGATGGGTCGTTACTTACGCATTTGCGTTTGTTGGAAAAATAATAAAATAGACCAACGTGTCTATTTTGGAGGATTACTCTTTATTCTCTGGGCCTCCACCCTTCCCGCGAAGAACGCGAAGAACGCGAAGAACACGAAGAACGCCGGAGCCAAAATTCGACGACGCACACCGTGATCCGCGACGTCGACAAACTTTTTCCGCGACCTTCTTCTTCTTCGGCGCTTCTTCTTCCGCGGCAAACCTACGATCGGTGGTTAAAGGTGAGAATCGAATCTTCTAAATTCTACCTTTTTATAATTCGATATCAACGGATTTAAATTAATTAAATCCGTTTGATCTTGATCCGGAGATCGTTGGTGCGACTCCTTCCTGCGGTGCGACGAGCGTCTCTTCCGCGACGATCACCAAATCCGCGACGACCTCTCGTCCGACGACGACGACAAGGTAGGGATTTAATTCTTGATGATTTAATTCATGATGATTCATTCCCGTGTTTTTATTTCTTTTTGAATAAAGAACCGGCATGAATATTTTCAATTAATTAAAATTGAATTGCCGTTTAAAAGAAAAAGAGGTGAACAATTTTTATCTTGAATAAAAATTGTTGTAGCCCCTTTCTCCCGTTGTTTATGAGTAACGCGGAGGGTGCGGGTCTAACGAACAAGACCCGACAACCCTCCGAAGATCCTTTTCATGTGCGGTTTTGGCAAGCGACGACGAACCGTGCGGCAAGGGCGATCCGTTGATCCCGCAGTGAAGATCGGCCCCCGGGAGGAGCAACGGCGCAGACGGGAGAGGAATCGGGCCACCGGAGCAACTCCGGCGGCCTGCGGAAGGCGGCGGCGGGGCGGGGCGCCGGTGCAGCGGCGGCGGCGACCGGAGGTGGCGGCGCCCGGCGTGCCGCCGGAGGATCCGCCGCGGCTCGGCCGTGGCGGCGGCGAACCGCCGGACCGCGTCCGCGGTCCGGCCACCCAACACGCGGCCCGCGCGGGCCACGTTCCACCTAAGCCGCGGGTCAAACCCGCGGCGCCCCTTGGCCGCTCGGCCGAGGCCGAGCCGGCCGGTCCGGTCGGCCGGGCCGCGCCCAGGCCGGGTCGGGTCGACCCGGTTCGGTCGACCCGGTTTGGCCGACCCCCAGGGGGGGTTTGGGCCGGGTCGCCCCGGGCCCAGAACCCCCGTTTTCGGGCCCTCTTCGGTCTTTTGCCCATATCTTGGGCCTGGGACCTCCGATTGACGAACCGTCAGCGGCTACGCGATCCTTGGATCGATACGGTCGTTTCGGTATATTACACTCAAGGTTTCGGAAGACTTTGGGTTCGGCCGGGTTGGTTCGTACACGAAACCAACCGGGCCCTCGGAGCGGAAACGCTCATAACTTGAGCTACGGACGTCCGATCGACGTACCGTCAGCTGTGGTAGTTTCCTCTAAGTGAGACGGAACTTTTGGCATACTCCGCCCGAGGATCGGACATAGGCGGAGTACGGTCGGGTTGGTTTTGCCCTAAAAACCAACCGGGCCCTTGGGACGAAAATGCCAATAACTCTCAGACCAGGCGTCCGATTGACGCGCCGTCTGATGCGTTGAGATCATGTTGTCGATACGGAACCTTTGGATACATCAAATTCGGACTACGTGTCAGTTGATGTATCAGCCTCTCGGCTCGTGGAGCGGACCCTCCTAAACGAGCTCGCTGTGTGCGGGAACCCTAGTGCTGGCTGTGACTTCGACGACAGAGCAGAGATCGTCCGTGGACTGCGACGACGACAGAGCAGAGATCCTTCGTGGACTACGGCGACGACTGTGCGGAGATCCTCAGTGGACTGCGTCGACTACTGCACACAGCGATCCTACGTGGATCAGTGCTACAGGTCCTGTGTGGGCCCGATCCTGTGTGGGTCCTTACTACAGGTTTTGTGTGAGCCCGATCCTGTGTGGGTCTTTTGCGGGTGTTAGTACTTATCGATCCTTCGTGGGTCCGACGACTTAGATGGATCAGTGATCATATTTGATGTCATCTGAAAAAAGTATACCTGGTTGAGCTGAATCTTATGTTACTCTCCTTTGTGGAATGTGTTGAACTATCCTATGTGGATTTACTGTTTACTCTCCTTTGTGGATTTGAGTCGTGCTTTCCTGTGTGGATTGAGTTGTTCTTGAGCTCGTGAGCAGAGCTAGAATTGGGGACTTAGGTATATGTATGGGCATATACCTAAGTCGAGTCAGATGTTACTTCGTTATTGCACCTTCCTTTTTGTGCTATATCCTTTGTGGATTTCGGGAGACCTTCGGGGGTCTCGGGGTCCTTACTGAGTAGCTTATACTCACCCCTGCACGGGTTATGCCCGCACCTTGTTGTGTTGGATGCAGACGACGGACAACGCTGATCATGGTTGGGGCGTGGAGCAGGACGGTACCTGGAGGTGGACCACTGGGCGGGACGTGCTCGGAGCGGACGTGGGACCCGAGGAGCCTGGAGGCTATCTGTACCCACCCTTCAGGTGGGATTTCCAGTGGACGACACGAGGCCGCCGTCTTTTCTTCAGTTGCTGTTCTTTACCATTTCAGTTGTACTTTCAGTTGGGCTTGTATTTCTGCCCCCTTTACTTTTCTGCACTTGGTAGTTACTTTCCGCTTGCTGACTCTGTGGTGGTTGTTACTTATAAAGGCAATGCCTTCCCTGTTTACCGGGATTTTACGCCTTGGTGCTAGTCGCCAGCCCTTGGCCTATGGAAGGCGGGCTTGGGGTAGTCACGGCACGGGCCCCGAGGTCGGGTCGTGACAATAACCTTTGAGCCATAGACAAAAAATTAGCATGAATGGGGCATTCAAACCCCAAGTATTTGATCAAATATAACATTCATGGATTTATGTGATTATAATAGTGAGTGTTTTTATAGAATAAATTTCATTATAATTAATAGTTATCAAGAATTTATATATATAGTGCCTCATATTGAAGGTTACATTTAATGAATTAAAAGATAGTAAATATCAATCATCAATAGAATACGATAAGATATGCATTAATGTACTAATTATATTAAGAATAAAATAATTATAAAATGATATATTGAATAAAAAATGTGTAAATCCAGGAAACAAATAAAGATTATATTATCATTGATCATTAGTGTGTGTGGTTATCTTGTACATTTTTGGGTATGTCCCTTAATTAGGAACATGTTAGTTTTAGAATAGGAAATGCTAGAGTAAAATTTCAATTTTCCATTAGAGATTATTGAAAATATCAAATAGGTACCCAATTAGGTTAGGTTTCCCTTGTGATTTATTATTTACTATCTCATACTATATACTGTAAAATATATTTATTAAAATCCTTCTTTATCATGAATGATCAACTGAGATTACATGGATCGTAAAAAAAATGATGTAGGATTTGGGTCCCTTGAAGGGAATTTTATATACACTATGAGTACATGTATTCCAGGATTATGAATATTATTTATGTTTAATCACTTGATCATTAATGTTCTATGTGGAATAGTTTTTTAAGGTCGTATTTCTACATGTCACGCTAAAAGGATGTACCCTTTCCCCACAAAAAAAGAAACTAAAAGTGATAGTATATTGTTTGAAAAGAGAAGTTCTATGTCTAAATATTGTAATTTTTTTTGGAGAAAAATGATACATTATTTTAGGGGAAGTGATATAATTAGCCATAAAAAATCATCTTATTATGTTCAACTGAGGTAATCTTAAAAAAAGATATTATGAAAACCTGACATTTTTTTATCAACATTTAATTGTATCTTTTAATGTTCCAATATAAGGATATGTTTAATAGTCATTATTAATTAATAATATTTTTAATTAAAATTAAAAGACATATACATTATGGAATTTACATAGATGATTCATCTATATATTCAAGGAAATTTTAGGTACATTGTGTGAATTAAGATTGATTTTTTGTTAATGATTAATGTGTGAAAGTATTCCTCCATTATATTTATTAATTTGTTCGAGATATCTCAAAACCCTTGATGATAATGGATTTCACAAATTTTTTACATGCATATGATGTTATATTGGAGAATCAATTTTTGAATGCCAAAAAATTTGACAATGAGAAAATTAGTTAATGAAACTGGGATAAAACCATCATGAATTGAGATATAAAGTTAAATTGGACATATTATAGTGTTTTTTCTTAGCAGGTTCTATAATGAAGGGATTTTAACTTCTATCTCTCTAGGAGTCATGGAATATTTCAAAAGTGTAAATTAGAAAGTTATATATTGTTTTCTACTTCCATGATGTATGAGGACTAAATGGTTATACCGTTTATGTAGTAAAAACATTAGTGATATTATCTGTGGATATAACATGGTGAATAAATATTATTCCAATGCATAGTTAAATAAATCATTAAATGGTAACAATCAAAAATATATAGTGACTAGTCATTTTAGAAAATATAATTGATTTAAATATTAAATAAATATTTTTTATCTATATAATAATTTATTTGTTTTGTTAATATATAATATTTCTTTATTATTGTGTATTCCTATGGTAAAAAAATATTTATTTGTTTTTCTATTTGATTATTTAATAAATATTTATTCAATAGTGTAGTGAATATAATATTAATTTCTTTATCCAAAATTAATTAATGGATATAAATTTATTAAACTAAATAGTCCTTATTCAAGGCCCGATAAATATTTATAAAGATTTGAAGACTATGTATAGAGGAAAGAAGAGAAATTTCCAAATAAATAGTATTTCAATAAAGAATGATTTATTTATTTATGGAAATAATATTTATTTAACTGCGAGTTTGGTTCATGTCATGTATATAATAATAATATTAATTTTATTTAAACATGGAATTCACTATATATATGGAAAAATAAAATGGGGTTTTATTGTGATTATTATATAGTAATACAGTATTTATTTAAACGTAGTTATGAAATTTTCTAAACATAGCCATCTCATTTTATTAATTACATATTATGAATTTTAGAGAGGATTATCGTAGGCCCAAGATATATCCAATGTTATAACTCTCTCATTTGAACGGAGGCCCTATCCTCATTCATCAGTTCTATAAATTATCACCTAAATGGATTCTCTTACAATTAACAGTTATCGGCGCAAGCACATTATTATTACATTATTTTATCTAGATTATCCATCATCGATGGTCTGAGGTTCATATAATATATATGGATTAGCCCTAGTGGTTATCTACCCATGATTATTATTAAATTAATACACTATTTTTGATGGAGCTCAGAAAATCATTAACATATTGGAATGAAATTAAATGAATGAAATTTTATTATATAAATAAAATATTTATGAATTTATATAGTAAATGATCCTCACTTCTTGATTTTTACATTTATACAAATTAATCATCTATTTTATTTTGTTGGTTATCAAATTTATTATCAATTACATCATTTGGTTAATAATAGATTATGAAAAAGTTGAGTTATAAATAGCTTAAGAGGTGCTTCCACTATGCCCGAACCCCTCCATTCATGTTAAGACAGTTATATAAATTTTTAAATTTACTTATTATAAATTTATTGGTTATATGTAATTGTAGTTAGTTTTCACTATTAAATTATAAATTATTTAATCAGAAATCTAACTGACATGTTTCCAATATAATAATATTATTTCCTAAATTTCATTATGGGGTTTTCATAAATTAGTAACTGAGAATGAAAGAGAATAGATTTCATCAGTTTTTGTAAAGGGGTTTAGCCAATATACATGGACACACCGTGTGTGATCAAATGTAATTTTTTTATACCAATGTTAACTACACATTGATGGGTCATGGGATAAATAATTAATAAGAAATAAAATTACACATTATGTGCTTAATTCACATCACATATTGATTATGCTAGCATAACATGATTAATTTTAGACCATATGGCTTGTATCTAGTAGACACACCATGTTGTCTAAAAGATTCCATGACCAATTAAATGCTAAACATGTTTTCAAATTCAACCAAAAAATGGTATTGATAGTATTTAACATTAATGAAAATAAAATTTCAAGATGTATTACATTTAACATGACCCATTAATCTCCAAATTTAGAAAACACAATGAACGAGAAGGAATATTTTACATACAAATGACACATAAAACTCAAGAAATGTATCTCTTTTGTAAATTCCATGTATCTCATTCGAGATGTAGGAAGAGTTATAAGTCCCATTTCCCACAAACCAAATACTTGAAATAAATGTGTAACTAGTATGCCCATTCCATTTAATAACCTAGTAATAAAAATAATTAAATAATTATATGTATATTCAATTTAAACATTAAAACCTAATTATATTGTTCGTTCCAAGTGTATCTGTAATTTTACATGGTTATTAGTATTAAAAAATTCTCAATAATTTCATGTAATAATTTATAAATGCTGGTAAATTTTTTATTTCCATAAAAGCATAAAATTATTGGTATCACCAACATTCCTCATCATAAAATTTATATAAGGAGAATTAATCAATCACTTAATTAATTTAATATAATAAAAATTCGTAATCTTAAAAATAAAAAAGAGTTTAATTGAATCATAACTTGTGGAATTTTTTTATATACACAGAATGTATGTTAATGAACGTGTTCTTAGGAGAACCTATGTTTTTAATTTATCCTTTAATTTATTATAATATCATGGTTTCCTAAAAATTTAATAAATTCATTAATGTTAGTAATTTTATTCCCCTCCTTTAATTATGTAGGAAAATTTATTCTTATGTTTTCATTCATATAGATCCTCATAATGAATCCTTTGGTTCCTAAAACTTATGTGTGAGAAAAATATTTTATTATATTTGTTCCACATAATAGATTGGAGGTTGTTCTAGATTTGAGATTAGATGAAACAAATTAAATAGGTATATAAGAAAAAAAGTTTAATGATGTAACATATAACCAAATTCATTCAATGAGATTATTTTTTAAGGGTGACGGTCATTTTGTTATCATATAGATAAAAAGATAAAAAAAAATTCCATCTGACATTATTTATATTATTTCAATTACTTTTTTTTTTGTAATTTAAGGATGTCTCTTTATTGAATAAAATAATCAAAAATCATTTTATTTTGAATAAAATAAAATTCAAAATCCCTAACATTTTTCAAGTGAGGAATAATAATATGTGTAAAAACTAATTAATATTAACCATCCTATAATGGGATAAAATGTGATATATATATAATAGCTGGAGGTGTTATGAATTATTTTTTTCATTAATTAATAATTAATTAGTTTCCGAAAAATCCATTATATAAACACGCAAAAATAATATTATCATAATAGAGTTAATCATTTTCATAACCATTATTCAATAGTTAGGTGGTAACTATACTAATATTATACTAAGAAAATATTTTTATCATTCCTTATCAATGAATATAATTATTGACTGTGTTACTATAAAAACATTGTTAGGTATTCATTAAACTCAATACAGAGTTTAACATGCATTACATGCAAAAATAAAATTAAATGAAACATGACATATTATTAAAACACTAGTACAATTACCACATAGCCTTTGGAAAGGATTTTATGAAAATCATTAACTAAATGATGAAAATATTATTTATGCATTTTTTATAAAATTATTTTTTTGGAAATAAGTTAAAAATCAATGAATGAAAGAACTGTTAAAAAATAATGAAATTTATTTTTTGAAAAATGATATTTTACACAAAAACATATTTTATTTGAATAAATTAAAAAAAAGAACATTTGATGATTTATTTTAATGATATATTTATATAAATATAAATATATATATTGTTAAATTAACTATTTATCATTCATATTAATTTTTTTATATACCAAACATAAGAATAAATCCTTTTTTAAGAATAAAAGATGTATTTTTCTAAAAGGTAGTTTTACTACCTTTTAATATAGATATTATTTTAAATATAATTGTGGAAACATTTAAAAACTATATTTAAAAAATTAATTTTTAATAACTATTTTAAAAAAAAATTATGTTAATTTTTTATTATTTTTCTGAATAGATTCATATTTGATGAATAATAAATAACTGAATTCTAATTGAAAATTCCCTTTTTATTTGAGTTATTTATATATTTATGTTATTTTTAATAATGTTTTTAAAGTATAATAATATCATTATTATATATGTATTGATCCAATTACGGTAATTAGAATCAATTTTATGAAGAAATTGGATATAAAATAATTTTCATGAGATCTTCAGGAAAGGGAGGCTGTTGGTTTAATGGGCAACCACTACATCATGATCATATTTGAATCAGAGGAGGACCTTATCAAAGCCTAGTAGTTGGCCCCTCGTAGTTGCAACGAGATTCGATTCTCCCTCCTGCAATGGTCATTCGACATTCATATGGGTCGGGATCCTCCCATGGTGGCGGTTTGGGTAAGATTTCCTAACCTTCTATCACGCTTTAAAAATCCTTCTATAATCAAAATATTGGGCAACCATATTGGGATGTTTTGATTCATGGATATCAGAATGGAGGTAGTATGTCACCCGGTTAATCCACGATTATGTGTTGAAATTGATTCATCTTGGGTTACCTTTGATTTTGTTTGGATTACCCATGGAGAGGAATATAGATGCAGGTAAATAGTCATTTATGAAAACTGGACTGAATTTTGTTCATCTTGTAATCATATGGGTCATTCCCTAGGGGTTTTCCGAAAGAGACCATCAACCTAGATCTCGGCAAGGATGGAGGAGAGTTCAAATGGTAACACAACTGTAGTTTTCAAGGGCACTGTTCCAGTTCAGAGGGAGTATGGTACTGTAAATTGTGGAGGGATTGATCCACTCTGTCTGTTGGAGAAAGATGCCTCAGAGAGAGTTTTCAAGGAGCCTGATGTTTGTTCTCTTGGTCCAACGGCGATGGAAGTATTGGCTCCCAACCCAATGGTGGCCGAGGTGTTTAGAATGTCGAGGAATGATTTGGAGGGGCCTTCTAGGCATTGTTCACAGAAGGAAGCCATTTGTAATAATGAGAAGAGGCATGAAGAACTTAAAAGGAATGGAGCTAAGGAAGAGAATATACTACTAGTTGAAGGCGAAGGGGTTTTGACTGCCATGTAAGTGACCAGTTCTGCCAGGAACCGAGAAGAGGGAGGTCCTTATCTATCAGTGAGGCCTCTACATTATCTGAGCAATAGGTTCGATAGTATCGCAGAAGAAGGTTTGATCTATGATCATGTGGAAACCAGAGGTGTGGATGAGGGAATCATGGAGAACCTAATGTATGAAGGGACAGGTCGTGTGGAGTTCTCTTTGCTGGTGGAGGAGCTTCATAGCAGGGACTTTGGAAATTTTCAAGACAAAGAAGAGTATAGTAGAATAGTGGTAGAGGGTAAGGGGAAGGATTCTCCAAATGTCAATGGAGATGCTGTTAGGTGCCTTTAAGGTGACTGAATGCAACACTCCTGGACTGAGGAGGGGCAAGGAAAAGGGGTTCAAGGATTATGTGTCAGTGACTTTATTTGACTAGTGGGGGTATTCATCAGGGGGTGACACATAAAATCTAAGTGAATTTCGCACCCGTTCCTTTAGTGATATATTTCAATGTGGAAAAAATAGGAAGAATGAGGATGTTGAAACATTGTCGGCTATCCTATGATGAAAAACAAGGAAGGATTATTCTTATCTACAACGCCTAGTGATTACCAGAGCTTCGTCCAAGAGAGATCACGGGGCGATCCTTGCCTTTAAAAAAGACATCATATCCATACAATCGAGTCAGGGGTAGATCTATTTGGACCAAATGTAGAGCCGGGTCCAAAGCGATAATCTCTGGTGGAAATATAAACTAGCTTCTGAATGGGAATCGGCCACTGTGGAGGAAGACTCATGTGTTGGGTGTGGTGATGAGTATGGTTATTATGATTATTAGTGGGTGTGCTGGTATGTTATTGTTATTTGTTTTGGTTCTCTTTGATGATGGTTTGTGTTGGTGGTGTTCTTATGTGATATGTGTCCCATGGTTTCTCACATTCCCTAAAAGTGTTTAAAATAAAAAAAATATGTTTTAGTCAGGATATAAAAACATTTTAATATTTTGAACATTTCATATTAAAACTCTATTTTCTCGTCCCCTGTGTGGTATTAAATATAAAATTAACAACTAAAACTTATGTAATATAAATATGAAAAAATGTATTAAATATTTCGAATCATAATAATTTAATATATCTAATATTTTTAACATATTTTTTACAATAATTATTTCTGAAAACAGTTAAAATTAATCATGATGATTAAGAGAAAAATTATCACACAAAGGGACTAAAAAATGAACTTAAGGGGAAAAGTAACAAGAAAAATGTCCAAAAACAAATTATGGACTTAATTAAACCATAAAAATTAATTTATATACTTTTATTCAATATTCATTCATTTTCTTGTGAAATAACATGGGTTCAAAGAACTTTTATTTTCAAAATGTGATGTTTGTCCTCTTCCGTACATATAAAAACCACAAACTCTTACACTCTTTTAACACAATAAAAATTACTTTATCTTTCATTTCATGACTAAATAACTTCTAAATATTCCTCCCTCTATCATAGAATTATTTTTTCACCATATATATGTCCAAATATTTAATTTTGGGAAAACCAAAATAATATACCCAAAACAGATATAACATTCATCAACATACATTTATTGTTTTATTTCTCCATAAACCCCCATAAATTATTCTTATATAATTATTATATTATATCGACATTATATTAAATATAATTATATTTTTAATGTATTTTATATTACCTATAACTTCAAATTGATCAATTAAATGGGATACACAATCATATTGCGTGAGTACCGTGGACTACCACCTCACTAGCCGATGTTGTTCATTCATCCATTAAAACCTTACATGGATGGGAATAAATATTAATTTATAGTTTATTTAAATAAATTTTATTAAAATTTTAGACTAATTCTACAATTTTAACATCAAATATACTATTATGCTTCCCATTTGGTGGGAGTTGGATCACATCGTCCGTGTGTACGGCGGACTATGGTCTATCCAAGCGATGTAATACATTCGTTATTTACATGAAATTTATTATATATGTGATAAATAATAAAATGTGATATATATTAAAATAAAATTATTTTGGGATAATAATATTTAATATAATTTTCATTAATTTAATAAGATGAAAAAATAGAAGCAACCTTTATATGCACGTACGAGCTACCATCCACATGAATGGTGTATTCTATTTTGTACGTCAGAATTATATGAATCACTTTAAATACATATATAATTAATATATATTATATTTATATCATGGTTATAATTATGGATATGGTGCAATATTGATCAATTTAAAATGAAAATATATCACAAATTAAAATTTATATTAAAAACATGGATGTTATTACCAAAAACATAATATTAACATTGATTTTTTGGTAAATTTCTAATAAAAGTTCATAAAAAATATTTTATGATAATATATAATTGAATATGGTTCTATAATATATATTCAATAAAATTATATTTCTTTTATATGATGTTTTATCGAATACGACGGAATTCAAGACCTAAAATATGGGCATTTCTTGTCATAATTTAATTTCTATAAGACATAAGTCACATCCACTCCTTGTTACATTTTTTTGATGTATATACTTCCCTATAAAATTTTATATCATGAATGTACTTTATTTAAAGATATTATAAGATTAAATTTCGGTTATACATTCATGGTGCTCACAATTTTAATGTTTCTCAAATAGTTTTGGATTTATACCTAACGTTTTACGATTATGAAAAATATGATATATTCACCACCTATTTATAATATGTTGTTTTAATAATACACATGTATGAATTGTTATGTTTTTATACTAATTACTGTTGAGATATTCATATCCATTTGAGTATCTCTATTTCATGGTGTTATAGTTAATTTTTTTTAATTGTGTAAGTTGATTTTTTCTAAATTTTTTTTGATTAACGAATTTATTATATAATAGAACTTTATTATTTCACAAGTTGTATATACTACCCCTTTGTCTTGTAATATTATTATTTTTTTAAGCTTCACGTAATTTTATGATTCATAATATCATTTTTTATTAATGGGTTTTATGACTCAATGTTACCAAAGTGGTAAGTGTTAGTTTCTAAAATCACATTATTTGCTAAGATTTTATATGATTACGCTTTTGTTGATGAAATATTATTAATAATAGCTCAATAATTTACATGAATATTATTTTCTATGGGGTTTTCATGATATCTTAATGTAATGTATCCATTTTACACACATTGGTAATAAATATAAATAATAATTTTTTTAAAAAAAACTAGCCTTATTTATCTATTCGGTCATAAATATGATTTATTAAAAAACAAGTATTTCTAAAAATGATTCCAATTTTTTTTGAATTATCTTTTAAGATCATTCAGATGGAAAAATATTTTAGCAATTGTTTTATAAAAAATGGTTCTCATAGTATTCATTATAAGATATGTTGTGTATTTTCAATGAAAATGTTTTTCAAAATGTTATATTATATAAGAATAATTTTTGAAATAGAAATGATATATTCATAAAGTAACGTTTTAAATGATTTTAAAATAATACATAATTAGAATAAAAATTTATTTTAATGGAAAATATTTTGAATTTTTTTATGACATAAAAAAAATTATTTTCAATGTATTTGATTTTGATAATTAATTACTCCATTTGATAATTAGAAATACATATCTATATGAGAAGATATATATGGATTAAATTTATTATTTTTTGGGGATATTATATTGGATCTACTACTTTTACATGAATATTACATCTTTTTAATGAAAGATTAAATTATAGTGGACAAAACAAGGATCTGAAGGATTAGTGCACTTGAAAAATTAGGACCATTTTAAAAATATACAAAATATAACATACTAATTTATTTAAAAAACTACTATTAATCCTTATAAATATAATATTCTATTTATTACATTTATATTCACCAAAGGATATACATCAATGAAATAATGTGAGCTAAATTAACAGTAGGAGGATGAATAATGAACATAAATCAATATTACATGGGTGAGAATAATAATTATAATTATAACATAAGAATGTGGTTATCAACATAATCATGAGAAGGATAATTATATATAGTCATGAAATGTAGAAACTAAAAAAATGAAAATTAACATCTTAGTGGTCAAATACTAAACATAGTTGTGAACAAATGTATCATCTTGTTCATGCAGAACATATTTGTATAATCACAACATCCAAATTGTGAGAAATTATATAATCATGTTCAAATATATTTCACATAATATCATTCGATACATCACATTTTACAATTCATTAGAGTTCTATAAAATTCCATTCCCACCCATCACATCAGAACATTTATATAATCATGCATCCCACAGAGAACGTATATCAATCAAAATCTATATGTAACCCATGTAATGGAAACATTTTGATAAAAATTTCATAATTAATACATTATTGAAAAAATAGGCATAAAATATAGAAAATTATGAAGATCATATTTGGTATTAGAATCCTCATTTTTGAGCAATGAAGATGTAACTTAAGAGGATACCAGGGATTCATTAGAAAGAAAAATTATTTTGGAATTTGTTATTGTTCAAAAACAAGATTTTATAAATTTATAGTAAAGGAAAAATGATAATAAAAATTTAAAACATAATTAATTTCATTAAAAATAATATCAACAGTGAAATTTTTTATGAAAGAGAAATAACCCAATGAATGGGAGTTTGGATCAAGAATAATCTTACTTTGTGTACTAATTCCTTGTACACTTGTACTTAATATCCCATAGTATCAAAGGAGATTCATTAATTATGTAATTAATAAGTCATTAAATATTTATTTGATGTAATATAATTTTACCATGGTCATTTAAATAATCATGGGTCTATTATAAGGTTTAATATTAACATTCCTAGAGTGTTTGTTTTCATGGTTCATGATTGGATATCTTGTGTAAAAACATGGGGGGATCTTTTCAAATGGGAATTACTTATTCATAAGTTAAATTAATTAGTATTAATGAACATATGTAATTTTAAATTTATCATACTTCATTGGATTATATGGTATGAGGATCACTCATATGAGGGATATGATAATGTTTTCATTTAATTTGATGGTTCTTATGAATATTATTAACAAGTATACTTTTATTTAATATCATGTTTATGTTCTGGTTCAAGTACATTATTAATGTTATAATATGTATATTACAATCTTAGTTAAAAATATTAATGGTTTTATGACCATACAAGAAGGGCAAAATTGTAAAAAGAAAACATATCTTCCAGGAAGGCAGGGAATCGACACATCACAGATGTTGTTTTCATTTTTAGAATAAAAGAAGAGGAAAAAAAGTTAGATAAAGGTTATTACATTACAAAAATTACATTAAATTATATATATGATAATAGAACAATAATTCCACTATGTATTGGGGATTTAATTAAGGAAAAAAAGAAATTAAAAGTAACAGAGTATTTTACCTTTTGAAATTATTCTCCTTGGGAACCTCCTAATTGAACATGGTATTGGTATTTTCCTCATATCAATAGTCTTTGGTCATTTGTAGGGGTCTTGAAAGTGTATTTGGGAATAATTTATTCAATATTAAATTATTTTTATGTGTGAAGAGAAGAGGTAGTGAGTGGTAATATATATATGGGTGGATAAGGGTGTCTTCAAATCTTTTATTCATCTGTATGTTATTTTTTGTTGATGACTATCAACAGTTAATATTTCAATGAATAAATAAATTAAATATATAAATATTGTTTTATATAACGGTGATTACATCATATATACATCATTAAAAAAGAAAAAATTCTTGTATTTAGATTTTATCATAAATTAGTGTATTTCACAATTCAGCAAAAAATAATTTTTATTTGAAATATAACAAAACATCATCCTAAACATTATTAGACCTGTAAATTTTAAATATGGAATAATTTTTTTGAAAATAATATTATAAATACAAGAATTTTATTTTTTAATTAAAATCCGTATTTATTCCAAATATTCAAATTTTAATATTACTGGGGATTTTATGACACAGTGAAAAATGAATTAAGTAATCAAAAAATTATTATATAACTATTATAAATTAAATGTTTATTTATGAATCTATTTTATGAATATTAATTATATTAAAAATCATTATATGTTTTATAAAATTATAAACAGTCTTATATATTTTACAAAAATACCAACACATAATTTATCTTTTTTAAAATATTTATTTACTTATACCAGGATATAATTATATCAAATTTTTATTTAAATAGTTTTTATGTTTTTTCAGTACATTCATAGGTGGGGAGACTATTTTATTGATCATATTACTGTTTCGAATGGTAATATTTCTATTCCAATGTACATGTTACTTTACCATTAGTATAATTTCTTTAATTTCTATAAATATGATTTATTTCATTCATAATTCATGAGAATAATGCTTTATTTAGTTCACTATGTGATGAATGTGTTTTATGACATAAATATAGAAGCAAAAATCTATTGATAAATGTTTGGGTTGATATTTTTATCCCTATATTTAATCTTCTTCCACAAAATTTCGTTCTACATCCCAAGGTGAAAATTAGTGATGGTAGTTCTCCTTTATCACATATTCTGCTTCACATTTCATCTCCTCATACTTATGATTCAAACAAAACACTTTTAAAATGTTTTTTTCTTGTTTATTGGTTCGTTATCTATTCATTCAATGTACATTTTTTATTTCTCCATAAAACAAAGACCATTCCCTAGTTTTACTATATAAATATTATATATATTTGAGGGTTTAAGTATTCATTTTTTCAGGAGTGATATATGGAACGCATCATAAACTTGAGCCATATTTATTTGAATTTCAATTCGTAGCGCACTGATCCAAAGTGATCATGGTTCTCAAAGGTTCCAATGTACATTTTTTAAGAAATAATTTCGTTTATGGAATCATAACATACAACCATGGTGATATTTGAGTTAATGTTTTTTTATAAAACATCAAACTATATATTCCATTGATGGTTGTCAAAATTTATTTTCAATTTAATTTGAGAGGAATTCATGAGTTGTTGGATGAATGAACCCTTATCTGCCATCTCTTTCTTAGGATCACATCCAATTAGATATCGTTCATCATATTCATCCTAATAGGTTGGATTTCTATATTTATTCCCATATAGAGATTCGTATAGATCCATATGAAAACTCGAGTAAATGTTGTTGTTGTATAAAATCTCATTCATTGGGAGATGATGATCCAATCCTCATTTAAATTCCAATGTGTATTCTCCTATCATGTATTCAAAAGTATGAATATTGATTTTAGTTTTTCCATCTGTTTGGGATGATAATCCATGATGAAATTCAATTCAGTAATCAAATATTATTTAAGGCTTCCCTAAAATTTAGATGATAACCTTAGATCACGATCAAGTTATATTGATAGTGGAAGCACATTTATATTCATCACATATATGACATATATATTGGAATTTTTTTAAAGTGGGAATTGTTCCCAAATATATATTATGTAGGATATCTTGCTATGTAAATCCACCACAACCCATATCACAATTTTTCCTTTGGTCGACTTCTAGATAATAGTGAATAAATATATGGGGATATTGTAATATTTCAATTTGGGTATTTGTAATGGTTTTATCATCCCTATAGACTTATATTAGTTTTCTTTAACTTGATCGATACAAAAGACATGGAGACATATTCAACAATCTCCTAGTTTATATTACCATTCCAGAAGTGTTCACAAAGATCATGATACATCATGGTAGTTCTTGGAAGGATAAAGAATGTCAATTTATTATTATTATACAACAACTCTATATTTATATCTGGTAATGAAGGAATAGAAATAATTTTTTACTAATATAATCACCACTTCATAATAGATATGGACCTCATGAATATTTTATTAATTTACATCCTACAACTTTTTTTAAATCCATATCATCCCTTCGATCCTAGTAAGATAGCTAATAATGTAATCGAAATACATTTTTAGTTATAACTACCTCCTTTGACACAATTTTTATCATTTTATTGGAATATATATCATATGATTTTTTGATTGGTTTATATTTGACACTTCTTACAATAGAGGTAGTTCCACAATGTTTTCTATCAAATAATCATAGCCCCAATCAATAGATAATGAATCATGTAGTTTGGAAATTGGTCTTTAACAACAGAGAGGTGTAGGATACCACTATAATTTTTCATGAGTACAAAACCCAATAATTTTTTTTTAAAATCTCTATATATCATAAAATATTCTCCACATTTTGGTAGTGTTAGTACCGATGTAGTGTTTGTATTTTTCTTCACATCCTTGAGGAATTATTTCCGTTGTTCTATCGATACATTATTCACCTCATTTCATATTAGCATAGTTAGTGTGTTAGAAATTCATGAGAAATTTATCAAAAAATGCATATAGGTCATCACTTTTATCAGAAAACTTTGGTGTTATTTCAAACTAGTGGGGTTGAGACATTAATCAACTACCTTATTTTTGGAAGGATCTATTACAATTTCCATCACATGTAATCACATTCCTGAAGAATGTACACTAACATATTTTAAATATACATATTATAAAATTTACATACAACATATCCTTCCTTATTATCATAAGTACAATACTTATATATTCATTATGTTCCTTAATTCTCATAGAAAATATTTGAATATCATTAAAAAAACAACCAAAAAATGTTCAAGGGATTTAATAATTATTATATTAATCCAACCAATGAGGATTATAGGGTAATTAGTATGTTCGAAAGCAATCACATGTATCTCATAGTTCCCAAATATTGTGTAGAATGAATTTTTATAAATATCATCCTCCTTCACCTTCAGTTGATGATATTCAGAATAATGGTCCACTATTTAGACATACTAATCTCAATGTAGTTTATAGAACATTTATTCAATCCATGGAATATGATATATTTCTTATATTCCCACTATTGATTAGATTCTCCACCTAAATGATAGACAACTAATTTCACATTATTCTTCTCAGAATAGTGATGCAAAGGAAATATCTCATCTATTCAGTTAACCCATTATTCTTTAATGAGTGGATTAGATGATCCATTAAATATAAATCGTATTTGTCACTTAATATATTCAATATATTACTACTCCTTCATATGTTAATGCGTTAATTCCATTTCATTAATTTTTTTGTACCTATCCAGAGATAGATGGGTATGTAGTGAAATAAAATATTTTACTCAACATCCCATGGTATTGGTTACGTCATTTGGAAAATCATTGCGTTATCCCTTATAATAGGTTTTGGACTAGTTTTGCTTGGTTTCACCAATTTACTAAAATATAAATAGTTTTAAAACAATTATGTCAATAAATCTTGAATAATTTATCTTTTTATGAAAATAACACTAGAGTAATATCTTATGAGATCCACATGATAAGAATTTTGATAAACATGGATTTATATACATACTCTAATATTAAGGGATTCCATTAACATTTTCTGATCTTATATCTAAAATTAACTTAACCTCACAGAGATAATAAATAATGCAACACTTCTATTATTTACATTATTATTATATCAATTTAAAGGAAAAAAACAGAATAGTGTTATAGAACCCAAATCCGAAGGTTTAAGGTCATGGAAAATATTTGGACCATAAATAAAATTAACATTAGAAACATATTCATTTATATAAAAAAAATTATTTTTCCTCCTAAATGTTTCAATCTCTTTACTACATTTAGTAACTTGAAGACATACATAAAATAAAAGTGGTGATCTAAAAGCCCAGTAAGAGGATGAACAAGGGCCACAAATCTAATAACATGAGTGAGAAATATAATAATCATAATATAATAATAATTGGATCATAATCATAATAATTATTGTAAACATAATATAAATTCATAAAATATTATTATTCATAAAAATGAAACATCATGTCTTATTAGTCAAATATACATATAATTGTGAATAATTCTTGAATCATGTTTACGCATAAAATTTGTACATAATCATAACGTCATAAATGTGAAAAAATATAGAATCATGTTTACTAAAATTTAACATTTTCCCATGGGACACAACCCATTTCAAAATTCATTGGAGGTCTATATAATTCTTTTCCCACCCGTCACATCATAACATTTACATGATCTTAGATTCCACATATAATGTATAATAATCAATGTCATGATGTAACCCATTAAATGGAATGAGTTTCATTTTAATTTTATACGGAATATATTCATGAAAAAAAAATTGGATCATAAATGGAAAATGTAAAAGGACATATTTTGTATTAGATTCAAAAAAATTTTGGGGGGAAGAAGAATTAACTAAATAGTAGTCAAGAAGTTCCTTGAAAACAATATTTCTAATGAAAATATGTTTTTATTTTTTATGAATTCAAATTGGAAAATTTTAAATACATGAAAATTAATTTTGTTAACAATGATAATATATTTAAGTTTCAATAAAAATAATATACACACTAAAATTTGGAATCAAATAAGAAAAAAGAAACAAAAAAGATATTGGTTCGAGAATGTCCTTACATTAGGTATAGATGTCTTCTAGGATTGTATTTAATATACTATATAATCAAATTAGATTCATAAATTACATAATTTAGAACCTATTATAAAGTTATTTGGTTAATTATAATTTCATTAAATTCATTTCTAGAAATTTTTTAGAGTTGTATGGTTTATTCTCATGGTTTTGAGAGCATTCATTTTCATGGATTATTGTTAGTTCTCGTGAGTAAATATTTTTGTGTTCATGAATAATGTGAAAAAAATCCCTAGAAGATAAATTATTTACTAATAATTTAAATAATTAATTTTAAATGGTGTCATATATAAATTTATAATATTTTTTTTAGAGATTCCTAAATTTTGGATGAAAAATATTTTATTTTATTTTTGGATTTTATTTTGACCATCCTAAAAATCTATTATTTTATTTAATATAGTGTTTATATAATAGTTATAGTAAATTATATAAGTTATAAAATGTATATGAAAATATTATATAACAAAAATAATTGTTTTATGACCATCCATGAGGGTGGTAATGGAATGACAAAACACATCATCCATGAAGGTGATGAATCGATAAATCATAGTCGATGTTTTCATTATTATAATAAATGGGGAAAATAAGAGTGTTGGGTATAAATATTTTGTTAACTAAATAATATTTCATTATATATAATAATAATTTATTTTTAATTACACTTTGGATTGGGTAGGTGGGGAGATTATCAAAAACAAAAATAAATTATATGTGGAAAATAAGGACTTTACCTCTTTAATATCTACTCATTGAGATCCTCTTTTAAGAAAAAAATCTATGACTTTTTTTGAGACCAGAATATCATAGTCCTATGGAAGATGATTGAGATGGTAATTATGAATAGTTTTGAGAAGCTTCAAGGATTTATAGAAGTGAGGAGAAGGGGTGGAGATGGGTGGAATTTATAAGGTATGTGAGGGGAGGTTTTTCATTATTTTATAAATTTATTTATTATTTTTAATCACAAATATAAATAATGTTTTTACCAGGAATAAATATAGTTATTAAAGTATGATATTTTTAAGTAAGTGTTCTTACATCAGCCATACATCATCCCTGACTGAAAAATTCAATTATTTAGATTATATCAAAAACATTCATATTTCAACTTCCATGTAAAATACAATTATTTTAGAAAAATACAAAAAACAATCACCTTAAAAATTTTCCAAATATAATATTTCAAAAATGGGAAAAAATTTATGAATATAGTATTCTGAATATGAATAATTATATTTTCAATTAAAGTCATCATATATTCAAAACTGCAGATTTTAACAATAGACCTGATTTTATAACACATTGAAAATATTATTAAGGTCCAATAAAAATATCTTAAATAATTCCAAAAAAAATATTAATTGATGAATATATTTTATGGAATATTTGTAGTTATTTAAATCAACATATTATTTATAAAATTTTAAATAATCATTTAGTTGTTACAATAATACCAACACTTAATTTAGAATTTAAAAAAAAATTTACTTATACATTTTCATAATTATATCATATTTATATTAATAAGATGGATAAAATTAAATAATACTTTAATATGTGATGTTTCCATTCTATTGGATGAATTTCTATTCTTAATGTTCAAGTTCCTATTACAACAGTTAGGTTACTATTCGATCAGAATAATTTCATTAATTTCTATAAATACCGGTTAATTAAAATATATATTCATGAGAATAATATATTAATTCAGTTCCATATGTGATTCACGTATTTTATTACAGAATTGTAATAAAAAAATGTTTCATTGATAAATGTTCCAGTCGATACAGATAAGATCAAAGGTTTACATTCTTATTTTTTTAATTGTATATATTTAAGATGAATTTTTTTAACCCTTTTGATTTTCTAATGTTTATACCATGAAAAATATATTAGGAAACACACATATATTAATGGATTATTTTAGGAAGAATTATTAAACCATTATATATTCCATAGGTTATGATATGACGAAATTTTAATGATACTAATATCATTTCATGGTTATGATATGATGATTATTGATCCCATTTTTTATGTTTCCTGATATGATGAGTATTTTATTATCCAATGGAAAACATATTTATAATTTCATTATGTGTTGGGTGGGACCTATATCTCCCTCTAATACATTGTGTATGGTTTTATGTATAATGAGATAAACATGATTAGAATGGTAAGTGAACACCATTAAATAATATAGGGTTGTAATGAGAAGTGAACTCATTTTTGTATTACAATGATAGAACATATTGGGAAGCCAATTAAAGATTAGAATTTTTACCCAATGATGGTCTTGGAAGTGATACTTTTCAATTAGGGATGTAATTTTACATGCTTATGTGTATTCCCCTAATTACTTGTCTTATGATCTCATGACAATTATTAAATTATTACCCTATGATTTTTATCTTATTAACTTTTATCATTATTCCATGAATATTGATTATGATCTTTGTTATGTATGGTATAATCTTTAATGATATATACCTTCTTTAACCATAATGAGGAACTAATCCCACCGTTTTTATTGATTCCTTTTCCAAGATTATCATGCAATACATTATGTATTTTCATCTAATAATGGGGTCAATTCAAAGAAAACTGAGTGGGAGATAATTTATCTCACTTATATAATATTTTCTATGTTTCCATGTTTCCAATTAAACAAAAATAATTTGGTTTTTCGTCATATTTTTGTGTAATGTAATATATATTATAGAATAATGATTAAATTTCTTTATATGGTAATACTAGTTCACTATAGTTGTTATCTAAGTTAATGATTTTTTATCCTTTGGAAAATAAGTTGATACATTGCACTTATCCATGGGGATATTTATAAGGTTATGTCAATGTATGTATCTTTGGATATGTAAAAGGATGAGACAATGTTTAAGAAAATGAACATGAATTTTTTTAAAGGATATCAAAAGGTTTTTTCTAAAATTACATCCATGTTTGAACACACTATGTGGATCTTTGTCAAACATATATGTTCATAATTTTGGAAACCAGGAAAAAATATCTGTAAATCTATAGACATGATTAAGAACTGCTGCATGACAATGCGACTTGCCTAATAATAGGTTTGACAGTCTGGGGGACATTTTTTTGGAAATTTACAAACACATTATAAACCATCATTAAGGATTTATTTTTGTGATGATTATTAATAACCTAGCAGAAAACTTTTGTTTCATAATTTAAAAAAATGTGAAATGAATTAGACATTGTATTTGTCATTACTCTTGATAATGTGGGTTTTTACGATGATTAATGTTTCTCACACTATACCTTTAGTTATAGTCATTGGTTGGAATAAGATAGAATGATGTTAATATTTAATATTTTTAAAAATAATGTAATTATGAGTCACCAAATTATATAATTAATAGAGAGAAAGATACTACGATTATTCCTTATCATATATCATAATATATGATTAACAATGTGAACCTTCGTGAGATTCTAGACACATTGGATTAGAGGAATATTGAATTTTATAATATTTAATTTTCTAATTAAAATAATGGGAATTAGACTCACATCCCTAAATTTCAAGAAGATAGGATGAAAAACTAACAATAAATATTTTAAATAGAAGGGAACATGTTATCTATGATTAAAAAATGACCATTGAGTGAATAATTGTTGAGGGGATAAATTTAATATCTATGAAGAGCATGGTAACTAACCGACTCAATGCCTTAGACTAAGAGTTTAATTATATATCAAGGATGTACCTATACCATTTCAATAATTAATGTGGAATGAATGATATATATTTTGTATTTGGATTAATAAATTATAAACTGTAAAATAAATAAGGATTGTTTAGTAATTTTTTTCCTTAAGAATCTAAAAGTGTATGTTGAATGGTATAGATAAACTAAAAAAATTATTTAATGGTAATGTCATATTTTATGGAAAACAAATGATTGATTGAATGACACACTTATATATTTATGATGTTTCCAAAATAGTGTATATTTTCTATAAAGAGATTCTGGATAAAAATAAGGTAATTAAAAAAGTATTGGTTACCTAATATATTGATAAATGATCTTTTTAAAAAGTTGATTATGATATAATAGATGGAGTTTATATATATATTTGGATCTAATTAATATATCCAATAATATTTTAATAAAATTAATCAAGTATGTTTTCAATAAGGAGTTATTGCAATTCTCAATATTATAATTTTTCTAGATAATAAATAATGACTATATTTACATGTTTTTTACATGAAAACCAATATGTATGTTTTATAATATGACTGATCAATGTAAAGATAATTTTGATAAATCTAGTGACCTTATTTTAAATTTATTAGACTATAATATTTTTCATGGGTGACAAGGTTAACTATTTATAGAATTGTTCATGTTAGATTTGAAATAATGCATTATGAGATTAATGTATTATCTAACCATATATAGAATTATGAATAGTGGATAACCAGTTCTGTAAATTTTTTATGATGATATATAATGACATATTAAATAAATTATCATACAATTTATGGATTTGATTATATGATAGTGGTTAGGGAATGAAAATTTAAAATTCATTTCATTGAGAATGATATGAATTAAAAATCGGTCATGGAACATAAAAATAGTGAGGTTTTGGATATGAATTAAAATGAAATCAAGTAAGCATATATTCATGTTAATATTGCTTAAATTTAGGAAAATGATCTTGAAATGAAATATTGTCCTCTTTTCATCATTTTTGGTGGTATTAATAACAACCTTCATGCCTCTTTGTTGTATAGTTTTGTGGTTGTTAATGTTCCCTAGATCACCAATATTATTATGTCCATTGATATTCATCACTATCTATAATTTCGTAAAATTTACTACCATGTCAAAATATTCACCTTCCTCATATGATATCCTATTTGAAAATTAATTATGTGTTACTTTAGGTAACAATTGTTTTTACGACATTTCCTTTTTAATGGATGTTTTAATGTTCATTTTTTTGATGGGGGTAAGTTTGAAAAGAACTTAAAAGTATTAAATCCATGATAACGTAGCAGAATTTCATGGGAGATATTAATTCTGATGTGGGTAGAATGTAACACCCTGTCACACCCTGACCACGGACACCTGTTATTTTATTCTTTTATCGGTCCCTCGTTGTTTGGACAAGGTTTAGTTCGGTCCCTGTTTGAACTTTTCCGAAGTTTGGTGTTTTTGGTGGATCTTTGGCCGATGTAAGGCCACCGCATCGTTAGCGGCGACCGTGCGTTCGGCCCAAGTGATTGCGCGGTGGCGCAATACTCCAAATAAACAATAAATTAAATAATTAAATTTCACCTTAATTATCATTAAGTTTGTTCTTAATTTTTCCTTTGTTGTTACTAATATTTTTATTATCATTTTTTTTCTATTAATATTACTACTAATATTATTATTGTAACATTGGGAATATTGTTATTATTATCACTTAAACGAATTGTATAAGAACCAGTTATTTTTTTATTGGGTTTATTAATTTTTGTTGGTTCTATTTTTATTAAAATTATTGTTACATTGTTGTTATTATATATATATATATATATTAAACCCTAATCTACCTATCCCGCACCCCCCATTCCTGTGCGCCGCGTGAACCGCCGCCTCCACCTTCATCGGCTTGTTCCGCACCGCGAGCGAGCACCCTGCCCATCCCTCCTTCATCCGGCGGGAGGCACTCTTTCCCAGCAGCGCGGCGAGCTCTCCCCTTCGTCCGTCGGCATGCTTCAGCCCCTAGTGATCCAGCCTCCGGTCCAACGCGACTCCCTCTGCTAGTTCGGTGTGACCACGCCTTCCCTTTCCCCTTCCGTCTACCCAGATTTTCCCAGTCCGGCGTGGCCTCTTTTCCCAGTCCGGCGTGGCCTCCTTTCCCAGTCCAGCGCAACTTCCTCCTCCCGGTCCAGCTTCCCTCTCACCCTCATGCAGTGGCGCCCAGCCAAACTAACAGCCGACACCACCTCATTGCAGCACCCCCTTGTTCGTTTCTTTTTTTGCGCACCAGGATCTCTGCCTCGGGTCCTCCTCCTCTGCTCGAAGCCCGCCGCCCCAGCTCACCCTCCTGCGGCCTGCCTCCCGTCGCGCCACCCTTCCACAGTGCCTACCTCGAACCGCGACGCCTAGCTCCTCTGCTGCCCACTCCCTGTGCCTTTAACCCGCAAAACCTCTCTTATCCGGTTCGCCTGGTTTTCTAACGATCGCATCTCCCGGCGACGGCCCGAACCCCCATACGCGTGACCCTATCTCTTGTGGCCTCCCCCTCCTGTTCGACCAGCACCGCACAACCCTTCTTCGGCTTTGTTCTGCCTTGCTCGGCGTGCGACCGACTAACCCGATCCCCAACCCGCATTCTATTTCAGCACAGCCCGAACCCTTTTACACAGCACCTCTGCCCGGCTCTGGCACGACCGTGGTTCCCCTCTCCGTCAAACTTCAGTTTGGATCTCATTCTAATTTTTGTGTTTTCTTCAATTTAACTAAACTTTGATGTCTCGTTTTGTATTTCACACATTTAAATTTAGTGTCGTAGTTGTGTTATGAAGTCTTGTTTTTTTTATTTGCAGTGCGGATTATTATTTGGATGGGATCTCGGCTTGCCGCTTGTTTTCTAGGTTCGCCGCCACCATCCAATGTGAGGGTTTTGATATCGCGAACACTTTAGTTTTTTTATCGTTATCATTTTTTGATTTCCTTATATTTTATTCATAGTATGAATAATTATTTTGGTGTTGTAAAAGATAGGGTTTACATGAATCTTGGTTTATGAATTGTATATGATGCCTATGGTGATTTTAAATTTCCTCTTGTTCCTCTGAGTGATTTTTGACATAAAAACCTTGCGGTGTAATTTAAAATTGTATTATATACTTTTAACTGGTTTATGAAATAGTCTATGTGGTGTGAATTATTTTCTGAAATATTTTTCAAGGTGCGCTAGGTTAAAAAAAAGGATTTTTGTCATGTTGGTATTTTTTTTAAGTTCTGTAATTTGTTATTTTAAATATGCAAATGCGGTGCATTCTGATTTGGTGTGGTTTTGGTTTGAAAAGTGTTCTGGATTTCATGTATGAAATGTGGTGTTTTCCTGGGTTGTGGTTTGGTGTTTCTCCAAAGACAGGCCTTCAGTTTATGAACTTGTGTGGTATTTTATGAGTGATATGGGTGTTTTGGGTTGCGAAGGGTATCTCGGGTCCCGTCGGACCGCGCTCCGTCCGCCGCCGCCAAAGGCGAAGAAATTCCGATCGCTTCGGACTGTCTGCCACTATTTACAGGGTGCCTTTGGTTTTACTGCTTGTGTTGGGTTCGTTTCGTTTCCTCTACACCGGTGTCAAGCGCATTGGAAAGGTTTTTCCGTGATGGTGCGGTCGTCGGCAAGTGGCGCGTGCTTGTGTGCGAGTATGAGACGTGCATCATCATCGTAACCGGGCTACGAGTCGAGGTAGGTCCCCCATTGCACTTACCGTTAGATTTAGAATTTATTAATTGCTTGTTGTTTTATTAATTTTTAATGAATTAGAAATAATATTAGATAATAAATCTTTAAATCCTTATTTAGTGCGAAAAGAGCTGTTTATTTTATACCGAACACTTGTGACATTTTCTTGATGGGCAGACACCCAGTTTTGAAAGAATGCCAGTTTGGCCTTTAAACATAATTCACAGAAATTAAAAAGTGCTTCTAGTTTTAAAGATAACTAATTTCTTCTGAACAAGTGTTTTTAGCTTTTTGAGAAAAGAGGTTTTACTTTAAAATTTGTGAAGTCCAGTTTGGCACTTTAATGAAATGGATTATCTTGGAAATCCCACTCAGGGGTGATCTTTGGTGTGCGTTGTTTGCATGAGCTGTATGTGATGTTTGTGCATCGTGATTGACTTTTTACATTGTAGACGCACCCCCTTCTTATTGCTTGTGATGACATGGGAACCTGGCATATTGAGTGAATTTTCTGAGAACGATTGCTGCACTAGTTTAGACCACGCACTGGCTAGTGGCCCCATAGCAGGGGAATACTGAGTTATTGCTGCTATGGGGATTGGGCCCCTCGGTTAGGCCATGCAGGGCTATACCGGGTAGTATTATGGGCGTTATGACGTCATCGAGTTATGGCATGCCTTCAGGATGAGTCACATGTATAGTACGTTCTGGATTGTTCACGATCTCCTAGGTTTGACCCATGTTTCCTTCAGTGTGTACTTGTGTGTGGCGGACGATCAAGAGGTCTAGTTCGGTTGCTGTCCTATGTGCACCACTTTTCCCATTGCCCTTGGTGTGTGTTGTGTGCTATATGTGGTTTTCCTTTTGGTTAATAACTGAATTCTGGATTTCTAAATTGTTCAAAAATAAAAGGTTTTAAAAATAAAATGTACCTATTCCTTTTGAACATTAAACTTGGTTTCAAACTAAAAAGGGCAATGGACTGATACTTGTTTTAGAAATGATAGTGTGAGTGAAAACCAATATTTTGTATATTTAGTTCAAACCTGTAATTAGTAAATCTCTTTATTTAAAGGTAGTGCATTGGGAATAGATATCGGGCTAGCCTACTGAGTTTTAATACTCACGCCTATAGTTCCTTTCTGTTTTTTTAGTGATGTGCAGGCTACAGCTTGGGTGCATTCACCATGGGCGATGTTTGGTCGTGAGTTGGAAAGTGACCCGCTAGGTCACACGGAGATAGTGGTTGTCTCTTCGGTTAGTTTTATTTTCTTTTGTTCTTAGTTACTTTGCTCTGTTTATTTATTTTGCGCTGCTCTATTTGTCTGATCTGCTTTATTTATTTATTTATTTGTTTTGGGCGAAATCGTTCCCACTTGCTCACTGTTGATGCCCTGGCGCTTGTCGCCAGCCCGGGAGGATCGGGAACGCCTCTCGGGTCATGTCGCGGACCGGCTCGGGTGACCGGTTTAGGGCTGACCCGGGTTGGTTCGTGAAAAAATGGTATCAGAGCAGGTCGGCTCTTAGCGGACCTCGCTTTTAAGAGCGCCCTTTGTTATGTGGGATGTCTGATAGAAGGAGATTAGGACTGTCGGGGCTCAGGAGGTAGGTTACGGGTCGGTGCCTGATCACCACCGCTCGTGACGAGACCTGAGTTACCAGGGTTAGTCCGGGAATTGAGTCTCTTATCTTTGGTTTCTTTGTATTGAGGGATGAAAATGGAGGCGAATCGGTTCACTTTGTGGACTCACAGTGGGTGGTGACCCATGTGGAGTCCAAGTGTCCGGCTCAAGATCCTCTTAGTGTTATGCTTTACCTAGGTCATGGCTCACCACCATGTCGCTGGGTCAGACATATGCACTAGTTTCTCATTCCAGTGGGTTATTACTGCTTCTGTTTTGTTTTAGCCTCATTTGATTTGAGTGTGCGTTAAAAGTGAAAAAAAATAATGGAAAAGTGTTTCTTTCAAATTGTTTTTGAAATTACTAAAGTGGGTTTTTAAAGAGAAGGTGTTTTGGTTTGGAAAAAACTTGGTATGTGTTTGGATTTGGAAAAGCAGTGTTTGAACCTTGGCACTTCTTATGGAGGGTCACACGTGCATGGGTTTGTATGGAAAGTGCGTGGTGGCACTTTTTTGCAGATGATGTGAGCGAGATTTAATGAACGCACATGTGACGGTTCATAAGGTGCCATAGGTGAGTTGTAATGTTTTAAAGAAATGATGGTTTTGGAAAGTGATTTATTCTTGTGTTTGTATATGTTTGGCTTATGGGCCTTTTGACTTCGACTTGTGTTGTTTCCTTGATTGAGTTTTTGCTTGATTCCAGTTTCGACGATGTTTCTCGTGTGTCATGAGTATGCCGCCCAGAAAGGTCGTTAAGGTTGGTAATGAGTCATGCCCAGTTTCCAGTTCTTTCTGCATGTTGCCTATCGATCAAAGTAATCAAAGTCCATGAGGGGTAGTTGTTTGGTTATGGAATTTGAGTGGGTCCTCAGGTTTTTGGGAACTCCCAGGGTTGTTGGGGTGCGTGTCATCCCAGGTTTATTTGAGGGTCCAGTTTTGGACTAGTAAAGATGAGATGTCTCATCGTCGTTGGAGTTTTGGGTGTGATTAACGATGGTCGACATCCGCGAAGGTTCCCCACCTGGAAAAGTGTGTGGGCCAGTGGAACCTATCTCCAAGAAACCATCCTTGTCGGTACCGGCTCATAGTTCGTCGGACCGCTCTCTTGTGTGCCACCAGTATGGCATGTCCAGACATTCTATGTGGCCTTGCCACATCCCTTCGGAGTCTTGCTACCATGTGGCTGCTCATGCCACCAGGGAGAGTTCTAGAAGAAGCGTCGCTCATGAAGGAGTTAGGGACCGGGGGATGAAACATCCTGACTGTGAGGCAGGAGATGCTTCAGCCATCAGAGCCCCAACCACAGGTCTTGGGGTGAAGCTCGCGCACAGTCAGGAGTTGCCGAGGGTGTGTGGAACCTCGGTCTGAGTAATGTTTTCAGCTTTGGGAGGGAAATATCCAAAGGTTCCTTGTTCTGTTCTTGTCATTTTTAATCTCATAATGGTTGTGGTGATGTGATGAACTTGTTCTACGGTAGTCCATGCGGTCTTATCTTTTCTCAGTGTGTTTTCAAATCGCTCGGATTTCCTTGAAGGGTGTTGGGGACATGAATAAACGAATCGTTCTAATTTTGAGTTGGGTCTCAATTGTGTTTGTTAGGGAGATGTTTGGTTTCATGAAATTAACGGGCAGTGTTTCGGGGTCCCTTCTGGTTTCGGGCTAGGAATTCCATAGCCTCTGGTTACGGTGATGATTTTATTCGGTCGGTGTGAGAGGTGATGAGTTAATTTCGTATCCTCGGGGTGTGGGGCTGTTTCGTAAAAAGCTTTATGTTTATGTCTTTGAGTGTTGTTCGGTCCATGTGGAGAAATTAAATGGGTTCATTTTGGGAGTTCCCGTGTTCCCCCCCCCCCCCGCTCAGGGGTGGTGTGTTCGAGTTTCAAGGTCTCTGTGTTAGTGGATTTCTATTGTGGGGAGAACCCTCCCGTGTTCTCCCCTCAACCTCGGACAATGTTTGTACTTGAGTTGGTCGGGTGTGACTTGTGTTGGTAATGGTCACCCCGAGCCTCTCAGTTTCTTCCGGTTTTTCCCTGGGCACAGACTAGAGATAAGATAAGTGTTGTCTTGGCGACTTTCTGGGGGCAGAAAGTTTCTGTGGTGGGGAGAATTGTCACACCCTGACCACGAACACCTGTTATTTTATTCTTTTATCGGTCCCGCGTTGTTTGGACAAGGTTTAGTTCGGTCCCTGTTTGAACTTTTCCGATGTTTGGTGTTTTTGGTGGATCTTTGGCCGATGTAAGGCCACCGCATCGTTAGCGGCGGCCGTGCGTTCGGCCCTAGTGATTGCGCGGTGGCGCAATACTCCAAATAAACAATAAATTAAATAATTAAATTTCACCTTAATTATCATTAAGTTTGTTCTTAATTTTTCCTTTTTTGTTACTAATATTTTTATTATCATTTTTTTTCTATTAATATTACTACTAATATTATTATTGTAACATTGGGAATATTGTTATTATTATCACTTAAAAGAATTGTATAAGAACCATTTATTTTTTTATTGGGTTTACTAATTTTTGTTGGTTCTATTTTTATTAAAATTATTATTACATTGTTGTTATTATATATATATATATATTAAACCCTAATCTACCTATCCCGCACCCCCCATTCCTGTGCGCCGTGCGAACCGCCGCCTCCACCTTCATCGGCTTGTTCCGCGCCGCGAGCAAGCACCCTTTCCATCCCTCCTTCATCCGGCGGGAGGCACTCTTTCCCAGCAGAGCGGCGAGCTCTCCCCTTCGTCCGTCGGCATGGTTCAGCCCCTGGTGATCCAGCCTCCGGTCCAACGCGACTCCCTATGCTAGTTCGGTGTGACCACGCCTTCCCTTTCCCCTTCCCTCTACCCAGATTTTCCCAGTCCGGCGTGGCCTCTTTTCCCAGTCCGGCGTGGCCTCCTTTCCCAGTCCGGCGCAACTTCCTCCCCCCGGTCCAGCTTCCCTCTCACCCTCATGCAGTGGCGCCCAGCCAAACTAACAGCCGACACCACCTCGTTGCAGCACCCCCTTGTTCGTTTCTTTTTTTGCGCACCAGGATCTCTGCCTCGGGTCCTCCTCCTCTGCTCGAAGCCCGCCGCCCCAGCTCACCCTCCTGCGGCCTGCCTCCCTTCGCGCCACCCTTCCACAGTGCCTACCTCGAACCGCAACGCCCAGCTCCTCTGCTGCCCACTCCCTGCGCCTTTAACCCGCAACACCTCTCTTATCCTGTTCGCCTGGTTTTCTAACGATCGCATCTCCCGGCGACGACCCGAACCCCCATACGCGTGACCCTATCTCTTGTGGCATCCCCCTCCTGTTCGACCAGCACCGCACAACCCTTCTTCGGCTTTGTTCTGCCTTGCTCGGCGTGCGACCGACTAACCCGATCCCCAACCCGCATTCTATTTCAGCACAGCCCGAACCCTTTTACGCAGCACCTCTGCCCGGCTCTGGCACGACCGTGGTTCCCCTCTCCGTCAAACTTCGGTTTGGATCTCATTCTAATTTTGGTGTTTTCTTCAATTTAACTAAACATTGATGTCTCGTTTTGTATTTCACACTTTTAAATTTATTGTCGTAGTTGTGTTGTGAAGTCTTGTTTTTTTTATTTGCAGTGCGGATTATTATTTGGACGGGATCTCGGCTTGCCGCTTGTTTTCTAGGTTCGCCGCCACCATCCAATGTGAGGGTTTTGATATCGCGAACACTTTAGTTTTTTTATCGTTATCATTTTTTTGATTTCCTTATATTTTATTCGTAGTATGAATAATTATTTTGGTGTTGTAAAAGATAGGGTTTACATGAATCTTGGTTTATGCCTTGTATATGATGCCTATGGTGTTTGTAAATTTCCTCTTGTTCCTCTGAGTGATTTTTGACATAAAAACCTTGCGGTGTAATTTAAAATTGTATTATATACTTTTAACTGGTTTATGAAATAGTCTATGTGGTGTGAATTATTTTCTGAAATATTTTTCAAGGTGCGCTGGGTAAAAAAAAAGGATTTTTGTCATGTTGGTATTTTTTTTAAGTTGTGTAATTTGTTATTTTAACTATGCAAATGTGGTGCATTCTGATTTGGTGTGGTTTTGGTTTGAAAAGTGTTCTGGATTTCATGTATGAAATGTGGTGTTTTCCTGGGTTGTGTTTTGGTGTTTGTCCAAAGACAGGACTTCAGTTTATGAACTTGTGTGGTATTTTATGAGTGATATGGGTGTTTTGGGTTGCGAAGGGTATCTCGGGTCCCATCGGACCGCGCTCCGTCCGCCGCCGCCAAAGGCGAAGAAATTCGGATCGCTTCGGACTTTCTGCCACTATTTACAGGGCGCCTTTGGTTTTACTGCTTGTGTTGGGTTCGTTTCGTTTCCTCTACACCGGTGTCAAGCGCATTGGCAAGGTTTTTCCGTGATGGTGCGGTCGTCGGCAAGTGGTGCGTGCTTGTGTGCGAGTATGAGACGTGCATCATCATCGTAACCAGGCTGCGAGTCGAGGTAGGTCCCCCATTGCACTTACCTTTAGATTTAGAATTTATTAATTGCTTGTTGTTTTATTAATTTTTAATGAATTAGAAATAATATTAGATAATAAATCTTTAAATCATTATTTAGTGCGAAAAGAGCTGTTTATTTTATACCGAACACTTGTGAAATTTTCTTGATGGGCGGACACCCAGTTTTGAAAGAATGCCAGTTTGGCCTTTAAACATAATTCACAGAACTTCAAATGTGCTTCTAGTTTTAATGATAACTAATTTCTTCTGAACAAGTGTTTTGAGCTTTTTGAGAAAAGAGGTTTTACTTTAAAATTTGTGAAGGCCCGTTTGGCACTTTAATGAAATGGATTATCTTGGAAATCCCACTCGGGGGTGATCTTTGGTGTGTGTTGTTTGCATGAGCTGTATGTGATGTTTGTGCATCGTGACTGACTTTTTACATTGTAGACGCACCCCCTTCTTATTGCTTGTGATGACATGGGAACATGGCATATTGAGTGAATTTTCTGAGAACGATTGCAGCACTAGTTTAGACCACGCACTGGCTAGTGGCCCCATAGCAGGGGAATACTGAGTTATTGCTGCTATAGGGATTGGGCCCCTCGGTTAGGCCATGCAGGGCTATACCGGGTAGTATTATGGGCGTTATGACGTCATCGAGTTATGGCATGCCTTCAGGATGAGTCACATGTATAGTACATTCTGGATTGTTCACGATCTCCTAGGTTTGACCCATGTTTCCTTCAGTGTGTACTTGTGTGTGGCGGATGATCAAGAGGTCTAGTTCGGTTGCTGGCCTATGTGCGCCACTTTTCCCATTGCCCTTGGTGTGTGTTGTGTGCTATGTGTGGTTTTCCTTTTGGTTAATAACTGAATTCTGGATTTCTAAATTGTTCAAAAATAAAAGGTTTTAAAAATAAAATGTACCTATTCCTTTTGAACATTAAACATGGTTTCAAACTAAAAACGGCAATGGACTGATACCTGTTTTAGAAATGATAGTGTGAGTGAAAACCAATATTTTGTATATTTAGTTCAAACCTGTAATTAATAAATCTCTTTATTTAAAGGTAGTGCATTGGGAATAGATATCGGGCTAGCCTACTGAGTTTTAATACTCACGCCTATAGTTCCTTTCTGTTTTTTTAGTGAGGTGCAGGCTACAACTTTGGTGCGTTCACCATGGGCGATGTTTGGTCGTGAGTTGGAAAGTGACCCGCTAGGTCACACGGAGATAGTGGTTGTCTCTTCAGTTAGTTTTATTTTCTTTTGTTCTTAGTTACTTTTCTCTGTTTATTTATTTTGCGCTGCTCTGTTTGTCTCAGCTGCTTTATTTATTTATTTATTTGTTTTGGGTGAAATCATTCCCACTTGCTCACTGTTGATGCCCTGGCGCTTGTCGCCAGCCCGGGAGGATCGGGAACGCCTCTCGGGTCATGTCGCGGACCGGCTCGGGTGACCGGTTTAGGGTTGACCCGGGTTGGTTCGTGACACACCCCATGTTTTTATGTTCTATTTAATTTTCATAAATAAATTTTTTTGAAGGATTGGATCAAATGAAACACCAAGATATGCATTATTTATATGACACAACAAGTTAACATTCACAACATGAAAATATTATATACTATTTTTTTACACACAAAAATGTTATTTTCTTATATTACACAAAAAACAATGTCAATTTATGTTACTTTCGACCATGATGTTAACTTTTATTACACACAACACAATGTTTAAACAAAATGTAATTACTTTTGAAATATTTTTATAGTTACTAAAAATCATATTCAACAGATGGAGCAAAAAATATTAAATAAATTATGAAAATATGTTTTACTCATTTAAAAAAATAATAATATCTTTTTAACCAATTAATTATAAATGAATGTGTAAACTATTTAATGAAAAATAAATTCATTTTTAAATAATACTTTTCATTTAAAAACTAAATTTTATATTAATAAAAAAACTTCTTTTGAATTAGTTCAATGATATATATATTACTAAATAAATTATTTAGCATCATAATATGGATTTTCTAGATAAATAATAAGATTCAATCCAGTTTTATGCATAAAAATATGTTATTTTCTAAAATATAGTTTTACCATATTTTAATGGCCTACTTCTTTGAAATATAATTTTTTTAAAAATTCAAAATTATATTTTAAAAACTAAACATTATTTTTTAGAATAGGAATGTTAAAATTATGTTAATAATAATTTTTTGTTTTTTTTTCTAAATGGATTTAATTTTTATATTAGTAGTGTAACATAATGAATTTTAATTTAAACACCATTTTTTCAAATTATTTATACTGTACAATAATAGTTAATATTTATTTTAATGTGTAATTAGTAAATTTATAAATATACTAAACCAACTTACATCATTTTAATCATTGTTACATTGAAATTGGATATAAAAACATTTAAAACTATTTAGGATATTTTCTATAAAACCCATTGTCTCATCTTGTATGTACAATACAGGTGAATTTATAGATTATATATGATATTTATTATTTTTTGGATTTTATTATGATTATAATATTTTTATATCACATATAAAATTATTCATTACATTTACTAAGAATACTATAATGTTTTTCATTTGCAATGTACCTCACGGAGTGATGTGATCCATTCATGCTTCAACTGGAAAATATCATGGATGGTTTTAATATATATATTAGATATATATGACATAAAAAATCAGTAGGTAATTATAATATATTACACAATTTTTTTCTTTCATTCCTTATTGAAAATTGAAACAACGTTCATGTGTTCTTATGCCCTACAATCATCAGTTATTATGTGTTTTATTTTGTTTCCCAAAAATTTATGATTCCATTTAAATAAACTAATAAAAATATATGATATGTAAATAATGTATATAATTATAGTAACTTAAAATTAGTATCATTGAAATATGAAAAAAATATATATGAAATTAATACATATATGATAAAAAACAGTTATTTCCCAACATGTTACATTAAGATGAAATTTTTAATAATGTTGTTATAAAATGTAATAGTAAAATGAAAAATGATATGATATATATGAATATGGTAATGTAATAGGTTTATAAAAAGAAAAATATTTACTATACATGATATTTTATTGAGTACGACATATGTTATGACATATGGATGGGGGATTTCATGTATCACATTTATTTCTTCAATACAAATTCCATATTCACCACTTGTTTATTTAATGTGGTGTATATACATATATATGAAATGTTATATAATTAATATAATTAATTTCATGAAACTAAAATATTACTTTGTTTTTATTTTTTCACGGGTCTTCTGATTCAAAAATTAATCATTTACTAAGGGAATTCTTGATTAATTTTTAAAATTGTAGGAAATATGTTATATTCAGAACATTTTTCACATATAAGGTGTCTATAAACAAATGGAAATATTTTATTATATTTCAACTAATAATTATTTGGATTTACAAATCAATTTCAGTAACTCTATTTCATGGGTTTATGGTTAAAATGTTATTAATGTAGTATGGTGGTTTTGTCTCAATTTTATTTCATTGAGAGTTACGGTATGTTATGCACATTTCTTATTTCAAAAGGTTTATATAAAAATGCCTTTGACATATAATATCATTAGTATTTTCATAATCATTATTTTTTAGGTATCATTTTTTGATATTTCGTTATGGGTTTTATGATTTAAATTTATAAATGTGAAAAGCGTTTGTTTCAACAATCTCTTTATTTGTCATGATTGGTTATGATAATGCTTACAATTAATAAATAATATGAACTATATACAAGAAGTTATCAATAAGTTTCATATTATATGACAATTAATGATATATTCAGGTAATAGTACCATTTTTAACTATTTGATACTTTATATAGGTTAGAATATGTTTTTATTAAAATCCAAATTTATTTCAATATTTATTCATAATTCCATTTTATAAAAAAACATGCATCATAAAAAAGAAAATAAATAAAAATTTATTATTATTTTCATTGAATTTTTTTTAATTTTTTTTAACAAATAGATTAAAATGGGTTTTAAATATTCTTTTATTTGATTTTAAGTTTATTTAATGCAAAAATGTTTTTAAAATAGTTTATGATTAAAATAGATTTTTCAAACAAGATAGCTTGTTTTATTCATGTAATTTTATAATTGATTTTAAAAACAATTATTTCTAATTTTTATAATTGGTTTTCAAATAAAAATATTTTTAAATTTTTTTGTGTATTAAAAAAATATTTTCAATTAATGTTTCTATAATATAAACATATTATTTTGATGATATTTCAACATATTTTTCTATATAAGTTGATTTTTTTATATTTTATATGAATTATTTGGGATATGATCTAGAGAAACCATTATTATTATACAATTTAATGGTTTATTTATTTTTTTGTTAGACTTGTTTCCCTTCTAAGAGTTAATCCATGATAAAATGCTAATGAAAACTACTTCATTTCAATGGTTATTCAATAATGAAATCATTATGAATGCTATCACTTTTCCATGCGTTATGATATGATGAAATTTTAATGATTCCAATTTCATTTAATGGGATAGGATTTGATGTTTAGGAAGTATATCTCTTTTTATGGGGCATGATCTCATTAATTTTTTATGATCGTGTAGAATAAATATATATGATATCATTAAGTTATGGTTGGGACCAATATCTACCTTTTTTAAAATTTCATAATTATCTATATCTTTTGAGATATCCATTATAAGAATAGGATGTGAACTCATTTCATTTATACATGTTTAGATGGAAATGTGAACTCAATTCTATAATATAATGCTTGAACGAGGTGTGATCAATGTTCAGTAAATGACTTTTTCCACTACGATGTTCATGGAAGCAACCATTTAATAATATTAAAATGATTCTCTATTCTTATATGTATTCCAAAAATTCATTTTATTATGTTCTAAATTATCCTGTATTTTGATTCCCTTATGAATAATCTCTTATGAACTTACACATATTATTGTATGAGTCCTTTTTATAACCATTGATATATAGAGTATGATCGTCTAAAAATATGAACGAGTTCTCATACCTTGATGCTTGGGATGATTCTTATATATCTCCCATTATTTCAACTACTAAAAAACATAAGATAACCTTTTCTTATAATTATTTTCCCTCGGCTATGAAGATATTAATTATATATAAAGTGTCTATAATGGGTTTTAGTAAGAGAGAATATAGTGGGAGATAATATATCTCACTTATGTACTAGTGTTTATGAATCCAATTTTATGAAGGTGCTAAAATAATATGATCTTTGGACATGTGTTTGAGTAATATAATGAATACATTAAAAATAAATGAGTCAAAATCATAATATGTTAAGCCTGGGTTGATATAGATTATGTAGGACGATAAAAATATCACATGTACAATATTAAGATATAAATTTCATCCATTATGTGAATAAAAATATAACCATATAACTAAGTGTTGAAATGTCCAAGGTATAGAAAATTAATTTTATTAAATAACACATTTATGGGTTTTAGGTATAACATCATCAAATTGGTAAAGGGTGAAATAGATAATGCTTAGCCTAATTTTTTTTTAGAATCGTGTATTGCAGTATTACAAGATTATATTTTATATAATTTAGAATAAATTCAATTAAATATAGTGCTATTTGTAAATTTAGTTTGAATAATATGACTACATAATTTTTTTATCACTTTATAGGTCAATAATTAGTGTTATAATAACAAAAGTAAGTATTATTACCACTAGATAATCTATGTAATAAGATATTCGAAAACAATGGAGGATACCATTGAATTTTAAAAGTAAAATGGGAAATTAATATAAAATAATATATATTATATAATATATAAAATATAGATAAATTAATTTAAAATTTGTACTATTTATTATATAAATTTAATTATACACTACAATGGCTCACATTCATATGTGCAGTTTGGTGTTTATGTGAATTTAAATTTTCTAATTATTGGTCTAGTTGAAATTTGCGACAAGGTTCGAAATAGGGTCTTGAGGCACGGAACATTACATAAGTTTTTATTTAGCGTCATAATAGGTTTTAAGAGATGAATTTGGGGTTCATGAGTCCTTTAATGGGTTCTTGGTGGTTGTTCAAGTAATGTCTTCAACACACTATCAGCCAGGCGATTCGCCTTTTAAATGGAAAATTTACAATTTTTACCCACTAGATTCATGAGTAGTAATCATTTTTCCTTTTTTTAGTTCATGTGGTAGTTTTTCTCCTATCCCTTTGTACCTCTCTCAAATATCTTTATGGTTGGTGTTTCTAGTATGGTTTTCATTCCAAGGTATATGTATGATCCATTGAGGTTATATTACCTTTAATAATTTCTTATGGAAAACACCTATGATTCTATTTTTTTCAATTAGATATTTATATCCCATTATAATTTTATCACATTATTATGGCCTAAAAACATGATAATATTTGGTAAATTTCTTCAATTTCTAATCATTTTACATCACCAAAAATGTTTCTCATTTATCTAAGGAATTACATTTAGGAATGTGTTTTGAAGGAATTAATAAATGTAGAATATTGTGTGTGGTGTCTATTAAATAATTTGTGATAATGAATTTAAATATCTAATATACAAAGGCACTAAACAATTGTCTTTTAAGGTTGTGTTCTTATTTTTGATATGTAATGTTGAAATTATGGACATATTGTAATATATATATAGTAAATAATGAAATATTTCATTAACAAAAAATAAATTAGATATTAATGTCAAATAGTTCACATTTTTTAATTACCATGATATTTTGTGTTTATAGTAATAGATATTTAGAAGAAGAATTTTATAAAAAAGTGAAAACATCCACAATATATTGATTTTCCCACAAAACATGATCATTAATTTTACACATTGGTATCAATCAAGACACATTGTGTTCTATTATGATGATTCATAAGAAAAATGTTTCACCTTTCTATATTTCTTAAAATTCCTTATATCATGTTAAAAATATTTTAAAACTTAGGATACATATATAAATTTTAATATGAGACATAAAAAATGAATCTTGTTAGCCGAATAAAAACAATGTATCCTGTTAATGTGATTACACTTTTCCCATTAAATACTCAAAAACGTAAATAAAATATTTAAAGAAAAGGAAAGTTTTTATTTATCATATAATAAATTTGATAACCCATTATTAATTAAATTACAAAAATTAAGGAATATTTAGACATGTTGTATCTCATTAGAACATTTTAAAAAAATTCACCTAAAAACGTTAGTAAACATTCCTAACCTTTGAAAATAAAAAGTTTCCCCCAAACCCCACTTCTAAAATTATAATACATCTCATGTGGGGAATAATTTTTAAACACTATCTTGAATTATGTTTAAACCATGATGGAATTACAAAATACTTGTTAATTCCAGGGTAGTAACAAATATGGATACCAAACGTATTTTTTCATTTAGAGGAATAATAATTACCCAATGCATTAGGGATCTACATTGGGATAACCCATGATCACAAGCTACATATGAGTCATAAATAATAATATATAATGATCATGGTCCATACATGGGAAGAAATTGAAATCCTATAATTTTTAATCATAAAACTCTTGTCGAACTCATCTTAACCATTAAGAAATACATTTTACATGTTTATATAGAAAAATGGAAAATATTAATCCAATTGAAATATATTACAAATGAAAAATTCACTCATGTTAATAAATGTTATATATATTTAAATAAATGATTAAATTGAGATGAATCATCATGGTCAATTAATTTTATGATTTTGTGAAAAGTTATTCAAGATTAATACATTAAACACATTAATTTTTGAATTCATTGAAAATGTGAAAATATACCACACTAATAATGATTAAAAAATTTCACTTCAACCATTATAATTAAATTAAAATATATTAAAAATGTCCTTTATCACCCTTTTATGCATAAAAATTATTTTTTTCCCAACATGGATGAAAAAGTGATTGGATAAACATTTTAAAACATTATTTTTAAAAGAAATCCCATAACATTTGTACCCTTATGACATAGTACATTCCCAAACTCGTGAATAATAAAATAAGATTCAATATTTACATAAAAGACCATTTATTTTTTACAATTATTTATCATTATGCACTTTATTTTATTTATTACTTTATTTTATTTTTTTTATAAATTAGCTATGCTATATTGGGGTTTTTTTAGATCATTTGGTCAATATCAAAAAAAAATATTTGTGTGATGAGTGTGGTAATATAGTATTTCGTTATATAATATACAACATCAGAAATTTTTTAAATTATCATATTTAAAAATTATACAAACATTTAAGACCAACAATTTAAGGAGGGTATAAAAAATAAAGCACCTTCATTCATAGATATTATAGTCAATATATATTTATGATCAATGATTGAGTATATGCCCTATGTGTAAAAAATATGTACATGATAATATTGTAATTTTAAAGAATCATTAATATGATATGAATTTGAAATTTATTAACCAGTTCGATCATTATGACCAACAATGTGATGTGGATAAGAAAAACAATATACATTGCTTCAGGGAGGTGGTAGTCCACATGTATGCTAAGTGATGTTATCATTGTAAAATGGATGAAATGGTAAAAAGGTATGTAATATATTATAATTAGTCATAAATATAAAATATATTTATTTTAAAAATATTTTTAACTAGACACATGATCCTTTAATACAAAATGAAACACTCCGTTTCCTGGAAGAGGTATACCACTCATGTAAATTAGAAAAATATTTATTTCCCATATAATAGAAAATTTGATGAAAAAGTGTAATAACATAAAAATAAAAACATCTAAAATTTATAATATACATTTTATATTATTTTTTGTATATTTTAATTATATTTTGTAGTGGTATTTGATGGAATAAACATGAAACACTTGATTAATAATTATACCTTATATTTGGAAAATCATTCATTGATTACACCTTATGTTTTATCATGATTGTAATTTGGTTAAGTTAGAACCTATAGGATTTTGATGTGTATTTGGGATGTTATTTGTTAATGAAATGGTCTATATAAATTTCTGAATGTATATGAATGTGTTTAGGAATAAGGATCCCTTATATATATGAGGGGGAATACTTATATATACTCGAATCATATATATATAATTTTTGTATTTATAATATAAAAGATTCCCTATATTATAATATTATGAATATAGGATTAATATGTTTCAAAATAAAATAATACTCTTAAATTTAAAAATATTTTCATAAAATTATAAACCTTATCCATCTGTTATAAACCCATGCTAATCTATATTTTCAACTATTGTGGTAATGAAATTCACTCAAGGTTACTATTGATACTTTCTATAAAAATATATTGTATTTACTAAAAACATTTAACATCATGATTCCTATAATAAAACTAAATTTACTATATTCAATTTATAGTTGTTAATAAAATAAATATTAATAACAATATTAAATCAAAAATGAAAATAATTTAATAAAAAATGATCATTTTTAGTATTAAATTTATTTTATGATAAAATATATATAAACTAATTTATATTAAATTAATTGGATTATTATTAGTAATTTAGGAATAATTTAACATTAAAAACATCTAAAAATACAATTACTATTTCTAAATAGTTGAATAAAGAATAAAATATTAATAAATATATGTATTTTCAATATTGGAAGAAATAATTTTAGATTTTAAAACATTATAAAACTTTCACCAATCAATAAATTAAATATGTTAAATAAAAATATAAATTTAACATTATTATTTTCATGTTCTAAAAATAATAAATTCATATTTAAAATAAAACCAAGTAATATAAATAAAATAAATTCTTTAAACAAAAATATTACTTTTTTATTGAAAAACCATATAATGTCATTTATATAAATAATTGAATATGAATTAATAAATAAATAATAAATTAAAAAATATTATTTATTTATTTGTTTAATTACCTATAATTTCACATATAATTTTTGTGTAGTATTAATTATGGTACTGCATTTAATGAGCACAGGATAAAACCAAAATCATGTTTATGTATTGGAATAAATGAAACAATGGTCTTGATCATTAGCATTGAAAAAATATGGACAAAAGTGTACATAATATATATAGAGAAGTATCATAAATCCATTTATTTAAATATAGGACAAAATAGACCTTATAAAATATAATTTCGGTGCTAGGGAACTATATTCATTATTTATTCCTAAATTACATTCAGATATCATTTCATGAAAAGGGATTCCAATTTATTCAAGTGGTTCCACAATCTAATACATGTTTTAAGGAAAAGTGGTTTTGATTATTGTATTTTATTCACATACAAATGGGGAGATTTAAGTAAAAATAGATTTCATAAATAAATATTTATATGATTTTATTTCAAGGTTTTATTTATATAAACTGATCAGTCATTGACAATATTCGACCAGATATATTTGAAATATAATTTTTTATTTATTTTTTTAAGGAGGAAAAATATTTTAATGTATTTTTAATAAATAACCAAAATAAATCTTCATGATATATTTGATAAAAATGGGAGATATGAATTTTGAAGGGATATTTATGTATTCTCTTACTGATTAGGTGAACATTCTATTTATCATGTAGCCTAGTGAGGATTATTATAAATTTATGACTTTATAGAAAGACAATGTTGTTATTAGTATGGAGAGGCTGATTATTGGAGATTCTGGAATCATCTATGTGGTAATTATGGACAGAGAATCCATTTTTTCTAAAAATATCCTAAAAAATATTATTTTCTATAATACTGTGTAGATATATTATATAGGGTTTCAATGAAGGGATACATAGATGAAATGACATGGTATTTTCTAAATGAAATTATTATTTGTAACATATATGAGATTCACATTTAAATATAATCAATTATATAAAGAATAGTCACCTCAAAAAATTGAACATTATTTCATTTATTATGTATATATCATTACATATTTATGATAAATACCCTACAAGAAAATTTAAAATAGTTTAATGGGATAAAAAACACATGTAAATAAAAAAACCAGAATATGAAATTATGGTTTGCCATGTTATCTTAGAAATATAACTCCAACAATAATAGTTTAAAATATATAATTACGGCTAGAAATATAATTACTATTTTAAGGTTACTATATTGAGTGAAATGTTAATTAATGTTAAATTAAATATTAGTGGGGTATTTATATGTCATATAAACACAATATTCCCATTACAATATGAATATTACCATTAGAATGGTAATATAGCCATTAAATTATTAACATCATTTTGGAATAGCAAATGACTTGAAAAAAATATTTTCTATTTGTATAATATGTAAATTAAAAAAAATTAATCTCATAAAATATATTCCATATATATATTCATATATATATCATTATCAATATAAATGATTAAATATTATGGAAGTAAAATTTTTTATTTAGTATAAAATTAATTTTTTCAAAACAATTAAAATATCATATTTTCTATCTTGAGAAATTTATTCTCATAATATTGAACATGTTTTTTGAATTATTTTATTGAATTTACCTTATATGTATTTTATTAAATTTTTCCAATAATGTCAATTTTCATGATAAACTAAAATAATAATTTTGATTATAATATATGTTTTATGACATAAGAATGATATTGAAATGACCCAATATTATCTAAAATAAAATGCTTTTCTAAAAAATCTACTTAATGGATATATGAATTCATATAATAATGATAATTTTAATTTACAAAGAAAAAATAAATATTTTAAATATTACATAATTTTTAATGTAATATAATATATTATTCATTCAACAACATAAATTAAATATTCTAATGAAACACTATTTTTTGGAAATTTCGTTTTTGATAAAATTAATAATTTTTTAGGAAACTTTTTTTTGTGACAAAAATCATAACTATTCATTTTTATGAGGTGAAATAATACAATTCATGATATTTTATTCAAAAAAACAGAAATCATTTTAATCTATAAATATAACCCTCCACCAACCTTTAATCATAAGTTGAAAACTCTCTCACATGCATATGTTCTTCCAAATTTCCTTTATCAAAACCCCTCTAAACATTTTTACATGTTCTGGTCTAAGGAAATGGGCACATCATGATTTCTTAAGTGGTATTCTAAGGTAGCATCCCTATCAAAGGTATGTTTTCTCATCACACATATTTTTAATAGACATTCACCTCTAACATCCCCTAAACACCATATTATACTATAATTATTTGATTATAATTTTATAAATCATAAATAGTGATACAACATTAATAAATAATTTATTAATTTCTTTATTATTACTTTATTCTTTAAAATTGTTCATGAACAATTGTTAGTTTATACAACCTGTGTGATAGATTATGCTTAATAGCAAAACCTTTATATAATAATTTTGAAAAAATTTATCAGGGAAAATGATAATGTTTAGAATAAAATATTTTTATTTTCATGATTTTTTAATTATAAAATTACCATGATATTACTAATATTAAACACAATGCTTTATTATACAATAATTTTCATAAGATAAGTTCATTGTGAATCAATATTCAACTTGAGTCAATGTAAAAGTATATATATAAATAATAATCTAATATGATAACAATATAAAATGGAACATTACCTTAGCACACATTAAAATTAAGGATTCATGTGATTAGATTTGAGGACTGGAATACTCCTACTAATGAAAGCATGGGACCACAAAAAAATCTTATCAACAATTGAAACAAATAATGTAATATCCCAAAGTGATTATTATATCATCAAATGGAAGAATCGTATTGTAATAAAAATTAAATTGTATTATAATAATTTAATATATATAGGTAGATTTATTATTCAAGATGTTATAAAATGAATTAAAAGTGAATTAGACTCAAGGTAATGGATTCCTTCCAAATATTCCTTTCATTTAATCAACTATTTACCAACCGTTATTTACCTCTCTTATTCTTGTTACATTATCTATTTTTGCTCATATCCTATTCTTTTAGTCACTTTATCTATGTTATATACATTTATTAATAATCCCCATTTTATTATTTCAAAAAAACATCGATGTTATCATTGAATAATTTTTAAATTTATCTCTTCCACTTCTCAATATTTCTATAATACTTCCATTATTGTACAACACATTTCTATATCTATGATATTATTAATTTCATTATTCACATAGAATGTGATATGTTCTATTTTATTTTTAGAAACATAATGATTCCATGTTTGGATGCACATTATCCCACCTGGATGTATCCCATTTTATATTCAATGGTTTATTAATTGAATATAAAAATATTATGATTTATGTTTCCATGTGGAACACATAAACATGACATGGTATGACCTGAATGGATGGAATATAATTATATTTTTAACAACATGATAAGTAATTCATACATATCACGAGATACCATTTATGTCCCATAATCAGGTCGTCCTTCACGTTATGTGATGATTTTTTTACATTGAGCCTCGACATAAGTTTCTTATGTATAACATGATTTTTACAAATTTTCATTCTTACCATAAGTAATATATTATTACGATAATATTTAGTCTATGTATTTTAGTAATTTTAAAAATCAGTATTAATATATTTTATGATTCTATTATTGATGATTTCAAACCCATATGTTTACTTTGATTAACCATTGCCGAAATTTTACACATACACCTTACATATGTATATCCATAGGATATCTCATGCAATGGTATGATTATTATGATATCTTTGGTTAAATAAATAATTTGTTAATAATATGTTATGACATTTTTATATGTTTCAACTATAATCAAATAGACACAATACCTCTATACATTGAGGATAATTTTATGAAATTTATGATAAAAATGATGTAACAATATGTAAAGGAGATGTGTGTCATTATAGGATGTATCAAAGTAATTACTTTTTACTATCAAGGATAAGGTTTTAAAACATAATAGTAAATACACATTATATTAGGTATATATAATCATTTAATATCAATTTTCATAATATATAATAGATTTATTAATTAATCAATATAAATAAATTAATAATATTCTATATCCCTACTGTTTGTTTATTAATATCTCTAGGAATCCTTCGATTTTGTAAATTTATATATATATATGATTAAAATTAACTAAAAATGATATTTGAGGTGTATTGATTTCCAAAATTAAGTGTCTTATATGATGGAATAGGGGTTGGGAACCTCATTGACGTACTTGGTCAATTGATTAATGTGATTAATAATACAATGAACATTGTGGTGAACATAAATTCTCCAATGACGAAAATAACCTTTGGTTTTCCATTAATACAAAAATTACATCCCTTATTAGGTAAATATTTGTATATATTAATCATGTATTAAATTATTCATTACATTTAAATGATATTTCATTTTCTCTAATATTATATGAAAGGGAAAGCTAAAATGGGTGAATTTTCCAATGAATGTGAATTAGATCAACGATTGAAATTGATATAGTTCATATGATTTATAGGTTATGAAAATAATGTAAATAGATAGTGCATAATTAATTTCATATTATATAAATTAATCCTCATTAATTTTTATTTCTTGGGAAAATTTACAAGAAAATATTATTATAATCTTTTTATATTAAATATATTTTCCATTGGGAATGAAATTTTTATCACTAAATATTGACAATAATAAGTATTAAAAAAATTACATCACATCAATATTCTATAAATATTATGATTTTATATGACATCATTTTTAATTATGAATCTCCCATGACCACTCCATCCTAATATAGGATATATTTTCCTTATCTAAATGAATATATAACGTTTATGATTTAGAAAAAGCATAAGTTCATCCCTAAAAACATTATCCTTATGAGGGAATATAATTATTTTTTATTTTAATAGTTTATTATCATTACTCATGATAAATAGTTTTACATCTAATTAAAACAAGTGCAAAACTCAATACCTATTCCAAGGAGAACTTATTTAATATCCCCCACTAGACAAGAAGAGATGAGGAAATAACTGTTTGAAAATCATAGACTATGGGATGATACACTCTATTAGTTCTTCATGATATTCCCTATATTATTTTTACCACAATGTGGGAGTATTAATACATCATTATAATGATTATTTTTTGGTAAAAATATCACTATAAAGAAGTGTTATTTTTTCAAATTTTTTTGACGTTTTATCAAATTATATAAGAATGAGTTCTCTAAATGGAAGAACATTGACCATGTCAACATCTAAAAAGTGTGAAAATTGAGGATATTCAAAATAATACCATCCAAACAAAAAAATTTCATTTGTATTTTCATATTGATTCCATTAAAACTCACTAATGATCCCCTAATATTGGAAGAAATGACTATTACTTATTTTGGATACTTCTTTCATTATATTAGTGTAGAAATTATAAATTATATCTTAATATACAATGATATGACTAATTAAAATGGGGAGTAATTTATTATTTCTAAAAATACAGTTTGAAATGAAGATATATATAGGTGACGTATAATATATGTAAATTATATATTGATAAATAATCATTATTGGTAATTCACGTCTTAATAATAGTGATATGAATTGATCTTTTAAAGGGAGATGTAATATTGGAATGTCTTCAACTTATATAAAAATGGATATATTTTATTATAATGGAATAAGTGGATATTATAGATTATTAATGAGAAATTTCTAATGATTTTAAGACATAATAAGTCAATTAAAATCATAATGAGTAATGTTTTCTTCGATTGATAAATCTTTAGAGGTATTAAAGGATTTATAAAAGAGGATAATCAATATATCGATACTCATTGTATAATCAAATTGAAATTGATTTTTGGTATATAATGATTCTTCAAATATGGGATTATTTTCTTATACACAAAAAATATAACACTGGGAGAAACTATGATTCATGATATTTTTTGATCCCTATGAAAATTGATCTGATGCATTATAGTGAGAAGACTACTGTTATTGTCACATTGAATATTTGGAGGCTATATATCTATGGGCAAGGTTGTGACATATATGCTAAATAAAATTATATGAATTATATATTCAAAAATAATTATCCCAACATTCTTTAATGAACATAGTTATAGATTATCATAGAACAGGTATAATTATACCATTTCCATCATCGAATGAAAAATAATGTTTTAGATTCTCAATGTAAAATTTATTTTTATTATTATATAATTTTTAGGAATAAAAATAATCTATTTTTATTATACATTAAAATGATGGACCTGGGATTCATTAAGGATATAAAACCTCACTCCCAATGAAAATAATGCCAAAATATCTATATGGGAGAAGATTAAGGATACTTAAAGTGAGTTAGTGTAGATTCATAATAAAAAGGAATCAATAAATAATGGGAAAATCTATAAATTCAATATATATTGAAATAACTAGGACAATCTACAAGTAAGAAAAAATTTGAAAAAAAATCATATTTGGTTATTTTAAAAAAATATTCCACATTTTAAAAGGATTTTCGGAATGCAAAAATATATTTCATATATATAAGAGAAAATTAAATTATAATGTTGTAATCGCATAGGATTTTTGAAAATATTAATAAAAATCTCATGGATATATTGAAAATTTGTTGAATCATATAAGATGAGTGTTTTATATATTATTATAAAAAATGGATTTTATATGATAAATATTGTTATGATATGATTTACTTTGTTAAATTATGATAATGATAATTATTGAGTGAACTAATTACTTCTTTACTTTCTAAATAAAACACTTCTTATAATTTTGGTTTTGTAGGATGTAATCAAATTAAGGATACTAAACAATATTTGGAAATGAAATTTACATGATTATTTATTTAAATTATTAATAGAGAGGAATTAATCCATTGATGACTCATGTATTGATCATGGTAATTGATAATGATATACAAATATTGTAAAATTTAATTAATTTCTCTTCTAATTTTTTATTTATTTGAATGATGATGTATTTATTATATGATCATTAAAATAGAGTAATCCATCCGTATAGGTTATAGTGGAGAGAATAACTACACCCATAATTTACACTACCATATAGATAATTGATGAATATGAAGGAAGGATAAAAAACACTAGTGATATAAAAATTTGTTAATCAATATCACTTGGATTTTATTTTAAATTATTGTTGGACTTGATTATCATATTCCTTATTTATCCTTCATTTCAATCATCATTGATAATAATTAATTGAAGTGTATAATATGATAAAAACCTTTTCATAGTATTTATATATCCACATGACAAATATATGGTTTCACCATGTATTAAAAAAATTTTAGAGCATGAAATTTATACTAAATCTAAATATCATCATCATTTTTAATATATTTTTCTATCCACATGTTATCCCTTTACAAATGTCAGATATAAGAACCAATTTTAGAAAGATGGAAAAAAAATTATTATAAATTGAACATTGACCCCATTTTATTGTTCAATAATCTCTCTCTCATGGTTGAAACCTATCAGGATAGTCACTTTTATACTAAATATAATAAATTTATTCTTTATATTTTGGGCATAATTTTTTTTTCATATTTTTTAAAATGTTGGGATACAATTTCATCCAGGGAAGGTATAAAAAATATTATCTTCATATTTTCTCAAGGATTTCAATGAGACTAATATATTTATTATAGTGGAATATTAGTAATTATTAATTGTCCATGGTTTACCTTTTTAAATTATTGAAATGGCAGATTCCCCATTAAATGAAAAATGCTAATGTGAAATGATTATTTCTTGGGGGTTTCAATGTGGTAAATATATTGATTAACAAAGAACGCATTATTATTTAGACAATGTATCACAGTGTATTTGAGGTAAATTATGATACTACAAAATAGGTTTCTATACTATATTATATAGGTTGGAATATTAGATTCATATGGGATTAAAAAACACATATACACTAAAATTAATAGATAATATATAATTTAGTATTGACTATGTCTGATTATGTAATGATAAATTGTATAAATTATTTTTTGTTTTTTTTAATCAATATTTTTATTACAAGGGTCGTTAATATGTATTATAATAATATATATTTAATATTCATCAAATTTTGTTGGTAGATTATAGCTAATATATTGATTTAGTGTAGGATCACGCCCATGGGAGGGGTATATCATCCATAATTAAGTAATTAAAAAATCATGATTAACTGTTTTCAAGGATTCTAAAGAAAAATGGAATTGAATATGATTACTATAATTCCTATATACATATGTGGAAGAGAGCTGTGGATGTGTTGTTTTTTTTAACGAAATATTACTCCCATACATATTGATATAAGTAGTGAGAAATGATAATATTACAACGATATAATCGTAATCCCACATAACATCCTATTTTAGTAGGTGAAATATATAAGGATTGGTTAAAGTGTATGATATAACCCTTTAATTTAAATATATACTATATTTAATTCAAATTGGAGTTGGGATTATATATGAGTCATATCGTACAAAATTTGAATTATACGATGGTGTAATTGAAATATGGAATGAAATTATAATATATTTTTATCTTAGGAAAAATAATAATATTTAAAAATTATTATATCAATGCTTCCATGATAGTTAGTAATAGTTATACATAAAATATATTTTTAAATATTATAATTGTTTGCTATTCCAAAATATAAATTATATAAATGAATATATATTTTTATAATAAATTTCATGATACCTTAATAATTGATATATTATACAGGTGACCATTGATCAAGTCACTATAACAATATACAATCTAAACATTAGAGACACTCCTGATGTTGACTAATTGGGAATGATATATTTTATAAATGTATTTAATATTTAAATAATATCTAAGAAAGATATTTTAGATTTACACAAGAGAATAATTTTTATATTTTTGATATAAATTCATCATGACATAATAACCAAGGGAAATTTCAATATAACATATATTACATATATCTAGGATTAATTTGAGTGAGGTATTAAAACCATATAGGATATGATAAATTTTTTCTTTCTTTTCTATAAGTAATTATAAGAGTGTGACTATTTAAATATTAATTTTTATTATAAAAATAGATTTCAAGAATTGATATTGAATTTTCCTCGTATTGATGGTTCATTTTGTGGAATTATTTGATAGTACATTTTCATCCCTCATGGAATAATATATGATAAACATTATTATTCTGACATTATTTTCGAAAAAAAACAATTAATAATTTCCCTTTGATGAAAAAACATCTAAAGTCAAAAAAAACATTATGATAAATATCATCATTGATCATTACTATCTATGGTTAATAATCATGTATTTATTGTGTGTATATCCTCCAATGAGGCACATCTGTTTTTGAAAAAAAATAATTAGAGTAACATTCTATTCTCACATTAAATTTTATTTAAAATATCAAATAGGTATCCATTTAGATCAATTTTCTCTTTTAATTATTTTTCGATCATATAATTCTCTATATTATATAATTATCATTGATTAACCTATTTGTATCTCTGATGATTAATCATTATAACATGAATTATAATCATTTTTGATTTTTGCTCTGTTCCACTAAAAACTACGTATATATACATATACTTACATATTTTTGTGAAATATTAATATTACACTTGTCTTATCACATAATGATTGATATTTTGTGTGGAATATTTTTGGGTAATATCTTAAGTGTACCTATCAAACATAACGGTCGTAGTAGTTCCCCACTCAATTGAGATCCTAGAAGTTCCATGATTGTATTACCAAAGGCATCTTATATAGATGAATAATAATAATTTATGGGACATAATTGATACCTTATCTTATGTTTTAGGAAATTATTAACATTCAAAAAACTATTATCTTCATGTTCATCCTTAGAAATAATAAAAAAAGTTTAATATGATGACTTGACAGCAAAAAATAAATCAACATTTTTATGTATAATTTTATGTTCAAATATATGTACATGTGTAATTTTCCTTTTATTTTAGTATAAGTTGTAACTAATATCATGATCCATGTACCTAAATGTATTTTCATTGAAAATGGGGATATATGATCAAAAAAATGTTATTTATGTTGGGAGCATCATGGATAATATTTTATTAATGATTAATATGTGAAAGGATCTATATAATAAATTCAATAATGAATGTTTATATATTAAGTCCTTTGATCGTAATGGAACTACTAATTTAATTCGACATACATGGTGTTCTATTAGAAACTATAATTTCCTAACATCAAATAATATGTCATAGAGAAAACAAGTTGATAACACCTTCATAAAACCATCACGATTAGATATATCAAGATAAAGGATCATGTAATATTGTTTATTCGTAGTAGGTTATATGATTTTGGGATGTAAAATTCATTATTTATATAAGTCGGGTGGGTTTCGGGATTCTAACTTCTAAAATTATACATTGTAGCTTAATTACACTATAAGAGGAGGCTAAATGGTCACACAGTTGGTGTATGAAGTATATCAGTTGGGTTATATTTGGATTTTACATGTTGAATAAAAATTATTCCCATACATGGTTTAATAATTATTTATGTTTTCTATATCACACATATTTATTTACTATTTATTCTAGAGTATGCATGTGAGGTTAATATTAAATAACCATTTATTATCCGTATATTGAATTATTTAATTTCATAAATATATAATATTTATTTATTATAGTATATTCAAATGGTATAAAAATAATTACTTAATTATTTACGATATTTTTTAATAAATAATCAATCATTTGTGTAATAAATATAATACATCGTTATTTGTTTAAAATAATGAAGTGATAAATATTTATTAAAATAAATAGTAATTATTAATGGCCGGATAAATATTGGGAAGGATTGGAAGACTGAGCATAAAGTTCTGAAGTAAATTTTCTATTAAATAATATTTTAATAAAGAAGTATTTATTTTCATGGGAATTTTTTATTTATCTAGTTTTTTAGTACATGCTCTGTATATAATAATAATTTTAATATAATTTCAACATGGGTTCCCCAATAATTAATTAAAATAAAATAGTCATTATTGGGATTATAATTTTATAATCAACTATTATATAAAACCATTTATGAGATTGTTTAACCCCAGTCATATCATTATAATCATCACACATAATGTGTTATTGAGGGGATTATCTCAGGCCCTAGTGATTTCATACCTTATTAATCACCCATGATAAAAGAGAAATTATCCTCCATCAATTAAATACATATTCACCTTAGGGTATTATGTTTTTATTAATAATTATCGACATACTAATTTGAATAATTTATTCTACTATCTGTACGATCCTACATCGATGGTCTCGTGTTTATAGAACATACATGGATTACCTCTATAAAGAAAATTAAATGATTATTATAAAAGAACGATATAATGAAAAGTAGTTTTAATCTGATCCTTGAAAACTAATAATGAAATTCAATACAAATATTTCTGTTATTTAAATACATTGTATAATAATTTTATGAGGAACAATCCTCACTTATTAGTTATAAATTTTTTATTAACAAATCTATTGTTTTATTTTTTTTTTGGTATTCCATTTTTTATCTTATATATCAATTATTATTTATATATTGTATAAGATTTTGAGTTTGAAACAAAATAATATTGGCTTCTACAATGCTTGAACTCCTCAACTTATATCACAGAATTCAAATAATAATTTATATTTATTTATTATTTATTATGTGCAATTTGTGTTAGTTTCCATTAATAAATTATTCTTTCTCTAATGTATACATTAACTAAAATATTTTTAATATAATAGTCTTAATTTTTTTTTAATTTTTTCTTATGTTTTTTCTTAAATAATGTAAAAAAAATAACGAGAAGATATTTCATTGGGAAATTCTAAGGGTTCTAGAAGTTATACAATGATACATATTATATGATTGAATATTCTTATGTTATACCATTGTTCTCTACAAATATATGTTTCACATTACTCACAATTCACCAATAATAATATATAATAGGACGCACTTAATGGAGACTATTTGTTTACATAGGAATCCAAACACAAGGTAAGTCAGACCATATGGATTATAGCTAGTACACATGCCATATAGTCCATAATATATAGTGTAAATATTCATGTAAACGATTTTGTCAAATACACCTAAAATGACACATGATAAAGATAATATGTTATAATAAAGGGGTAATCATTGTAAATATGGAATACATTCCATATGGATCATTATTTTAAGAATGTCTGAAACCCACTGTGTTAGAAGGGTGGTTTTGGGGATATACGACAAGTGAAACTCCAGACATGTTGTATGATAGTACATTATATGTTTTCCAATTTATATATTACAACATTCATAAAGCCCGTATCTCAAAAAAATTACATGTGTAATAATCCATGTTAAACTAGTAGGTAAATTACATATAATTACCATCTAATAAATAGAATTTAGTTAAATAATTTATATTTAATTGGATCATTAAAACATATTTATTTTGTTGAAACCCATTATGATGGTTATATTACAATGATATTAGTATTACTAATTGATCAATAATTCCATGTAACTATTTGTAAATACTCATTAAGAAATTTTTTTCAAATAACGAATCAGATCATAAGCATCATAAACATTTTAAAAATATAAATTAAGACAGGGGAAAATAATTTATTTATTTATTAACTTCATATTTTAAACTATGTTTATCTTGATAATAAAAATGAATTTAATTGAATGGAATATAGTGGACTTTTTTATATTCATATAATATATTTGAAGTCCATGATCATGAAATAACCTATGTATGAAATTTGATTCCTTTAAATAATTATTATTTCATGGGTTTTTAGTAATTTATTATGTTAAACATTATTGTTAATGTTATTTTCTACCTATCATCATGAAAGGGAATTCGTTCTCGTTGTTTCAATAATATAAATCTCGTTAATGATTCCATTGATTCCCTAGATATCTCCCAGATTTCCCAATGATCTCTTTATTCCCAAAAGTTCCCGATCTTCATCAGGGTTACCCTCAGTTATCGATCTCTTCATCGGAGTTTTTTGAAGAATCGAGTCACTTGGATCTAACGCTGATAGCACATTTAGATTAGAGAATTCCTTCAGTTAATTATTAATTTGTTCTTTTATAGATCTATTATTCTAGATTAGGACATGAAAATCAATTTTGAAAGAAAATTGGATTAAAATCATTTCAAAATTTGATCATTTTCTCTATAAAAAAATGTTGCTTCACCCCTTGTGGGGGATTAAATTTTAAATTCATAACTACCACATATGAGATTGTAACCTAGAAAAATATATTAAATATTTATTATCATCATAATATTTAAATTATAATAATGTAAAATTAAAATTTACAACAAATTTTTTCAAAAAAATATAAAAATATTCACGATGATTAAGAGGAAAATGAGTTTACCAAGGGGATAAACCTTAAAATCAATAGAAAATGACCATGAAAAATTTCCAACAACCATTATATTACCATATTCCATCCAAAAACATATATTATAATACTAATTTCACTTTTGAAACCATTTTTTAACATTTTTTTAATAAATATTTTTTTCAAAAGTTCCATGGGTGTCCTCTTCCCAACATACATGAGGCCACCACGTCTTCCCCTCTACTCACACAATGAAAACAATTTTTTTTCTGAAAATACCTAAAAAACTAGCTTCCCTGATTCCATACCATAATCATATAATCCATTCATTGGGCGTAAATGTAACCATGTATTTCCATTGGTGCAAACCAAAAGAAGATACCTAAAGAAAAGGAAACCTTCATCAAAGATTGTCTTTATTTTAAATCTTCCTAAAAATAATTTTATTATAGTAATATCATGATTTTATAATATCCTATGTGATCTAATTATAATTATATATTGAGGGTACCACATACTAGCACCATGTGAACTGATATACTTTGTTCTCCCATTATCACCTTTTAAGGACTATAATAATGAGGGATTTATAACTTTTATATGATACTTTTTTTTCATTTTATTATGATACATTAATTTTTATGTCCCCAATAGATCTATGCTTTCCTTTGTGAGAATAAGATAATGTCATTCATGTGTAAAACATTTTATCACCCTACGAAGTGATGTGATTCATTCATTCTCTACGTCTAATGTATTACAAATGATTTTAATAAAAAAATTTATATATATGAAATTTGAATGATTTTGGATTGATAATACCTCATAATATTTTCATTCGTGTCATCCGACATGATAATTGAAACATTGTTTATGTGTATGTATAACCTATGCTCTCTAACAAAGATGTATTTTATTATCTTTCACTAACATTTATAAATCACTAAAAATATGTATATACTTAATATATAATATAATTATAAATTTTTACAATTACCATTATTATGAAATCATGGTCAATGTATCAGGACCATATATATTAATAATTAATATTTATATTAAAAAAGCAGTTATTACACAAAACATAACTTCAACATTGAATTATCAATAAACTAGTAATAAAATTTCATAAATAAATAATATATTATATAGAATTTTGGAATATTGTTTTTGAATGATTTATAATAAACTTCTATTTATTATATAGTATATTTTAACGAGTTCAATGGAACTCAATACTAATGTTATGGATATTTCTAGTTTTACATTTATTTCTTCGATACTTATTATGTATACAATGATGGTTAGTTTTGTGTGGTGTATGTAATACCCTATGAATTGTTAAATCATTAATCACATTAGTTCATTATATTAATATTTTTAATCTCTGTAACTCATTCATGGGCCTCACGATTCAAAACATACTCAAATATTAACAGATTTCTACCTCACTTTTTTCATTTGTGAGACACATGATACATTCAACACCTCTATATTGTATGATGTGTATATATTTCATATAGATTTATTTTATTATTATTATATTGGGAAGTATTATTTTTGAAAAATTCATTTAATGATCTATCATTCATGGGGTTACGATTCAAACATTACTAAATATATAAGGGGACTTTTGTCTCAATTTGCCTTCTTTGAGAATAATGATATGTTATGAACTAATAAAATTTCACAATGTTTATATACAGCTCATTTCATTTGAATTATCTTAATTTTATCAATTCTCCAGATACGTTTTGTTTTATTTTATGTCAAAATGGCCTGAATTCATTATTTTTTGTTTGTTTTTGATAATCACTCTTTTTACTGTTGAAGGGGAACCCGTATGTAGCCCAAAAGCATCATTACATTACAAGACCCAATGTTCTTAATGTAATTCATCTTAGTGAATTAGAACATGAAAATACCCCTCCCCATAATATGAATTATTATCTTAACTCCACTTTCATATGACTGGTCAGCTAGCTCTACTGTGAATGGATAAAAAGTCCAGATATTGGTGAAAACCCCATATTCACTCATTCCTTCTAGTGTGATTATCACTACTCTAATGAATGCACCTACAATGAATCATCATCTATAGATTTGTTCCTTTTAAGTCCAGTAAGTGAATTATAAGATCCTATGATATGAAGGCCATGAAGTGTCCCAAATTCCTTGAGGTGGCCCGAAGGCCTTGAGGTGGCCTGAATACCTTACTGGACTGATGGTCTTGGGAGGATAAATGTCTTTGAAGGACTCGATGACAAAAATGGTGGCCGAAGGCCCAAACAAGTGATTTTTTTAGCCACTATAGTAAAAAAATTGCATGCTTTAGTAACTACTATAGTTCTTAATAACGTAACCTGGAAAAAGTCCTCATCCTGGATTTGCTCTATAGTTTTTGATACAATTAAGGATTCCTCAACAGCCGATTTGGGGCTCAGGTCCATGTGTGATTTTATATAGATTCATCTTGGGGTTCATGATTCGATTTTAATAATGTACCCAGATTTTTCTTCAACAATATCATTGTTATTTAAGATTATTTATGATTATTCTTCCATTGATGAAATATTATGGAATATATCTCATGAATTATATTTTCTTTTTCTTCTCATGTAGTTATTGATGATATATTCATATAGTGTAACTATATATCAATAAATTGTACTTAATATATTTAATTAAGTATTTTTAACACAATATGACCCTTTTTCTCTTTTCGGTTAGAATTTGGTTTTATTAAAAATCCATGTATTCTAAAAATGTTTTCAATTTTTTAAATTAAAATTTTAAGCTCATTTTTTAGGAAATTATTTTATAAATGTTTTCTATTTTAATAATATATTGAAATGGGTTTCAAATATTTTATAATATGTTTCTATTATTATTTAAAATGAAAACATTTTTCAAAATATTTTTATTATAAAAGTGTTTTCAATTATGATAGAATTTTTTCCTCATGAAATATTTTAAATGATGTTTAAATCTCACTTAAAATGTTTTAAAAAAAATTCTATGAAAAAGTATTTTCTTAATGTTTTATTTCTTAAAAAATGATTTTAAAAAATTGTTTATTTCGCTTAATGATATGCTCTAAGAGGACTTTCTAAATCCTTGTATATATAAGATGTCTTCCATTGATATAGATTATTTTTTACTAGGGATATGATCTAATGTCACCAATATTATTATTTATTTGAATTTTTTATGTTTAATATAATGAAATGATTATGAAATACATTTCTCTTCCAATTATTATACCATGATTAAATTCTTATGAAACCTTCTACCTATCACAGGTTATTCAATGATGAAATTATTAGGAAACCTCTAAATTTTACTTGGGTTATTACATTGCGAGAGGGAAACCAAAGAAGATTCTCTATCCCTCTTAGTGACGACAATGCAGTTTGAGCCAGTCTCTCCCCTCCTGGCGGTGGAGGGATATCTGGTGCCATTCAAGAGAACTGAGGCATTCCTTCTCTTCTCCAAACCATATTTTTTCCTCTTTCTCTAAAAGTGCCTTAAATCCCTAATGTCCCACATCTGGTTCGTGGCTTCCCTATCCTTTATTTGTTCACTTAGGATTTCATATATGGTTTAAAACATATTATCCTCCCCTTGGTGGCTCGGTTCAAACAAATCCAACCTTCGGTTGATTTATTCGATAGATTTGTCTTTGTCTCATTCAACCTGTATGAGAGGACGACTGTGGGCATGCTGGATAACCCCCACAATATGATTTTTTTCACATCCGAGGTGGATTTTATCAACAGTTGGTCGAGGTATCCAATATGATTCAATGTATTTCTGTTCATCCTTTTTCATTGGTCCTTTGACTTCCATATGAATCATGACACCCCTACTACGGCAGTCTGGGTGAGTCTTAAAAATTTAACTATCATAGGGGAGTGCATGTCTCTGCTAAGGGGAGAGCCAGTGGCAAGGTCTCTTAAACCTATGATAAGTATTCATCATTGATTTAGTTGGCTATAGATATGGAATTTAGAGGGAAGGGGATCGATACTAACATCATGAAAAATGGGTGGGATGTGACTCATTAGCCAATTCATGTAGAGGTAAAGCACCGTAACTATATCTCAATTTTCTTAGATGTGTCATTAGAGGCCAGTCCTTGTACGGATATAGAGAATGAGGTTATGGAATCTGTTGTTAATCCGATGGTTGTAGAGGTTTTTAATAGGATATTGGAGCATATTTACAATCCTTCCTTCGGCAATGAGTAGCAGCCTCTTGAGGGGGTTACAGTGGGGGGAAATATAATATAGGATGAGGATTCTCATGAGGCTAGTCATATAAAAGGTGGCACAACGGACATGGAATAGAGGGAAGGTGGTGAGGTGGATGATGCAGATGCTTCTTATGTTGTGGTGGTGAGGGCGGGTAAGGAAGATTTAGGTAAGTAGAGGCAGTAATTGGGAATCCAATCGATATTTAGTCATCTGAGAGTCTCTATGTCAAGGTATTGTAATACAATATAGTTTTGGAACAATTTTTCAGGTCATGGAGATGTCGGTTTGGGAACTGATATTAGTGTTCTGGTTGAGGCATATTAGGAACATGGGATAGATTCCAATGGAACTCATCCTAGAATTATGGATGTAGTCCCATGGAGTTGAAGGAGAAATAGGAGGAGGAAGTCTTGGAAATATTACTCTTATCTTTATCCACATATTGAGACCCATTACTCTAAAAAACTAAATGCCATGAAAAAAGAATAAGATGTTCTGTGTAATTACAACCAGGAACTAATATTATGTTCTAAAGATGAAGTGATCAAAAAGGTTTTTTTGATTAATGAATCTTAGGAGGAGGAATATTTACCAATGGGGAGGGCCCTAAGGGTGACCATCAACGTGGATAAGGGAACTTGGTTAGATAATCAAGACCTAATTCTTTTGGTGGGTTTCAATGATGGTAAGATCAATCTAGAATTTTACAAAAAGACTTGGAATTAGTTGTCTCTTGAAGTTGAAAATATAATGTTGACTGTTCCAAACATTCAGGTAACATCTATATATTTGATGTTTTATAAGATATTTTTCACTGGTATGCTTAAATTATTTTATCATTGTTTTTTCTTAAAAGGGTTTAATATGTTGAAGAGATTCGGGAGTATGATGGACCAATTTGTGTGTTCTTTTAGAGTTACTTTTTCAGTTGTTTTAAGTGTTAGTTAGTTGTTCTTTACCAGAATTTAATCTTGTTCTGCCTTATATGGGGATCAAATCAATAATCCTTCACCAATTCTAGCCATTCAGATGTCTGTTTGAGAAGGAATGGATACTCCATCAGTTCCTTGACCGAGCGATTTTTTCACGAGACAACTAGCTAGGTGGTCGGACAACGGTGAAGGTCTCTCTCCATAATGGAGCAGCTGGGAAGGGGAGGTCCTTATAGTTTGATTCAAGATTATGGTTTTTATCATTTTTAATATAGAACCATTGGTTTCTCAATTTTCCTTAAAAGTGTTGATAATAAAAATAATTATGATATCAATTTCATTTCAGTGTTAATGATATGATTTTGATAAAACCCATATATTTTTATGGGTTATGATATGATAAGCATTTTATTAACCCATGAAACATGTATGTATGATTTCATTACATTATAGGTGGGACCTATTCTCCCCAAAATTCATTGTGTAATTATTTATAACTATTGATATGGGAATTACTCGAATGATAAGTAAACTCAGTTCAATAATAATTTGGTAGAATAGGACATGAACACAGTTCCCTAATATTTAGATAGAATAGGTTGTGACCTAGTTTTTAAATGGACATTGTCTTTTATTAAGGTATTAGATATGAGGAATGACTATTATATAAATGAATGTCTATTATTAAGTGTATGACAAAAATTTATTTATTATCCCCACATAGATCATGATATTTTATTCCCTTATTTTTCATTTCTTATGAACTACCAATCAATATTAAATGAAACGTGATTAAGATAATTTATATGAAGGGTATGATATTATAATGTAATTATAATTTTCTCATATTATTATTCTCATTATTATGATTAAATGTCTTCCTTGTTTACCCTTACTGATCATCTGAGCTCACCCATAATTACGTTTCCTTTCACTGAGTTATGAATATATGTGCTATGTTGGATTTTATAATGATGTGTACTAGTCATAGAGATCCTAGTGGGATATAATGTATCTCAATTATATACTAGTGATTATATTTTCATTTTTTTAAATAGAGATAAACTAATATTTTCTTTGGGTATATGATTTTTAATGTAATGGATATTTTTCAAAAATGATGAAATAAATCTATATGACAATTTGAGGTTTCAGAATTTATTATTAGTGTTAATAATTATTTATCCATTGGAATTGAGGATGAAACATTAGTGAGATCCCTAGGTATATTTCAAATGACATGTATTGGGATGTCTTTAATGATATATCTAATGATGATATAATTTTTTTAAAAAAAATACAATAATTATGGTAAAAAATAGATAAAATTGTTTCCTAGAAATACAAACATACCTAGATACTACCAGTGGAAGTGGATCAAGAACTTATGTAAATAGGCGTTACAATAAAAAACCATCATACTGAGAAATACTTTATTAATAACCGGAGCATTATAATAGATCTTATTGCACACATAGTTTAACACTCATAGGGGATATGTAATGGGAATTTATAGACTATGTATGAACCATCAGGAAGTAGTTAAATAGATGATTTCTATTGATAACATAAGATGATCATTTTCTTTAATAAATTAGAATGGAGATGTTTTGATTTGGAAATATTATAAGTGATTTTTCATGATTTTATATTTTTTTCCCTTATTTTTGTTGTTCAAACTAACAATTAGGTTTTTTCAATGGATATAAAAATAATGAATCATGATAACATTGAATATGATGGAAAATTCTATGATATTGATTAACAAAAATGGATGATGACTTGAGAGAAAAATATTGAGATTATTCATAATCATATATAATGATATATGATTAACAATGTGAAATTCATTTAGATTTATGAAAAATTTAATAACTAGAAGATTAAATCCTGTAAAATTTCATGTGGAAATGAAAAAATAGTATATAATACTGAGCTCCTAACACTTCAATAAGGCGGGGGGGGGGACATAATGGAATATTTCAAGTATATGGAATGATATTATTAGTGTGTAAAAAGGGGTCATAGGGTGACAATATTATTGAGGATATAAATTTCATATATATAGAGATCATGGTATATAAAAAACACAATAACCTGGCCTAATAATAAACTTATCAACCAAGGATTTTCATAATACTTGAACATAACTGATGTGTAAGGATATATGTATTCATGTATTTGGATTCATGACAGATGAATTTGGATATATGTATAGAATATTTTGGATAAGATTTTTTACTAAATAACTAAAATGTAATGTTGAATAATACTGATGAACATGAAATGTGATTCAACGGAAATGTTATATTTTATAGAAACACATTATTAATGGAAGTTGGGTATAAAATGATATTAAATTTGAGAAAATTGTGTTCAATTTGGATAAATAAATGTTGTATAATAATAATGTAAATTGGATAGTATTGGATATCGTTGAAGAATATTAATGATATGTTGAAGCATTTATTCGTGTTTTCATGGATAGATGATACAAATATTTTTAGATTTAAAATATATATCAAATAATCATTAGAATAATGATGCATTGAGGTTTCTAATAAGGATTCATGGTAATAAATGTTTCTACCATTTTTTAATAGAATACATGATGAGGGTATTCATGTGTTTGGTATGTGTAATCCATTAACTAATTTATGTTATATGGGTATCAATGTTAAGAGGATTTAGAGAAATATAGTGACTTATTTTTAATATTTTGGATTCTAATATTTTAGAAGGGTTGTAAGGATAAGAATTTTTATAATGGTTTATGCCTTAATTTTGACGAGGTTTTAGGTGATTAATGTGTTATATCAACATATGAGTGTTTTAACAAATTGGATAACATGTTCTAATCATTTTATTATAATTATTAATAAATAAAAATGAAATTAGTTATCATTATATTTATGGATCTCATGATTTTTTATTGCAAAAAAATGTAAAATTCACTTTAATTTAATGTAATTAGAGACGAAGTGGAATTTTAGAGTGAAAAAACCAATGATTGATATTGTACATATAAAATCAATTAAATAGTCATTTTTATGAAAAAAACTACCTATTTTGGTCTTCTTTGGATTATGATTTTAGAATTTTTATCATTCTATGGATCACAATATTTTTTTTGAGGAGTGATCTCAATAAATCTCTATAATTGGTTATGAATTTCTTCCATGTTCAATTATTCACATCCCACCTATGTTATCTAATGTAGAATCCAACTTATTAGTTACCTTGGTTAACTATTCTGTTTCCATCATTTCGTTTTTGATGAAATATTTAACATTCATTTATGTGATGTGGGTTTCTATGAAAGGAAATTCGATGTGCTAAAACAATGATTACCAAGATGAATTTTGAGGGAGAAATTCATTTATAAAGTGGTGGAATGTAACACCGATTGTATATATTAGGTAATTTTTCTTTGAATGAATTAACTTTATTTGATTGATTGTATTTCACACTATAGAAAAATTATAATTTTTTATAGGAAATGCCATGATAATATTGTGATGCACGAAACACTAAACATAGGATAATCTACAAAAAAACTCTATGTTTGGATTCTGTCACAAACAATAACATATTTTTTTTAATTGCATAAAAAATCAAGATTAGCTTGTGTTACACACAACAATATGTTTCAACAAAATATGATATATTTTTTGAATTTTAGTACAGTTACAATCAAGAAGTTGGAATGCTGTGAATGAAAAATATGAACTAAATTCTGAAAATATGGTTCATTCATTTTAATAAATTTAGTTATTATTTTACAATTAAATCCTAATACAATGTATGAACTATTTACAAATAATGAAATTTTTTTATCAAAAAACTATTTATCTATTCAAGAACACTTTTGTCCAAATATATAAACCACAAAACAAATTGATGAATTTTTTTAATGAAATATTTATGTTTACTATATTCAATAAACTATTTAGACATTCATCTAATTCGCTTTATTTAAAAATATAATAATCAATATTAATTTATACTAAAAATGATTTTTTGTTAAAGGTTGTTTAATAACATATTAATAGAAAACTTCTTTAAAATATAAATTTGAATCTTTTATAAATTATATATATATAAATAAATTATATTTTTGAAATTTTAATTTCTAAACAATCTTATGAAAATTTTAGTGTATTTATTAGAAAAGAGTTATTTTTGGATGAATTGTGAAAAATTCAAAAAAATTATTAAAAATATCCTTCTTGGTCGGCATGTTTATGTAGTTAAATTATATTATAAATTGGATATAAATTAAAATTACATAATTAATACTTATATTAATCAAATTTCATTCATTTGAATCAATTTGAAATTTCAATTTTATATAAAACAATTTCATTTTTTTGAACATTTTCTCTTTTGAAACTCATTATCTCGTAAAGTCTATGAGATTAAATTTTGAATTATTTTACTCCTCTTATGTAAACATAACATGGAAAATTGATTCCATATTTTCAATAAGGATAATTAAAAATTTATAATATTCCCATGATTATATTTTTCAGAATTTGTTTTCTGACAATATTTAAAACTTATCGTGGTGATTAAGAAAAAAACAAGTTTAAAAAAGGTATAAACATTACTATTAAGGAAAAAATGTTTTAGAAACATGATACACACCTATTTAATAAAAATATTAAAACATAAACATTCGTGGATCTAATTTTTTTCATTATTGAATCTTTTGGATCTATAATATTTTGTGAACACCTAATTTTCCATTCAATAATTCCATGTGTGTTCTCTCCCCCACTTATAAATGCCACAAAATATTCCTCTCTATTAACACCATAAAAAAATTATCTGACCAATACCATCCCAAATAGTATTAAACCTCACAAATTTCATTTTTGATGTATTCATTTTGACATATTCGCAATCAAATAATTCCATTAGGGGAAACCAAAATGATGTAACGGATGAAGAGGTAATGTTCATCATTAAATATTTTCTTATTATTTCATTGTAAAGAAAAATTAAATTTGTTTTATATAATTAATATATAACTCTAAAATTATATTATATTTACTGATACTTTTTTATATTACATTTATGACATTCAACATTACACACTTCCATCAAATGGGATACACAATCATCATTTGTTTGTACGGTGTACACCTCTTAAACTGATGTCGTACATTATTACATTACCACATTAAAAGTTTGTGTATAATGATGTATTTAGAGTTTATATATGATATTTATTATTTTTATAATGTTTTTATTATTAATTAATAGATTTAACTCCAAAAATATTATGTTTTTTAATTTTTGGGAATAAGATAATGTTGTTTGTGTGTAAGTCGGACTACCACCTCACAAAGAGATGTGATTCATTAATGTATTACAAAGAAATTATTAAGTATGATTTTAATAAAAAGATGTGACATGTGTTACATTTAAATTATTTTTTAATTATATGACCTTAAATACTTTTTTTCCTTTCAATCTGGAAAAATATTAAAACAGTGTTCATGTATACAAACAACCGACCATCTCTACGAACAATGTTTTTTATTATATACCATTAACTATTATGACTTACTATAAATATATATATATATATATATAATATAAATTATATTTATATCATTGGTATATTTATTGATATAATAAAAATATGGACAATGTATGATGACAATAAAATATTAAAATTAAAACTTATTTGAAAAAATGTGGTTATTACCCAAAATGAAATTTTAACAATGCATTTTTATTAAAAGAATAATAAAATGTAATAAAAAATCATAAATGATATGATATATAAGTAAATTTATATATTATGGACATAAATGAAAAATATATTTATTATAATGTATTTTTTTATGATTAAAATATTTATTAATAATTATGATAAGGAGATTTCTTGTATCAATTTCAATTTTAGGAGACTTATACTATGTTAACCACTCATTTATTTTTTGTGGCTTATATATTTCTATATAAAATTTTATATCAATAATTTACTATAATTAATTGTATTAACTTTTATAATTATTTTCAATCATTAATATAACTCACGATTCAAATGTTTCATTAATAGTAAGGTATTTTTGCCTAAATTTTTACCATGGTGAGAAACATGTTGTATTCATCACCAATATCAAACATTTGATTAGTATAATGACCATGTATTCATTTTTTGATATTATAAATTATATTTTTTTGATTTAAATATCCATTTTAGGATCTTTATTTTTAGGGGTTTTGTGTGAAAATTATAAAAGAGGCAATGGTAGTTTTTTCGTCAATTAGCCTTCTTTGCGAGATGCAATATGTAATGCAACAATATTCATTCATGCGGTATATATTATCATGAACCAACTTACTTTGGAACATGATCCAGATGTACCCCAATCGCACATCATATGGCTAGGGGATGGAGACCAGAACTAAAGGATAACTGAAATGATGATGCATTTATCAATGTACCTATACGAACATAGACTTCCATCAAAATATATAATTGCATAGGGAAATCATTAAAGATTCATTACTTCAATAACATTAACAAAACATATATGAACCTCTTCAAAGTTAAATTGTACGGTATTGTAAACTAAAAAAATATGAAAAAATACATGCCCTACCAGATATATTTATCAATATTAAAGGCTATAATTGTAAACTAATGAGAGATACCACCTCCAATATCCCATTCTACAACTACTGTATGCAGTGAAGAGAAACCAGTATTCTTAATATCTTATATATTCAAGGTGGAACTATCTATCTTCTTCATATGAAATGACACATTTGGGAAAATACCATGGTTGGGTGAGTATATACATGCCTAATACGACACAATGAATGTTGTAGGGGGAGAAGTAAAAGATAAACTATGAAAAGAAAGAAATTGAATAGAAGATAATGTTAATGAGAATAGATCATCCCAACCCCAATATATAATGTTGACACAACCAAAAATAATAGTAATTTTTTCGATTATATGAACAATCCTTCAAGTCGTATCCAACTATATCAGTAGAGTAGACACATACAAACACAAGAATCTAAGCACATAAATCACATGACATTCTATAGAAATCTTCACCTCTATTGGGTGGATAAAATCAAAATCCATGAAGTGAATACATAATAATATATATATATATATATGCTCAGTTGAATGAACTCCAAATAAGAGATAATGGGGATCTCCATTTCTAATATCATCCCCGGAAGATTAATATCCAATATTTTCCAAATTCCAAAAATTATTTTTAGTATATCAAGTGTCTTTCCAGAAGTATTGATTCAAGTCATGACACTCCTACAACATTTTGCGTAGAGTCTAGGGAACACAAAATCTATGTTGGGAACGAATTACCAAGCTGAAAATTATGGTACCACTCTTATAATTGTTTGGTACTCTATATCATGTCATGGATGGAGGGACCCAATTGATATTCTTCGATGAACTCAACTGCCCATGAATATAGTAGAGCACTAACCAATTGTCCGGGGTGGAATATTTCTACCCTTATAGACTGAATGTTACCACACAAAATGTTACCATAACATACCAGCACCCAAGCCAATGGTGGGTCCCACTCTATTAATATTCGAGGATTAGACTAAACAGTGCTACTGGAGGGTCAACTCTTTTATCATTAAGTAACTCTACAAACCTGCCCTGCAGGAGGGTACTGCTCAAAAATTTCATCATGGATCTCTATTTCCCAACCCTGCTTGGTGTACTACTTAGAACGGTTATTAAGGAACTCTATTAATATGCCTTAGTAGAGGGTAATACTCAAGAATTTTCATCGATGAAATCCATTACCCGTTCCTACTATTGGGTAATTCCATCGAAGGAATTCATGAAATCGAACATTCCAACCATTCTAGTTGGTACCACTTAGATTTCTCTTCATAGAAATACACTACCCATCCTTGTTATGGGGATCTTCTCGAAAATTCACTATTGATCCTATGCAATCACATCCATCATCATGCATTCCCTTACCCATCATTATTCCTGGAACATTCCACACCATATTTAATAAGCTTCAGTGGATGGAATCATCACTTTATACATGGAAAAACACTTGGTATATACTACCCACATGCAAAAATATGTGTTCAAATGAATGCGATACAGATCACTAAGTTTTTTTCAAAGTAGTAAAATGGGTACACAACATGCGTGGGGACCCGCAAGGTGTTTGGTCCCACTCCACTGCCTGGTTGTGTCTATAGCTGACAACTACCTTCATACCATTTATTAGTATACTCTTTGTAGGTGGACCACGCAACATTTATTTATTAATAAGGACTAGGTTGTGTCATTTTGGTCAAGTCGACATTCATGGGTACACGACATTATACATGGTCATGTACTTCTACATGGGTTCCATCTAGTGTGATCAATCACATGAGTTTTCTAGTTGGCAATGGAGGTACATGATGTTCTAGAGGTCTACATGTTGTGTCATCCTTAGATTTTCTGAAACCCCATTCCCTTTCGCTGAGAGGGTAGATTCCTAGTTTTCAATCAACTACTCAACATGTAGTTTTAAATTATCTAGATATCCCATATCAAAACAACGCAGATGAATCTGGCCTTACCTCTTTCTATTTGATCAAATCATCATCATAAAATTTTGGGTTTATCAAAAACCATGGTTTCAGTCCGTCGTTCAATTGAAATCTCCCTTCATTATTCCATGGTGGTTCAGAATTCATTACACATGCCACCATGCGTCCCCCTATTAATTTTTATCTAATCAATGGAAAACATAACTTCCTTGGAATAATCCTAGATTCAGTCACACAATATTGATCAATGATTTATTGCACGATCTGTCGTAGTATCAGGGTTTCGATTAGGCATAGTACTTCCTAATAATGTAAAACCATGATTGAATGTTCCAACTAAAGAAGGACCCAATGAAATGAGAGAGAAAATAAAAACAACGATATAAATATCATTTAAGATGTCTATGTTGAAGAATCAAAAATGAAATCTATTGATAGATGAAAATTGAAAATAAAGTAGTTTCTATACCCAGGTGAATGAAATTGATCATTAATTAGAATAGATCCAATAATAAGGTTGAATATACTAAATAACTTTTATAAATGGTCATAGAATACAATTTTATGTGTCCCACCATGATTATGGATCTTTCATTAATGAAGAAAACATCCACCAATGATCAAGTGAAACCATTTTTTTCACTGCATTCTGATATGATCTCATATATCATTCTATTGCCATCAGATGTGATCCACCATCAAAGTGAAGAAGGGGATCATTCATGGTGTTTTTAGGATTATGAGTCCAACCCTATAAAACTTTCCTTGGAGATATATTTCATAAAATTTCATCTAGGGAAAAAAGAATTATTTAATTAAATAAATAATCAACTAATATAATGATTGTAACTCAAATAAGAGAGGATTATGAATGCCGCTAACCAACCCATTTTCATTCATGCCTAGAAAAATTCTATATTAAGAACATCATAGTGGTCTTTGATTTCTATTTCGAGAATTAATTTTCGTATTATCTGATTAAATTTAATAATTAGTTTGTGTGTAACATAAAAATTATTTTATATTTTTCTAAAACTAATTTCAAGCACACTATGACATTGAATGACATGATGCATCAACTATTAGCACTAGAAATATAAAAAAAATTAATGTATTATAGTGGAAAAATTTCCGTCAACATAATTACATATCTTATGATTTTAATCTTTTAAAAACAAAACTACAAAAACATGATAATGAGTCCACAATTGACTCTCCTACTCCCTAGAACACTTCTGCGCATTCCCATGCTGCCACAATAAGAGATCAAAGGGGATAATTATGATTTTATTAATATTTTCATGACTGATTATATACTCCCTTTACTTATTTATAAGAAATTTTCATAATTTGTGTGAAATATTATTGATTTAATACTATGTATAATTTTTTTTATCATTTTTAGAAGTACTCCAATTGAGTCATTTAACTATATTATTTATAAATCTTAACATACTGATTAAAATTGTGTGGTTAATTTTTTAGGATTCCTTATTCAATTTCTTGCATATCATTAGAATGAATCATGGGACAATTCATCCGTTTGAAGTCCCATATGAACCACACAAAATGACCAAAATAATTTCAGAAAAAACTGGACCCGCCATGATGATTCAATTACTGTTATCAATCCCAAAGCCCATATTTTATTAAAATAAACCATTTGTTATTTGTTATCCAAAAGAATCAGGTATAATAATTCCAGGTCCCATCTCCCCGAACAAGGGGCCCAAATAGAGATTTTAAATCCATCCCACTATTCTGTCTGGTAATTAAAATCCGGACACTATTTATGACATATCTCATTATGTATTTATCAAAACAATCTGATATATTTATATTTGAAATAAAATATATAGGCGGCCGACATTGTTGAATAAATCATTCGTATTTGAAGGCATCTTCTTATTCAATAACTCATTCACATTTTGGCCCTCGAAAAAGCATGGATTGAAATGGGCAGTTTAACATTGTTTAATCAAACCACCATAACATTGGCTCCATTTGTCCAAAGGACTCCAAATTTTGAGAGAGGTCGACCAAAATTATTATCTACAACTTTAAAGAAGGATATATCTCGATACTCGGATGTCTGGATGTCCAAAGCGTCGAGCCAATTGGAGGGACATATTGGGAATGCCAACATTCCACTTCCTTGGGCTATAAATACATTCCCCTCCTCTCCATCAAAGGGGTTGGAATTTCAGAATAGAGGAGCATAAATTGGCATGACCAAAGCCTTTCAAAAGGCTTGGTAGGACCTTCCATACCCATGTTCTATCCTGAGAGACCATTCCTTCTATCTTTTTTTTCCATTTACTTTTGTATTTTTCTTTGTTGTATTCTTGTATGTCTTTTTTTGTAATTCTATTTTAATGCAGGTTTCTTTGTTCAATATATCTTATTCTCATCCACCTTATGTAGTATAATATTAATTGTCCTAAAATATTTTATATATATTTGAATCCCCTTCCCTTATTTTTCTTCCTCATTCAATCTATTGACCGTTTTTAATTATCATCATTGTTCGTGTGTGTGTTTTCGACGCATCACTCTTTTCTCATCCATTATTTTCTTCTATTATTAATTTATCATCATAATAATTATAACCATATTATTAAACACCCAACGGATGGGTAGATCCATTATTTTGGTGATTCAAAATTTTGGGATGTTAAGTGATTGAGAGTATTTGCTCGATGATTATTCTTTGAATTAACATTATGTATGTAGGACTTAACATGTCATGGATTAATGACATGTTTTGTTTAACGTTTGGTTTCCATGGATTATTGGAACCATAAATACACCACCATAAAAAAGCTCTGATTGATATTAGAACCATAAGTTATGTTATGTTTTGGATTAAATCCTCAACACATAGGAATTCCAATCAATGTTATCTTGTGATGTAGGTGTTAATTTAATGCAATATAGAGAAAGGCTCAAGGATATCACAAGCTTAACAACCTAATGATGAATTCACCCCAATATTTATGAAATTTTTAAATCAATATTAGTCAATCAATAATTTCATAAGATCTACAAACTAACCCTCCCAATCAGAATACAATCAACTAAAAACAAATGACTATTAAAAGAGTATCATCACCGAGTATTCAACCCGAGTGTTGTTATAAACATTATCAGAGCATCAGAACTTTGACTGATCGATAGGCGACAATCGACTACACATTTCAAATGGCACCATTTTTTGGGAAGGTGATTAAAGTTGTTATATGTTTCTGTTTATTGTAAAAAAAATTAATTTTTTTTTTGAAAAAATAACACAACGAAAAACCCGTCTTCTCATTAAAATCCTAAATAGAAAACATGAAAAGAAATACTCGTCTTCCTTGTCCTTACAACATCTCTTTGAATTCCCTATAGCCTCATAAGAAATCTCTCGGATTTGTTTGACCCTGAAATTGAGAGAATACTTCGCCAACATAAAAGTAACATAAGAGATAATCAACTCATTCAAGAACCAGTACGTGGTCAACCAATTGAATTAGATATGGCCAATCCTAGTGAACAAACACTAAAAGAACATGCTTCCACTAATATTAATTACCAACTTCTTGGTATTCAATATCCAAACATTGATGCTGACTTCAAACTCAAATCAGGTTTGTTTCATCTTCTCCCTTATTTCCACGGGTTATCCGGTGAGGATCCACATCATCCCATTAAATAATTCCAAGTGGTGTGCTCTACCATGAAGACTAAAGGGGTTTCTGAGGAAGAAATCAAACTCTGAGAATTAATTTTTTCCCAAGATGACACTATCAAGTCATGGCTTTAATACCTACCTCCTGGTTCCATAACCTCATGAAATGGCATGGAGTGGCTCTTTTTTGAGAAATTTTTTCATGCATATCGTACTGCTTCTATCCGAAAATAAATAAGTGGTATTCATCAATTCGTCAATTCCCAATTGAATCTCTCCATGAGTACTAGGAGAGATTCAAAAATCTTGTTGAAACATATCCACACCACCAAATCCCTAACCAAATCTTCATCCAATACTTCTATGAGGGTTTATTGACTATGGAGAGAACATTCATTGATGCCGCAAGTGGTGGTTCTCTTGTTGATAAAACTCTTACAGCTATAAGAGATCATATAAGGAACATGGATGAAAACACACAATAATTCCATACTCGAGCACAAGATCAAGTCAAAAAATCCCAAGATAATCTATCAATAGATCCAAAAAAGATGACCGTGGGATGAGTGAACTTATTGGTCTTGGGTGGCAACAAGCTGTGGAATCTAAATCCTAAACCCCATCTTCTCCACAATCAATGGTTCATGGACCTGTCAAAAACTATGGAATCTGAAAATCTCCATCTCATCCAACTGACACATGTATACAACTTCAAGAGGATCAATCTAATTCATTTGGACCAATGGATCTCAGTGCAACATATGCTCAGAGGAACACCAACCCTCAACTATCAGGTCAGTTTGTTAGAAACGTCAACCAACCTCACTATGATCCCTTCTCTTCATCCTATAACCAAGGCCTAAGTTATGGTAGTCCCATCTCACTTCCCCCTCAATTACCTCCTCAAAACCCAAACTAGTTTCAATATTGTCTAGGTGTTGGTATCATCTAACAACCTTATCCTTTTATTCCTCAACCTCAAAGGAAATATGCTCTTCCTGGATTCCATTATCTTAATGAGCCTTTCCAATTCCAAAACCAATACATTCGCATTCCCAAGAACAATAATCTAGGTAATCCCAATCTGAGACTAGCCTCTTCTTCAAAGTAACCATGGGAATGTGTAGTGGAAGATCTTGCCTCCTTCACCCATTCCAGCCTCAAGAACATTGAAACCCAAATTGGCCATCTTTCATCCCACCTTAGTCACCAGAAATCATCCAATGCCTCCCAACTCCCAAATGAATCATTACCCAACCCCAAGGGTAATGTAAGTGCAATTGCACTTAGATCAGGGAAGTAAATTTCTATACATCAATATAAGTCCTCCAAATCCCCTTTAAAAGTTGACCTATAAAATGAAAAAAAATGAAACATGAAAAAGAATCGAAAACCATTCCCTCACCTCCTTCTATTCCAATTAAGAACCCAATTCCTTTTCCTCAAGCTATTTTTATGCCAATGAAGTCCTATGAACACGATCCATAATTGTTCGACATGTTTAGACATGTTAAAGTCAACATTCCCCTATTTGATGCCATAAAAAAAGTTCCTAAGTATTCCAAGATTCTCAAGGAGTTCTGTACCCACAAGAGGCAATAATGGACCTTCGAAAATGTTTCAACCTGGAAGTCTATTCCCATAAAGTGAAAAGATCTAGTGACCATTACTGTTCTATGAAAAATTGGAAGTTCTAAATTTGATGATGCACTCATAGACATTGGAGCCTCAATTAATGTCATGCCCAAATCCATCTTCTCCAAATATTTTCTAGGTCCCTTACATCTAATGGGTATTTTCATTCATTTATCCAATCAAAGCACTGCTAGTCTTGATGGTATACTTGAGGATGTCTTTGTTCGTGTTAATGATATTATATTCCCAACAGATTTCTATTTTCTTGAAAAAGAAGGTGAGACAAAATCTTCTCGATCTCCCCTAATTCTATGAAGACCATTTCTTATTACTACTAGAACCAAAATGGATGTCCATTCAGGCATCTTATCAATGGAATTTGGTGACCAAATGGTCAAATTCCACATTTTCCAAGCCATGAGATACCCATCTAAGGATTAATCTGAATTCTCAATCCATGCTTCTGAGGACACTTCTAAGTGTCAACTGAACCCCATTCCATCATGTCTATCATGTTCTGATGATCAACGATCTTGTGAAATCTGTAACATGATTAACCAAGTTATAAATGGTGAAGTTAATGTTGACTTATTATTCCTAGACTCCATTAATTTAGTGGAACATGAAAACTACCTTGAATCCCACATCAACTCGGATCTCCACTGCTCCACCTTGGAAAGTATTAAGGAAAATAAATCTGAAGCAATTGAAGCCCATTCACCCAATCATGGGATGTCTAACCTAGAAATGAGAGATGATACAGATCTAAAACCTCATCATGAACACCTAAAATATGAATTCCTTTTCCATGATCACTTTTATCCTTTCATTATCTCTTCTTCACATACCAAAACTAAGGAGTCAAAACATGTTCAAGAGTTAGCGGGAAGAAATCCATAGGGTTGACCCTAGATGACTTACCAGGAATCAACCCCGCTCATTGTATGAATCACATACATCTTGAGGAATCATCCAAACCAATTAGACAACCACAAAGAAGACTCAATCCAATCATACATGTGGTAGATATTGAAGAGATAACAAGTATTCTTCGTGATGCAATTATCAATCCAATTTATGATAGTGAATGTGTTAATTTAATTCAAGTTGTACATATGAATGGTGGGATAACTGTTTTCACAAATGAACATGGGGAGGTAGTCACTACTCGAGTGAATAAAAAATGGTGTATGTGCATCAACTATAGGAAATTGAATGTTGAAACATGAAAATATCATTACCCTCTTCCATACCTTGTTCAAATGGTAGAACAATTAGCTGGAAAGTCACACTATTGCTTTCATGTTGGATACACCAGCTACTTCGAAATCCCAATTGCAACATAGGACCAAGAAAATAATACTTTCACTTTCCCATTTGGACCATATTCATATAAGAAAATGTCTTTTGACATTTTCAATGCTCTTGCAACATTCCTTAGGTTTATGATGATTATTGTTTTTGAATTCAGTGAACACTATATGGATGTCTTCATGGATGAAATTACCATTTTATGGTGATTCATTTGAATCTCTCTTTAATTCAAAATATCTAGTCCTTAAAAAGTGTGTCAAGTGTAACATTCTGTAAAATTTTTAAAAATGTCACTTCATGGTTGCAAATGGGATTTTTCTAGGGAACATAGTTTCAAAATATGGTATTGAATTTGATCCTACAAAAATTTAAGTGATCCAATCACTTCTTGAACCCACTTCTATTCGAGACATTCATTTATTCTTTAGTCATGTCGATTTCTATTGGCGATTCATCCATATGTTCATTAAAATTTCCCTCCAACACACTTAGTTGTTCCAAAATGATGACACTTTCCATTTTGATGAGTTTTTCAAGAGATCCTTCATTGAACTCAAATCTGTTATTACAACTGCCCCGATAATTAAACCCCAAGATTGTTTCTTATCCTTTGAGTTGATGTGTGATTCTTCTGATAGAGCTGTTGGGGATGTTCTTTGTCAAAGAAGAGAAAAAAATTCTCATGTCATCAATTATCACTCAAAAACATTGGATGAAACTCAGTCTCACTACACTGTCACTGAAAAAGAACTTTTAGCAGTTGTTTTTTCCTTTGATAAATTCCAACCTTATCTCTTAGGTGCCAAAATCATTATCTTTATAGACCATTATGATATAATGTTTTTACTAAAGAAAAGTATCTCTAAACCAAGGTTGACAATATGTATCCTTATTCTACAAGATTTTGACCTTGAAATAAAGGATAGACCAGGAAATGAAAACCTTATGGATGATCATTTGAGTAAAATATCTAATTCCTCTCATTCTAAAATAATTTATCCAAAATTTCCATCTGAGCACCCATCACCTGTCACTCCAAATATACCATAGTATGCCCCAATTTTAAATTAAATGGATCTGGTGTTTTACCTGAATATTTTTCAAAAGAACATAAAATGAAGTTGAAATGTTATTCAAAATACTATTTTTGGGAAGAAAATAAACATTCAAAACTGGGGCAGACATGGTAATTAAGAGATGTGTTGATGAAGATAAAGATTCCTCCAACATAGAATTCTGTCACTCATTTCCCATAGGTGGCCACTTTGGACCCCAAAGGACCTCCGGAATGGTTCTAGATTTTGGATTCTTTTGGCCTTAACTCTTCAAATACTCACATGAGTTATGTCATTCATGTCCCAATTTCCTAAATCATGGCATATTTTCAAAGTGAAATTAAATTCCCCAAAAGTCTTTAATTTTCGGTCAGATCTTCGATGTTTGGGGTATTGATTTCATGAGACCATTCCCCCTTCTAATGGATTCTCATACATTCTTCTTGCAGTTTATTATGTTTCTAGGTTGGTCATGGCCAAACTCCATAGATAGGATGATTCACATAATGTTAGTGAGTTTCTAAAGACACACATCTTCCACTGATTTGGCACACCACATACATTGATCAGTGACTTAGGAACCCATTTCTATAATAGGAACATGGAATATCTTTTTAAAAATAATGGGGTTAAACATAAATCTTCAATTGCATATCAACCCCAAAATAATGGAGTGCATGAACATTTTAATAGATAAGTTAAAAGAATTCTTGAGTGAATTGTAAAACCCACCAGAGAAGCATGTCCTGGATGAATTGGTTAAGAGCTTTGGGCTTATCGAGCTGCTTATAAATCACCCATTGGAGGTATAATTTTATGATAGTTTATGCTAAAGCATTTCATCTATCAGTTGAAATCCAATATAAATATTTTTGGTCTATTAAAACCTATAATTTTTATTATGAAAAATATGGTGAAGAACAATTGTTGCAATGACATGAATCCTATAAGAATTCCAATCTGTACAATGAAAAGGATAAGGTACTCCATGAAAAACACATCCTATGAAAGATATTCCATGAAGGTGAAAATTTATTGCTCATGATTTCTCGATTTTGGCATCACCCAGGTAAGATTAATTCTCTTTAGGAAGGTCCTTTTATTGTTTTTCATGTTTACCCATTTGGTGCAGCGCAAGTCCAAGACCCCTTTTTACAAATAACATGAACGGTTAACAGGCATTATTTATAGCATAACCATGAAAGGGTACACATCCCAAGAACCACCATGGCTTCCATTGGATCCCCAACTTCTACAGTTGACCCACCACTGGATGAAAATGGCAACCCACCAAATCTAATTCAGGGGGCACCTCTTTCCCTTTAACTCATTCTCTCTCCCCCCTTCTCTCTCTCTCTCTCCTCCTTCCCCTATCTTTCATTTTTTTCCACTTTCCTCATCATAATTTTTATTTACTATTTATATTTTGTGTGGGAGTGCCATTATTAAAAGACTAAAAAAACCTAAAAAATTTAAAAAAAATTTATAAATCAAGAGTCATACTATCTCACTTTCCAGTTTTCTAATTTTATCTATCCATTTTGGGTTGTCAAAAGACATGATTTAATCATTATTTTTTTGGTATATTAATATATTTGGATAAATAATATTGTTTGAAACCCAAAAAATTTTTAATGATAATTTTTTAATTTTGAAAATTATTTTCCCACACATGAGGATTAATATTTGGTTTCATGTCAAGGCCACCTATGGACATCTTTTCAAAATGTATGCTTTCACCCCCATTTGTGTGTCTTGAGTTTGTGGACCTTCGAGTTGAATTTCCCACTTTAGTGTACATTAATATTATAGATGCATTTTATTAACTACATGAGAATCACAATAGAAAAATAACCTCCCATTTCATTTACATTAATCCTCCTTTTGAAATACCCTTCGAGCCTATGAAAACCTTTTCATTTTTAACCACATTACAATACCAATACCTTATCCCACCCAATATCTACATGGATTTTTCATTGCATATTTTTTTAAAATTTATGAGTGGGGGGAATATATTTTATTTGGGGTACCCTTTGTTGACGTCACCATGTTATCATATGCTTGAGGGAAAGCATCCAGTTTAGTGTGGGGGAGAAGCTTTCCTTCAGTGAGTTTTGGGGAATGTAATGTACTTCCATTTATGTAATTTTTTAAATGTTATTAACACGTGTTCAATAACATAAAAAAATCATAAAAAATAAAAAAAAAGAAAATAAAATGATTTGTGTCTTGGGTGGGTTAAAAATCACTCTTCCTAAACTTTTTATATTGTTATAACTATTTCATTTATTGTTGGAAGGAGATCAATCATGGGCTGGGAGATGAGTGTGAGATCTATTTTTTGTTCAACTTTAAAAAAACCAATAAAAGAACAGAACTCATGAACACTTATGTCAATGGGAAGAAGTTTTGTGTTTTGTAAATATTCTAGAATTTCATTCCCTTAATATTTTCTTCCACTATTGTGTCTTGATTCATAGAATTATTCCCTTTTAAATATTTGTTTGAATTTCTTCCCATGTGTCATTTAAAAAAATGTGAATTGATTTCTCCATGAGGGTGTTTTACCCCCTTTTTCATATCTTTTTGATGTCATATTCCATCCATCCCATAGCCAAAGAAACACCCCTAAAAATTCATCTTGATTATTTTTCAATTTGGATAGGGATTGGAAGATGAGAACTCTTTCAAAATCTAATATTTTCACTTTTGGTTGGTGAAAAAGTGAACCTCCACAAATGAATTTTATCATCTTGAGAGGTGTGAGTTTTGGGTGTCAACATTTTCCATTTCTAAATTTTATCATGAAAAAAATGAATTGTATTAGGTATATTCTTTCTATAAAAAGTTGTGGAGTAATTCAATATGGATGAGTGAAATATTCCAAACCTCCCAGGATTGAATAATTTTTTTTAATATTTATTGGTGAGTATAAATTATTTTTTCATGTTTTAATATATATTGAAAATGATGAAATTCACAACACTAAGTGTGGGGGAGTTGATGTTATTAATATTTTCATGAATTATTATATAATCTATTTACTTATTTTATATAAAATGTGCATAATTTTTGTGAAATATTAATGTTTTAATACTATGTATAATTAGTGAGCATTTTTAGAAGTAGCCCAATTGATTCAGTTTTCTAATTTACTTATAACTCTTTCCCAACTAATTCAAACTATGTAGTTCTTGTTTTTTAGGATTCCCTATTCAATTTCTCACATATCATTATAATGAATCAATGGCCAATTAATCCATTTGAATGCCCATATTGACCACCCAAGATGACCCAATAATTTGTGAAAAAACTAGACCAGCCATGATGATTGAGTTACTTCTCTCACTCCCAAAGCCAATATTTCATAAAATGCTACCATGTGTTCTTGTTATAAAAAATAATCATTGATAAAAATTTCAGGGCCCAAATATAAGAACAAGGGGCTCACATGAAGCTTTAAAGTATAGCCCACTATTCTGTTAGGGAATTAAAATCTAGACACTATTCATGACATATCTCATTATGTAATAATCAAATCAGTCTGAGAATTTTTAGTGTGAAATATGAGATATAGGAGGTCGGTGTTTTTTTATAAATCATTCTGATTTGAAGGCATCTTCCTATTCAATAACCCATTCACATTTTGGCCATCGAATAAGCATGGATTGAAATTGATAATTTAACTTTGTTTCATAAAACCACTATAACATTGGATCTATTGGACAAAAAGACTAAAAATTTTGAGAGATGTTGGAAAAAATTATTATTTAAATCTTTGAAGAAGGAGATATCTAGAAATTCGGCTGTTTGGATGCCCAAATCGTCAATCCAATTGGAGGGATAGATTGGGAATACCAACAGTCCACTTCCACGGGCTATAAATACATTCCCCTATTCTCCTTCGAAGATGTTGGCATTTCATATTAGAAGATCATAAATTGGCAGGACCAAAGCCTTGTCAAAGGCGTTGTAGGACCTTCAATACTCAAGTATTCACTTGAGAGACCTTTCATCCTCTATTTGTATTCATTTACTTTTGTATTATTATTTGTCGTAATATTGTAAGTCTTTATTTTTAATTCTGTTTTAAGGCTTGTTTCTTGTTAAATATCTCTTATTCTCATCCACCTATTATAGTTTAATGTTAATTTTATAAAAATAGTTTAAATACAATTGACTCCCCTTCCCTTCTTTTGCTTCCTCATTCAATCGAAAGTACATATTTAATTATCATCATTGTTCGTGTGTGTGTGTGTTCGATGAACCAATATTTTCTTATCCCTTTATTTTTCTTCTCAGAATAATTTATCATCATAATAATTATAAACATATTATTAAACACCCAAATGGATGTGTAAATCCATTATTGGGGTGATTTAAAATTTGAGAATGATATGTTATTGAGAGTATTTTTTCAATTAATATTCATTGAATTAACATTGTGTATGTTGGACATAACATGTCATTGATTACTGACTGTTTTTTTTACATGTAGTTTCCATAAATTATTGAAACCATAAGTACGGTACCATTAACATGCTTTGATTGTGATTAGAACCTTAAGTTAAGTTAAGGCTTGAATTAATGCATTAACACTTAGGAATTCCAATCAATGTTATCTTGTTAAGTGGGTGTTATTTTAATGCAATATAAAGAAAGAATCATGGATATAACAAGATTAACTACCTGTTGATGAACTCACAAAAATATTTATAAATTTGTTAAATCAACCTTAACCAATCAATCATTTCATAAGCTCTGCAAAAAAAACCCCAAATCAAAATACAATCAATTAAAAACAAACGACTATTAAAAGAGTATCATCACTGAGGATTCGTCCCGAGTGATACTATACACATTAGTAGAGCATCAGAACATTGATCGGTCGATAGAAGAATACAGGTCGTTCATTTTAGGTTTATCGACAAAAGGTAGTATTATTTCAATCCTCAATCACCACTAGGTTCTCCTCAAAGGAGGTTTTGTTTTAAATTTCTAGATCATACAATTGAATAATGTTCATAGGTTCCTGATTATATATCATCATATACGACACGTGGATGACATCATGAACCCACATTAGTTTTGGTTATAGGGAAAGGGAGTAACACACCTATCCAAACCTTTTCATGATCAAGAATGACATGATGACCTTTAGATATAACATTCCTCCTTGATCGATCTTCCACAATTCTTACTATCGGAAGGATCACAAGAAAATGGTGTCTCCATGCTCAAAATACAAATGCCTATAATGATGGTCTTCATAAAATTTATATCAACACTGGGCCATCCACATCCACTCATATATGACCTAGATGTTCCCCATCATTAACAACACCATATAAGGGGCAACAAGAAATGTTTCACCAATCTCTCTCAAGTACAAAGGGTGACCTGAAGGGTCTCTCGTATATGACCTCAAATTTTGAATATCGATGGTGTAGTAGTTATTTTTTTATATGATAACGACAATAAGGAAAGTTTATCTCCCAATATATGATCAAAGTCTAATATATATGACCCTATAATATCTTTTAACATCTAAAGAGAGCGTTGTGTCATCACATCATCCTGGGGGTGAAATGTTGTACTAATCCTCATTTTGGTCCTGAATGACTCCTTACCGCTTCACAATTGTGATGTGAATTTCATGTCCTGATCATAGATAATTTTTGAATGATCCCCATTAAAGAGAGTGATCTCCCATATATACATACTTATCATACTCTACACCAAACTCTACTACCTAATGGAAACGAATTGTTCCAACTTCATGAGTCAGTCAACTATCACCAAAATGGTGTCATGGATAGTTGCTTTTCATTGAAGCCTGGTGTCATGGTCTAATAATTTTAAATCATATTTCCACACCTGGATCTCAAGGGTTGAAAACAAACTAGAAAAAACAAGGTGCATTGACTTCACATATAAATAAGGTAGGAATTGAGAGGAAAAATATCTATGCTTCATATTATGTTGGACTACCAATACTGACATAAAAGGTCTATTTAAATTATTTTCAACCTATTATATAATGCTAGGGGAGATATATGGAACTCTTACGTCACCTCCTTCGAAAACATGATTGGAACCACTATCTGCCCACAGATCAAGATTAAGTGTTTCCCACCATTTTTATATCAACATAGTGAGTTGACTATGCATATATGATTATGTAGGCCCCATATCCGATGTATAACTATTGTGAATATATTCTTTAATTTATTTAAGGCCTTAAATTATTCTTAATTTTGTATATTAATCATTTTTAGGGGTTGAAGGGGATCCCAAACATTACATTTCTCATATGCTTTATGACATTACAAGAACTGAATTCCTAGTCCTACCATAACTCCTACAACCATCGTTTCCTTAGGTAATACTCTCTATGTGTGGAGAAATACATGATAATTTTATTGTCTATGTAAACTACAATTCTCCCCACAAATAGGTAGTTCCTCTAAATGCTCAAGTAAAATACTACAATTTCCATCTCCATGTCAAGAGTTTCATAGTTATGTTAATGTGGTCTCAACACCCTCAGCCCGTATACAATAACTACCTACATTTTCATTAACACACAACCAACCACATATCTTGAGGGATCACAATATGTTATGAAATATATTACTTCCCCAAGTATTTTAAATAGTTTACACTCATCGACTTCATCCAAAACTTTTCAATGGCCCTCTATAACATATCATACAAGGTAAAATGAAATCCTTTACTTGTTGAGGTGTTCAATATAGATAGGATGATGAAGAAGTCTACCTCAAACCATTTTTAGTATGATACCAAAACAAGAAAACATTGTACCTCTAAAACACTCTTAGGTGGATCCTATAAAAGAACTATTTCTATCATCGATGGGTTCATGGATAAACCATTATCAGAAATTATATACCCATAAAGGCGAACCTCACAATATATACACTAGAATCTAAAGAGATTCCTATAATTTTGGTTCTCTATATAAAAATATAGGACTATCCTCAAGTGATGTACATGTTTCAACATATGATGTAGAGTATATAAGACTATATTCAATGAAGAAAACAATAAACTAGTCCTTATATGGTTGGAAGACATGGTTCATCAAAGTCATAAATGTGCTAGGTTAATGTTTCACCAATAATATCTCACCCCCTTTTTTAAAAGACAAAACATCACCCCAGGGTACACATTGGGTCTGACTAAACCATATAGTATATTTTTGAAGATACTAAGGGAATACCTCTATATTATCCATAGTGATTGAGAAAATCTATAATTTTGAAGAAACTAATTTACCCAGGGATATACTAATTAGATAATGGGTGGTGTGTTATAGGATTTTTCTAAAAGAACACACTTACCATTATGATATCTCTCTCCCCATAAAAATAGAATATTATTTTATTAGTGTATATAGATCTTATTTGTCTAAGGTGACAGTAAATATGGGTTCATGCCATGGACAACCAATCCATACCCATGATGAAATAAAAGGCATTCCATCATGAAACTTTAAGGTCACATGTGAACTTCAATCCACCAAGTAATAACACTCAGTATCAATATAACAATGATTTAAAATAAGTTTTCTATAAAATAACCTCATGATAATGTAGTGGGGATAGAACCATAGCTGGGATCTCAAAATCATTCACAATTATTAAAGTGATAAGTGATTGATTGGACCCTATTCCAAATAACACTGAGTATAGAGTATAAAACACATAGATCATACTAATTAATACATAATTCATTATGGTATCACATACATATTAAATATGTAGTTATATACAACCCCAGATTTCATATCCTTAATCTTAATGTGGGACGCCTGGGGGTGGTGGATGAAGGATATCTTACTTCAATCTTCTACCCATAGTCCATCATAATTTTATTCTAGCTATGCCTCCCTGAGGACTACCCTACCACTACTAGGGATAACTCAATCAAAACATTGCATCAACAGTGGTCATCCATCAACTATAAACATGTGGTGATCAACACATGTGGTCAATTATCATTTTTCCATGTGAAAAAACCTATCAAAAGAAATGAACCATCCCTCTCAATGAATCCATGGTGCTCCATATTATTTATGTAACTTATGACCACATGCCTATGTTAGGTTATGGAGAGGTCCCCTCTTCTGAGATCCTATCACGTGGTATCCACTAGCTGTTGTAGATGAATCGTCTTTGTGAAACCCACTACTATCTCCAACTGTCTGGAATCCCTATAACAGTAATCTCTCTCTCTTCGGTGCTTACTCCATAACCTTTTAATAGGTGGGGATGTACAAGATAACAACACTATAACGGTTCCCTTTGTAGTTCCCCTTCTCAATATTCTGTTCGTAGAAATATCTATCTCAGATCAGGCCATGGTAGTACCACATAAATGTTTGGAACCAAAGAACATATTCATCCCCTATCATCCCTCACTACTGCAGCTCCAAAAGCTCTAGGATTTTGACTAATTAAAATTTGTGGTGGTACAAATATGCACAAATTAGTGGATATATTTCATTCTATGAGAGTTTTAAATCATCGTTCATCAGTGTAAAAAAGTATCCACTTGTTCAAAACTACTCCACTGAAAATGTTGGTTCCCAGTGCAACCACTTGACCCCTAGCTGTTCTGAAAATCCTGAATACCAGGACCAAAAAATCTATTCAATAATATTATTTTCTAGGATCTAGAATTTCATGAAGTCTCATTATCCTCTAGTGCTAGAATTTATAGTGTTCCCTAAGCCTATTCACATCCTCAGCATGCTCTACTTGAACAATATACATCTCGCTTGGTGGTGTTGATGATATATTTCCACCAAGAGGATGGGACTCACATGATATATCCAAAATTGGGGACTCATCAAACATAGAATCGTCATCCTGATAGAGAAGTGGTATCCCAGATAGATATCATTGGAAATAAATCATGAGATTTATCAAGATGTACCACATTGAAGGGATTGTAAATAAATAAATGTGTATATATATATGTAAACAAAAATGGTTAGCTGACTAAAGAAGGAAAATAAAATAATCAATCCTATGTGAATCATGTATTATTGACCCCTTCATGAAATGTATTTTTATTCCGAGTTGACAAGAAGGTATTCAGGGTCCTGGTGAATGAATACATCATCCTCCCACACTATAACTAGTCTCCCTACTATGATAGACACATTAATGAAACTTTAACTTTCTTTCCTTAATCCTAAATATATCATTGTATGGGGACTAGTATGAATAATGTCTCAAAGATCAAACCCCCTCTGATACCAATCATTCATGACGCAACCCAAACTGGGGCTCAAGACACAACTACCACAAGCCAACCTCCATTGGCCTGGGTCTAGCAACAATCATTTAAGGAATAAATACATTGGTAGAATTTACCTATGTATATATAATAACACACATAGCCATCATGATGAAAAATTTTAGTGTGAAAGGGTAAAAGATGCAACATTTCACAAAAGTAAACCAAGGTTATAAAATAAACTAAATAATAAAAATTGTACAGTTTGATGGAATGAAATGGAAATTGGAAAAATAAATTCCCAACTATATTTATAATTTAAAATCTCTATATTTTAATTATAAATATATGAGAGTGTGTCGCTCCGGATACCCATGCTATGGATACTATAGATGGTCTCAATCAACCCATATTACTATGATCATCTATAGTCACGATTTATCTATCCATCATCTACACAATACAAGACATGTTCTAGAAAATCCAATACAATTTAGAGTATATACATATCCAGTAAGACGCCATGGATGATTATGGGGTGTTATTAAGAGATAAAAGATGAAAAAAATAATGTAGATACAAGATACATTTAAAGTGAATAGATCAAACAAAAACTAGATCAAAATTAAACTCATCTAAACACATGGGGTTAAACATTTAGAGTAGACGAACTACTCATCAGGTCCTTCCCACATATAATATTAGAGTATTGTCATCCCCCATGAGAAGTTAATAATATAAATCACATGGAATACCACAAGAATATTCACCTCTCATGGGTGGGGAGTATCAAATTCCTCTGGGTGGATAAAGGAAAATATTTATATTTATAAATTCTCAGTCTAAAGTCAATAAAATGATAGATTAAGGTGATATTCACCACCTAGATTAGCCTAAATTGAATAAAATAAAACTTTTCCAAAATTCAAACATTGAATCCCATCATCTATCACATGTCCCAATAAGTATCCATCCATGTCATTCCCTAACTCATAATTGTGTCACATTGTCAAGTGGACACAATATCTATGTAGGTAACCCATGAGATTGAATAAAAGTAGGGTCCCAATCTGATGGTCATTTAGGAAATCCAATTGTGAGAACTGTTGGATGGTACTGGTTGAAATTAGATTAGGAACTCCATAGCCTTTCTCTTCTAGAGGGTACATCTCAATATTCATTGAGGAACACCACTTTCTAGATATATAGGATTGTTCTACTTGGAAACTAACCATTGTGGACCTGCACATATGCTTACATGGGGGGGGGGGTTCATTCTAGTAAACATTGAAGATTCCACATCCTATATCTATTTGATGGTTAAATCAATAATATTTTAGGAGGTCCATTTCCACGCCCTGTTAGAGGGTACCATTCAAAAAATTCATTAAGAAAATCTACTGCCCGTCCTTGATAGAGGGTACCACTCATGAAATTCATTAATGAAATACACTAACTTGCCCAACTAGAAGGTACCACTTATAAATGTTTCCAAGGAACTCAACTTCATATCCCATCAAGAGTATATCACTCGGAATGGTTGTCAAGGAACTCTACTACCCATCCCTACTGGATGGTACTTCTTTTAAAGTTCATGGTGATGCTATGTGATCACTTCCATCATCGTGAATTTCCTAACTATGTATATTTCATTGAACATTCAATATAATAGAATTTCATCCTCAATAGAAGGTATCATCATGTTCTATGCGAAAAAACACTCAGGATAGACTACTCATGATCAAAATTCTGAGTTTAAAATAAAGGGATATGAATGAGTACAGTTTCCCCAAATGAGGACAAGGGGTATACGATGTGTGAGATGAACCGAATGAAATGTAATACCACTCCACCACATGGATATATCTATATATATAACTAAAAATTAATTCACATTTTCTAGTAAAAAACATTTAGGTGAACTACACAATTTGTAGAGGCAAATCAAGATCGGGTCATATCCATTTTGTCATGTCCTTCTACTAAAGTACCTAGTTGAGTTCCTGTATGTGTACATCCACATGGGTTCCTATGCATGTGACCCAACACTCATGTTTTATAACTGGGAATAGGGGTACACAAAATAGTATAAGACTACACATTGTTTCATCCTTCACTTTTCTGAAACCCTATCTAGAGACGTTGAGGGGGATACACACCATGTGTTCATACCACTAAACTCTGTGTAGTAGGCTCTTCACCTAATATACCAAATCTGATAAATGATCCTCAATCTGATTATACCACTTCATATCATCCGATGTATTTATCTAAGAATGGTGAATCTAAAAAAAATATTTTGTTGGGAAATTTGTCTCGAGAAAACTCCTTCTATTTTTCCTTAGGTTATCATAGTTTTTCCCACTCAATTATTCCTTCCACCTTAAATTACTTGATATCAAATATCTGAAATAAAAATAAATTAATTGAACCTATCACAGATAAAATATTAATTCCCTGATCCATGATTTATTTCCCTATCCATCATGGTTTCATTGGATTAATTAGTCTCCATACCTCACAACAAAGCTGACCCAAAACCGATGGATCCAACCGGTGACGAAATTGAAGAAATTATGGAGATAAGAAAAATAATAATAATATTTTACAAATAATTTTGGGATAAAAACAAATAAAACTCATTGATGTCATGAAAACATTTGAAAATAATTACATTTCATTACTTGGGTATATGAAATTGAGAAATAATTGGCATAGATCCAAGAGAACATGTTGATTTTCACAATAAATTTATCTAAAGGGATCAAATAAAAAATTTATAAGTCCTACAATGATTATTTCCCATTAATTAATGAATAACTAATCCTCCATTGATCGTGAAATTTTTTTTCATTCAATGCAACCTGATCTGATTAGGTCTGTCAGTTCATCGTTTTCCTATGCGATCCTATAATGAAATAATAATAGAGAGCTTCATTTGCGATTCATGGATTATGTGGAAAACCCTATAAGAGTTTCCCATATGATATATTTATAAAATTTTCATCTATAAAAAATTAATTAATTAATTAATTTAAAAAAAATTATCAACTCAACATACCACTCATAAGAGAAGAGTTTCAACACCTCATACCAACCCATTTTATGATGCACTTAGGGTAAAAACAACTTTATGGAATCAACCAGGGTATTTGATTTATGATACATGATTCTATTTATGATTCACCCTACTATTCATAATATGAAATGTGAAAATCATAAAAATAATATTTAAATTTTTTTAAAATTTAATTCCTTGAACACAAGGCCTTTGAATCACATGTTGTCTCAGTTCCTATCTCTAGAAATAAACTTGGAAATATTTCAAAGTATTAAATGGAAAAAAAATTGTCTAAAAATATATAAGTCCCCTTTTTATAGTAATATAATTAATTTATTCGTCCTAATGATATTTTAAGTTTCATTTTATGTTTTTCCTCCTTGTGGTTTATGATTAAATGTTACCAAAGTGGTAAGAGTTACATGTTTGAATCATAATATTTACCATGATTATTTATTATTACTCTCCCATTAAGTAAGTATTACAAATAATCTATCAATAATTCTCATGAATATTATTTTCCAATAGTCATTAATGTTATATTCAAGTATTGCTAACTTTTTTTCATCTCAATTTTACTTAAGATAATGAAGAAAGTGTTTTTTACAAAATATTACCTTATTTTCCTCCAAGGAAGGAAATTTTTTTATTAAAAAATCCATGTTTTCTAAATATGATTTCCAATTTTTTTAAATGAAAATTTAATCTAATTTTATAAGACCTTTTTTAATGTTGTTTTAATTTTTTTATATTGTATGAAATTCATTTAGAAGAATCCATTATAAATATTATTTATAAATAGAAAATGTTTTCAAATTTTTTTAAGTTAAAAATATATTTCAAAGTAGAATGTATATTTTATTTAAAAAATTTATTCAAATCATTTCTAAAAGATAATTAATATTTTTTCAAATCATTTTCATTTATTTTTTCTTTTCCTTAATGAAATTATCCAAAATATCCATAAAAATACTTCTCCATATAATATGGATATAGTTTATTATTGACAAGAATTATTTTCCATTTACATCGTTAATATTATTTAAATGAATGGTTAATGTTAATGATTTCATGTTTTTTATGAAACCATTTCCTCTTCCATGAGATATACCTTTAATAGTTAATTCTATAATGAAATGATTATAAAACTGATATATTTACATGGTTTATGATACGATTAAATTTTCATAATACCCATTTCATTTAATGGGTTATGATATGATGTTTATGAAACCCATATATTTTTAATGATCATGATATGATGAAAATTTCACTAACTTGTGAAACACCTATTTATGATTTCATTATGTGATGATTGGGACCAATATATCCTTATAATTTATTTCGTATTGATTTATATCTCATGATATATACATGATAAGAATTGAAAGTGATGTCATTTACGTAATAGAGGTCTGGAACATGAACTAAACATGGTTTAGTATTGTAGTTTGGAAACAGGGTGTAAAACCAATTTATTAATGGTCATTGTCTACTATGACGGTCTTGTAAGTGAACATTTAATAATATGGAAATTATTTACTTTTCACAAATATAATCCCAAAATTAAATTTCTTATGATATAATGGATCATGTTATTTGATTCCTATATGATTCATGCCTTATGAACTACCAATATTAATCTCATAACTCTTTATTATGATCTTTAATGTGAGTGGTATTCCCTTATAATGTTATAATCATGTATGTATACCCATATTCTCAAGATTATGCCTATGTATCTCCCTTGATAATCCATACCAAGAATCTAAGAACACCAATTCTTATATTTCCCTTGCCTAGGTTTTGATGATATGTATTATGTATGATATATCTATGAAGGGTTCTAGTCATTATTAAACTAGAGGGAGAAAATGTTGCTCACTTGTATAATAGTTTTTATTTTTATATTTTTTTAATGGAAATAAACTAATATGGTCTTTGGTTGTTTGTTTTTTGTTATATTATTCATATTCATCAAAAATGATGTAATATTTCTTTAAAAAAATAATGTGTCTCTATGTATTACCCAAAATGGAAAAAATTAAATAGGTCAAGTATTAAATTATAAATAACATATATTACATGGATAAGAATAAAACCATGGAAACATGTGTTTACATGGACAGAATATGGGATGATAATCTTATGATGAAATTATTTTAGGCATTTTATAGCCAGCATAACCAAATTGGTATTGGGTTTAATAGAATAGTGTTTTCCATTGAAATTTTATGAAGTGAGTATTGAGGAACTAAAATTTTAGGAATTATAGAATGCGACATCACCTTAATCAAACATGGTGGTAAAAATCAATTTAGCTGGTATATTATGCCTACCAAAATTTCATTATGTAATTTATATGTAAAATATATGTATTATGATATGAAATGGCTGGATCATTGACACTAGGAAATATTTGTGATAAGATATCCCAAAAACAATTGTGTTTATTATAATATTTTGAAAAATGTGTAAAATAATAAAATAATATAATATTTAATTTATAATTTATGAAATCTAGATAATGTACTAAAATTGATCTACAAAACTTTTTAGAAATTTAATGTTATATTGTGATTCATGACATTAATATGAGTAGTTTATAGTTTATCGGAATTTCAATTATACATTTTGTGGCCATGTTTAAATTTAAACCAAGGATTGAATGTTGGTATTAAAGAATAAACATTCTAAAGGAGGAGGATTAGGATTAGAAGAGGTTTCAAGAGATAATGTAGTGGATCAGGAGTTCCCTAAAATGTTCATGGGCTATGTTCTAAAAAGTGTTTCTGCACACTATTGGCATAGTAATGTCCATAATAAAGGGTATTTTTACACTTTTACCCCACAGTTTCATGAGGGAAATCCCATATTTATTTTTTGTTTTAGGATCATGTGGAAGGCGTTCTCCTCCACCTTTCTACCTCTATTAAATATACTCAAGTGTCTTGTTTTAAATATTTTAAAATAATAATTCATGATATGCCAACAACTATTTTTTCCACCATTATTCCTACCTCCCATCATTGTTTATTTTTTTCTTCTGATGATAAATTTTTTTCCAATTCCACTAGAGCATGGGGGAATTAGTTCTGAATCAATGGGGCTTACATTCTTCATAGGATTATGGTCTCCCATGACACCATCATCACCTATTTCATATAATATTCAACTATTAAAGACACCATTTTAGATTATCTATATATTTTCATTCAAAGTTTAATTATTTTGATTTTGGAATTGGTGTTTTGAATCAATAGTATATTATAGATTAGGTTTGGGGGTTTGCTGGTAGTGTATAACATTGAATGACATGTATTTTGATATAAGAAAAAGAATTTATGAGTTATTATGATTTATTCTTACTTGGTAAGGTCAATTAATTAATTATTATTAACATAATTTTTTATGTTATGTTTTGAGAAAAGAGTTTGGTTTCTCTAAATGAAATTTGGTGAGCATGGATGTTTTCCCCAGAACATGGTAAAATTTAAAATCAGCATTAATTAATAAAATTGATACAAAATTGATGTTGGTACCTATAATTTTCAGTTATTCATTATATATTTTATGTGAATGTGTCATATTGGAATGTTGAAATAACTGAGCATGGATCATTTTTTAATTAAATTCAATTTTAAGTTAATATCGAATCATCTATTATTTTGATAAAATAGATAAAAATTAATTGAAGGGTCTAAAATGTGTTTTGAAAAACATTGATAATAAGAAGTGGTTTTTCATAATAAAATATGTATTTTAATGATGTAATGGAAATGTAACTACTGTTTAAAAAGGATTTAATTGGGTTCATTTCAAAAGGAAGAGTAAAATAATAATGATGGTGTGTGTTTCTTATTTATGAATAATCTATATTTCAAATGGTCTTTAGGGTTATGTTTAAAATTGCTTTTTTGAAATTGAATTTTGAATTTTGTTGTAAATGAATGTATGGACTAGGTTTATGAGATAACTTTTGAAATAGTTTTATAAATTGAATTAGATGATTTATAATTGAGAATTTGATCTCATTAATAAAAAATTTGATTATTTATGTATTTTTACTTATTTTCATCTTATGGATAACCCATGGTGAATAGTTCCATTCATAATTCCGGATTATATAGTTAATCCATTGGGAATTCTTCCCTCAATGGATGGAAGTGATGGAAACTCCAATGGTGAATGATTCACCTAGAAGGACATTGGGGATCCATGGGTGGGTATTTTTCTCATGAATTCTAAATTTTAATAAAAAGGGATAGATATATTTTCCCTTTTAAAAAGTGTGATGATTGGAATAGTCCACATAATATTATCAAGAACACCAAGAGAGAAGTAGTAGCAGGTCTAAACTATACCTGGGGTGAACCCACTACCATGGGTTAAATTATTGTTTATTATTTCAGTCTTAATTTTTTTTCATATTTGTAATCTTATCTATTTCCTTACATCATTTATTAATTCACCTTATATTTAGATTGGTTATATATGCTGATTTCATATGTGGTGGACAATTGACTTATACTAACACTTTTCTCTAAACCCATGGATCTAGGAAAATCGTTAATATTTCACATGTTAATGTGGTAATAGGTAAGGTTTTCTATCAAGATTGAGTTTTTCATGGTTTAACATCACAGCTGAAGATTTGTATAAAGACTTGGATATTGTATATCTCTAAGTGGTATTAATTTTTTTTTTTCATTTTATTTATGATCAAACCCATAGTTGATTTGGTTAAATTCAATTCCAACATAAGGATTTTATTTTATGAAACATTTATAGTTTATTTGTTCCTTGGATAATATAGTTTGTGTATGTTATTTTTTATTATTCAATTCAATTTATGGGAATAACCTAATTACATATCCTCCTAGACACCCAGTTCTAGATGATTTCTTGATGAATTTTGGGATGTGTTCCTTAGGTCACGTGGGGAATTGTTAAGGTTTCTATAATAGATTAAATTGGATAGAGGTGTTATTGAGTTGTATCATATCCAATACCAGGTATTTTTTTGATGACTAAATACCTATGTTTTATAATTGGGTGATATATTTAGGTCATTTTGATATTGGGGGTGGTTTAAATCAATCAGGAAATGAAAAATTAATTGACTAAATGTCACTACACATGTTAAAAATATACAACATAATTTTTTGGATCATACATAAATATAAATATTGAGTTGAGATTTCATGTCCATGATTAATAGTTATGATGGGTTACCACTGGTTATGTTTCCAATGGAATGCGTGATGGATGAAAAATCAGTCTTAAAGAACTAGAATTGGATTGTGGGGGACAATTGTAAGTATGATAAGTATCCCTGATGGGTAATTGAATAAGGTGTGATGGGATGGAAACTAGGCTATTACTATAGAACCATTGGTTCAAATTATAATGTTTATATCCAAGGGACTTAGGGCCATGGAAATTGAGGAATATAACCTACGGTGCTATAATGATCAGGGAAAAAAATTTTGGATGGATGATTTTTTGGGGTGGGTGATTGTGAGGAAAATACAAATATGAGTAATGTTCTGAATTTTAATGAAGAGTGTTAGATAAATCATTTTTGGATGAAAAAGACATGTGGTAGTGGGTATTTTAGGTGTTCATGTATTGTGAGCATTGGCCTAGGTGTGATGTCAGACTCAACCATACCATAATGAACATTATATGTATTTGATTGTATAAAACAAGAATGTGGATGATATTTTAAGATATTTTATTAGAATTTTTATCCAATATTATATTCCACATAACATAGATTTTATAAGAAAAATATCAGAGACATGGTGGTGTATGACTGTGAAAACAATTTCCACTGATAGGAAATTAAATTCACATAAAAAGTTCATTTATGGTGATTGTGGAGTTTGCAATAAGTGATTTGTGTATGGGATAAGAATTTATTTAAATGTTATATGTGATAATTTTCAGTGTGTTGACAAGGAGTTTAAGATCAGATAATATAATACCTCAATGATATAGCCTATTTTTTAAATGGATCTGTTGTTTTCAAAGCTGTAGATGTTTTATATAAGTGTTTCCTAGGGGTTTACGAGTGTGGATTGTGGGAGAAGTTCATCTTCATAATTGTAAAACCCATGGAGAATGCAAATATGGAAATGATTAATAATTTCCATGTAGGGAAAAGTGAACCACTATCTTGATGATGGTGGGGAATATTTATTGGTTGATTAAATTCATAGATTTAAATTCATAATGTTCCCATGACCTGTGAGATAATAATGGTATAATATTGGTCATTTGACTCGATAAAAATTTTCGGTTTACACATCCAATAATATCATACATGACGAATATGTAATGATCTATAATTGTCAGATCCTTATCAGCTATGTAAATGAGAAGGATACGACTATGGTGGGGATAATGATGACTCACATGGGTGATGACAACCACATAGTAGGATGATGTAATTTAGAGGCCAGTTGATGGATGTTCTTGGTCACCTATGGATGTTAATTAACTGATATGTTACTAAATATATCTCAAACATCTTAATGAATTAAATATAATCATCATATATTAGATTGAGTTAGTTTACGATGAACCAAATGCACTAGAATGAATGTGAACTAGTTCTTAGGGAAATGATGGAGTTGGTTGGTCTTATGATGAATCGAGTAAGGGAGTTAAAATGGTTGCTTGGTATAGAAATCAATATGGGTTATTGATGATTATAGGGTGTATTCTAAAGGTGGGGAACTATAATAAGGATTCATATACATGAATCCATTCGATTTGACTGAGTGTGGTTATTGGAATAAATATTTCCTGAGTTAACACATAACCAATCAGGTTAGGTAATGTTAGTGATCACGATGGAGAAAATCTGTTGTAGTCAGTTTGGAATAAAATAATTTAGTCATACATTTACATAGGCATGATAATAATTGATCATTCTGTAATGGTACAAAGTGTATATGGATGTTCAAAGAACTTATGTTAGGTGAATTTCAAAACAGATCAACATTTTAAGCCCTGAATCATTTATAAAAGACATCTAATGGCATTTAATTTATCATATCAAAATTTAATTTGATATTTTTATTTACAAACTATATTTGTATCATATATCATGTTGAAATTGGTGTTTCTTAGGAGTTTTTAGCGGCCAAATAGGAATATTAATGTCATGTTTTGGAATATGAATTAATGGTGGGTAAATTCTTAGTTTCATTTAAAATTAAGAACATAGAGTTGTACAAATTATAACATAGTGTTCTTTCTTTTTATCAGGCGTAAAAGTGTAGATACCAAAGTAAAACATCATATGAATAATGATATTTTTTTAATTATAAATTCCCTGGGTTGAAAATCAAAATATGTTAATTCATATTAATGATCCAATACCTATAATGGGGAGTACCATAGGTGGGGTAACTAATTTGGTGGAAATTTTAAAATTCCTCATGACAAATTCTTTAATGTAAGATTAATCTAGTGTTTAAATAATGGTAAAAAATATCATATTTCATAATGTCATTGGTTACATACACTTGGGGTTTCACATTATAGTTGTAGTTGTCCTTTCATGTGGGATAATGGTTATTTCAAATGGATTTCATAACCTGAGTAGGTCAGGTTTTTTAGTTGGATGACCCATAAGACACATTGGGGATGAGATATTTTATGTCATGGGGTTTGTAATACCTCACATCATTATGGGTGGTTTGTATTTTAAGTTTATATTTATTATTATTATTAAATGAGTTGTTCAAATTGAAATAAATTATATAACGATTGTTCCATGTCATGAAAAACCTCAGAGGAGTAATTTTATACTTTGAAGAAGGTTTAACAGATGGGTCAAGAAATCCGGAGAGCTAAAATGTTTATTGGTGTCTACTAAAATGAACCACTGACTAGCTGGTGGCCTCCACTAGTTCAATTAGTTCCCTTTTAAAGGGTTATTTTACTGTTTTTCCTATATGCATGGGGTCATCCACTAAATCTCCCTTAATTTAGGGCCATACAAAATATGTTTTCCTCCCCATTTTCCCTAACATAAATCCCTTCAATGGAATTGTTCCAATGGGGTTTTAAAGCCTATTTAAGCTACATCGATTACTCTATTGGCCTTTTTTGTTCCTGTATTACTTCATATTATTTTTTTTCTTATAATTAGGTATTTAGGTCTGATTCCTGCAAATAATAGTGGAATTGTCCAATAGTAAAGGGGATTCAGTTTTTTCTATAGATGGTGGTGTCCCAATACACTGGATATACCTATTTTATCTATGAATCATCATGGTTTGTAATCATTTTAAACTTTTCATGATATTTTTAAAAAATGTAAAATATTTTTATTATATAATTACTGAATTGGGTATATATTTGGAATGCATTATGTTTAATAGTGTTCATTGGTTGGTCAGTATCTAATGTTATTTGGTTTTAATTGATGGATAATGTTTTATGAGTTAATCTTCTTTATAAAATGTTTGTTTTTATATAAGTAATTACATATTAATGTTTTAATTAATTATATTTGATTTTATGGTTTTATGTATGAGTCTAACTGGATTGTGTGAGTTTTGGTGGGCTAGGGAAGTCATTGTCGATCCGTAGTAAGCTTTAGGATCATGGGGAATTAATTAAAAAATTATTCTTGATGGTTGGTAGTCCCACGACATGAACCATACTCCATTTATATTATATGTGAATGTGTTGTATGTTAAGGCCAAATTCATCATGATTGTCACCATTTTAAATTTAATGTTGGATTTGAAATATTGTCTTTTTTTTTCTTTTTTTTTTGATAAAGGGAATATATTTTAGTAAAAAAAATCTAAAATGGGATTTCACTTCCATCATTATATGGATATTTTTCGTCATTACAAAATAAATTTTTGGGTGAGGTAAATTAAAATTAATTGGATTATTAAAGAGTGAATTATTTTTTTTAATGCAAGAAATTTTAGTGATGGTTTTTTTTATGTATTACTAAAAAATGTTAGATTAAAATATCATTTTATTGTTTCTCAAAAAAAATTTAGAAATATTATCTTTAATTTCATAACAATGGAGTGGTTGGCCTAGGTTTTTGAAATGAGTATGCATAAATTATATAAAATGGTATGGGATGGTTATGAATTTGAAATGGAAACTATTTAATTATGCTATTTTTTAATTTTTTGTTTTGTGTTTCCATTTTTTTTTGACGTTCAACACAGGTTGAACTATACCCCCTAGGTATACTGGTACTTATTTTTATCCCAAGGTGAATACTACCCTTAAGATATATTGGTGATTATAGTTAATCCAAGGTGACCACTACCCCATAGGAAGAAACATGTGACAGATAAGACTATAGTGAAATATACCATATGGGGATGCTATGAATCCATGGATGAGTACTTTAACCTAAATTTCCCATGTTTAGACTTCGTATGGGTATATTTCCCATTTTTTGAAGTAGTATTTTTAGAAATATTTATGTTATTTACTCAGATACACCACAACTGATCAATTCTAGTTTTTACCATTCTTGAGTTGGGATTATACCATGGGTTCATATTTATTTCATATTTACTTAATATTTTTTTATAATTTTAATTGATTATATTTATTTCTAGGACATATAGACACTGTTTATATTAAAATTGGTTATATATTGGTATTTAATTGTTGGTGTATTATTCATTTTTTACTCACCCATTTTGGGAGACTCTATAATATTTTGTTACCTAACAAGTAATCACATGTTATAACAGTCATACGTAGTTCTTAGTTCTTAGATCAAGTTTTTTATGGTAGAGTATTATAGCTTGGGCTCTGTTTGGAGAAATAGATGTGGAGTAGCTTTGAGTGGTTGTAGATTCCCACAAATCATATTATTTTTTATCAGTATATGTGATCATTCAAGTGGGTGGTTCGGTTTATTTATGAAATATGGTATATTTTATTTTATTTAGAACATATATTATTTTTATTCATTCACTATAATATTATTAACATGTATTTTATTTATTTATATGTGGATTTAACACTCTAATATAGGGTTTATAGGATCCCTATTGTACCACATATACTATTTATTCTACTTTGATGTCTCTAGTGTTCAGTGCGGTGTTTGTCATGATCGTGTGGTGAATTAGTCTAATTATTATTCATAGGGTGATCCAGGGTGGGATGTTACAAATATGAACTTTACTACATCACTGGAATATATTATGGATAAGTATATATTCTTAAGAAGAAATATTTTTTATAAATGTAATACTCTCCTAATTTTTATACTAAGCTAGGAATGAAAATTATATATGATAGAAACACATATTCCAAAAAAATTGGAAAATATACTAATGGGAGTTCACTCCCTCTATTTATGAATCATTTTTATGATAAATATATGGAAAATGTTTCTTGTAATATTCCTTATCGAAAAGTGATTTTAAATAAAAAACTTTAAGTTGATAAATATTTAATCAATTAACATATTCATGATCCTTATCAATATAAGGATGTGATATATGGATATGGGATTTACATGGAGCTAATTTTTCTCATGTTTAGATGTTTTTAGCATGTTGTTCCTCGTAGATTAATGCATATATGATACATTGAGAATACAAAAATCTTGGTATTTAAGATCCATGACGAGATGCATAGAAAACAATAATTATCCTAAAAACATAATAGTATATATAGTTTAATTGTTAATTATAATATGAAAAATTGGAAGAATATTTTCAATGAACTCTAAAAATAATTATCTATGTTAACAATTATTGTAAGAATAAAATTTTTACCATTAATAGTTTGAATAAAATAAAGAGTAATTATCAATGCTCCCAAATACTCATATAATGTATATGAATTCTAATAACTATCATTCTATGAAAAGTATGATAAAAGGATATGGAAATGAGAAAATGTGTTTCATAAGGATATATTGGAAACTTGAATAAGAATTGGATATAGAAAATGATCAAATATGAAGAAACTAGTGTGTTCAATTTTATTATGATTTATCGATATCCTTGCATTGCATATTATATATTTATTTTGGTTATAACAATTCTATTAAAATTCAAGAATCATGTAAATTTTGGATGTTATGTAAAGAGATTCGGATATATGTGCTACCATAGGAGAGCATATCTCTCATCTAGGAAATAAAGTCTATCATCTATAATTTCAATAATGGGGTATAATTATTTAAAATAACTATTATTATGTACCCAGTTTTTCTTAGAACATCATCTACATTTTATACCTTAACATTTATGGATTTATATTAAAAATTTTACATAATGGAGGAACATTTTTAAAATAACATTTTTAATTATATGAAAAAACATAATAATAGATTTTATGTATTAAATTATAAAATCAATGAATTTGAAATTGATAATGAACGATGCTAATAGGAATAATTTTACATCCATATAAGAAATAATCACATTGGTCATGTAAATAATTAACATTTGAAAATATTCTGTCATGATGTTTATATAGACTCATTTATGGTAAAATCACATAATAGCTTCCGGGATTATTTACACTATACAATGATCATCAAAGCATTTCAATGGAAATTGTTAAAGGTTTATAAGAATTTTATAATAGGTACAAACTAACATTTATCAATATTTTCAAATAAAAACAATAGTTGGGTACTCATGAGTTAAAAAACTACTAAGGACTTAGTTATGTATAGAAATGTCAACATGGATAAATATAAGAATGAATCATTTTAGAAAAAAAGAGTTCAAGAATATAGTTGATAATTTACATTGATATAATGTATATATGATTTGTTATGATTGAGGAGGTCAGTATCTCAACCCAGATTCCATTGAATTTCAATGATTGAGGAATCCAATCCTAACACAACTCTCTTTATATAACATAGTGACTTGGTGTTAGTGAAAATATTTTCCATAACTTGAAGGACATGGTGAGGTTGGTGACGAGTTAAAAAAGTCATCAATTATACATTGGTTATAATAATTTTAAAATGAATTATACAAACTTAACTATATAACAACTAAAGAGATAAATGATATACCTCAATATTTTTGGACTAGGAAGGGACTCATATTTTTATTATTGTGATCATGGTGATAAGATTATTTTTCTAATTCTATAATAAGAATCAAACTACCACTCTATAGTATTACATATATCTTTATATGATATCATTAGGAATGTAATTACTATTACATATAAGAACCATTATATAAAATAATTTGCATTCCACCAAAATCAATTTATTCTTGTGATAGAACACATCCCTTAAAATGATAGTGTAATAATTATTTGATATAATGATTTTTATTATCAAGATACATAAGAGGTGGTGTAAGAAACAATTATGTTGTTATCTAAAGAAGATTTTGTTCATAAAGATGTTGTATTCTATAGGTGAAGTGGAGAGGTTATATAATGAGAAAGATATAGTTTCTAGTCACTATGGAGGGTGAATAATTATTGTTTGAAAATAATTAACCTCTTTCATAAAAATAGGAGTAAAAAAACTAAAAATAAACATAATGGAAAGGGGATGATAATTTTGAAGTGGATTCCACATATCAGAACAATGTTTTTTTAAATCATGCAGTGCATGTAAATCCCATTAAGTTCAACTGGGAATTCAGGAGGAAATTAAATTTAAAATTTAAAGATACTAACTATAATGAATGTTTGGTGTGGTAAGGGTTTAAACAACATAAGTAATTGACTATGAAATTTCCAGATTTTCTATGTTTAAATTAAATTGAATTCAAATTTCAATATTTGATTTTACTTACTATGATATTAGTATGATGTGTTTCAAAATGACTATATATTACAGAATTATTTTGAAGGAATTAAATAAAATAAAAACTAAATGGGCTTTGACTCCTCAAAATATTTTTAAAAAATTCATGTAGTGGAATTCACTATATATATAGAAGGAAGAATCTAGGTCTTGGAATTTTATTTTCATGAATCCACCATCAGCTTAGGTTTTATAATGAATGAATGTAAGACATGTGTTTACAAGAGAGTTTGTGGTAATGTGGTCATATTACTATTATTATATGTTAATAAAATTTTAATTATAACAAATGATATACCCATATTTTATTCAATAATGTACTCTTTGACCAATTTTTTCACTATAATGGATTGTTATGAAGAAACCCATATTCATAGGATAAAGATAATTTGTGATATATCAATTAGGATTATTGGAAAATGTAAAAGTACATATGTTATCATAATAATAATGATATTTAAGAATAAAATATAGATTGGGGTTGATTCAAGTGTCGTATATTGTACATCAATTTTGTAAAATTAAATTTTAAACACCATGGGGGGGAGAGAGAGGATGAGTAGTATATTGTGTGCATCTACTATTGGATCAATAATGTTATCCTTATTATATAATTAGCTTTATTTTTTCTTTTTTCATGAGCATGGTGCATAGATATGATGATTATCTAAGTGAACAACATTGGTATTTTGTTAGGATTACCCTTCATTATCTCATGTGTATAAACTACATGTTCTCTATATATGTATGAGATGTGGAATTAGTAATTAGAGGATATGCTAATCCCAAATTATAAATATATTAGATTGTTTTGAAGACATGATCATGATATATCACTTATGTGAATGGGGAATCTATTAGTTGTAACAGTTCAAAGAAACATGCATTATCTGACTCTACCATGGAAGCCATAAACGTTATGAAATTCAATCTAGATAATTTATCATTTTATATTCAAAACATTACACATGTACATGATGTTATTCTTATTATTAAAGATGATATCACATTGTATTTTGATAATATTGTAGTAGTGGGTCTCACAATAGCGCCAATATCATATCAATGGATAAATCACATAATTCTGATTTATCACTACTGTGTGAATTTTTATCTATGGAATGAGGTAATGGTGATCATAGATTTCATAAAAATTTATGTAATATAAAGGAACTATAGATTTCCTATAGTAAAAGCATATATATCATATGATATCTAGTGGGAAAAGGTTTCTTAATGATTACTATTATGTAACTTTGAGTATTCTAGAGTTTTTAGTGAATAATAAACTACTACATACTTTATGATTACTTATATTCAAGTTATTTTAATTCTAATATTGTTTTATGATATCATTGTTGTAAATTTATGTTATATATTAGGTGATAATGTCCTAGGGGTATATATCCCTTTAAAAGATCATACTAGTTCCCAATATTGATGGGAACATAGAAGATTCATGTTTATATTATTAAAAATATGATTTATGGATAGATGATATCATTTGAGGAGTCATAAATAATTCAAAATATAAGATGGTTTGGTTCTCCTATTCAATTGAGATGTATTCTCATTTAATTCCCCCTTTTATTCTAGTTAAACTATCTCATGATATCATGATCCCTAGTAGGAAATTCACAATTATATATGTCATTGTTTTTTCTCATCTTCATATGTGTACCATGGACGTAGAATTTAATATTATTATTAATTAATCTCAGAAGTCATGTTTCTAATGACCCAATATATTATTACATGACTATTTAATAATTTTTATGATAAATATAATAACAATTAAATAATATAGTATCTGATGGATTAAGATGTCAAATTCTAATCTATGTAGGGGCTCTATCCGCAATCATCCCAAGCATGCCTCCATATACAGGGCATAGTGGCAACCACTAAAGGCATAATTAAAATGGATAGTCTTTTTCCTAAGAACCTACACACAAAAATCTATCTTGATGAAAAATCTAAGAGCGAGTAAAAGTACAAGAATATGAATGGTACAGAAACAACTATGCATGAAAAACCTATAGACAGTACAAGAGTACTAAACTATAAACTACAAATTACACTGGGAAAATACATGCCAAAAGAGAAATATTTCCCAAACTTAAAAATGGAAATGTTAACATTTGAGAGAGACCATCTCCTGAATCCCAATATGCGAATTATTCTTGAATGGATATGATGGGAAATGAATCTCGTCGCGTTTGTGGAGACGGTAGTCCGTACGTACACACGAGCGGAAATATCATTCTTTTGATATTAAAATAATATATAATTGGATGGTATATCATATATACAGAATCATTAACATATTATATTTATTATTTATATAAATTAGACATCATTATTATACCCATCCAAATAATAATATATTGAATAACAATGAAACCATGACTTGGAGATGTTAAGCCGTACGTACGCATATATGGAGACATTTCATTCAAAGGATGGATAGAATAGTGAATATGGTTGTACCATATTTATAACAATATCATAGTATATAGGAGATACTAGATTTATTATTTTAGTACGGTAATAACAAAGAAAGAATAAGTTGAAGAAGAAATGAACATGAAAAAGGGTGGTGAAAACATTACCTCTTTTTTGAGGTCTTCCTTTTGATTTGATAAAAAGGGCTCCATAGGATGGATTTCTGATCAAACTAAGGCCTCTAGGTTGATGTTAGGGAAGTTGAGAGAGTATTTGGGCAGGGGTTGGCCAATCCAAAAGGCTTGTAATGTGGGAATTAATGAGAAGGTGGAGTACCCATTTATAAGAGGTGTAAGGGGCACCTTTGGAAAAACTAGAAATATTATTTTATAATAAAATCATATTCGGTTTTTGATGGCTTAAATGTGGATTATTTAATGGTTAAGGTGGGGATGGGTCCAAAACCACTCAACCAGTATAATTTAGATAGGTTTGGGTCATTATAGTAACCTTATATTTTAGTATTAACTCTTAGTTAATTAGTTTGACACTTACCATGTCACTTTGTATTTTTATATTATATAGTTAATACACATACTTATTACCTCCAAGAGACCCTCAAGAGGTCCATTAATGATACAAATATCATGATATAAGTCTCTTGGCCGATCCATATATTTTTAGGAATTTAATATAAATTAATAATATAATATTTTTTTTAAAAAACTCTTTTATGTCAATTTTGACACTATTGGGTATTTGTTTTTTTGATAAACTCAGAACATCATTATTACTTTGAAAAAAAATTATATAATCAATACTAATATGTCATATTAACCTAGAAAATTACTGGAATTCATAAAAAGTCTCAAATAACATTTATTTGGATAATTATAATATCAATTATTTTAATATTTTATTAATTTGGTAATTACTGCATAGCCATTGTGTCATAAATAAATTACATTATTTGATGTCTAAAAATTATAAATAAAATACCATTATATAATAAATCTTATTAGATTTTTAATGAATATTTTCAATCTAATTTATCTTATGTATAACCCTATATTAAAAAAAATTAGTAAATAAACATTGATTTTAACTCTTTTAAATATTCTTTGAATTAAATAATAATAAATGTACTAATTTAATCCAAGTGGACATAAATAATAATATTTTTTTTCTAAGGTTGTTTTTGGTCGAGATACACTTGTCCACTAGAATTAGGAAATGTGTTAGGTTAATATTAATGTCATTTTACCCTTAATTACCCTATTAACTTTTAACCGTGGTAAATAAAAGTAAAAATTTACTATTCACCAAAAATTATTTTCATCTCATTGAACCCCATTATACTCCTTGATATTAACCGTGTCTCTCAGATTTTCTAAATTCCACTCATAGAAGTGGTAAAATTAAGTTTTTTGTGAATTTTCAAATTCCCATAGGAGGTGGTTAAAAGACGGTGAAAAGTTCAATAAATTTTTAATATATCTAAAATTATACTAAACTAACCCCAATAAATTACATTGAACATATATAGGAATTATGTATATAATTTGAGCTTAATTAAAAGTAAATAAAATAAATAATAATTTAAATAATAATTTTGTTTTAAACAATAACTAAGTGTTTTTTCACTATTAATTAAAAATTGAGATTTTTTAGAAAAATACCAATATTTCACCCTAGGCTAATTCAGATATTCCAAATCCCAAAATAAATCCCATTTGGAGAGATAAAATTTAAGAAATTTCAAAAAGTGGGTATTACAATTCATAATGGCTTGTTTGATTGGTTGTGGTGTGTGTTAGAACTCTAAGTTGCGTACAACACACACTACTGTATTATTCAAAGAGAAGCATACCGTGGAAGCTTGGGTTGTTACAATCACCCCTCATTCAAATAATTTCATCCTCAAAATTTCTAGAATACTACCGCATGAAATGACTCGTCTGGTTCTTCATCATAAGTTTCTCAGGTTCCCACGTTGACTCTTCGATCATATGGTTTCTCCACAAAACTTTTACAAGACGAGTCGTCCAGTTTCTCAGTACTTGTTCTCTCATATCAAGAATCCTGACTAGATCTTTGCAATAAGACAAATCGGGTTCCAGTTCTAATTCCTCATAGGTGAGTACATGCATTGGGTCAGGCATGTATTTCCTCAATAGTGATATGTGGAACACATTGTGAATTTTGGAGAGACTTGGCGACATTGCCAAACGGTAAGCTACATCCCCAATTCATTTTAGAATTTCAAAAGGTCTGATGTACCTAGGAATAAATTTACACTTCTTACCAAAACATATAACTCCCTTCCATGGAGATACCTTTAGGAAAACATTATCTCCTACCTGAAATTCCAAATCCTTCCTTCGGTTATCGGCTTAGCTTTTTTGCCCACTTTGAGCTTCTTTGATGTGGTTTTGGATTACCTTTACCTTTTCCATTCGTTCCTCCACCAGTTATGGGCCTACAATTTTTCATTCACCAACGTCATCCAAACATGTGGGTGTGCGACATCTCTTTCCATATAACGCTTCATATGGTGCCATCTGAATACTCGAATAGAAGCTATTTTTATAGGAAAATTATACCCGAGGTAAATATTGATCCCTCAAACCCTTAAAGCCAAGCGAGTAGGATCTCAACATGTATTCTAAGGCTTTGAATAGCACGTTCTGATTTTCCATCTATTTGAGGGTGGTAGGCAGTGCTCAATTGAAGTTCAGTATCCAACGATTTTGGAAAACTTTTCCAGAATCATGAAGTAAAACGTGGATCATGATCAGAAACAATCAATAGGGGTACTCCGTGAAGTCTCATCACTTCTTAAATATATAGTCTTTCTAAAGGTTTTACTGGTATATCTTCTCTTATACCATGAAAATGTGCTGAATTGGTAAGACGATCAAAAATAACCCATATTGCATCGTTCCTTCTAGGAGTCTTTGGTATCCCCATGTCAATGTCCATCGTAATATTGTCTGATTTCCACTCTAGTACGGGAAGAGGTTGGATGACTCATGTAGGCTGTTGCCTTCCAGATTTCACTTTTTGAGAAACCATACATCTTGACACAAAATCAGCAATCTCCCCCTACATGTTGTCCCACCAAAATTGTTCCTTCAAGTCACTATACAGTTTAGTGTTCCCAGGGTGTGTAGGGAAATTGGAACTATGAGCATCGTCCAACAGTTCCATTTTTAGATCAGGTATATTGGGAACACAAAGTCTCTTCCTAAATTTCATAATTCCATCTTCATACCCAAAGTCATTTAATCTCCCATCATTAATAGACGTAATCATCTTTTGAAATTTTTCATCATTGGTCTGATAACTCTCAATCCTTTCTAGTAAAGATGGTTTTGCAACCATTTGAAAAAGCACTTATGTTTCACCTTCCATGGTTATTCCCATGTCCATCTTCACTAGATCCATTAAAATTGGATCCCTTTCAATTCTCATATTGTTCAAAACTCCATGATCTTTTCACCTCAAAGCATCTTACACATTATTTTCCTTCCCCGGGTGGTAGTGTATCATACAATCAAAATTCTTGAGTAATTCAAGCCATCTCCTTTTCCTCATGTTGACATCATTTTGTGAGAAAATATACTTCAAACTCTTGTGATCAATATAAATCTCACATTTTTCACCATAGAGGTAGTGCCTCCATATCTTCAAAGAAAATATCACAGCTGCTAACTCGTGATCATGAGTAGGATAGTTTTTCTCATGAATTTTCAACTATCATGATGCATAGGCAATAACCCTATCATTCTACATTAGGATACAATGAAGTCCTTTCTTCGACGCATCACTATAAATAATGAAACCATCATTCCCCGATGGTAGAGTCAAAATAGGAGCATTGACTAATCTTCTCTTCCGTTCAACAAAACATTCTTCACAATCTTTTTTCCAAACAAATTTAACCCCCTTACATGTGAGCTTTGTTAATGGGTTATCCAATCTTACAAAATTCTAGATGAAACGTCGATATTAACCTGCTAAACCAATAAAACTACATACCTCAGTTATACTCATAGGTGCTGGCCATTCTTGGATTTCCTTGGTCTTAGAAGGATCAATAGAGATTCCATCTTTTGATACAATATGTACTAGAAAATAATTCTCCTAAACCCTGATTTCACACATTCTAAACACCCAATATAATTCATGTCTTCTCAGAGTCTTCAAGATTATGTGAAAGTGATTTTCATGATCTTTGTGGATTTTAGAGTATACCAAGATATCATCAATAAATACGACCACAAAATCATCGAGATATTCCTTGAAAACTCTATTCATTAGATCCATAAATACA